>JAUIMM010000478.1:5162500-6362500 GCA_031769625.1 Taudactylus pleione | reverse complement strand
TGCAGGACTACTTCCGATCCTGACTAAGGAGGAAATTGACGAGGAGGGAGTTGACGGTGTGGTTTGCAGGCGCTTGGATACAACAGGACAACGGGATTTAGGTGTCCCTGGACTGCTTACGGTCTTAGCCAAAGTTTCTGAACTTGACAGTAACTTTTTATGAACGCGCTGCAGGTGCCGTATAAGGGAGGATGTTCCTAGGTGGTTGACGTCCCTACCCCTACTTATTTCACCTTTACATATGGTACATATGGCAAGACAGTTGTTGTCCGGATTTGGATAGAAATATTGCCAGACCAAAGAGGTGGAATGTTTGGTCTTCTGCCCAGGCATGACCGTGATGGGCTTTTTCATCCCACGGACAACAACTGTCTCCCCCGGAGCCTGATTTAAACAAACCACATCACCATCAGAATCCTCCTCGCCAACTTCCTCCTCAGCGCCAGCTACACCAGTATCCTCATCCTGTTGTACTTCAACAGTGACATCTTCAATTTGCATATCAGCAAGTGGACTGTGGGTGCTCCTTTCAGCACTTGCAGGGGGCGTGCAAATGGTGGAAAGAGCCACCTCTTCCCGTCCAGTGCTGGGAAGGTCAGGCATCGCAACCACCACCACACTTGGACTCTCCTTGGGGATTTGTGATATCTTCTTAGAAAGCACAGTTCTTCGCTGTGCTTTTGCCAGCTTAACTCTTTTGATTTTTTTAGTGGGAGGAGGGCTTCCATCGTCATGTGAAGCTGAACCACTAGTCATGAACATACTAGGGATCGACCTTAGCCGTTCCTTGCCACTCCGTGTCGTAAATGGCATATTGGCAAGTTTACGTTTCTCTTCAGCTGATTTAAATGTCTTTTTCAAGGTCATTTTCCTGAACTTTGCCATTTGGGATTGTATGTGCCCTCTACTATGACATTGGGCATCGGCCTTGGCAGACGACGTTGATGGCATGTTATCGTCTATGTCATGACTAGTGGCAGCAGCTTCAGCACTAGGAGGAAGTGGTTCTTGATCTTTCTCTATTTTATTTTTATCGGAGAAAGTTTGGTCCTCCATTTATGTTATATCGATTTGATATATACGTGCGGCTAAACCCAGAAAATAATTTTTTTTTTGGTTTGGACTGGAGTGTACTTTGGGGGTTACAGCACCCTTTAACGGTCAAGCCAGCCGGCCCTTTACTTATGACACAGGCGCACGCTTGGCACTACTTTGTTGATGCACGTGCGGCTACTGCGCACACAATTCACAAACACAGAAAATAATTTTTTTTTAGGTTTGGACTGGAGTGTACTTTCGGGGGTTACAGCACCCTTAACGGTCAAGCCAGCCGGCCCTTTACTTATGACACAGGCGCACGCTTGGCACTACTTTGTTGATGCACGTGCGGCTACTGCGCACACAATTCACAAACACAGAAAATAATTTTTTTTTGGTTTGGACTGGAGTGTACTTTCGGGGGTTACAGCACCCTTTAACGGTCAAGCCAGCCGGCCCTTTACTTATGACACAGGCGCACGCTTGGCACTACTTTGTTGATGCACGTGCGGCTACTGCGCACACAATTCACAAACACAGAAAATAATTTTTTTTTGGTTTGGACTGGAGTGTACTTTCGGGGGTTACAGCACCCTTTAACGGTCAAGCCAGCCGGCCCTTTACTTATGACACAGGCGCACGCTTGGCACTACTTTGTTGATGCACGTGCGGCTACTGCGCACACAATTCACAAACACAGAAAATAATTTTTTTTTAGGTTTGGACTGGAGTGTACTTTCGGGGGTTACAGCACCCTTAACGGTCAAGCCAGCCGGCCCTTTACTTATGACACAGGCGCACGCTTGGCACTACTTTGTTGATGCACGTGCGGCTACTGCGCACACAATTCACAAACACAGAAAATAATTTTTTTTTAGGTTTGGACTGGAGTGTACTTTCGGGGGTTACAGCACCCTTAACGGTCAAGCCAGCCGGCCCTTTACTTATGACACAGGCGCACGCTTGGCACTACTTTGTTGATGCACGTGCGGCTACTGCGCACACAATTCACAAACACAGAAAATAATTTTTTTTTGGTTTGGACTGGAGTGTACTTTCGGGGGTTACAGCACCCTTTAACGGTCAAGCCAGCCGGCCCTTTACTTATGACACAGGCGCACGCTTGGCACTACTTTGTTGATGCACGTGCGGCTACTGCGCACACAATTCACAAACACAGAAAATATATTATTTTTTTAGCACTTGGGGGGAGCACCCCTGATGGACAGAGCACCCCCTGGACAACACTACAGCACCCCTTTAGGACTGGGACACTGCACAGGACTTTGGAGTGGACACAGCCCCTATGGAGAACTGACTGCACAACACAGTCCAGCCAGCCCCTATGGACTTTGAAGTAGTGGACACAGCCCCTATTAACAACAGCAGCACAGCACAACACAGCCAGCCCCTATGGACTTTGAAGTAGTGGACAACAGCAGCACTACACTACACTACACTACACAGCACTAACTCCCACCCTCCCTCTTCACTGTCCACAGCCGAGTGAGAAAATGGCGCCGACGCGGGTACCTTATATAGGATCCAAAACCCGCGAGACTCGGAAGGCGGGATGATGACGTTTTGCCTCGATTTCAGATCCGAGTCAGGCGGGAAAAGTCGAGCCTGACTCGGATCGGACTCGGATCGGGGGGGCTCGGGGGGGTTCGGATTTCAGAAATCCGAACCCGCTCACCCCTAATTTTAAGTCACTTACATGACCAGTCAGAAAGCAGCTCAGCAGCCACCACATCTCAAACAATAACACCTATGACTACACCACCCCGACGTACACCCTGTGCCAGAGGTGGCTCTCAGCCGAGCTAGTAGGGGTGCAGGTAGACACAAGCAGTAAAATTTGAAAAACTAAAAATGTAAAAGAAAACAGACATCACATTACAACTTTCTTTACAGTTATTTGACAATAAAAAAGTATAATTGATACAACATTTAAAAAATCAAGCTGCAATCACATCTAGAGAACAACTTACCAGGAGGCCTGGGCTCGTCTTTGTCCCTAATATGATGCGGCTCACAACTTCTGGTGGAATCAGCACTTTTATGGGCTCCTCATAGTCCAGGTAATTGACTTCATAATGTGAGCCTCCTCCCGTTTGTTGCGCAGCTTTGGCTTCATCTGCCATTTTGAGTATAACCTGCCTCTTTATGTCGCTGAATTGCTTCATGCAGGTCTTCTCACACTGCCTGATGCATTCACTGCAGCAACTACTCCTTCCCAGATGCGGGTCTTTCTACATGCAGGAACAGGGGCAGCTTCACGGCCAAACAGATGCTTGTGGTGACGCATAACTTCAGTTACCAAAGCCATATTCTCCTGGACAGTAAACTTGGACAGTAAACTTCACATTTCATTCAGTTTTCATCTTCCCTCTCTGGCTGGCCTGCTCATCACTGTCCCCACTGCTGTAATTGTCCTGGGGAACCACACATGCTGTCTGCTCCAATCAGCATCCGGCTCCCTAAGCTCTCTCCCTGACATTCTTCTTACCTACAACTAATAACAAAATAACACAGCCCTAAAATAAAAAACACAGGACAACTTACACACAATACACCACTCTGATCTTCACAAAAAATACTTACAGCACCACCCAATCGCCGGCACTGCTCCTCTCTCCACACAAATCACTAAAGCCACGAGGTCTGTTTTTTTTGGGGCGTTTTTAAATGACTATGACATGACACTGGCACATTTGACAGTTTCTGCCAATGTAAAGACGATCGTAATAAGCTCCCGTCTTCATTCAAATGTACGAAACCTGGACCGAACTTTAGTGAGCAAATCGCGGGAGTCTTTGGCTGGACTTGACTAAAACATGGATAAAAACAGGAATCCATATGCCATCGAAAAACACGAATGAGGAGAACACGAATCATAGTAAATTTGCATACTTGGTTTGTATTAATTCACGCGTGTCCATTCGTACACCAGCGAGTGTAATCTCGACTAATCACGATCCAAACTTGAATCTTAGTAAATTTACCCCTAGGTGTTGTCAACTACAGTATGTTCTTATGGGATGTAGTCGGCATCCCGGCATGCCGGATGGCGACAGTCTGAATACCGGCACCGAAATCCCGACAGGTTGGGTTCCCGGCAACAGTATCCCGACCACCGGCATCCCGAAGGTAAGCATCGGAGAGGGCGTGTTAGGATTAGGGTGCGGGGAGGGGGAGGTCAAGGTTAGGTTTCAGAGTGCGGGGAGGTGGTGTTAGGTTTAGGGGCGTGGAGAGGGGGAAGGGGATGTTAAGGTTAGGCACCGGGGAGGGAGGGTTAGGGTTAGGGGTATACAATCGGGAAGCCGGCTGCCTTAATACTGCGAGGGATGAAATGCCGGGCGTCATGATATAGACGCCTGACATTTCCCCGATGCCGGGAGACCGGCGCCCGGCATCCCGATCGAAGGGTTGCCGGGCGCCGCGAGCGGACACCCGGGGGGGAGGGTTAGGTTTAGGGCATCCGGGGGGGACTTAGGGTTAGGCACCCCCCGCGAGGGTTACGGGTAGGCTAGGGGAGGGAGGGTTAGGGTTAGGCACCCCCGGGGGGGACTTAGGGTTAGGCAACAGGGAAGGGGGGGTTAGGGTTAGGCATTTAGAGGGGGGATTAGGGTTAGGCACTTGGGGGGGGAGGTTAGGGTTAGGCACCCCTAAGGATTGTTAGGGTTAGGGGGTTAGGTTAGGTTAGAGAATACTTACCTTTCCACGATCTGGATTTCCAGCGCTGTCGGGCTTCCGCTGCCGGGAACTCTGCTGTTGCCGGCAAAGCGCTGCCGGGAATCGAACCACGCGGCCGGCGGTATTTCATACCAATTCCGGGTTAGGATAGGAGTTAGGAAAAGACTTACCTTTAGTTTCTATGGGTGTCGGGATTGTGGCTGTTTGGGATGCCGCTGTCGGTATTCTGACTAGCAGCACCCCGACAGCCGGGATTTCATACCCAACCCGTTCTTATAGGTCTTACATTACTAATTGACTTTGATGTAAAACTACTATCACTGTGGTAGTACCTTTCTAAAAACTTTCCTTAATAGTTAATATTGACAATTAACAGATAATTAAGGAATAATAATAATAATAATAATAATATTACTTTATGAGTGAGATGTCTTGTCTTGCGGCACGATGGTGGATGGAGCTTCTGCCAGGAGAATGGAGATGAATGTTCTCCTATGCTGAGGTGTTATGTCTGCAGCTTCTGTGCTTTTTCATCTGGTTAGTGCCGGCTTCTTCTTGTTGGTCCATAAGGCATCTCTTTCTCCTCCGTGCCTGTATTTGCAAAGAGTAGAAAACAATCATTGTTATTGAATAAAGTTGATAATCTCATTGTTCAAGGCATAGAGAGGAAATCTGTATTTCTCTGCCTGTTGGGGAATTACAAGAATGTGGGAATTTATAGATCCACAAAACTTGGAGAACCACAGGTTACACAAGTATGTTTTAGGGAATAAATCAGTAATAACAGCATTGGTGTCCTTTGCTCACCTCTGATGGTACTGGCCTGTTGTCCTGCTCCAGGTTTGCACAGAGCATTTGAATGTCTATATCGGTATCTGGCGACAATATAGCTTCCAGAAAGTCTGGGTGGATTAGTTCTTCTACCTAGTGACAGATAAACAATCAGTGTGTAAATAGCAGGGCTTCATTGGTGTGAGATTGGTGTGAGAGTCATTCCTGTAGTGTGGCCATAAGGGCCTACTGTATGTATGCAGAGATATTTGCAGGAAAAACTCTGCAATTATCATGTTCCCCCTGATGTATTATAAGGTACCGCAGCTGCTCTCTTCAGTACCTGCATCCGTCCCTCTATTATTAATAGCAAATGCTGTCCCTATAGAAGTCTGTGGGACTGTGATATGGCCATATTCATCAAGCTACAAAAAGCTGGAATGCCTATTGTTTTATTATTTTTATATGTAACATTGATAATTAATTTTTTAATGTTACAATATACGATGGATACGAAATTAACGGGGCTAAAATGCGAATGTACTGTACATAAATATGCCCTTCAGTCATTAAGGTTTATTTTCAAAAGTAAACAAGTTGGTACTTGCAGTGATAATGCCTTTTGTCACACTGCACCTATGACTGTATCTGATTATATAGGTCCATATAGAGATTGATGCTGATGGAAAGTGACTACTAGGCTGCAAAGATGTGCTCCTTTTGATGTGTATGGCTGGGGGAGTACCTCACCGAATCATTTTCTGAATTATGGGATGGGTACAAGGCAGCGCTTCACACTGCCCACATGGTCAAAAAAGCTACAGTAGGGACGATTTGCAGGCATATGAATTCCCATCTCTGCCTCCAATGCTGCAGATTATAGCACAGAACATTTGTTCCTTACTGCAGTAGGTGGATGTGCTCCTTACCCACTAGAACAATCGGTGAGATAAACATAATGTAATTGTCTGGAAATGTTGTAGTTAGAACAGTGGTTCCCAAACTTTTTTGAATCACGGCGCCCTAGTGCATCAGCATTGTTTTCACGGCACCCCTTAGCTAATTTATGTTATTTACAAATTCAGAAACAAATGTAGTAAAGTAGCAAAGTGAAGTAAATTGTGCTTACCTGTCATCCTTAGATTTAGTTATGTGGTGGTAGACAGGTTTGCACATCTGTTTGTCCACATATTTACATTATATTGACCATAAAGAATTTGATTTGGTGCTGGACCAGTAACCTGAAGCACCCCTGCAAGTGTCCTGAGGCACCTCAGGGTGCCGAGGCGCACAGTTTGGGAACTACTGAGTTAGAAAATTGACCTTCATACAGTTTTTGGAAACACGTGCATCTTATTTTACCAAGAGAAATGAAGCACTGCTAGGCATATAGAACTACATAACAGAGATATTGATGACATTGACAAGCTTTCTGCCAAGTATTTTACCTCTGACAGGAAGTCTGGTTGATCACACAGGTCCTCTATGTAATGTAGGAGGTCGGCCTCCTCTGATGTTATAGCCTGTGGCAACATTTCTTTGGTTGTGGCATTTGGAAGACTGCTTGATCTGGATGGGTCAACAGCAAAGATTGGCCGCAGCATCTTATTGCCACACATAATCATGGGTGGGACAGTGAAGCTGTTGGGAACAGCCATAATGACCTTGAAATAATAATAATAATAATAATAATAATAATAATAATAATAATAATAATAATAAGTTGTTACTGTATTTACATCAAAATTATAATAGTAAAATCAGAAGTTGTTTATATAGTAACATCAATATATACAGCATTTAAAAAAAAAATAAACCCAGCAATCTATCTTTTTTCAAACGATGACAAAGACTTCTGGGAAGCTTGGTATTAATATTATGATAAACAAAGCTTAAAACTCACCTGTCCTCGCACTCGTATAATTATATACACTAAAAGGTTTATCTAAATGTTGATGTCTACTCTGAGCGTGAAACTCAGGTAGGGAAGGAGACCATATACAAGCGTCTGGTCACCTCGAAGCTCAACAGATAAGAGCAGTGTGAATATCACATGTATTGTGATGCGTTATGTTTTAGAACACGGTCAAAAGGAAACAGTTTAGTAGCCTATTGTGACCAGTACATCAGGTACTGGTCACTTTCCATGAGATATCCTCTCCTCTCAATAGACTATAGCTTATGCCACGCTAGTTGTAGACCTTTTCTCTGGGCTAAAATCTCATGGTTTCCATTACTTCGGTCTCCTAGGCCACAGTTTGGAATGTTATATGCAACAATAAATGGCAATAAGAAGCAATATGAAGCGATATTTAAAATTAGGCATGATGAATATATGAATTACATTTTAATTTTGCTTTTACACAATCTATGTTTAAATTGTATTGTACTTTTCAATAAAAAATGTACTGAGTTTGAAAAAATAATGTTTACATTACTAGTCTGGCTGTAGAGAAAGAGGAAGTGCTTTTTACAAGTGCCAGCATCCTACAAGCATCCTCTGGCAGCCGTGGGTACGCTGGTGCTTGTAGTTCTACAAGTGCCAGCATTCCCCATCATTTTAGGTAGACATAAAAGTAATTTATTTTCCTATGACTGTAAATATCTGAGCTGATAATGGTCTGAGCATGTACATTCTCACTGTACATAAGGCCCATAGTGTATTCACATTTCCTTCTAAGTCATTTTGTGGTGTACTTACAGCTGAACTATTGTTGTAGTACATGGTCCTTCCTACTCTTCCTTCAGTGGGTGCAGGCATAAGATTGTTACCAAAGTGTTGTTCTATAAGTGATTTAGTCATATGCTGATTTGTATGTAAGTCATTGCTCTGAGGCTGCATTTACCAGGTGAGTGAGGACCCATGGCCACAGGGTGTAAAACCTTTTCCTGCAAAGAAATAGAAACAAATATATAGATAAATGACCAATATGTAGTACATAAGACACATTGCTTATATGTATAAAAACTCATTAATGTGCCAAAGTGAAGGAGTTATAGTTATGATATAATGGAGCAGGGGTGTAGTGTTTGCACTCGACTATAACATGTTGTGCTAAAGTAGAGTAACTGTGAGACCATTATAATAAGCGAAAGCTTTGATCCCATACATGGAGTAACGCTAAAGGAATTATATACAGTACTACATACACATCCTAATTAGTCCATGTTGTCAGTCCTATAACCTTAGCCGGCTTCCTCACTGACTCATTCCACAACTGTCATATGTACTCTCAGAAAGTGTGGTAACAGCCTATGGATGAGCACAGAAGCATCACACAGGAAACAGAAAAGACATAGGACATAGGGCATGCTACAGAAATGTACACTAATGCAATCGCACCTGAGATCTCTTAGGGATCGCTATTGCGAAAATATGCTAATGTCTTCCATAGCTTACCCCAGCATATTGCTGACTTCTCATATCCATCCAATGGCGTAACAACAGCATAAACATCGGGAACATGGACGCAGATCTGTCTCAAGCACTGCATCTCTCCTGTCATGCTGAGAGCTCTCATGCTGCGAAGGAGATTTCAATGGCTACTTTATGCACACACCTGAAATTAGTTTTAATGATCCCGACATGCCTACATTTGCCTAGCCACCCCCATTACCTGCCCAAAACGCTACATCACTAGTGAATCCTCTGTGCGAGCGTAATCACAAATCAATCGCTGTGCATGCGCAGTACGGGTTTTACACATGCACAATGGCTAAAATCGCTCATTCTGCTTAAATATCGACATTGCATAAATTCTGAATTAGGCCCATAGTACTCTCTGTGTTTCCCTGTTACATTCATGTTTACTAATGTGATTAGCCGCACTAACCTAATGGGTTGTGTTCTGACATAAAAGCCAATAAGAATATTTTATTTACTTCTTCAAAAAAAATATTTCATTTTATAACTGAAACAGATACAAATAAATTAAAAATAGATGAAAAAAAAATATATTATTCATCAGGAGAAATAAAGTGATTGTGAGGTAAATTTAACAAATAGCTGTAATATTATTATTATTATTATTATTATTATTATTATTATTATTATTATCATCAGCATTTTGAGAATGTTCTATCTATCTATCTATCTATCTATCTATCTATCTATCTATCTAATAATATAATCCAAGGTAGGTTGACACAAACACATACATTTTGGTTTAGCTGTCTGGGGTGCAAACCCAGTAAAACCCCATATGATTTCACACATAACGTATAAGCCACAGATTGAGATTGCACTCACAAAAGTGTTTAATCACAGTGAAGTCGATGTTTCAGCCAAAGGCTGGCCTTCCTCAGGACACAGACCACGCCAAACAGCAATTTTGGTTGCCGCTGACGCCACTGACAGGTAATGTGTTTTTTCTCTAATTACAAAAGTTTTTTTTTATCCTGTACAGGCCTTTCAGTAATTATTATAGGTAAATACTTAAAGCAAACACAGGAAATATAGTTGGATGTTCTCCTAATGCAACAGGATAAAAGTAAAAATGTGTATTAGATATGGGGTTTGTGGTGCTCCCCAGGCATAGGACTTACATTTTTTTGCACGGAAATGTGTTCTTTCTGTGCAAGGCAAAGAAAGGAATGAAAAGCCTTTTTGGGGGTACTCTTATATCAAAATGTGATATGAAAAAGGTAATAGATATTTCAAAATAACATTTATAACCTATTATTAAAATAAAGCAGCAAAAATATAATTAACCAGATCAGTTACAAAGCGAGATAACTCAAAAAATTTAACTTGAATATAAATATAAAGAGTAAAACACCCAGGTACACATATTGGGTTAGAAAGAAAAAATGTTATACTTTCATATAATTCATGTATAATGTTTCCAAATGTTGGATATATTTAACTTTATCCTAAACATATATAATGTCCCCAATATTTTGTTTATTATCAGGCAGATAGATAAAAGAAAATGACACAGCTTTAAACAAATATATAAATCTCAGTTGTAATCTTCCCGAATAATAGCAGTGAGAGTGGAATTTGTTATTATAGAAGTGAGGGAGACCAATGTCTTACTACACAGATGAGGGATGGGAATGTGTTACTAAAGAGGTGAAGGAAGGAAATGCGCTTCTACACAGGTTAGGGAGGGGAAGGTGTGGCTACACAGGTGAGGGAGGGGAATGTGTTACAACATGGGTGAGGGAAGGAAATATGTTACTACAGAGGATAGCGGGGGTAATGTGTTACTACAGACTGGAGGGAGATGAATGTGTTACTACAGGGGTGAGTGGGGGTAATGTGTTACTACAGGCGAGAGTGGGGGTAATGTGTAACTACAGCTGTGAGCGAGGGTAATGTGTTACTCAGGGCTGCCAAGAGAAATCCTGGGCCCCGGTACAGTAACTGCCCAGGGCCCCACCCCCATGGAGGGGGTGTGGTCACATCATGTTAGGGGCAGGGCTGCACATCTTTGGGGGGGTGTCTAGCATGTGAGAAGCACCCACCTGCACGCACCCGAAAAGGCGGCGTGGCCATTGAAATAGGGGCATGTCTATAAGACGCGTCACCCTTTTTGTCACTCTTTGGGGCATGCCCGGCACTTACGGACAAGCCGGGCAGCCCCCAAGCGCTGCTGATAGGGAGAATAGATGCCGGGTGCATGCACCTGGGTCTATTCACCGGCGGTGACGGGTCACCGCACATTTCCCCACCCGCGGGACACTGCGACCTGCGGCTGAAGACGGCACCCGCAGGCTGTAAGGACAAGGCGCTTTTTGCCCTCCAGAAGGAGGGCAGGGTGCCGCGCCCCGCTAAAACAGCCTAGCGGGAACGCTACCAGTTATTTAAAAGCGCACACATATTCTGCAGTATAAATATATATTTCATGTGTGTACAAACATATACAGGCGGCAGCAGCACACTACACAAAGAGGCAGCCACTGACCCAGCACGGGAAAACATAGGAGGCTGCTGGAAGCATGCAGCTGGAATTGGGGGGGCTTACTTTTTGTTTCTCCTCTTTTTCAGATCAGCAGTCTCTGGCTGCAGTTTTGTAGTGGCTGATCCTACAATTCTATGGCAGCAATATAAACGCACTACATTTTCAGTGGCTAGTGGAGAGGGAGACAGGACAGGATTTATTTGCCCGCAGTGCATAGCAGCCGGATGCTATATTGTCTACAGTGCATCTCAGCTGTCATTGGACACAATTCAATTTAAAGTGATGATGAATAGCCCCGGGAGGGAGCTCCCGGAGCTATTCAATTCAGCGCAATGTTTTTGCTGTCTAAAAGATCTCTCCTTACACCCTCCTGGGGATGCGAGGAGAAATCCAACAAAAGTGCTGGCCACATGACTATTTGCCGGCTTAGCGCTGCGGTAACAGCATCACGGACAACACTTTAGTCTGAGAATGTCAGTTCTCGTGACTAAACACCCAGGTTAAGTCGCGAGAAACGGCATTCTCCGACTTAGCACGCTCATTGAATAGCTCCCTCGAGACTATTCAGCTTTGTGCTGAATTGAATCTCAACCATTGGTTGCAGAGCGCATCCCCCAGGACCCCATTATTTTGTGTATGTGTATATACATATATACAGGTTGAGTCTCCCATATCCAAATATTCCGAAATACGGAATATTCCGAAATACGGAATATTTTTAGCATCCCTGAGATAGTAAAACATTTGTTTTTTGATGTACACAAACGTTTAAAGCACAAAATTATTACAAATATTGAATAAGATTACTTGCAGGCTGTGTGTATAAGGTGTATATGAAACATAAATTAATTTCTGTACACAATTTTTGTTTGAGCCACAAAATTATTGAAAATATTGTATAAAATGACCTGCAGGCTGTGTGTATAAGGTGTATATAACACATAAATGCATTCTGTGTTTAGATTTGGGTCCCATTCCCAAGATATTTCCTTATGGTATGCAATTATTCCAAAATACGGAATATTCCGATATCCAAAATGCCCCTGGTCCCAAGCATTTTGGATATGGGAGACTCAACCTGTATATGTATATATATATATATATATATATATATATATAAAAAAATGAGAAGAATTGGCACTCACCAGGTAGCTGACAAGAAAATTGGTTTTTAATTACCCATCTTGAGGGAGAAAGTGCATAGAGCCATAAAGTGCAATAGTCATAGTCTACGTTTCGGTCCTATGTAGGACCTTCTTCAGGACATCACAGCAGACATGTTTCAGCTTGAAAACCAAAGACAGACTCTGTATGGTTATATATATATATATATATATATATATATATAATCACAGTAGGATGGCAGCACTCCAGATTAGAAATAAAGACTCATTGCAACATTACAAGATATATTTCAACGCTTTATTGTGCCTTTATGAGGACCAGCATTACTAATCTGTGCCGCCATCCCACTGTATTTAACTATTTCAGCAGCATGCACCGGACCTTGTATATATAATACAGACTGGCGGCACGCAGTAAAAAATTAGACAAACAGCAGGATGTGCTTTGAAGTGTCACCGGTCTGTACTAAATGTGGGAGACCCGCTGCGGTGGGCACCAGGAAATTGTTTATTTCATGGGAGTGCCACCTGCATGGTCTTTTTATATATATATATATATATATATATATATACAGATATACGTGTGTGTGTCTAAAATATATTATACACATATTTTACACACGTTTAGATAAATACTTATTATATAAATATGATATATTCTAGATTTGTAGATATGATATAATTTATACTTATATAAATATATATATATATAATTTATATAAGTATATATCTGTATTATATGTGTAAATTATATATATATATATATATACACACACACACATATATATATATATATATATATATATATACATACACACACATTTATATATATTTATAAATATATATACACTTGATGGACAGTCACAGGTAGTGACTCTGAGACTCACACACAGCACAGCAGAGAAAGCCAGTGGCACGCTCAGGCTCTTACCTTCAGTGCTGCCTGCGCCACACAAACAACACGAATGCCCGCACCACGCCCACGGTCACCTCTTCTGTCTGCGACCCCTGAGGCCCTGCCCACCACTGCCACACACAGCCGCGCTGCCTTCTGGTGATGAAAGCCTCGCCAGATGATGATGTCACCATCTCGCGAGTGCTCCACAGTGGCGCGGCTGTAAGTAGTGACACACTGTCTGTGTACAATTGACACACAGATAGTGTGCGATCAAGCATGGACAGAGACATGATCAACATCCACACCTCCCCGCTCCCCCGCTGCCCAGCGTCCACTGCCAGCGATGGCTGAGAAGTGGCTGTTGAAAAGAAAAAAAAAGTTGAAAAAAAAATCTGCAGTGTGCTTCCAGCGGCCTGGGCCCCCTGCCATGCCCCTAGCCCGCGTACTCTATACCCGCTCCCCCCCTCTTGGTGACCCTGGTGTTACTACAGATGTGAGTGAGGAATTGTATTTCTACAGGTGAGGGAGGGGAATGTGGAATGTGCTACAACGCGGGCGAGGGAGAGAAATGTGTTACTACAGAGGTGAGCGAGAATAATGTGTTACTACAGAGGTGAGCGAGAATAATGTGTTACTACAGAGGTGAGGGAGTGAAATGTGTTAGTACACGAGTGAGGAAGGATAATGTCTTAGTAAAGCAGTGATGCATTACTATAGAAGTGAAGGATTAATGTGTTACTGGAGTGATGAGATAGAAATAGAAACAGTAAATATCTAATATCTACCCGGGTGAAACGGGTACATCAGTTAGTATAATATACAGTATATATAATTAGAATTACACCTGTGCTGGGTCTGGGAGGGGAATGACAGTAGACTGGGAGTAGGGGTGCTGGGAATGAGAGGGGAAGGGACAGCAGACTTGGAGAAGGGATGGTGGAACTGGGAGCAGTGGTTCTGGGACTGGGCAGGGAGGTAACAGCAGACTGGGATAATGTGGGCTGGGACTGGGAGCAGGTTGGGTACTGGATCCCAGTGGTTCGGATGGCGGTGGTCAGAATAGAATAATAGAATAGAATAATTTATTGTTGTCACTACATTAAAAAATGCATAAGTGAAATTACAGTGCAGTACAATTACAAGTCATGTAAAGAGTTAAAATACACAGTATTAAAGATTCAGACTGACAATTACTGAAGAAAAGAAACTGTTCCGCGACCTGCTGGTTCGGCATCCAAGACACCTATAACGTTTATTGGAGGGCAACAATGTGAAAAGCGAGTGGCATGGATGACTAGGATCAGAAATAATTTTTTCAGCCCTAGCTATACTCCTAGAAAAATATCATCCAACTAAAACAGAGATTGGCCAATAATTCTCTCAGCATCTGTAACAACCCTGCACATAGAACTACAATCAGAACACTTGCAATTGCGATAACACACCCTAATAGCATTAGTCAAAAGACTCTCCAGCACGCAGCAGTAGAAATTTACAAGCATTGGCTTCGATAAGCCCACTGCTCGAAGTCTTCGTGGAAAGAAAAGGCGTTGCTGGGCCTTACCAACCACAGATGCAATGTGGCAGGACTAAAGTGTGAGTTTATCTAAAATGGTGCTTAGGCGGCCATTCGCAAAATTGCGTCTTGCGATCTCATTTTAAACTGATCTTGTCTCAGCCAATTATCCAGCTTCGACAACTTAACCAGCTGTCTTACGTCCTCCCTATAACTGTCCTCCTCTCACATACTAATCAGACCCACAAGTGTGGTATCGTCTGCAAATTTTACAATTAAGCTGGACTCCGAATTAGTAATACATTTGGAAGTATATAATGAATATAGAAAGGGACTTAAAACACATCCTTGAGGGACTCCTGTGTTCAGTACAAGCTCAGATGAGACAGTAGTACCCATCCTAACTGACTGCGGGCGATTAGTCAAAAAATCTAATAACCAGTTACAAATGGGCACATCAAACCCAATCTCTCGAAGCTTGGCAATTAGCACAGCTGGTACAACGGTGTTGAAGGTGGAGCTATAGTCCACAAACAACAATCTTACATAAGAGTCTTTGCTCTCCAAATGACAAAGAACCTTATGAAGAACCGTAAGAGCAGCATCCTTGGTGGATCTGTTTGACCTATACGCAAACTGATGAAAATCAAAACCCATCGGTATGCCACTCCTGAGGTGGCCCAAAACAGCTCTCTCACTTAATCAATAATGATGTGTGGGCAATTGGGCGATAGTCATTTAAGCCCATTACTGTTGTAGATTTAGGGACAGGAATAATTGTAGACACTTTAAAACATTGCAGAACAATACACTGAGCTAGTGAAATATTAAAAATCTTGGTAAAAATGCCTGCTAACTGATCAGCACACACCAGCAAAACTCTACCCTAAATACAATCCGAGCCTGGTGCCTTACTAGCATTAGTTCTACATAGGCAAAGCCTGACCTCAAACTCAGATCATTTCAAAAGACTATGTGATGGGGGATCACATATTTTTACTACAGGGATCGAGTTAGCCTCCTCAAACCTGGCATAAAATGTATTAAATTCATCTGCTGAGGGGCCATATTTCTTAAAGGTACGGGAATTAAGCCTTTATAGTCAGTTAAATGCTTAATCCCTTGCCACATTGACCTAGCATCACCAAATTCTCTAAAATTACTTTAAATTTTATTTGAATATGTCTCTTATTCCAAACGAATACCTTTTTTCAAATTTGAACGGGCAATCTTATAAGCAGTACTATCTTTTGCTCTAAATGCCCTATCCCCGGATCTAAATAGAGACTGGACCTCACTATTCATCCATGGTTTCTCATTTGGAAATATCCTAGTAACACCCTCTATACAACAATTGAGGTACATGAAGACCATAGAGGCCAATATATCTACATTGATACTTGAGTCCACCGTTGCCTCCTCAATAAACAAGTCCTAGTCAGAACATTCAAGGCAGCCCTGCAAACATAACAGAGCCCCCTCAGGCCAATTTGAAAGGGGCAAACAAGACCATTCCCAACCAAGTCTCGGTAAATATCAATAAGAAGCAATTCTTCAATGGCTGATGGCAGTCAATTCTCTGCCTGATTTTATCCATCTTATTTGAAAGGGATCTTACATTGGATAAAAATTATTTAAATGGCTGAAACCTCAATCTTGCTAAGGTGCCAGCCCTCTTCCCTCTCTTTTGCCTCCTCAACCTCCATGGGTGCCACCAGCGCTGCTGATGAACCTGCTGCCAGGTCTGCTTCTGCTCCCGATTCCTGGCCCAGCCCCGGTACTCCTTCCTACCGCTGCCCCAGCCAAAGTGATTATGGCTCTATCAACCTTCCCGAGAGCCGGCACTGGGGACAGCAGAGTACACGTCCTCTGACACAATGACCCTGGCGACCCTGACATCATCACTCAGAAGTCTAGTGTTATGGGGTTCCAATTCTGCACAGATTTAGGGAAAGTGTTTCCCAAAAGAATAGATCAAGAAATTGTTTCAAGCAGTCAGAAGCATTCACACCAAAAAACAGGTAACAGGATCATTAGCTTCATATACTGGGTCCAATGGCAGTCTAAAGGGGCCCATATATCAGCAATCACAAAAAAAAAAGATTCACAGGGTCTGCATTTTAAAGATTCCAAAATACACCAATCTGTGCCCATACGTTACAGATATTTTTCAGTGATTTGAAAATCATATTCAGGAAAGACAGATCTTCCAATCTTAAAGGGTCCATCATTTTACTAGTAATGGTTGGCAAATCGGCTGATTGTTACCATACACTAGAAATCTGCAGCCCCAATTGGTCTGTGAAATCCATGGTGGACAACCTGATTCACCAATTCCAATCACTTTTTGGTCAGAATTTGTGATCTGTGAACCCCATATATTGCAGATTTGTTTACACAATCATCTGCAAAACACTGAGAGGAGGGGGCCCATGACGAAAACTGCACAAGGGCCTCCTTCTCTCTTGAAACGCCCCTGGTGGGCATTGTGTAAAAGAGACACTACTGCGTGTCATAACATGAATAAAGGACACTACTATGTGGTGTAATGAGAATCAGGGGCACTATGTGCAGTGTAATGTGGATAAGATTGTGCTACTGTGCGGCTTAATTTGAATTGGGAATACTATTGTGTGACCACACCCCTTTCTTTTGAGACCACACCTCTTTTTTTGCTTTCCCTTTATTGAAAAAGTGTAGTACAATACCTGTGCCGCACCTCCATAGACGACTACTATAGGCCGACCAAAATGGGGTGGATGGTTGTCAGTCATTTCTCATCAGTGATCCCCCCTATCCAGTGCCCCCTATACAAGGCCCCCTCTCCTCCACTGCCGGCTCCCACCTTGCTCACCTTTTCAACTTATCTCTCTCCACTGGCATCTTTCCCTCCTCATTCAAACATGCTCTTGTCACACCTATTCTTAAAAAACCCAATCTCGACCCGTCCTCACCCTCCAATTACAGCCCCATTTCTCTTCTCCCTTTTGCCTCCAAACTACTTGAGCGGCTTGTCTAGAGCCGCATCACCAGCTATCTTTCTGACAACTCCATCCTTGATCCTCTTCAATCTGGCTGTCGCCCACTTCACTCCACTGAAACTGCCGTGGCCAAAGTCACCAATGACCTGGTTTCAGCCAAATCCAGGGGCCACTTCTCTCTGCTCATCCTCCTGGACCTCTCTTCGACACCGTGGATCATGCTCTCCTCCTCCGCACCCTTCAGACCTTTGGCATCTCTAACACCATCCATGCCTGGTTCACCTCTTACCTCACCAACCACTCCTTCTCTGTGTCTGCCTCTGGCTCCACCTCCCCCGCTTCCACCCTTCCCATTGGTGTTCTGTCCTGGGCCCGCTGCTCTTCTCCCTGTACACCTCTACACTAGGAGAACTCATCAGCTCCTTCAGTCTCCAATACCACCTCTACGCCGATGACACGCAACTATACCTCTCCTCTCCTGAGCTCTCCCCTTCTGTCCTTTCTCAGGTATCCAGCTGCCTCTCTGCCATCTCTTCCTGGATGTCCGAGCACTCTCTGAAGCTCAACATGGATAAAACCGAACTCATCATCTTTCCCCCTAATAGAGTCTCAACTCCATCCAATCTCGCTATCACTATTAACAACACCATCATCTCTCCTGTACCCCAACTTCGCTGTTTGGGTGTCACCCTTGACTCCACACTCTGCTTCATCCCCCACATTCAATCTCTGGCACAATCCTGTCGGTTGCAGCTATGCAACATCGCTCGCAGTAGGCCTTTCCTCTCCCAGAATGCTACCAAACTGATTAGTCATTCATTAATCATTTCTCGGCTTGACTATTGCAACCTTCTCCTTACTGGCCTCCCACATTGCCATCTTGCCCCCCTCCAGTCTGTTCTCAATGCTGAAGCTAGACTTATCTTCCTCTCCCACCGTTTCACTTCTGCTGCTCTCCTCTGCCAAAACCTTCACTGGCTCCCATTCCCCTACAGAATCCTCTTCAAACTCCTCACCTTCACATACAAGGCCCTCTCTAACTCTACTGCTCCCTACATCTACAACCTCATCTCCTTACACACTCCCTCCCGCTCACTCCGGTCTGCCAATGACTGTTACCTCTCCTCCACCCTGGTTACTTCATCTCATGCTCGTGTCCAAGATTTTCCACGTGCAGGCCCCCTCCACTGGAATGAGCTTCCTCCCTCGATCAGGCTCTCCCTGACCTTGAAGAGCTTCAAACGTGCACTGAAAACCCACCTGTTCACCAAAGCATACCCTTCCACCACAAAACCATGTTACCAGGTCTCTGTCCCTCCTGCCTCAGCCATCTCTACCTTGCTTACACTCATGCCTCATGTCATCTGTCTGTCTCCGCTCTCCCCTAGATTGTAAGCTCCTAGGAGCAGGGTCCTCCTCCCCACTGTCTCACAGCCTTCTTCTCTAGCACTTCTATGACAGCTTTCACCTTCAGAGCTGTATTGTGTATGGAGAATTGTGTTACTAACTGTTACTTGTGTTCTGTTTATATTTTGGTTACTGTATTGTAATGTAATGTTCTGTGTACCCTTAACTATATGTACAGCGCTGCGGACCACTTGTGGCGCCCTATAAATAAAATGTAATAATAATAATAATAATTTCTCATGCACAGGGTGTTAAAATATCTTGTTACAGCTCTCTGCCGCCCCACTGCTCCCAAAGGCGCAGTGCACTGCGCAAGCACCAGACACGTTCTGCGCATGTGCAGAACGGGTCTGCGAGCCCGCACAGAGACTGTCAGCAGACTGTCAGTGATTGACCGCCTGCTGGCGTTTGTGGATGGGGAGGGGGTGGCGATGGCCTCCATTTCCCTAAACGGAGGCATGTCGTCACCATTGGGGAGGAGGGAAGAGGCCAGGATCTCCGTCGGCTGATGGACATTTCCTGGCCTCTTCCTCTAATCTGCAGTGGCCGGCTGCGGGACACCATGGATTACGCAGCCGGCCGATAGTACGCAGAGTATCTGAAGCTGCATTGGACAATGCAGCTCGGATACGTAATGCAGCAGGAGGTGTGATGCCTCCTGCTGCATTACCATAATTGCAAGGATTGCAATTGCAAAGCTGCCTGCATGCACACATTATATCTATAGCCTGTGTGCAGCTTTGCAATTGGAGTCTTTGCTGAATTAGGCCCAGTGTCAGCAGTGAACAGAGGGCCTGATTCAGACCCGCTCGTGAGCGCTGAGCGCTGTCATCGGTGTAGCTGTCACTGTCATAAAAAAACACCTGTCATCCGTGTAGATGTCACAGTCACTGTCATCGGTGTAGCTGTCACTGTCATCAGAGTAGCTGTCACTGTCATCGACGTAGCTGTCGCTGTCACTATCATAAAAAAAACACCTGTCACTGTCATCGGTGTAGCTGTCGCCGTCACTGTCATCGGTGTAGCTGTTGCTGTCACTGTCATCGGCGTAGATGTTTTTGTCACTATCATAAAAAAACTCCTGTCACTGTCATCGTTGCCGCTGTCACTGTCATAAAAAAACACCTGTCACTGTCATCGGTGTAGCTGTCGCCGTCACTGTCATCGGTGTAGCTGTCACTGTCATAAAAAAACACCTGTTACTGTCATCGGTGTAGCTGTCGCTGTAACTTTCATAAAAAAACACCTGTCACTGTCATCGGTGTAGCTGTCGCTGTCACTGTCATAAAAAAACACCTGTCACTGTCATCGGTGTAGCTGTCACTGTCATAAAAAAAACACCTGTCACTGTCATCGGTGTAGCTGTCACTGTCATCGGTGTAGCTGTCACTGTCATAAAAAAACACCTGTTACTGTCATCGGTGTAGCTGTCGCTGTAACTTTCATAAAAAAACACCTGTCACTGTCATCAGTGTAGCTGTCACTGTCATAAAAAAAACACCTGTCACTGTCATCGGTGTAGCTGTCACTGTCATCGGTGTAGCTGTCACTGTCATAAAAAAAACACCTGTCACTGTCATCAGTTTAGCTGTCACTGTCATCAGTGTAGCTGTCACTGTTATAAAAAGCACCTGTCACTGTCATCGATGTACCTGTCATTGTCATAAGAAAAACACCTGTCACTGTCATTGGTGTAGCTGTCACTGTCATCGGTGTAGCTGTCACTGTCATAAAAAAACACCTGTCACTGTCATCAGTTTAGCTGTCACTGTCATCAGTGTAGCTGTCACTGTTATAAAAAAACACCTGTCACTGTCATCGGTGTAGCTGTCACTGTCATCGGTGTAGCTGTCACTGTCATAAAAAAAACACCTGTCACTGTCATCAGTTTAGCTGTCACTGTCATCAGTGTAGCTGTCACTGTTATAAAAAGCACCTGTCACTGTCATCGATGTACCTGTCATTGTCATAAGAAAAACACCTGTCACTGTAATTGGTGTAGCTGTCGCTGTCACTGTAATAAAAAAACACCTGTCACTGTCATTGGTGTAGCTGTCACTGTCATAAAAAAACACCTGTCACTGTCATCGGTGTAGCTGTCGCTGTAACTTTCATAAAAAAACACCTGTCACTGTCATCGGTGTAGCTGTCGCCGTCACTGTCATCGGTGTAGCTGTCACTGTCATAAAAAAACACCTGTTACTGTCATCGGTGTAGCTGTCGCTGTAACTTTCATAAAAAAACACCTGTCACTGTCATCGGTGTAGCTGTCGCTGTCACTGTCATAAAAAAACACCTGTCACTGTCATCGGTGTAGCTGTCACTGTCATAAAAAAAACACCTGTCACTGTCATCGGTGTAGCTGTCACTGTCATCGGTGTAGCTGTCACTGTCATAAAAAAAACACCTGTCACTGTCATCAGTTTAGCTGTCACTGTCATCAGTGTAGCTGTCACTGTTATAAAAAGCACCTGTCACTGTCATCGATGTACCGGTCATTGTCATAAGAAAAACACCTGTCACTGTCATTGGTGTAGCTGTCACTGTCATCGGTGTAGCTGTCACTGTCATAAAAAAACACCTGTCACTGTCATCAGTTTAGCTGTCACTGTCATCAGTGTAGCTGTCACTGTTATAAAAAAACACCTGTCACTGTCATCGGTGTAGCTGTCACTGTCATCGGTGTAGCTGTCACTGTCATAAAAAAAACACCTGTCACTGTCATTGGTGTAGCTGTCGCTGTCACTGTAATAAAAAAACACCTGTCACTGTCATTGGTGTAGCTGTCACTGTCATAAAAAAACACCTGTCACTGTCATCGGTGTAGCTGTCACTGTCATCGGTGTAGCTGTCACTGTCATCGGCGTAGCTACGCAGGGGTCCTCTGTTGCTGTCTATCAAGGAGGGCTGCTGCCCCGAAAAAAAAATATTTTAACTCCATTAAAATAATGGAGGACAAAAAATTGTAGGAGAAATAGGGAAAGATCAAGAACCACTTCCTCCTAGTGCTGAAGCTGCTGCCACTAGTCATGACATAGACGATGACATGCCAATGTTGTCTGCCAAGGCCGATGCCCAATGTCATAGTAGAGGGCATGTAAAATCCAAAAAGCCAAAGTTCAGTAAAAATTACCTTAAAAAATAAATTCAGATCATCTGAGGAGAAACGTAAACTTTCCAATATGCCATTTACGACACTGAGTGGCAAGGATCGGCTAAGGTCCTTCCCTATGTTCATGACTAGTGGTTCATCTTCACATGACAATGGAAGCCCTCCTCTTCCCAGAAAAATGAGTTAAGCTGGCTAAAGCACAGCAAAGAACTGTGCATTCTCCTAAGATATCACAAGTCCCCAAGGAGAGTCCAACACTGGACAGGAAGAGGTGCCTCCTTCCACCATTTGCACGCCCTCTGCAAGTGCTGGAATGAGCACCCACAGTCCAGTTGCTGATATTCAAATTGAAGATGTCACTGTTGAAATACAACAGGATGAGGATATTGGTGTAGCTAGTGCTGAGGAGGAAGTTGACGAGGAGGTTCCTGATGGTGATGTGGTTTGTTTAAATCAGGCACCGGGGGAGACAGTTGTTGTCCGTGGGATGAAAAAGCCCATCACGGTCATGCCTGGGCAGAAGACTAAACATTCCACCTCTTTGGTCTAGAAATATTTCTATCAAAATCCGGACAACAACTGTCTTGCCATATGTACCGTATGTAAAGGTGGAATAAGTAGGGGAAGGAACTTTAACCACCTAGGAACTTCCTCCCTCATACGTCACCTGCAGCGCATTCATAAAAAGTTACTGTCAAGTTCAGAAACTGTGGCTAAGACCATAAGCATTCCAGGGACACCTAAATCCCTTTGTTCTGTTGTATCTAAGCGCCTGCAAACCACACCATCAGCTCCCTCCTCGTCAATTTCCTCCTCAGTCAGGATCGGAAGTAGTTCTGCTGGCCATGTCACTGGCATGACTGACTCTCCTATCCGGGATTCCTCCGGAGGATCCTGCATTGCTACGCATACTGCTGCCGCTGCTGCTGTTGCTGCTGGGAGTCATTCATCATCCCAGAGTGGAAGTAGGAACACCACTACTTCTTTTACTAAGCAATTGACCCTCCAACAGTCCTTAGCAAGGAGGATGAAGTACGACAGCAGTCATCCTGTTGCAAAGCGGATAACTGAGGCCTTGACAGCCATGTTGGTGTTAGACGTGTGTCCGGTATCCGCCATTAGTGCAGTGGGATTTAGACAATTGATGGAGGTAGCGTGTCCCCGGTACCAAATCCCATCCAGATTCCACTTCACTAGGCAGGCGATACCGAGAATGTACAAAGACGTTAGAAAAAGTGTCCTCACTGTCCTAAAAAATGCAGCTGTACCAAATGTCAACTTAACCACGGACTTCTGGACAAGTGGAACAGGGCAGACTAAGGACTATATGACTGTGACAGCCCACTGGGTAGATGTATCGCCTTACGCAGCAACAACAGCAGCGTCACCAGTAGCAGCATCTCAGAAATGCCAGCTCGTTCCAAGGCAGGCTATGCTGTGTATCACCGGTTTCAGTAAAAGGCACACCACTGACAACCTCTTAGAGAAACTGAGGGAAATCATCGCCCAATGGCTTACCCCACTTAGACTCTCCTGGGTATTTGTGATATCTTACAATGCCACCAATATTGTGCGGGCATTACATCTGGGCAAATTCCAGCACGTCCCATGTTTTGCTCACACAATAAATTTGGTGGTGCAGAATTTTCTAAAAAATGACAAGGGCGTGCAGGAGACTCTTTGGGTGGCCCAAAAAATTTCTGGCCACTTTCACCATTTAGCGACTGCGTGCCAAAGACTGGCGCACCAGCAAACACTCTTGAACCTGCCCTGCCATAACCTGAAGCAAGAGGTTGTGATGCGGTGGAGAAAGTGAAGGCAGAGCTAAGATGGAGCGATTCCGCTCGGTATGTGGGACTTGTGGATGAAGCCCTTCATTCGCTTTGCCAGGATTCGAGGGTGGTCAATCTGTTGAAATCAGACCACTACATTTCAGCCACCGTGCCCAATCTTAGGTTTAATGCCTAGTTGGGGTCTCTCTTTCCGGCGAACACAAGCCTGCAGAAGTGCAAATGTAACACCCCCACCGGATTAAGTGGTATCAAGAGAGGCTTACCTGGAGTTCTTCAGTCAGATAGTTGTAGGATTTACACTCACGCAGACTTGGATAGTGAAAGAATGAATTTTCTGCAGTTTTATTTAATAATACAGCGACTTGTAACGAATATTTACAATTAACAATGATCTTTCAAGTCTACAGCCAATAGTAAAGACTTACACATATAATCACATTAAGGCCCTGATTCAGAGCCGGACGCTCTGACCAGAGCGCTCGCTCTGAATCAGGGCCCACCTCCATTAAAATGGAGCGTCCTCCTGGACGCTCGTATAGCTGTGGGTCACCACCCACAGCATATACGAGCGTCCAACAAGATGGTCGCGATGGTCTTGACCATCGCGACCATCGGACTTGCGAGTGAAACCCTGTGGTCGGGTTTCTCAACCGCAAGGCCAGGAGTGATTTTGGCTCTATCAGAGCCAAAATCACTCCCACTGACATCACTAGTGATGTCAGTGGGGCCGGCTTCAGACGGTAGGCGTTCCCATAGGAACACCTCCGTCTGGCTGGCACGCCCCCGGCACGCCCACCAAAGGGGGCGTGCTGTCAATCAACATCGACAGCATGCCCCCTTTGGTGCGAGACCCGGAGCGATGGAAAGTCCTTCGCTGGCCGGGTCTCGCGCATGCGCACGACGGAGCTCCCTCCGTCGTGCGCATGCGCAGTGGGGAACATCGACCCACTTGCGAGCGTACTGCCGCTCGCGAGTGGGTCTGAATGACCACCTAAGTACACTAATAACACCTTTAGCAATGGTTCACACACTTTGGGTTTGAATTTTATTAATCAGGAATGCTTCTGATCTTGTACTGTGGGAAAATGGATTAGTCTTATGCTTACAAACTGCTGTACATGCAAATAACGGAATAACTCTATTAGCAGATTATGCACAAACAGGTTTCAAGACTTAGTGAGCTCACAAGTCCCTCAAAGTCTGGCCAATACCCCTTTCGTTGGTGCACATTTGAATATAAGGTTACTTTATTACTATAGCTCCCTGATAACTAATAATGGTTGGTAATGCTGCTCTGACACTTGTACTGACTCTGGCTCTGTCTCTTGTATGTTGCAAGCCCGGGCCTGTAGCTTACTTTAGGTGGACTGATGCTATTCCTGAAGATGACTGTCACTCCTTAGGATGGATATTCTCTTTTAATTGTCACTGTACAGTAGCTGACTCTGCCCATCATCGGCGTAATATCCTGACCTCACTCACGGTTCTTTTTATATCAAGCTGAATCTTGTCAGATCCTCCATATTTCAGATGCAATTTTTTTAATTATTTAGAACCTGAGTTTCCCTTTCCTGTCACAGTCTCTCAGGTTATATATATATATATATTAGGGATGTGCGCCGGAACATTTTTGATTTGGATTTGGAATTTTTTAGAAAAATTGACAAAAAAAGCTAAAATCACATAAATTGGTCTTTTTTATTAATGTTATTGAGGTATTATTAACCTCAATAACATTAATTTCCAGTCAATTTAGACCACCTCACAGCTTATAATATTGTTTTCAACATTATTGGCCAAAGGTTGCAGTGAGCTGACTGGTTACCAAGCGACAAAGCAGCGGCACAACGGCACAGACACCACAATTTAAAGCACATCTATGACACATTGCCACACAGCAGTGACAGAAATGAAAAGTAGTGCACCCACCCAGTGGGGTACAGCCAGCAGAATCACAGTACTTGTTTACAAAGTGGGCTACGGCCCTAGGAGTCACAGTGCACAATCTTACTCACATTACACCGCACATAGTGCCCCTGATTCACATTACACCATAAAGTAGTATCTCTTAGTTATGTTATTACACACAGTAGTGCCACTTTTATGCAATGCCCACAGTAGTGACCCTTTTACACAATGCCCACAGTAGTGACCCTTTTACACAATGCCCACAGTAGCGGTGACCCTTATACACAAAGCCCACAGTAGTAATGCCCCTTATACAATGCCCACAGTAGTAGTGCCACTTATACAATGCCCACAGCAGTGGTGTCCCTTACACAATGCCCCCCAGCAGTGGTGTCCCTTACACAATGCCCCCCAGCAGTGGTGTCCCTTACACAATGCCCCCAGTAGTGGTGCCCCCTATGCAGTCCCCTTAGTAGTAGGACCCCCTATGCAGTGCCCCCAGTAGTATGCCCCCCATTAGCAGGCCCCCAGTAGTATGCGTCCCCCAGTAGTATGCCCCCCATTAGCAGGCCCCCAGTAGTATGCCCCCATTAGCAGGAACCCAGTAGTATGCCCCCCATTAGCTGGCCCCTAGTTGTATGCCCCCCCAGCAGTATGCCCCCATAAGCAGGCCCCCAGTAGTATGCCCCCCCAGTAGTATGCCCACATAAGCAGGCCCCCAGTAGTATGCCCCCATTAGCTGGCCCCCAGTAGTATGCCCCCCCAGTAGAATGCCCCCATAAGCAGGCCCCCCATTAGCTGGCCCCCAGTAGTATCCCCCATAAGCAGGCCCCCAGTGGTATGCCCCCCCAGTATTATGCCCCCATAAGCAGGCCCCCAGTAGTATGCCCCCCCAGTAGCAGGCCCCCTGTAGTATACCCCCCCAGTAGTAAGGCCCCCAGTAGCAGGCCCCCTGTAGTATGCCCCCCATTAGCAGGCCACCTGTAGTATGCCCCCCCAGTAGTAGGCCCCTCCATTAGCAGGCCACCTGCAGTATGCCCCCCCAGTAGTAGGCCCCTCCATTAGCAGGCCCCCATACACACATAAAAAAAAAAAAACTTACCTGTATTCCCGCTCCAGCCGCCGTCCGCTCTGCTGCCACGCAACGAGGAGGGAGCCGGAAGACGGAGCTCATCAGTGAGCTCCAGCCGGCTCCCTCCATGCAGCAGCCAATGAGAGTCTGTGTGACTCTAATTGGCTGCTGTAACAAACACACAGCTGCCGCTGGTGGCTGTGTGTTTGTTCTGTGTAGGGCAGACCGCTATCACAGCGGTCTGCCCTACACTCGAGGAGCCCTGATGTTGGATTCTCTAGCGAGAATCCGACATCAGGCGGCCGCCGTTCAGCCCGGAACGGGGATCCGAGTCAGGCGGGGAACACCCGAACAGGGTTCGGGTGGACTCGAATCCCCTATGTTCGGAGCGGTTTGGATTCCACAGAATCCGAACCACACATATCTAATATATATATATATATATAACAAAGGTGTATTACACCAGCAGTAAGCTGTTAGGTTTTACCCACTGAGGGATCCTGTTATACTCTCCTGACAGTTTGATTTACCTCAGGTCAAGCTTATTTATCAGTGGATCTGTTCAACCTCTGTTCCTCCTTAGTAGATAGGATAAGGAGAGGAGTTGGCATTAATGTAGCTACAACTGGTGAAATGTTTAACTTGAGCCGTTTAGCTAAAAGCTAGATATATCAGTTCAGTAGATTCTTCTACTAACAGAAGATACTAATGCTAATCAGGACCATATAATAGCTGTATAACTGTCTATTATATCTGCAGCGTGCTGTACTGAGGTGTGATGTGTATTTAGCTGACAGACCTGTTCTTGTAGTACAGCTTCAGCACCTGGACCAGCAATCTCCCCTCCTCTCTGGCTCCTGGCTGTCAGTCACTCTGGAGGGGGAAGGATTTAGAGTGGTACTGTGGATGCTACTTACCTCTATGTACCTGGCAGCTTCCTGTCAGCTCCAGTTCCTGCGCTCCCCACACAGCTGCGGAACCCTCTCACACAGCCTCCGATGAGTCCTGCTCTCTTGTCTCCTCAGGCAGCTCACTCCGTGCCCGTTCTGCCCTCCGACCAACACGGATCGGATGCCGCTCCCTGGACACCACCTCCGATGTCCCTGAGGTAAGGGACACTTAATGCATAAGCTCCTTTCCACTTAACTGCCTCAGGCACACTCCTCCCAACTGTCAACTGTCAGGTCAGGGTTAGGTCTAGACTATACAAGGCTGAAGGACCTGTGACGTCACACCCATGTGACCCGGCCTGTAAGGGGGAGGGGCGAGGATACTAACGGGGGACCAAAAGTGTCCCCTCATGGGCTCGCTGTGCTCGCCACGCTTCGGGCACGGTGGCTCACTGCGCTCGCCACAATTATTTATTCCCCCTTTATGCCCTAGTGGATGGTAACGCAGGAGCGGTCCAGCCTCCTGCAGCAGTCACGTTGTGGATACGTCACAGAGGTCCTTTAGCCACATAGGAAATAGCAGCAACCGTCAGGTCTCTTTATAATCTCTCCTAGCCCTCACTGCAGTGTCCAGCACAACTCCCCCCTGCAGTTAATTGTGAAGTCCGTGCTGGGGCTGTTTTAGAAAAGTCCATCACTCACTGATGGGGGAGACCAGCAGGACAATAGGGCACAGGGTTATAGGTGCCATTACATAGCTACAGCCCATCTTACATTACCATATCAACATGAACATATATATATATATATATATATATATATATATATATATATATATTACAGTGTACATCAATGAATTTATATAACACTGTCAGGAAACAACTTAGGTATCCTAAGCAACCCGCTGGTGGTGATGCAGGGCAAGCAGGACCAAGTTTGGACATCTGGTCCGGACTGAAGGATCTGGCAACAGTTTCTGACATGTCTACTGTTACTGCATATGATAATGTCACCATTGACAGAATGGTGGAGAATTTCATCGGTGACAGCAAGTAGGCATGTCAGACAGTCCGTACCTGTACTGGCAGGAAAAAGAAGCAATTTGGAGGCCCCTGTACAAACTGGCTCTATTTTACCTAAGTTGCCCCCCCCTCCAGTGTGTACTCCAAAAGAATTTTTAGTGCAGCCGTGAACCTTGTCAGTGATAGGTGTAGGAGGTTGCTTCCACAAAATCTGGAGAAGATGATGCTCATCAAAATGAATGATCAATTCTTCCAGGAAGACCAGCCTCCAGAATGTACAGAGGGACCGGACACCAAACAGTTAACCTCTCAACTACCAGGATGCAATGGTCCCTCCCCCCTAAGCCCCGCCCCTGAGCCTGAGGCAATTCAGTTTGCTTGGTGTCCGGCAAAAGCTCAGATCACCTTTTATAACAGCGGCTGCCTTATGCAGCCCAAAGCTTTATTTTTACGATTTCTAACTTTATTTATCTTTATTACTGAGTGGGCAGCATCAGACTGTCTGTGCTGCCACTCCATCACTCCTCCGGGCGCCACAACTCCATAGCATCACTTGGTACTTTTGGCGGAGCTCCCAGTGACCTTGCTAGCCGGCCCCGCGGAGGACCTAAGACTGCAACTCGGACACAGGGGACAGGTAAGGCAGGTTACCGCTTGTGGTAGCCCATGGCTGGGCAGTCTTACCCCCGATCTCAGTGGCCAGACTGGAGGTGCTGAGAGTGAACACCGGCCTCGACCGCGTGATCCACTAGACCACCAGGGTATATACGGTGCAGGAATCCAGTGTCCCGGTGGTCAAAAATCAGCTTTCTTTATTACAGCGGCCCCTCCCCCAGCTCAAGGCTCCATTCCACCGCGGTCTGGACACTCTGAACTGCTCTCCTCCTCAGACCCCACCCCCTTAGAGGTCTCTGGCCAGGGTCGTATCTATATTGGGTGCAAAGTGTGCGGTGCACACCTTGCACCCATATTGTTTAAAATGTACCTCCGAGGTCCCGCGCTGGGTTTCAGCATTGTGCAAAAAGCAGGAAAAATGGCCGTCGCGGCCATTTTAACAGCGTTTTGCGAATGCGCAGTAGACCCCGGGCACTCTCTAGTGCCCGGTGCCTACTAATTCTCCGGTGGCCGGCCAGCCGCATCAGTCGGTTGCCAGCCGCCGGGAAGAGAGGAGGGGGACCCGGACGGGGAATGGACACAGCCCCCTTCTCTCTAAAGACGCCCCTGTCTCAGGTGGCCATTTTCTGTAGGTTCAGCCACAGCTCTCCCTGGAAAATGCTGGGTCCGGTCCCCCTATATACAGTACCTCTCCCAAGAGTCAGGTTATGTAGCGCTATAGCCTACGAGACACTGCGACTGAGTAGTTGAATGTAGCGCCCTATTGTAGTTAGTATGCATAGTATGTGACTATTGCTAGCGCTGTCTGTCTGTATGATTTTTCTAATCTGTCAGCCTATGCCTTCCCTTTCCTCTCACTATAACCCTATCATAATGGTGTATTCAGGGTCTACTATACTTCACTTTTACTTGTAAATGTGAAGGCTGTCACATACTGTTTTGTTGCACTCTACACAGTTCCATATCCTGTGCTGTGCTCTCCTGCAGCTTATATACTCACTATACTGCATACCCATTTGTATACACTGTCGCATAATAGCGTCTGTATACCCATTTGTATTTGGTGTATTCTGTCGCATAATAGCGTTTGCATACCCATTTGTGTTTGGTGTATTCTGTCGCATATTAATGTATACTCTGCGACTATGTCTAAGAAAGGTAAAAGTAGCAAGCAAACGACATGCTGTCATGCAAATCCTGTGCCGCAAGCTTGAATGAAGAGGATGTTGTCCAGGACGGACTATGTACAACGTGTTATATTACACCAGGTATGTCTGGTGTAATATAACACCAGACACCAGGAGCCTCCTTGGGGGTCCCTGACTCAGGTGCTAGCTACTATTGCAAACCGCCTGATAGTCCCAGCAGTATTTATTACCCGTATGGGGTTGCCTCAAAGGGTACAGGCAGTACCGATACATCAATGGGTAGATGTCGTCTCTACTTCGGTACAGAGTCTAGCAGCTTCCTCTACAGCCTTTTCAAAATATGTTGCAAGGTGAGAAGCCCCTACCCAGTAAACCTACCAAGCGTACTGTGTTGTCTTCACAGTCTACGCAACACTCAGAATCTCGTACTGGGGAAGGAGAGCATCAATCTAAAATTAATATACCTGCTTTGGTGCGAGCTGTCAGATCTATCCTCCAAATAAAAGATGATGAGCCCACCCCCAAATCAAAGCACCCACTATTTAAACAACAAAAAGTGGCTTCAGCAGAGTTTCCTCTCTCTGATCAGCTAGCCGAACACATGGCAGCAGCTTGGCAGATGCCTAGTAAGAGGTTTCAGCTCCAAAAACACCTGACCTATTGTTACCCTTTTCCTGCAGCTCATTGCGCAAAATGGGAGGCTCCCCCAGCAGTAGATTCCCATGTTACGTGATTGATTAAAAGCTCCACATTACCTATCCCTACAGCTTCCTCATTAAAGGACCCTATGGATAGAAAGATTGAACCTCTGTGTATTCCCTTTCAGGAGCCATTGCTCGTCCAACTATGGCTATTGTCTGGGTGGCGAAAACAATTGAGAGCTGGGCAGATGCCCTAGAATAGTCTTTCTCCCTAGAGGTCTCTAGGGATCAGATGTCTTAAAAAGCTCACATAAGATACAGCTTTCTATATCAGAAAAGTGACCTTCGATGCTAGTCTCCTAGCCTCTAGAGCATCGGCTACATCAGTGTCTGCCCTCCGCACTCTTTGGCTACGGTCATGGAAGGCGGATTTAAAGTCTAAGAAGGCCTTAGAATCATTATCTTAAACTGGTGAGATCCTGTTTGGCCCAGATCTAGTCAAGATTGTAGCCACTTTGGCAGCATCAAAAACTGCTTTTCTGCCCCCAGCAACTACTGCAAAGCCTCGGACAATGTCCTTCAGGTCCTTTCGCCTCCTTTGGCTCCTTTCGCCCCCTTCGGCTTCCACAAGGGCTGCTAAGCCCAGGACCAAGCAGACCTGGGCCATCTGATGTCCAGCTTCCAAATCTGAGGACAAACCTTCTGCCCGATGGGGTGGACCTCCCTCTGGGCTGGGGGATCCCAGAATAGAAGGCTGACTTCTTCAATTTGCCCAGTGCTGTTGTCAAAACACCACAGATGCTTGGGTACAAGAAGTGGTCTCTCACGTGTGCGCCCTCTCATTCCTAAAAAGGCCACCCCACCAGTTTTTCTACACAGGCCCTTCTTCAAACGTGAGCAGGGCCCTGCTTAATTAGAAAGCCATTCAGTCCTTGCTGCAAGCGGGGGTAATAGTTCCAGTTCCACTATCACAGCAAGGGAGCAGCTATATTCTACCGTTTCTGGTGCAGAAACCAATGGTTCTTATAGGCCTATCCTTAATCTCAAATCCCTGAACAAATTAATCAGGGTGCCCAGATTTATTGTACTAGCTATGGAGCCTGGGAACTTTATGGTATCTCTGGATATTCAGGACGCTTACCTACATGTACCTATAAAGCCCTCTCATCAGCATTATCTCTGGTTTGCTGTACTACAGCAACATTTCTGATTTCAGGCTCTGCACTTTGGACTTTCTACAGCACCACGGGTCTTTATCAAAAGTATGGCAGTCATGACAGCCCACCTGCATTGTCAGGAAGTCAGGCTGCTACCATACCTGGTTGACCTCTTGCTCTTAGCATGCTCTCCAGAAGTTCTTCAATGCCATCTTCAGATAATCATTGCCTTCCTACAGAGACAAGGCTGGTTAATCAACTGGGAAGTCCTCCCTGAACCTTTCACAAAGGATGGTCCATCTGGGGGCTCTTTTTAATTCTCAACGGACAAGATATCCACACTTCAACAACAAGTGCGCAGATTACTCCGCAGCTGCCGAGTCTCAGTTCACTCAGCAATGCAGATTCTGGGATCCATGGTATCCACCTTCAACATGGTGGAGTACGCTCAGTTCCATTCCAGGCCTTTGCAACATCTAATGCTTTCCAGATGGAACAGGCTACCCCTTTGGATCAGATCCCAGACAATGATTCTTTCTCCAGAGGTTCATCTGTTCCTCTCCTGGTGGTTACAGATGTCCAACCTAGCCAAGGGTCATCCCATTTGGATCCTAAAGTGGGCACTCCTTACAACAGATGCAAGCCTCTGGGGCTGGGGCACAGTGACCGCTCAACACTCCTTCCAGGGCCATTGGACTTTGGTCGAGTTGACCCTGACAATTAAAGTATTGGAACTCTGAGCCACCTACAGACCCCTCATTCTGGCTCAGGACATGCTTCAGTTCAAGCCTGTACAAGGGCAATCCGACAATGCCACAGCAGTGGCCTACATCAATCACCAAGGAGGCACTTGAAGTTGTTCAGCAATGGCAGAAGTATCATGCATTCTCACATGGGCTGAAGGTCACCTCCCGGCCATCTCCACGGTGTTTATTCTGTGAATTCTCAACTGGAAAGCGGACTTCCTCAGCCATCACGATGTGCTGCCGGGGAATGGTCTCTCTACTGAGAGCTCTTTCAACTCCTAGTGGACAAGTGGGGCCTGCCAGAGGTGGACCTCATGGCCTCCCAACACAATCGCAAGCTGCCAGTGTACGGGTCCAGAACAAGGGACGCTGAAGCAGCCTTCGTAGATGCCTTGTCAGTGAAGTGGACCTTCCATCTGGTATACCTATTACTTCCAGTCTCCTTTCTTCCTCGAGTCCTTCTGAAGTTCAAGCAAGAAGGAGGCACTGTCCTGCTGGTGGCTCCGGCCTGGCCCAGACGACATTGGTACGCCGATCTTCACAGCCTCTCCATAGACACTCCTCTTCTACTTACTCAACATTCGGACCTGTTGCCTCAAGGTCCCTGTCTATGCTCAGAGTGCGTAAGCCAACCTCTGCCCTGATCTATCACAGAGTGTGGCAAACATACTTCCAGTGGTGTGCTACCAGAAGTTTTCACCATCAAGTTTTTAGGGTCTCTAGAGTCCTGGCCCTATTTCAAGCAGGATTGGACACTGGACTCCGCCTGGCCTTGCAGAAAGTGCATGTCTCTGCTCTGTCCATTTGGTTCCAGTGCAGAATTGCTCCAATGCTGGATGTTCATACCTTCCTTCCCAGTGGCGCCGTGGGATTTGTCAGTGGTTCTCCAGGCCCTTCAGGGCCCTCTGCATGAACCCCTGGAATCTGTGGTTCTCAAGTGGCTCACAGCGAAGACTCTTTCTTCTGACTCTTGCATCTGCTGTAGGGTGTCAGATTTGGGGCGCTTTGCTGTCGCTCCCCATTTCTGATCTTTCATCAGGACAGGGCTATTCTTTGAACTTGTCCTGACTTCCTTTCCAAGGTTGTTCTCATTTAAATATCAATGAGGAAATCATAGTCCTGGCCTTCCAATCACCAGACCTCTTGGCAGGTGAGGCCTCTTTGGATGTGGTCCATGCTCCCAGGATCTACATGAACCATACAAGTTCTCTTCGGAAAACAGATTCCCTAGTGGTCCTCTATGGATTCCAAACAAACTCTGGCCAGATGGCTTCAAATGACTATCTCACAGGCTTACACACAGACGGGCCTTCCTGTGCCGGCTGTCATCTATGTTCATTCCACTCGCTTTGTGGGACCCTCGAGGGCAGTTCGCTGTGGCGCCTTAGCTTAATAAGGTAGCCATGTGGTCTTCTGTCCACAGCTTTCTTAGGTTTTATGCTTATGATATCTTTACCTCTCAGGATGTTTCATTTGGTCACAGGATACTCCTCTCAGCTCAGGAGCATCCCTATCCTTGAATACTACTATGGGACATCCCCATGGTATGCTTGTGGATCCCTATGGACCCAGAAGAAGAAAATGAGAGAGTTATGGTAAAACTTTCCTTTGTTAACTCTCTTTCTTCGAAGTCCATAGGGTCCACAGGGCACCCGCCCTGATGCCTCTGGCTTCCCTGGGTTGGGTTTCCTGGTCACCAGTTTCCCATCTCTTTGATGTGAGAGTGTGATTCTTCTGTGTACCAGTCTTCCTTCTCACCTCTCCTCCTGCCTTGGGCTTGGTAACAAACTGATTTGCCTCAGGCTCAGGAGCGGGGTTTAAGGGGGAGGGACTGTTGCATCCTGGTAGTTGAAAGCTTAACTGTTTGGTGTCCAGTCCTTATCCACCACCTACACCCCCATGGTATCCCTGTGGACCCTATGGACTTACCTATGGAAGTACTGTAAACTCCTGAGCTGCGAGTTTACACAGATCAGTGTGATTTGTGTATGTTTCTGCATTGAATCAGTATTGTAATGGTTAATTATTAAAAACAAATAATGTAGGGTCCCCCCTAAAAGCATAACCAGCCCCAGGCTGCTCAGCCAGTCCTGGTTCCTAAAATTATGAGGGAAAAAACTTGTAGGGTTCCCCGCAATTTAGGATCCAGTACCTGGCTGCAGGACCAGTCCTGGTTTTAAAAATAGAGGGAAAAATGCGTAGGGATCCACCTATATTTAAAACCAGCACCCGACCAAAATCGATCGTGTTTTTATTTTGCCAAGTATGGGGATGCAACGGAGAGCGGCGCAAGGATGGAGATAAGTATGGCATAATTTTCCAGTTACTTACAGTGGATTTCTACTTGGAGAAGGGGACAGAACAGCTGCCACCAGGAAAGTATGTGTGAGTGAGGTAGGTAGTGGTATGTAATAAAGTTAAACTTGTCACGGTGTGTGAGTGTTGTGGTTATTTTACTATTTATTTTACAGTGGGGGTACAGGTGGTGGCTGCCTGCTGGCACTTGTAGTTCCACAAGAGCCAAAGGGCAGACATGCTAGCACCTGTAGTTCCACTGTAAAATACAATAGTTTCTCTATTTTTACACTATTATTAACCCCATACCCACTGCTCCAGTGGTGCAGGGAGGTGCCCTGTGCTTAAGACTAAGCCTGGGGTGTCGGGAGAGGGGGAACTCCTTCTTGGAAGGTCCCCACCTTCCCTGAGATCCCCGGCTTGGGTTGACCAGCTTGGGGTGTGAATGCTTTGGCTGGGGAGACCTGGTGATAGTCTGCTGACTGTGGCATTACACCCTGGTTGGTTTGGGTCCGGTGCTGGTTTTAAATATAGGGAGACCCCTACGCATTTTTGTTCCCCCCTATATTTAAAACCAGGACTGGCCCTGCAGCCAAGTGCTGGTTCCTAAACCATGGGGGAACCGTACATTTTTTTTCACATATATTTGAGGAACCAGAACTGGCTGTACAGCCCGGGGCTGGTTATGCTTTTGGGGGGCGACCCTACATCATTTCTTTAAAAAATGTAACCCTTGTTTTACGTGTTCAATACAAGCAGCCTTCACATATCTCATTGATATGTGCAGGCTGCTTGTTCTGGAGAAGACACTGCAAACTTGGATGATAAATCTCTATATAAAATTGCAACTCGGGAAGAAATACTCAATCAGATCCACTATTGAAAAACACAGTTTCAGCTAAAATAGCTTTTTCTAAATTTTACCCCACAGTGTCTCAGTAGCCAGGACCAATAGGCAAAAATGGGTTGTGGTCCAGGGGTGCATAGGACCACCCATTAGCCCACTTTGCAAATCCGCCATTGCACGGCTGGTCCGGCCACCACTGTCTTTTTGTAGACCCTGCGCCGGCTAAGAAAACAAACCTGGAAATTTATGGCCTGCTATAGGTACTGGGTGAACGGGCACCAAGAGAACACGGTAGCAACTAGTTTTGAAGAACTTTTCGAACGTTCGGCACTGGCGAATCAGTGTTGGCTGCTCCGGATGTAATGGATCAAGATGACATGATCACCATTAACTTAATCCTACTCACACCACCAATGCCACCGACACCTCCAATACAAACCACATCACCCATATTAGCCCCTACAACACCACAAGGAAAAGCAGAAGCTGTTTTCTGCCAGAATATGCAAGATTTCCAAAATCAACAGGTGTCCTTGATGAGCGCACAAGTGGTGCAAAATATCAATTTAAAAAAAAAAACCACAGGATTAACAGGAGCATGACGGGCCAAAAAAATCATGTAGGGCAAATTTGCACAACCTTGTCCAAAATACGCAACTCCAACAATAGATACCAAGACACCTTGCTGCTAATGCAGGAAGCAAATAATCGCTCCCATTATAACCTTCTTCCCCTCTTGGATTAAAAAAACAACACAAGTTGTGACTTTCAGGGTACCGTGCTGAGTATGGGCAATCACATTTTAAGTCACTTACATGACCAGTCAGAAAGCAGCTCAGCAGCCACAACATCTCAAACAATGGAATGGGTATGAAATACCGCCGGCCGCATGGCCTGTGGTTCGATTCCCGTCAGCGGCAGCCCGACAAGAGCAGAGTTAGAAGCAGCGGAAGCCCGACAGCGCTGGAAATCCCGATCGTGGATAGGTAAGTATGTACTAACCTAACCCCCCTAACCCTAGCCCTCCTTAGGGGTGCCTAACCCTAACTTCCCCCCCAAGTGCCTAACCCTAATCCCCCCTCTAAGTGCCTAACCCTAACCACCCCCTTCCCCGCTGCCTAAACCTAAGTCCCCCGGGGGGTGCCTAACCCTAAGTCCCCCCCAGGGGTGCCTAACCCTAACCCTCCCTCCCCCTAGCCTAACCCTAACCCTCCGGGGGGGGTGCCTAACCCTAAGTCCCCCCCGGGAGCCCTAAACCTAACCCTCCCCCCCGCGGCTGTCCGCTTGCGGCGCCCGGCATCACTAAGATCACAATGCCGGACGCTGATCTCCCAGCGTCGGGGAAATGCGGGCGTCTACATCTAGACGCCCGGCATTTCACCCTTGCTGGGATATGACAGTCGGGAAGCCGGCTGCCGGTATTTAGGCAGTCGGCTTCCCGATTGCTTCCCCAAACAATAACACCTATGACTACACCACCTCGACGTACACCCTGTACCAGAGGTGGCTCTCAGCCGAGGTAGCAGGGGTGCAGGTAGACACAAGCAGTAACATTTGAAAAACTAAAAAATGTTAAAGAAAACAGACATCACATTACAACTTTCTTTACAGTTATTTGCTAATAAAAAAGTATAATTGATATACCGTATATACTCGAGTATAAGTCGACCCGAATATAAGCCGAGGCACCTAATTTTACTACAAAAAACTGGGAAAACTTATTGACTCGAGTATAAGCCTAGGGTGGGAAATGCAGCAGTAAAAATGACGAAAGGAAAAATATACTGCAAGCTCACATCCATCTGCTTACTGTGGTGCTCAGTGCCAGGGTTAAGGCCCGTACACACTGGGCGACTGAGCTGAAAGCCACTCAAACTTGGTGTTTTGAGCGGCTTTCAGCTCAAAGCCGCCCAGTGTGTACGGCCCCGGCAATGAGCGGTGTTGCGCACTCCCGCATCATCGCTGGGAAAGCCGTTCATCTGCTGGTATTACCAGCAGATGAGCAGCTTTGTGGATGGCTTTGCATAGCGCTGTGCTATGGAAAGCCATCCAACCCCCACTGACAGCGTCGGGCAGGGGGAAAGCTGCTCAGTGCAGAGCAGGTCACCAGCGCAGTGGAATCAGACAGGGCAGCGTACCCCGGGGATATCTCACACTGCTACCGCCGGCCACCTCAAGCAGGTACTTTTCATTGTGGTCCTGGAGCATCACTCGAGTATATATGGTAACATTTAAAAAATCTAATCTAGAGAACAACTTACCAGGAGGCTTGGGCTCGTCTTTGTCCCTAATATGATGCGGCTCACAACTTCTGGTGGAATCAGCACTTTATGGGCTCCTCATAGTCCAGGTAATTGACTTCATAATGTGAGCCTCCTCCCGTTTGTCGCACAGATTTGGCTTCATCTACCATTTTGAGTATAACCTGCCTCTTTATGTCGCTGAATTGCTTCATGCAGGTCTTCTCACACTGCCTGATGCATTCACTGCAGCAACTACTCCTTCCCAGATGCGGGTCTTTCTACGTGCAGGAACAGGGGCAACTTCACGGCCAAACAGATGCTTGTGGTGACGCATAACTTCGGTTACCAAAGCCATATTCTCCTGGACAGTAAACTTCACATTTCGTTCATTTTTCATCTTCCCTCTCTGGCTGGCCTGCTCATCACTGTCCCCACTGCTGTAATTGTCCTGGGGAACCACACATGCTGCCTGCTCCAATCAGCATCCGGCTCCCTAAGCTCTCTCCCTGACATTCTTCTTACCTAAAACTAACAACAAAATAACAAAGCCCTAAAATAAAAAGCACAGGACAACTTATACACAATACACCACTCTGATCTTCACAAAGAATACTTACAACACCACCCAATCGCCGGCACTGCTCCTCTCTCCACACAAATCACTAAAGGTCTGCTTTGTTTGGGGCGTTTTTAAATGACTGTGTCCTGACACTGGCACGTGACAGTTTCTGCCAATGTAAAGATGATCGTAATAAGCTCCCGTTTTCCTTCAAATTTACAAAACCTGCACCGAACTTTAGTTCGCGGAAGTCTTTGGCTGGACTTGACTAAAACACGGATAAAAACAGGAATCCATATGCTATCGAAAAACACGAATGAGGAGAACACGAATCATAGTAAATTTGCATACTTGGTTTGTATTAATTCACGCGTGTCCGTTCGTACACCAGCGAGTGTAATCTCGACTAATCACGATCCAAACTCGAATCTTAGTAAATTTACCCCTAGGTGTTGTCAACTACAGTATGTTCTTATGGGATGTAGTCGGCATCCCGGCGTGCAGGATGGTGATGGTCTCAATACCGGCACTGAAATCCCGACAGGTCAGGTTCCCGGCAACAGTATCCCGACCACCGGCATCCCAAAGGTAAGTATAGGGGTGTTAGGGGGACGTTAGGGTTAGCCACTACGGGGAGGGATAGGGTTAGGCACCGGGGAGGGAGTGTTAGGATTAGGGTGCGGGGAGGGGGAGGTTAAGTTTAGGCACTAGGGGGGAAGATTAGGTTTAGGGTGCGGGTGTTAGGTTTAGGGTGCGGGGAGGGGGCGATTTGGTTTAGGCACTGGTGAGGATATTAGGGTTAGGCATCGGGGAGGGAGGGTTAGAGTTAGGATAGGGGTTAGGAAAAGACTTACCTTTAGTTTCTATGGGTGTCGGGATTCTGGCTGTTCGGGATGTCGCTGTCAGTATTCTGACTAGAAGCATCCCGACAGCCGGGATTTCATACCCAACCCGCAGGATGGAGACGGTCTGAATACCGGCACCGGAATCCTGACAGGTTGGGATCCCGGCAACAGTATCCTGACCATCGGCATCCTGAAGGTAAGTATCGGGGTGTTAGGGGGATGTTAGGGTTAGGGAGCGGGGTTAGGGTTAGGCACTACGGGGAGGGTTAGGGTTAGGCACCGGGGAGGGAGTGTTAGGATTAGGGTTCGGGGAGGGGGAGGTCAAGTTTAGGCACTAGGGGGGAAGATTAGGTTTCAGGGTGCAGAGAGGGGATGTTAGGTTTAGGGTGCGGGGAGGGGGAAGGGGAGGTTAGGTTTAGGCACTGGGAGGGATGTTAGGGTTATGCACCGGGGAGGGAGGGTTAGGGTTAGGATAGGGGTTAGAAAAAGACTTACCTTTAGTTCCTATGGGTGTCGGGATTCTGGCTGTTCGGGATGTCGCTGTCGGTATTCTGACTAGCATCATCCCGACAGCCAGGATTTCATACCCAACCCGTTCTTATAGGTCTTACATTACTAATTGACTTTGATGTAAAACTACTATCACTGTGGTAGTACCTTTCTAAAAACTTTCCTTAATAGTTAATATTGACAATTAACAGCTAATTATAGAATAATAATAAAAATAATAAAATTACTTTATGAGTGAGATGTCTTGCAGCACGATGGTGGATGGTGCTTCTGCCAGGAGATGGGAGATGAATGTTCTCCTATGCTGAGGTGTTATGTCTGCAGCTTCTGTGCTTTTTCCTCTGGTTAGTGCTGGCTTCCTCGTGTTGGTCCACAAAGCATCTCTTTCTCCTCTGTGTCTGTTTGCAATGAGTAGAAAACAATCATTGTTATGGAATGAAGTTGATAATCTAACTGTTCAAGGCATAGAGAGGAAATCTGTATTTATTTGCCTGTTGGGGAATTACAAGAATGTGGGAACTTATAGTTCCACAAGACCTGGAGAACCACAGGTTACACAAGTCTGTTTTAGGGAATAAATCAGTAATAACAGCATTGGTGTCCTTTGCTCACCTCTGATGGTACTGGCCTGTTATCCTTCTCCAGTTTTGCACAGAGTATTTGAATGTCTATATTGGGATCTGGCGACAATATAGCTTCCAGAAAGTCTGGGTGGATTAGTCCTTCAACCTAGTAACAGATAAACAATCAGTGTGTAAATAGCAGGGCTTCATTGGTGTGAGATTGGTGTGAGAGTCATTCCTGTAGTGTGGCCATAAGGGCCTACTGTATGTATGCAGAGATATTTGCAATAAAAACTCTACATTTATTATGTTTCCCCTGATGTATTATAAGGTACTGCAGCTGCTCTCTTCAATACCTGCATCCGTCCCTCTATTATTGATAGCAAATGCTGTCCCTATAGAAGTCTGTGCGACTGTGATATGGCCATATTCATCAAGCTACAAAAAGCATAGCTGTTCAAGCTTGCCTCCCGATAGCTATTGGCATCTTTTGATGGTATAATCCATTGTAGCCTATAGTTCAGTGTTCTCCCCAGATAATTTTTCTTGCCTGGTGGTATCAAGAAATAGCCCGGTGGGGCTTTTGCAATAATAAAATGTTTTAAACCCTGACCTTATAATTATTTAAACTTGAAATATGCAGTGCCCCTAGACTGGCCCTTTATGCAGTGCCCCCAGACTGGCCCTTTATGCAGTGCCCCCAGACTGGCCCCTTATGCAGTGTTCCCAGACTGGCCCCATATGCAGTGCCCTCAGACTGGCCCCATATGCAGTGCCCCCAGACTGGCCCTTTATGCAGTGCCCCCAGACTGGCCCCTTATGCAGTGTTCCCAGACTGGCCCCATATGCAGTGCCCTCAGACTGGCCCCATATGCAGTGCCCCTAGACTGGCCCTTTATGCAGTGCCCCCAGACTGGCCCTTTATGCAGTGCCCCAGACTGGCCCCAGCCCAGAGCTTACCTGAATATGCTAGGCGGCGGTGCTCCCACTCCCGCTGCCTCGCTCTGACTGGATCTAGCAGGCGTGCAGGGTAAGATCTTCACATCGCGGGTGACGTCATGACTTCACCTGCGCATTGTATCACTGGGAATGCTTGCCTCTGAAGCGATCGGAGGCTTCTTTAGCTTCCGGTCGCTTCAGAGGCCAGCATTCCACACCAGGAGGCGGAGGGTGACCGGGAATGCGGCGTGTAGAAGTGCTGGGCGGTGGGCTGTTGCTGCCGGGCGATGTGCCCGCAGAAAACAGTCTGGGAAGAACACTGTAGTCTATGATGCCCCGGCATACAGTTACTCTGCCGGGTCCAAAACCAAATGAGAAGGGACAACAAAAGTGATCACTTCACTTTTTACTCTGTGCTGGGATGACTAATGTTTTATTATTTTTATATTTAACACTGATAATTAATTTCTTGTTGTTAGAATATACGATGGATAAGAAATTATCAGGGCTAAAATGCGAATGTACTGTACATAAATATGCCCTTCAGTCATTAAGGTTTATTTCCAAAAGTAAACAAGTTGGTACTTGCAGTGATAATGCCTTTTGTCACACTGCACCTATGACTGTATCTGATTATATAGGTCCATATAGAGATTGATGCTGATGGAAAGTGACTACTAGGCTGCAAAGATGTGCTCCTTCTGATGTGTATGGCTGGGGGAGTATCTCACCGAATCATTTTCTGAATTATGGGATGTGTACAAGGCAGCGCTTCACACTGCCCACATGGTCAAAAAAGCTACAGCAAGGACGATTTGCCGGCATATGAATTCCCATCTCTGCCTCCAATGCTGCAGATTATAGCACAGAACATTTGTTCCTTACTGCAGAAGGTGGATGTGCTCCTTACCCACTAGAACAATCAGTCAGATAAACATAATGTAATTGTCTGGAAATGTTGTATTTAGAACAGTGGTTCCCAAACTTTTTTGAATCATGGCGCCCTAGTGCATCAGCATTGTTTTCACAGCACCCATAAGCCAATTTATGTTATTTACAAATTCAGAAACAAATGTATAAAAGTAGTAAAGTGAAGTAAATTGTGCTTACCAGTGGCGTAACTAGGGTATTTGGAGCCCAGGGCAAATTTGAAAAGGGAGACCCATCACACCAAAGGCGCGCGCGCTGAAAAAATGGGCGTGGTCACTTAAAAATGGGGCGTGTCAACATGACACACCCCTTTATTTTCACACTGAACTTTCCTATCCATATGTAGTGTTCACTCTAGCAGGCAGGGCGCCGGAGCTAGAGAGGGCAACCGAAAAGGGGGTGTGGTCATGAAAAGGGGCATGTCTATAAGACACATCCCTTTTTCGTCATACTTGGGGGCGTGCCCGGCGCTTACGGACACGCCGGGCAGCCCCCGAGCGCTGCAGAAAGGGAGAATAGATGCCGGCGGCATGCGCCCGGCGTCTATTCTCCGGCGGTGACGGGACACCACATGTTTCTCCACCCGTGGGACACTGCGTCCCGCGGGTGAGAACGGCACTCGCAGGCTGTGAGGGCAGGGCGCTTTTTGCCCTCCTCCTGAAGGGCAGGGTGCTTTTTGCCCTCCAGGAGGAGGGCAGGGCGCCGCGCCCCGCTAAAACAGCCTAGCGGGAACGCTACATATGCACCTTAACCCCAGTAGTACCCCTTATACAGTACCCCCAGTATGGAGTTGTGGTCCCTCTTATGCAAGCCCATAGTAGTGCCCCTTATACAGTATCCCCAGTAGTGGTCCCCCCAAATGCAGTGCCCCATGTAGTGTTCCCCCTTATGCAGTGCCCCCAGTAGCAGTCCCCACAATGCAGTGTGCCCAGTAGCGGTATCCCCTTATGCAGTGCCCTTTATATAGTGCCCCCAGCAGTAGTCCCCCCCCATGCAGTTTTCCCAGTAGAGGTCCCCTTATGCAGGCACCCAGTAGTGATCCCCCCCTATCCAGTGCCCCCTGTAGTGGCCCTTCCTATTATTGCCCCCAGTAGTGGTCCCCCGAGTGCAGTGCCTCTACTAGTAGGCCCCTTTTATAATGCCCCCAGTGGTAGTTCCCCCCCAAGTAGTAGTCCCCAGTAGAGGTTCCCCCTCCTGATTAAGTGCCCCCAGTAGTAGCCCCCCCCAGTAGAGGTCCTCCCAATAATGGTGCCCCCACCCCCAGTAGAGGTCCTCCCAGTAGTAGCCACCCCCCCTCACCCGTTCTGCAGATAGGTTAAAAAAAAAAATATATATATATATATATATATATATATATAAAAACATACTTACCTGCTGCTCCGGTCCGCACCGCCGCTCGCCAGTCCTCCCGGGCTGGCGCGCTCAGCATTATGGGACAGACGTCATGACGTCATGACGTCAGTCCCATTACCCACTGCAGGAGCCGGACGGAAGTCCGGCTCTAGCAGTGGGTGCTGCTGCAGTCAATGAGAGTCTATCTGACACTCATTGGCTGCTGTTTAACACACGCATCGCCGCCAGTGCTGGCGGCGATGCGTGTGTTATGCACAGCCTGAGCCCGCCTCCTGGCGCTATTGGGCAAGCGCTCAGGGGGAGGGAACGGGCGCTGGAAGCCTAGCGCCGGTCCTGTGTAAATGTGTAGCGCCGACCGCAATCACTGCGGCCGGCGCTACACTTGTGGCTAACTAGGGCGGGCCGGACCGTGGCCGGTGGCGCCCCCCTGCGCTGCCAGTCCCATGGCGCCCAGGGCACGCACCCTGCCCGACCCCCCCTAGTTACGCCACTGGTGCTTACCTGTCATCCTTAGGTTTAGTTATGTGGTGGTGAACAGGTTTGCACATCTGTTTGTCCACATATTTACATTACATTGACCATAAAGAATTTGATTTGGTGCTGGACCACCAACCTGAGGCACCCCTGCAAGTGTCCTGAGGCACCTCAGGGTGCCGAGGCGCACAGTTTGGGAACTACTGAGTTAGAAAATTGACCTTCATATAATTTTTGGAAACACGTGCATCTTATTTTACCAAGAGAAATGAAGCACTGCTAGGCATATAGAGCTACATAACAGAGATATTGATGACATTGACAAGCTTTCTGCCAAGTATTTTACCTCTGACAGGAAGTCTGGTTGATCACACAGGTCCTCTATGTAATGTAGGAGGTCGGCCTCCTCTGATGTTATAGCCTGTGGCAACATTTCTTTGGTTGTGGCATTTGGAAGACTGCTTGATCTGGATGGGTCAACAGCAAATATTGGCCGCAGCATCTTATTGCCACACATAATCATGGGTGGGACAGTGAAGCTGTTGGGAACAGCCATAATGACCTTGAAATAATAATAATAATAATAATAATAATGTTATTACTGTATTTACATCAAAATTATAACAGTAAAATCAGAAGTTGTCTATATAGTAACATCAATATATACAGCATTTTTATTTTAAATAAATCCAGCAATCTATCTTTTTTCAAATGATGACAAAGACTTCTGGGAAGCTTGGTATTAATATTATGATAAACAAAGCTTAAAACTCACCTGTCCTCGTACTCGTATATATATATTATATATATATATTATATACACTAAAAGGTTTTTCTAAATGTTGATGTCTACTCTGAGCGTGAAACTCAGGTAGGGAAGGAGACCATATACAAGCGTCTGGTCACCTCGAAGCTCAACAGATAAGAGCAGTGTGAATATCACATGTATTGTGATGCGTTATGTTTTAGAACACGGTCAAAAGGAAACAGCTTAGCAGCCTATTGTGACCAGTACATCAGGTACTGGTCAATTTCCATGGGGTATCCTCTCCTGTATACTAATCAATAGACTATAGCTTATGCCACGCTAGTTGTAGACCTTTTCTCTGGGCTAAAGTCTCATGGTTTCCATTACTTCGGTCTCCTAGGCCACAGTTTGGAATGTTATATACAACAATAAATGGCAATAAGAAGCACTATGGAGCGATATTTAAAATTAGGCATGATGAATATATGAATTACATTTTAATTTTTCTTTTTACACAATCTATGTTTAAATTGTATTGTACTTTTCAATAAAAAATGTACTGAGTTTAAAAAAAAATAATGTTTACATTACTAGTCTGGCTGTAGAGAAAGAGGAAGTGCTTTTTACAAGTGCCAGCATCCTACAAACATCCTCTGGCAGCCATGGGTACGCTGGTGCTTGTAGTTCTACAAGTACCAGCATTCCCTATCATTTTAGGTAGACATAAAAGTAATTTATATTTCTATCACTGTAAATATCTGTGCTGATAATGGTCTGAGCATGCACATTCTCACTGTACATAAGGCCCATAGTGTATTCCATACATGCCTACCCTCCCGGTTTTCGTGGGAGGCTCCCGATTTTTCGGGTAACCCCCCGCACCCCCGGAAGGGTAGGCATTTCTCCCGCATTCTGCCCACTTCCTAGTGAAGTGGGCAGAATGAGGAGAATTCTGGCGGTGATCGCGGGTCTCCGTGTAGGGAGCGGGGCTTAAGACGTGATTCTACATGAATCACGTTGTTTGGCCCCGCCCCCTATGTAAATTCTAACCAATCGCGGCAATTTTACCATGAGGGGGCGGGACTTAATTACGCGTATCGTTAGGCCCCGCCTCCATCAACCTCCTGCTGCTTCTCTTACCCAGGCTTCTCCCGGCAAGAGCTACTGAAAGGTAGGCAACTATGGTGTATTCACATTTTCTTCTAAGTCATTTTGTGGTGTACTTACAGCTGAACTATTGTTGTAGTACATGGTCCTTCCTACTCTTCCTTCAGTGGGTGCAGGCATAAGATTGTTACCAAAGTGTTGTTCTATAAGTGATTTGGTCATATGCTGATTTGTATGTAAGTCATTGCTCTGAGGCTGCATTTACCAGGTGAGTGAGGACCCATGGCCACAGGGTGTAAAACCTTTTCCTGCAAAGAAATGGAAACAAATATATAGATAAATGACCAATATGTAGTACATAAGACACATTGCTTATATGTATAAAAACTCATTAATGTGCCAAAGTGAAGGATTTATAGTTATGATACAATGGAGCAGGGGTGTAGTGTTTGCACTCGACTAAAACATGTTGTGCTAAAGTAGAGTAACTGTGAGACCATTATAATAAGCAAAAGCTTTGATCCCATACATGGAGTAACGCTAAAGGAATTATATACAGTACTACATACACATCCTAATTAGTCCATGTTGTCAGTCCTATAACCTTAGCCAGCTTCCTCACTGACTCATTCCACAACTGTCATATGTACTCTCAGAAAGTGTGGTAACAGCCTATGGATGAGCACAGAAGCATCACACAGGAAACAGAAAAGACATAGGACATAGGGCATGCTACAGAAATGTACACTAATGCAATCGCACCTGAGATCTCTTAGGGATCGCTATTGCAAAAATATGCTAATGTCTTCCATAGCTTACCCCCAGCATATTGCTGACTTCTCATATCCATCCAATGGCGTAACAACAGCATAAACATCGGGAACATGGACGCAGATCTGTCTCAAGCACTGCATCTCTCCTGTCATGCTGAGAGCTCTCATGCTGCGAAAGAGATTTCAATGGCTACTTTATGCACACCCCTGAAATTAGTTTTAATGATCCCGACATGCCTACATTTGCCTAGCCACCCCCGTTACCTGCCCAAAACGCTACATCACTAGTGAATCCTCTGTGCGAGCGTAATCACAAATCAATCGCTGTACATGCGCAGTACGGGTTTTACACATGCACAATGGCTGAAAATCGCTCATTCTGCTTAAATATCGACATTGCATAAATTCTGAATTAGGCCCATAGTACTCTCTGTGTTTCCCTGTTACATTCAAGTTTATTAATGTGATTAACCACACTAACCTAATGGGAAGGGCCGGATTAAGGTCTGTGGGGGCCCCTGGCCAACAAACATGTGGGGGCCCCTATTAAATGTGCCAAACTGGGGGTATGCGCAATGGGGACCCCAGTAGTGTCAGTGCTCCGGCTGACACTGCGGGGAGGGAGCCGGGCGCCCTCTGGTTACAATCAGCGGGCGTCTGGCAAATAGAGCCTCCCCGCGGTGCCGGGGTTAGGTTGGCCGGAGGAGGCGGAACTGGTTCCGTCTCCTCCGGTTCACATTAACCCCGATGGGTGTGGGGGCCCTTCAGGTGTTGGGGCCCAGGGACGATCGCCCCTGTCGTCCCCCCATTAATCCAGCCCTGCTAATGGGTTGTGTTCTGACATACAAGCCAATAAGAATATTTTATTTCCTTCTTCAAAAATTAAATTACATTTTATATTATAACTGAAACAGATACAAATAATTAAAAATAGATGAAAAAAAAATATTCTTCATCAGGAGAAATACAGTGATTGTGAGGTGAATTTAACAAATAGCTGTATTATTATTATTATTATTATTATTATTATTATTATTATCATTTTGAGAAAGTTCGTTCTATCTGTCTATCTATCTAGCTGTCTGTCTGTCTGTCTGTCTGTCTGTCTGTCTGTCTGTCTGTCTGTCTGTCTGTCTGTCTGTCTGTCTGATAATATAATCCAAGGTGGGTTGACACAAACACATACATTTTGGTTTAGCTGTTTGGGGTGAAAACCCAGTTTAACCCCATATGGTTTTCACAATTCCGTATAAGCCACAGATTGAGATTGCACTCACAAAAGTGTTTAATCACAGTGAAGTCGATGTTTCGGCCAAAGGCTGGCCTTCCTCAGGACACAGACCACGCCAAACAGCAATTTTGGTTGTCGCTGACGCCACTGACAGGTAATGTGTTTTTTCTCTAATTACAAAAGTTTTTTTTTATCCTGTACAGGCCTTTCAGTAATTATTATAGGTAAATACTTAAAGCAAACACAGGAAATATAGTTGGATGTTCTCCTAATGCAAGAGGAGAAAAGTAAAAATGTGTATTAGATATGGGGTTTGTGGTGCTCCCCAGGCATAGGACTTACATTTTTTGGGAAATGTGTTCTTTTTGCGCAAGGCATAGAGAGGAATGAAAAGCCTTTTTGGGGGTACTCTTATATCAAAATGTGATATGAAAAAGGTAATAGATATTTCAAAATAACATTTATAACCTATTATTAAAATAAAGCAGCAAAAATATAATTAACCAGATCAGTTACAAAGTGAGATAACTCAAAAAAAATTATCTTGAATATAACTATAAAGCGTAAAACACCCAGGTACACATATTGGGTTAGAAAGAAGAAATATAATACTTTCATATAATTCATGTATAATGTTTCCAAATGTTGGATATATTTAACTTTATCCTAAACATATATAATGTCCCAAATATTTTGTATATTATCAGGCAGATAGATAAAAGAAAATGACACAGCTTTAAACAAATATATAAATCTCAGTTGTAATCTTCCCGAATAATAGCAGTGAGAGTGGAATTTGTTACTAAAGAAGTGAGGGAGACCAATGTCTTACTACACAGATGAGGGACGGGAATGTGTTACTAAAGAGGTAAGGGAAGGGAATGCGTTACTACACAGGTTAGGGAGGGGAAGGTGTTATTACACAGGTGATGGAGGGGAAGGTGTTACTGCACAGGTGAGGGAGGGGAATGTCAAATATGTTACTATGGGGGGAGGGAAGGGAATGTGTTACAACATGGGCGAAGGGAGAGAAATGTGTTACTACAGAGGTGAGCGAGAATAATGTGTTACTACAGAGGTAAGGGAGTGAAATGTGTTAGTACACGAGTGAGGAAGGATAATGTCTTACTAAAGCAGTGATGTATTACTATAGAAGTGAAGGATTAATGTGTTACTGGAGTGATGAGATAGAAATAGAAACAGTAAATATCTAAGATCTACCCGGGTGAAACGGGTACATCAGTTAGGCTGGGCATACACTATACAATTATCTGTCAGATATCTGTCCAATCTGGCTGGTTGGAATGAAAACCTGGTAATGTATGGGAGCAAATGACAATAGAAATTTGCTCCCAAACACTAGAAACCGGACCAGATTTTCCTTCCCACCAGACAGATTTGACAGATATCTGACAGATAATTGTAGTGTGTATGCCCAGCATTAGTATAATATACAGTATATATAATTAGAATTACACCTGTGCTGGGTCTGGGAGGGGAATGACAGTAGACTGGGAGCAGGGGTGCTGGGAATGAGACGGGAAGGGACAGCAGACTTGGGGAAGGGATGGTGGAACTGGGAGCAGGGGATCTGGGACTGGGCAGGGAGGTAACAGCAGACTGGGATAATGTGGGCTTGGGCTGGGACTGGGAGCAGGTTGGGTACTGGATCCCAGTGGTCGGGATGCCGGCGGTCAGAATAGAATAGAATCATTTATTGTTGTCACTAAAACATTAAAAAATGCATAAGTGAAATTACAGTGCAGTACACTTACAAGTCACGTAAAAAGTTAAAATACACAGTATTAAAGATTCAGACTAACAAATACTAACAATTACTGAAGAAAAGAAACTGTTCCGCGACCTGCTGGTTCGGCATCCAAGACACCTATAACGTTTCTTGGAGGGCAACAATGTGAAAAGCGAGTGGCATGGATGACTAGGATCAGAAATAAATTTTTCAGCCTTAGCTATACTCCTAGAAAAATATCATCCAACTTAGGGCCGTATTCAATTTGAGGTGAAAAGTCCGTTTTTGCGTGTTATTGGCAGAAACTTTTCAACGATGATGTCATTTTCGCCTGTTTTGGTTTTACCCCGTATTCAATTTGAAAGACTTTCTGCCTAGGCAGAAAGTCAATGTAATGTAATGGGCGAAAAAGTTTCGCCTATGAATAGCAGCCGGAAAAAAGGGCAGAATTGGGGTTTTGGGGTGCAATATTGTGGGAACCCCCGTGCAGCCTTCAGACAGTCCCCCAAAGGTAATCTGTGTCAAAATTAAAAAAAAAAAAAACACTTTTGAAGACCCCAAAAAATCACTTTCATTTAGGGGGCGAAATAAAAAATTGTTGGGGTACAAAGTTAAAAACTAGCGAACTTGACTCTGGGGAGTTCCCCAAGTATGCCCCAAGTGTTTTTTTGATGGCAGGTGTTTGCGGCAGGTGGATTTTTCACAATTTTTTCAATGTCACAACTTTTAAATATGCTGACCCCCATTTTCAAGTACTCCAAATTTGCTGGGATAACTTTTTTTCATAAAAAAAAAACCTCCTAAATACTATTCTGCACTACTTATTAAAAAACGCTATTTAGCGACTATTAAGCCCGTTTAAAAACCCTAAATACCTAGAGCAAGCCAAATCGGGGGGTATCATAGCTAACCCCCGTGTCAGAGCATCATTTGAGGGTGTAAGGCTGGTTTCCCCAAATTTGTCAGTACTTTCCGCCTGTTCAAGTTCCACCAGGTACTGTTTTCGCATACTTTCAAATTGAATACGGGGTAAAGCAGGGACGGCCACGATACTTTTCCGCCTACAAAACACGCGATGTAGGCGGAACGTCCGGGCCGCAAAAAAGTATCGAGGCTCGGCTCAAATTGAATACGGCTCTATAACAGAGATTGGCCAATAATTCTCTCAGCAGCTTTAGTGGACTACTCCCAGTAGTCCACTTCTACCTATTCCTATCTTAATGGATTTTATCACAGATTTACCCTCCTCTGGGAAATGTAACACCATTTGGGGCATTGTTGGCATATTTTCTAAAATGGCACATTTTGTTCCTCTCTTTCTTCAGCCCCTCTGCTTGGAAATTTTTTTTTTGACTTCATGGTTGTCTGCAGAAGATCGTCTCAGATTGAGGAGTCCAATTCGTGGCTAAATTCTGGAAAGCCCTCTATAGAGCCTTAGGAATCTGTCACTTTTCTTCTGCCTATCAAGACAATTGGACATAGCTACTTTCATGGGCTGAATTTACTCATATTAACTGCTTCCATGAATACACTAACTTGGGATGCGGTCAGCATACCAACGACTGGGATTCCGGCATTCAGAATACCGGCACCGGCATCTCGAAGGTACTGGGGTTAGAGGGATGGTTAGGCACTAGGGGAGGGTATGTAGTCAGGAAGCGGCAGTCGAAATGCCAACCGCCGGCTTCCCTACTGTCAAATCCTGACATGGGACTAATGATAGCTGTCAAAATCCAGATCCCTATAATTATCCACCCACCGAAATCCCTATGCCCGGGATACCGAACGAAGGTAACCCGGGCATCGGGACCTCTTAGCCGCCGTAGGGGGGGTTAATTTTAGGGACTTCTGGGGGGGACAGGGTTAGGCACCCCCTGGAAGAGTTAGGGTTAGGCTAGGGGAAGGGGGGGTTTGGGTTAGGCACCCCGAGGAGGAGGTGAGGGTTAGGCACGTGCCAGGAGGTTTAGGGTGCGGGGAGGGGGGGGATTAGGTTTAGGCACACCTGGGGGAGTTTAGGGTTAGGCACTAGGGGGGGAGGTTAGGGTTAGGCACCCCTAAGGGAGGGTTAGGGTTAGTGGGGGGAAGGGGTAGGGATAGCCTACTTACCTCCGCTGTTGGGATCTTCACCCATCAGGCTGCCGGCTTTGGGATTAGAACATACATACTGATTCCTAGGGAAGGGTTAGGTTTAGGCTGCAGGTGGGGGGGAAGTTAGGTTTAGGCTGCGGGTTAGGATTAGGGATGAGGTTAGATTACTTATCTCTAGGCAACGGGATTGTAACCTGGTCGGGATGCCGGTGTCAGGATTCTGACCACCGGCATCATGAGCGCCGCCATCCCGTACCCATCCCACTAACTCATCTCCATTTTTCAGTATATGGACTACCTCCTTCCAAACATCTACAGTTCCTACTGCCGAAGATCTTCCAGGAATTTCTCTAAAATCTGGCATGGGATTAAATGCAATTAAAAAAAAACCCTCTGGTATAAATAAACTCTTTACTGACAAGATATGTACAGCAATTCCCAATGTAAAAGTCGGGTTGGCTCTCTACACAAAATATAAGGTTGAATATTATTGACCCCCGATACATAGATCCTTTCAGTATCTTTTGGGTTATCAATCTAGTCTCTTACAAGGCTAAATTGCCTCCTTCCCTTCAAATTCCTTAAGTAAGGAGAATACTTTAGGGGTCTTGTATCCCACATTATGTACAGAATGTCAGGATGCGGCCTGGGATCGGCCGCTACTCACCTCTGCGCTGGTGTCCTTGGGCTTAGGTGTCCAGATGCTGGGAGTGGAGGTGAGTGGTGAAAGAGTATTCTCCCTGGGGTCCGCTAGGGCTTCCATTCATGCGTCCTGGTTTCCGGGGTGCCGGGCATGGGCGCAGCCATGTTGGCTCATATCACCTGACTAGTCTCTCCCAATGATAGTCCTGTGGTCACTCAGCTGATCCTCTGATCAGCCACCCAGGGGTATTTAAGTCTGACTCCAGGAACAAGTAACTGCTGTTCAACTTTGTTATTCCAGTGCCTGTGATACTCCCACTGTTGCTCTGTGCTAAATCCTTCAGCGTGTTGCTTCAGCCTGCTCACAGTTTTCCAGTTTCCTGTATTAGCTTCCACGCTAACCCTTAGTCTGAGACTTTAGCTTTCTCACAGTACTTCAGTGTTTCATGTCTCTTTCCTGGGTGTCTTTATATATGTGCTGCTAATTCTATTGCAGCTTTCCTGTGGCTATTACCCTGTGTCACTAGGTGTCAAATTACCTTCTAGTACTAATTAGCTCACAGCTGGACCTCCCAGCATTCTCCTAGTAATTGCCTTTGTCCAGCACCAACATTACTAGCTTCCCCAGTTTATTCCTGTCTTCCCTCTGTGTTTCACTGTGTTTTATCAGCTCCAGAATCTGGTGCAGTTCCTGTACATTTTTCTGTGTTTCCTAGCTAGCCTGCGACTGGGATTACTACATCAGCCCATGTCCACTCTGCTCTGTGTTTGTCTGTGCAGCCAGCACCAGCATTTCTAGTTTTCCCAGTATCAGCCCATGTCCACTCTGCTCTGTGTTTGTCTGTGCAGCCAGCACAAGCATTTCTAGTTTTCCCAGTATCAGCCCATGTCCACTCTGCTCTGTGTTTGTCTGTGCAGCCAGCACCAGCATTTCTAGTTTTCCCAGAATAAGCTTTTGTCCATTCTGCTCTGTGTTTGTCTGTGCAGCCAGCACCTGCATATTTAGCAAACTCCAGTACCTGCCAGTGTCCACATCTCCCTGAGCTGCTGTGCTAATCAGTTCCTGGTTTTCTCAGCGATTCTCAGCACATTTCTCAGTAATCTCATGCAAGCCGGTGATCAGGATTTCTAATTGTGTTCCAGTTTATCTCCAGTGTTCTAGCAATAACTTCATGTAATAGAGTTTCCGGTCTTCTGCCATTCCCAGGTACTTGTCCAGAGGGCCGCAACCTGCTCACTTGGTGCAGCGGAAAACCAAATCCCAATTGGAGGGGTCACTGGAGAAAACCACCAAGTGAGTTAGACTCCGCGCCTCTGGGCAGGTCTAGCCAAACCTGGGTACGGCCGCAACTAGGAGACCTAGACCAGTCACTCCCCTGGTCACCCGAACCTCCCGGCTCACCGTCCTCTGGAGGAACACTTGCACCAGATCGTGACACAGAATTCTCAACATAGTTTTCCCTAATATAGGTTTTACTGATGCATGGTTTATTGCAGGGGTGTTCAACATGCGGCCCTCCAGCTGTTGTGTAACTACACATCCCAGCATGCCCTGCCATAGTTTTAGCATTTCCGAATTGCAAAACTCTAGCAGGATGTGGAGGGCTGCATGGTTTATTGTAGGGTTTTACACTATTGTGAGCTCTTTCTTTTCTCATTTTTATGTACATTCAGGGGCCTATTTATCATTAAAGATTTGCTGCATATTCCCTGAAAACACCCATTTTCAAAGGATGCTCGCCAATATATAGTATTCCCCAGATGTATTATGGAGCGGCCGCAGGAGATATCTCTGTATCTCTGATATCTGCTGCTGTCCCTCCATTTCCGACAGCAGCCACAGCCCCCATAGGTTTCTATGGGGGATGTGATGCTATAGGATTTACCAAGCTTGGCGCCCAGCAGCTAACGCCATCTGAAGATGACATTGTGCTGCTGTAGCCTATTAGCTACACTTCGTGAAAAGTACCAGGAGATGGCAATGGCTGCACATGAGTTTGCCACAGGAGCACTTCACTCTGAGCACATCGAATTTAAGCTACAGTGAATGGTCTGGTTGAAAAATTTAAATCCCCCTTTGAGTGGGCTCGCCCCCCCCCACATTGAACACACTTAACCCCCCCCTTTACTGAGTACACTTACTTCCCATTACTGAGCACACTCACTCCATTCTATTCGCTCTCCAGTAACCAGTCCATCTGCTGTATGTGACTCGCACCAAGGTGATCCCAGTGGGCAATGTGAGGTCACAGACCTAGAAGCAAAAGGGAGGAGGGATGAGGCAGGACAGAGCAGAACGGAGGAGGGACAGAGCCAGGGGGAAGGCGGAATGGAACAGAAGAAGGAGACAGGGTGAAATGATCCACACTCATCAGTAGTGGCTGTGGGGGGGCAAAAAAATAAATAAATGTGACCTGGTCTGGGCCCCGGCCAGAGCAGGTGCCTGGAGCATGAGCTCCAACGGCTCTGCCATCTCGATTACTGCCTCTGATGTCATTATAATACTCTACTTGCATGTGAATGCCTTTTATCTGCCATTTCAGTACTGCAAGTTGAGTATGTTTTGTGTGCAAATGTTGTGTGAGATGCGTAATTACGTTGCGTAAATGCACTTGTGTCCAAAAGTATATCAGGCCCAAAGATCACCAGATTTAACACACAATGATAACTAAAATACAAAAATGTGGCAACTATATTATATCATACTTACTGACATTCTGGCAGCTCCCTCTGGGAAGGGTCTGCCAGGTCGGTGCAGCAGGGAGGGTGGGAGCGGCTTAAGTGAGCAGAGCAGGGGCGTGCCAGAGCGATTGCATCATCGCATCCCTGTCCCCCGCTTTATAATGCCAATATTAGCGGCATTACAAAGCAGGGTGCGGGGATATGATGATGCAATTCAGCGTGACTCACGTTATCAACCCCCCGAACCACCCACTTTCACGTGAGGGTATGGGGGTGCGGCAGAAAATCCGGGGAACTTGTGCCGGGAGATTTTTGGGAAGCACCCGACAGCCGCAGGAGAGTTGGCAAGTATGCATTATATGGACTAATGCACCTGCTTATTTAAATATGACAATAAAAGTAATCTTTGGAGTTCCATGACCATTATATGAACACTAGGCCTGCACCTTAATGATGTTTCTAGTTATGAAATGTGATTTCTAATCAGCAGTGGCGTAATTATGTTTGGTGATAACCGATACGGCATGTTGAAGACTTTGCATGTGTGAAAGGGGGCGTGGTCTTGTATACATGAAGCCATGCCCCATGGTTAGTGCCATTTTGGGGGCATGACCGCGAGTCACACCCTCGTGCTCATCATGCTGGGGGCTTGCCCAGAGCTTTGGGAATGCTGGGTAGCCCCCATCCTCTCTAGAAGATGGTACACGCATGTTAAAGAAGCAGCTCTATTGGTTTTATAATGGTTTAAAATTAGCAGTTGATATGTGTAATATGGCTGCAAGTGATACCAAGTTTATTCACCTAACCTGTTCATTTCTTGTATTTAATGACCAGATACTAGATGGATGGCAATAGCTGCACTTGTCATGATGGTTGCATGTGCTGTGGATTTAATAGGCCTGTACATTTACATCTGGTAAGTTACTGACTTCTACTGATCATGTTACATACAGTTCATTTATCTAGATCACAGGTTCTCAAACAGGTTCGGACCCCAATAATTAACATAATGAATAGACCCCAAGTGTCTTGTGAACAGCATATAATGGATGACAGATAAACTGGCACATATAAACAACATTCAAAGTGGCACCAGTGCCATCACTCAGGCATATTTAAACATCAGAGAGCAACGGAGGCCAGATCCCTCTTTCTCCAGTAACAACTAAAGTCCTTGCCATATATTTCAGTAAGCTAACTCTTCAAGACAGCTCACAGGCACTGGCATATCTATAATGGGTGCAGGGCCCACAACGCACACCCTGCACCCATATAATTAGTATACTTACCTCTCCAGAGTCCTGCGTCGTCCGGTTCTGCAAACTGAAATCACTGGGAAATTGGCGCGGCGGCCATTTTCTGCGTGATTTGCGCAGGGTCACAGCCATAGTCTACTCCTGCCAGAGAGAAGTGGGCCTGCATAGAGGCTGCACACAGGCCCACTCTTTTCCTAAAATGCCCCTTCTCACAGGTGTTTGGAGACATTGCCCACTGGTCTACGCTGTTTCCAGGTCCTGGAAAAGTTACTTACTTTGAAATCAGTCGGTGCAGGGGTATCGTGCCATTGCTGCTGTAGAATCTACCATAGGGAGAATTGTTTCCAATCCAGGGATTTCACTTTGGAAAACTCTTTCTTTGATGTGCTCAGGGCTGGATTCCTCCTGGTAGGGAAACAGGATCCCCAGTGAGTGTAATACTATCTAACATATGTAAGTGCATTTTGTTTTAGATTTGTTTTACATGGTTTGAAGGTGATGCACTAGGTGCTGTCTTCTTCCATTTATTTTGTATATGACATCATGATGCAAGGACGCAGTGTGAACAGATGACTGTCCATATTTAAGATGTGCGTGACATTTCATCTGGTTTGTGACTGCAATCTAAACTGAGTGATTGAGTGATTCTAAACTGCATGTGTGAGCTCAATGAGCTTCAATGTATCAATGAGATTGGTATATGCCTTTCTGTACACTTTCTTTATCATGTCTGCATTCTGAATAATGATACATGTAGCCGTAATTTTAGTGCATAGATGTGCGCTGCGCCATATCTGGTGGATGGCTCATACTGTTCACCTGTCTTGGTGCCGAATTCATGCTTCATAACTAACTTTAATATATCTATAACTCAAAATTAATAAAAAATTAATTAAAACTAAAATTAATCTAAAAGAGCATAGCTAAATTGTATGTCCATGTCATTCAGAAGTTTAGCGTAGTGCCCTGGCTCCCGGAGGAAGCCCCCTACCCCTCTAGTGGGTTGGTGACCATTAAAAGTAGGACTTGGAAGTGTGCAGGCAGCATAGAATTTAGGCAACTATAGTGAATCTGACTGAACACACTTCCCTTTACTGAGCACACTAATACCCCTTTTACACCAGAGCAAAAACCTGGGTTTTTGCTGGGTCTACCCGGGTTGCAGCTCAGTGTAAAAGGGTCCATGAAAAATAACCCAGGTCAAGTGTCCCGGCAATCCAACCCAAGTAGCTACCAGGATGGACCTGGGTTATGGTCCAGTGTAAACGGCGCAACCCGGGTTATCCGACTTGGGTCATGCCTAAAATGAGCTGATTGGTGGTTGCGGAGCAGTTACCTCCCACTTTTTATGACCTCACAAGTTTAGCAGGACAGACCCAGGTTCAGTGTGAAAGGGGCTGACCTGAGAATAACACAGATCGATGGTGCTGTGTAAACAGTGTCTGACCTGGGTTGGAACCGGGTTTTCGGTAGAAAAGAGGTATTACTTTCCACTCCCACTGGGCACACTTATGACATCTCCCCGCTACTGGGCAAACTGACCCTTAACTCACCGTGTGCACCAGGCAGACTTACATCCCATCCCCCATGTATGTACTGCAGCCTACCCTTTCCTCCACTGTGGTATGTCTACTGGACAGGCACCCCTCCTTTACTGGGCAATCACTCCAGTCCACCACCCACTGAGCATGCACTATACCCCCATGCCACATGCGCCCACTGCCAGGGGATCACTACAAACACTTGCCATGCACGCATCTCACTCGGGGTCTCAGCAGCAACACAGATCCACTGCACAGTATGGACATGGATTCTGGCTATTCAATTCTCCTCTCCAGTCACCAGTTGCAGGATTTTGCCCGCAAAACTTTTTGCACACCTCATGCCCAATCTTAATTACCATGGGTAGGCATGCTGCAGCATTCAATTTTAAAAAATGGTTGCAAAATTTTTTGCAGGCAAAATGCCGCAGAGTTGAAAAAAAAGATGCAGACATGGAATACCGGGCACTCACTGATGTGTTCTGGCCACTCTTGTGCCCGGTCACATGCTCCACATTGCATCTCTGACACAGTGTGGGTCACACACACTGACAGGGGGTCACATAAACATACCAGTAGCAACACACACACACAGGCACCCAGGGCCGGTGCTAGGCAGCGCTGCGCCCAGCGCCGTCCTGTATTGCCGCCCCTTCCCTCCTCCGCTCCCTCCCCCTGTGCTTAAATATGTCCTACAGTGCTGGGAGGGAGGTGGGAGTTTCCTGCGCCCTCCGGAAACAGTAGCGCTCTGGGCGACGGACCGGCTTGCCCGTGCCTGGAGCCGCTACTGCAGGCACCAGCACTCCCACTCACAGCAGACACTGTAAATACTTCCAGCATTTTGGGAAAGTGGGGGAGGAGACAGTGTTGCCAGACGGTAAGTAATTATGGACTAATTGAGCTAATTGATAACTTCCAATTGCTTAATTGGTGATTAGGGGTGATTAAAAATAACAATTTCAGAAAAAATTAAACTTGCTCTGAAGGTGCACAAAAAATAATGGAGCGCCCCTCTCCCCCCCACTAAAAAAAAAAAACTCTCCCCAAGTGAATACCAAAAATCTCCCTCCTGTGTTAATAGATTCACACCTGATTGAATATGTCCCTATAGGCCCTATTTACTACAATCCACATTAAAATACAGATTGTAGTGTGATATTACCGACTGAATTCGCATTGCGAATTCAGGCAGTATCATAGGGATTTGTCCCTGCGAATCCCCTCCACAGCCTTATCACTGTATTTTTCGGAAAAAATACAGTGACAAGGTGCCCGCAAATGCGCCGACCGGCCGCCGCTACCCCCCACAATCGTGCCCCCCGGCGATCACGACCCCCCCTTTAAATACACTTACCTCCGGTGATCGGTGCTCTGGTGATGTCCTCCGTGGCTCCGGTCAGCTGGTCTCCCATCCTGCACTGTGACCCGGGTCACAGTGCAGGATGGGATTCCAGCTGACTGGAGCCACGGAGGACATCACCGGAGCACCAATCACCGGCCCTGGAATCAGGTGGGGGTTTTTTATGTTTTTTTAGCAGTAACCAGCGTGTGGTCTGTTTAGACCACACAGTTGATCACTGGGGCCGGCTCCGGTCTCTGCTTTGCCTGTTAGAGCAGAGCAGGAGTCTGGTAAGCAGGGGAAAGCCTGCATAACGCCACCTCCAAGTGGCATTATTATCACAGGGCTTCCCCCGGTACTTTTTCACAATTTATTTTTAGTAAATGTCAGGCAGATCGCATTTCCCATTACAATTATGGGAAATGCGATCTGATTACTAAAAATATGAGAATTAGGGCTTGGAGTAGAATTTTACGAATTCTACTCCAATTGCCCTTTAGTAAATTTAGGTGATACTAAAAATAATGTGAAAAGGGTGTGAAAACACCCTTTTCACTTTATTTTAATAAAATAATGTTAATAAATAGAGCCCTAATTAGCTCTTATTACTCCAAATTATATAGTCTTAGATGTGACCTAATCCGCAACTTCCTCTGACTCCATACAGTCCCTCCTACACTCCTTAACTGACCGACCACCCCACAAGACTTACTATATCCCATTAATTGTTCTTGATCTGAGGAATGGTTCTCTGAAACATTATAGCCTCACTTTCTGGAAAAGTCCTGTACACAGACTGAGCTTTTATGTTTTAATCATGTTCCAAAAACACTTAAACCAGACTTGTTACTGTACTATTCAAGGAATGGTCAGGTTGCATGGTTTCCCCAACAGAGATGGTCAAATCCCAAAACCAAAGACCCCAAGATATGACAGAATCATCACCCTTTTAAATTCAGACCTCAAGGTATATGCGTCACAATCCTGCATTCATAAGAAGAGATAAGCTTTCAGTTTTCAAATCCTGTACACAGTCATTAATTTTTCAAGTAATGATCATGCTCAGTATGTATTTCTACAGTTTTCTCCCCAATCCCTTCCCTGAGCAGGTTCAGCACAAATGTCTCCAGCTGCCTCTGATTGTTCCTTCGTCTGTGCTCACCACACTTCAGCTGCCTCTGATTACTTCTGATTGTTATCCTTTAAATAGGACATTTTTCTATCAAAGGTTGGGTAGTCAATGTTTGTTGCAAGCACGATAATCCCAGTTCTGAATTTTCTGATTGAGGTTTCTGGATACCTTAACTGTAGTTGGACCCTGACCTTGTGGTCTGCTGGAACCCTTAACTGCAGTTTGTTTTTGAACTGTGCTTTTTTTTCTTTTGTCTTTGATCCTCTGGCTTGTCTGGCTCTATTTTATTTATAAGCATTTTGAGAATATCCAACTAATTCAGCCTTATTATCTACAGAATTTATTTACAACCATTGCCAGAATATTCAGATACTCAGCCTTGTTATCTGCACAGAATATTTACAAGCAATTGACAGTTTATTTAAAAACCATTGTCTTCAGCTACTATGACTGCCACCAGTAATTAATCTTCAACTTCTTGTCACTAGTGTTTAATCTTTAAATGCTGTTGTCACAAGTGTGTAATCTTCAAATGTTGTTGCTACCAGTGTGTAATCCTTATTTCATGTGATTCTATGGGGTAAATTTACTAAAATGGTTGTTCTATTAAGAAGTGATGTTGCCCATGGCAACCAATCAGTATCCAGGTATTATCTTCTAAAAGGTACTAGATAACTGAGAAGAAGAGTCTGATTGGTTGCTATGGGCAACATCACTTCTTAATAGAACTCCCATCTTAGTAAATGTACCCCTACCTGTTCAAACCTGGTTATCTGCTTCACTTATACAGATTCAACCCTCAATTTTGCTTTTAGTTCAGTCTGTTTTCCAGCCATTGAGGTGCATCCTTTGAACTATAACTACTGCACTTGTAACCATTTCCACGGCATTACCTGTTTATTGTGCAATATAGTAATCCAGTTGTATCCAAGCTTTCTGAGCTCATCATCTTTTTGAAAGATCCAGTTTTGAGACTGTATGCTAAATTGGTTGAAACTTTAATTTTTACATAAATTATGGAACTCTTAGCTGAGAAAAGATATTTCAAGTTAGTTCAATGTCCTTACATGATATGTCTCATAAGGTTGTTTGTTTGTGGAGGAGGTCTTGCTGACCAACACCAGCTCAAATAATTGTTTGCCATTCATGTGATCCTCTACCTGTGTGGCATGCCAGTGTATTTCATCACTGGCATGCCACAAGCCCAACATTCTGCTGAAAATCTCAGTGTAGTAGGGATGGCCATTGAGCATCGACAACCATTGATGGTTTTCCACCAATGGTTTTGCTGTCGATGGTGGAGATCTGATGGTTATCCACCATTGATGGCTGAGATGCTGGCAATTTATTTTTGTTTTATTTACTGGTGCAGTGGAATGGAGTTTAGCATCCCACCCACTTCTGTGAAAGGGCCCATTAATTAGCCTTGTCCCCATTTATACCCATTGTCCTTTCCTGATTTGCCCATCTCCCACAAAATTCAACAGGAGAACATTAATAGTAATTAAGAGCAATATTGTGTCAAACCGCCTAACCATCTCACTTTTGGCATTACAGTCTCGGGTGGGGAAAGGTTGGGGTAGCACTTAGTGGCAGTTCTAGGGGCAGACAAGCAGGATTATTACCCAGAGTCACCCTGTGGGGTTTGTTTAATCTGACAGTGCCTGTCTGCTGGCCATATTCCCAAAACTTTGTGGCCCGCAGCTGTTTGTTGCTCCATCCTACTTTCCCACTTGAAGTCCCAGTCTCTCAGAATTAAGTAAAGTTAAGTAAATTTAGTGGTAGTAATGGATTGGCGGAGGGAAGCCCCAATCCAGTATCTTGCCTAGGGCCCCATGGAGTCTTAATCCAGCTCTGCCAATAAAATTTTTGTTTCATATAATACCCAACATTAACTTCATGAACTGGAAACTATCCAGGGTTTCAATAGCTAAGAATCTTTTTTAGGGCTCCAGTATATTTTGTTTCTCTGCTCTACAGGATGGCTTTAACTTCCATAAAATTCATTAACTCTTTGCCCACATCAGCAAGGTACAATCACTCCCCCATCCCTAAACAAATCCCCATGATCCTTGCCCTCGGTTACTGAAAAGGAGTTTAAAAAAAAAAAAAAAAAAAAAAGAGGGTTCATATTTTTTTTTTATAAATTCCTCATAGGCCCATTTTCCACCTCTATACAGCTTAGCAGGGTGAAGTGGACCTTTGCATAACTCTGGATCATGAGGACAGCTGTAACACATATTTAACAATATGTAAGGTGTGACATTTATGTCCAAGTATCATATAAACTAATTCCTAGAATGTACATGGTCCCAACTACTGTACACGGAATGTACTCAAAACAAATCTACTCTTTGCTTGGCCCTTCACTAGGATGGAAAAGTGATGGGCACTCCAGGGCGGTGTCTGGGAGATGGCTGGTATTGCACTCAAAAATGATCTGTCTCATGGGCACGTAATGGGAGCGTTGCGGGCATCCCAGTGTAAGCAGTTGCATTCACAGACGCACAGCCACAAGCCTAGGAGGCTGTGGTCAGATGGAAAAACTGCACCTGCAATAGAGCTGGTACAAGTTTGGATCTGTATTATAGCGTGCACAGGCCATATAAGTAGGCATCTCAGTCTTGGCTCGCTGGGCCGCACATATAAAGTCCCAGACCGGTGACCACCAGTAGACGCTTGTCAGGAACCGTATGGGAAGTTCCTCGGGAGAAGACAAAAGCCAGGGGGTTAGGGCGGCTAGGGAATGACCAGGTGAGTGACAGTATTAGGTCTCCCTATTGCGGCCAAACCCAGGTTTAGCTAGACCTGCCCAGACCTGCGTGGAGTCTAACTCACTTTTTGGTCTTCACCAGTGACCCCTCCAGTTGGGATATGGGTTTTGTTGCACCAAGTGAGCAGATCCCGGCCCTCTGGACAGGTACCTGGGAGTGGCAGAAAGACCGGAACTATATTAGAATGAATTAGCACTGGGAACCCATGGAAGTAAATGGCACTAGAGGACAGCGTGAAAACGAAATAGCTAGGACACAAAGGATCAGCTAGGACTGAATATTTGAACACAGGAGATCAGCGTGTGAACAGAATACTTGAACAGAGGAGATCAGGGTATAAACTGAATACAGGAGATCAGCATATGAACTGAATACTTGAACACAGGAGATCAGGGTATGAACTGAATACTTGAAAACAGGAGATCAGTGAATAAACTGAATACTTGCACACAGGAGATCAGGGTATGAACTGAATACTTGAAAACAGGAGATCAGTGAGTAAACTGAATACTTGCACACAGGAGATCAGCGAATGAACTGAATACTTGAACACAGGAGATCGGCATATGAACTGAATACTTGAACACAGGAGATCAGGGTATGAACTGAATACTTGAAAACAGGAGATCAGCGAATAAACTGAATACTTGCACACAGGAGATCAGCGAATGAACTGAATACTTGAACACAGGAGATCGGCATATGAACTGAATACTTGAACACAGCATGTACTGGTATGGACAACATCTTCACTTCTATAAACCCGTACTTTAGTAAATATACCCCTTAGTGTCTCATCAGTTTTTTGCGGCACCCCTAAGCCAAAAGAAAATACCTAACTTTATCGCTTATCGTTTTTCTTTTTGAAGTCTAAGGAAGGAAGAGGTCACTTAAAAATGTATCTATATTAAACTCAGTTGGCTGAGGAGTGTTGGGGTCATCTTTAAGGTTGTACAATTGTGAATACTTAGCAAACGCATTTGCAAACTCAACTGGGTCAGATACGCTTGCTCTAGAGGTATAGATGGACTGTACCTGCTCTTATGCCCGCCGTCCTCTCAATTTACGGGCGCATGCACTGTGAATTTGGTACGCCAGTACCTAAAAAATGTGAATGTGACTGGGGGGTATGAGAAAACACATAGCCTATGTTCTACCCTAGGCTGTAAACATTCTTATGCAAATTGTCGTCAATTGATTCAAAGGTTTGGCCGTGATTGAATGTTACGTGTTTAATTTTAATATACTGTATAGGAGTAGGGGATAAGAAAAGCTGGCAATGGAAACAGTAACAAATTGCCTTTAGTCAAATGTATGTATGGGTTACATTACTAATCTGAAGAATTAGGTATATAAATTCCATTGTGTTTGAGGAAAATGGCAATCATTCCACGGCAGGCCTTTGATAGGCAGCTCTATATGAATTAAACTATTACTGCCTAATTCATGACTAATGACCCCTTTCCCACCCATCCACAAACTTTTTCTAACCCTTCTCATTAGAGTCTAGCAAGTTCATGGAAACATTACAACTTATGACCTTTCCTACTTTATTTCTTTATTATATAGAACAAATAATTATGTATAAAACTTCTCTCATCTACTGGATTTAGAATAAATAGACATTATCCTTTTTACTTGGTTTTGGATGTTCAGGTTAGGTCTTATAACTTTGTACATCTGTGGGATTGTGCTGTTAATATCTATGTTAAACGCTTTTATTTGTAAAATTTGTAAAGAAGAGATTGAAAGAATAAAAATCAAGAATAGCAATTGTGTAACTTCTGGAAAATTCAAGGTTTATAGGGCATTAAGAAAAAGGAATCTAAAAAAGTTGTTTTAAAAAAACTGTCATGAATTAAATTTTCAACAAATAACAATGTTTGACTTGAATTCTGAAGAGACTGAAAATGTATCATGTGTAAATAATTTTTACAGCCCAGGTATTTGTGTTGTCATTGGATGTCTATACTAATGTACCATAGTAGAGCAGCAATTCACCTTACCCTAATACGCACACCTGGGTCTAACAATGGACTTTCCTGTGGAGCAGAATATACACGATTCTAAAAAAAACAAAACCAAAAAAATCTAGAAATATCTTGCTTAAACAGATTTTCTTAAAAGCTTATTATCTTTAATCATTGCTGTTTGTTGTCTTGTTCTGCAGTCATAAAGACAATCCATTGTAACATGTTCAGCAAATACAAAAGGGATAAATCTCAATTAAAATAAACTGTCGAAGATAGGAATTTTTTTGATGATTGGAGAAAGCCAACTGGCTTAAATTGAAGTAGTTTTGACACTGATGTTGCAGCTGAGATTAGGCCCTTGGTCCAGTATTGCAAAGTGGGGCTACAAGACAAGGACAATGGCTAATAATAATAATGAATTGGATTATATGATATCTGGTATTATAGAAGACAAAGTTGGAATTTGATGTTACATGTCCCTGTGATAACTGGAAGTGCACTTAATGGTTGGATTTTCTCCAGTTGGCGTCTTGTGTTTTGACATATTGGACAATGATTATTTAGCTCAGAGTCGAGAATAAAGATGCCTATCCATTACCCGACTTTGTGAACAATCCAACCAAAACCAGGACGTTTCGGTTGCACTATTCACAAAGTCGTGTAATGGATATCCGGCAAGGACCAGCGATTCGCGTGCATGTTGGGTCCTTGCCATCCCCGACTATCTACTGAACATGCCCGTCAACTTGACGCCGCTAGTCAGGTTCGGCATGTTCAGAGATAGGAGGTCGGGCTCATGCACTGAATGACGTTCTGTGCGGGCACCGCACCTCGGTGACCTGAAGGTCTGAACGCTAGACGTTCAGTCTTTCAGGTCGCCTAGTGGATAGCACCCTTAAAGGTTACAAACATGTTCTTCCTGTGCTATTTTAGCCCCTTGAGACCCTATTTCAATGTCTTCTGTGCTTCATATGACATGGCTGCTCTTGTACCTTACTTAAAATGATTAAAACTCCTGCTGGTTTGTTGTCTGATCTAATTTTGTATTTTATTGTGGATGGGCACTTTCTGTAATGTACACCAAACTAATACCCCTTTCACACTGCAAACCTGGGTCGCACCAGAGATTTTGCACACTGGTTCATACCGGGCGTGACCTGGCTGAGACCCCTTTCAGACTGGCAGCCCGACCCGGCTTATTACCGGGTTGATGACATCCCTGCCATCACGTGCTGAGCCGCCGCTTGGAGATGAGATCATCTCCAAGTGACGGTTCTTCCTATGTTGTAACAAGGACCCATGTCGCATTGACCTGGGGGACCTAGTCACTCTGCATTTGGAGCTGGGTTGAACCAGTGTTCAACCCTACTTGTTACCAGGGTTGAAATACCGGGTCACTCGACCCAGGTCATTTCAACCTGGCCATTTCACACTACACAGTAACCCGGGTTGCTGGCAGCGCAGTACCGCAAACACTGCCTGATACTACCGACGAATTATCAGATCACTTGGGCATGTTGAAAGATTTTTCATGGCCGAGCATCTGATCATCGCGGATCGGTCACGGCCATACACTATGAAATTATTGGTCTGATCTGCCGATAACTTGCGGATTGGACCAATAACTGCATAATGTATACCCGGCTTTAGCTTTCTATGTTCATTACATTTACAGTGCTCCAGTTTCAGACAAGCTTCAGATTTCTTTTTATTTTATTTAAATGCAATGAAATTTAACATACTGCTGGTAGCACCTTGTGATTTTGCGTTTATAGAACACATCTTTTTAATGGCTAAACTTTTCCCTATAATAGAGACAGTGATTTACAAGTACTATACCTGAAAAGGAAGCACAATCTAAAACAAATAATGCATTTATTTTCCAATAAGTCCAAGCACCCAACTTGGAAGATGTTGGAGTACAAATCATCATAGAACACATTTAGGGCCATATTCAATATGGGGCGAAAAGTCCGTTATCAGCGATGTCATTTTCGCCTGTTTCAATTATCCCCATATTCAATTTCAAAGACTTCTCGCGGGTGCCAAACGTCTTTGTTAAAAAACAGGGATACCTTTTCACCATGTAATACATGGCGAAAAAAAGTGCAGAATTGGGGTTAAGGGGTGCAGGCTTAAAAAAAATTGCCTGCACCCCTGGGAATTTCCCCTAAAAGTATTCTGTGTCAAAAATGTTTTAAAAAAGTCCTCAGGACACCCCAAAAAAATGTACTTTCATTTTGGGGGCAAATAAAAAAAAACTAGCTAAATTGATTCAGGGGGGGGGGGGGGGTCCCATGTATGCGGCAGGCGTTCTCTAGAATGCAGCTGGTAGCGGCAAGTGCATTTTTGAAGAATTGAAAAAAATTACTTTAGGGACTTAAAAATATGCTTGCACCCATTTTCATGTACCCCAAATTTGATGGGCATAGTTATTTTTGAAAATAAATAAATAAATGCTATTCTTCACAGGCGCATTTATGCACCTGCCGCAGATATTTAAAAACCCTAAATACCTTCAGCAGGCAAAATCGGGGGTACCCATAGTGAGCCCCCATGTCAGACCATCTTTAGGGGTGTACCAGGATGATTTTCCGAAAATTGACAGAACTTTTCCATACTTACCTTTCCGCAGGGTCCCGTCTTCGCCGGATCCAAATTGAATACGGGGATAAGCGGGCACGCGCCCTATACTTTATCCTTACAGAAACCTCCAATGATGGCGAAAAGTCCGAGCTCGGACTTTTCGCCTCTAATTGAATATGGCCCTTACTATGCATAATTACTGTATACGAACAAGCTGTTAACACCCAAAAACTCCACCTGTCACCATCATGTTGCTTTGTAAAATTACAGTATATCCTAGGGGGGAGGGGGAAAAAAAAAGCTTAAAAGCTAGAAAGTATGTATGTGCTGTTCCTGGAATGATCAGGCAAAATCTGGCATCAGCAGAAGGCATTACTAGTACAGGAAGGAAGTCAGGAGTGGATCTAACATATTTTGCTTATTTTTTTAATTAGAAGCAATACTGATGGTTTTCTCTACTGTTATGGCGCACATCCATTAGGCGATATTAATGAGCGATTGAACGATATCGATACCGTTCAATCGCTCATTAATCGTGCACTATAATGTCGAAAACGACCAGCAATGCTCGCTCCTGCTGGTCATTTCCGACATCAATCATCGCCTGAACATGCTGGTCAATCTGCAGATAATGACAGATAGACCATGTTCAGGGATGAGGGAGGGTGTCTGCACTGAACGACATATCATTCAGTGTAGGCACTGCAGGGGAAGAGGAGCGACTGTACAATTTTGTAATCGTACTGTCGTACTACTATCTGCTAGTGGATGTGCCCCTTTTGATTACGTGTACATCCCACATGATAATGATTGCGGAAGGAGAACAGCAGGGCCCACACTAACTTCCAAGAACAAAGTACATCTTCCAAAATGAAAACCACAAACCCTTTAATTATATTAACTAGACTGCACCTACAGCTGGGTACACAAGACTATTAAGCGATTTGTCGTTTTCTGATGGAGCAGATATACATATCGTTCACACTATGCGCGCTCCCGCTGTGTCATCAAAAGCATCTTCAGATCTGCGTACATGCTGCTCTATCTGAAGATGCAACTGACACTCCCATGCATTTGGATGCAGTGGGGGAACGACATACTGTGTGGTCCTTCACCAAGTCGTGTGGTGTGTACAAACAGCACGATATGTCGTCCGGCGTATTTCCGGTCAGCTGGGTACACAGGTAGTCTAGCGTGTACCCAGCTTAAGCTACAGAAGATTAATTTCAAAACATTGACAGCCATTGAAGTTCAAAATTCTCAACGTAGACCATGGACAGAAAAAGGGACTCTGACATTTAGGTTTCTGTGATGCTAATTTGAAAATGCAAATAAATACAATTAAAAAAATAATAATAAAAATCTAGGCATGGAGATTTCATTACAGCATTAAAATGTCTGAGTTCTGATGTGTGCCTATTACAACTTTCCTTTCTATACAGTTATTTACAAAAGAGAGTAATCTTCCTAATGTAGATAATGTGACTGAAATCCTATGTCTTGTTAGCCAGCTCAGGCTGCCATGGATCACAATTGTTTGCATATACAAGCTGTGGCTTCTTCTAAAAATAGATAAAAAGTACTATTCATTGAACAAATGTCTCAGAGCAGACAGACTGTGCCAGGCATGTGTCATCCCCTGCAATTTATAAATAACAATTCTGCTGTTTCTAGCACAATCCTTCCTTTGCTTAGGGAAACTGAACATGCAGTACAGCAGTGGGAACAAACGTAGGTATATTATATATGACAGTGACTCAGGCAGCTACGCATACCGTTACAAAGTTATACATTTTCAATACTCTCAGTAAAAATCTTAGAGATTCAGAACTTTTAGGTGTTTAAATTGTCATTGCTGCTTACAAATTATTGTCAATCTTCTTAAAATAATATACAATCTATACAGAAGTATGGCATTTCTTGTATGGGGGCTCAGCGGAATGGCACCAACATCCCTTATAGTTACAAGAATACAACTTATTCATTTATTAGGAACAAGTGACATCACCTTACCTTTGGTGCCTCTGGGAGGTCACTAAATCCTAGCGATCTCATTAGATGATGAAACCGAAAAAAAAAATCCACCACCTTAACAAAATTGGGACCACTTGTGTTTTATTGAGCTACAGATCACTAATCTTGAATGTTAAAGAAATTGTTGATATAAGCTACAATGGATTGTCAGTCTATTTGCTACAATATTAAGATGCATATGTCCCATAAAAAAAAAAAAAATTATATATATATATATATATAGATCATGTGATCATGGAGGAGTCACATGATCAGCACACTGTTCTACCCCTGGGATGCTTTCTACAGCCAGCCACGCCCCAACTACTGCCAAATCTTGTAGCCAATAGCAATATATATTGAGAGGTGGCTGATTGTTTTCTGCTCATGTGAAATGAACTTACAAAACCAGCACAACATAAATACCCTCATAGTACAAAGACAATAACAGCTCCATTTTTAAAGAATAAACTATTTTAAATGTGTATAAAGAAGACGTAACATTAAAAAGGTGACTATGAATATAATATTAGTATCACTAGGGGAAGGATAGGTGGATTAAAACAAAAAACTTACAACATGACCCCAATTTTCCTTCTGCAAAAATAAATCATAAAATCTCTGTTGGCATTGATTATTTAATAAAGTCAAGGTTTCTGCAACTTAGAAAATAAGGAACATAATGTCTGACAGGTGAAACTGGGCATGCTGGAGATGGTATACACTATGCATGTACCATCACAATATGGTTCTTCTAGTTCCATGGAAAACATAAAATAGATGTAGAGTTCAAGGCTTAGGTCAGCACAACTTCATTTCATTCACTTCTTTTCTTGACATGTATTATTTGGTTGCTGGTTGTTTGGGGCTAAAGGTCTGATTCAGAGATTTAGACACAAATGCAATCGCCCCCGCGATCTCCCACAGATCGTAATTACTAAAATATGCTAATGATCCACTCACCATTCAGTGCTTAGAGACGCCCAATGAAAGCATCTCGCTCACGCAGAAAACCGGGAACATCGGCCTTGTGAGTAAGTCCAAACTGTTGCAGACACAGCGGGTCTCCAGACACGTAGAGGGCTCTCCTGCTGCAAGCAAGGACGCAGTGGCTAATTTCTGGATACCACAAAAACAGTGTTTAAATGGTCCGACGCGTCTGCGTTTTTGTAACCACCCTCCATTACCTCCCCCGAACGCCGACTACCTTTCACTCACTTTGTATGTCAATCCTCTGTGTGACTGTAATCGCAATTTAATCATTGCGCACTCGTAGTGCGGCTTACATGCATGCGCAATGGCAAACAATCGCTCTATCTGCATAGATATCGGCAATGCGTTGATCTCTGAATCAGGCCCCAAGTCTGCAAACAAATCCTGACCTCCACAGACTGCAGAACTGGCCAGATTGGTTTTCTGTAATATGATCTGGTAATCCTAATCACTTCAATTACATACACTTGCTTTTTCCAAATACCAGTCTGTAATTTTATTAACCATACCAAACCCAATTTTAGGGAATATTCATTGAAGATGGACTAAAGCAGACGTAACACTACATACAGGACGGAGGAAACCAACAATAGAATTAGTAAATAAAAGCATTTTTATTACATTGTAGCGAAAACTACTTAATATTAGGATATACACTACATAAGCTTTAGTCTGAAGCTTCCATACACATGCATCCTATTCATTCAGCAGGCCAGGCTTTTAAAGGAATGGACCTGGTCTAACAGATCTCGATTTCCGCTGAGACATGGAGAATTGGATCAGAATTTGACATAAACATGAATCCATGGATCCACCCTGCCTTTTGTCAACAGTTGGTGGTGTAACGGTCTGGAAAATGTTTTTTTGGCAAACAGGCCTCTTAATGCCAAGGATAGATAGATGGAATCTTTTTATTTGCAAATCACCTCTTGGAATTTCAGAGTTTGAAGAGATTTTAAATATACAAAACAGGTAAGTTTCAATTCACCATGAAAACACACACACAAAAATTAAATAAAATTAAATATATCTGTACAAACCTGACAAAATCCAAATCCATTAACCTACTCCATATATAATATCATACATACTTTAGTATCTTCACTCCACACATAAATACCACATATAGTACTACAGGTCAGTTGATAGACTGCAACAAGTTTATTACTGATGTATTTGAATAACTGACAACAAACTAGGCTCAATACAATAGAATCAACAGAACCCCAAGTTACTGGATGAGAACAGTGTTTTTAGGACAGGAGTGTAAAGCTTGTTTTCACTAGACATTCACCATTTAATAAGTAGTTTGGTTACGCTAGTTAATACAGAACCAGCATCTTCATCTTTCCAGCTACTGCTGGGTGACATGTAATAACAATACATTATGAATTACTGTATTTCATAAAATTCTCCAGCAAGTGCCTTGCATCATAATGCTGCACTGTGGCATTAAGGGCACATTTGGTTATGGCAAGCAAGTGTTAAGTGCCAAAATGTAGTACCTTACACAAAAGTACTTCTGTACCTCTTACAATTTAAAATGTACCTGTTGCAAAACATGGCGGAAGCCGCTTTTTTTCTTGATGCAATCAATAGTCAGAAGATGCAGCAAATCAATTCAGTGGTGAAATCATGTCTTAGTAATATTGCAAGCTTCTATGGAAAGGATTGGCTGGATATAGGCTCATCCCATTAAATGCTACAATTTATTCAAGTATTCTGCATACAAATGAAGATTTCGTTCTACTTATGATAGGGACACTTTCTACTTTTGTCATTGGATGGGAGTTTTTTTTAAATGAAGGATTACCACTTTTGTAAAGTACAAGTCTGCAGATCAGTAGCTGGCAAGGAATGTTATTATATAAGCCTGCAAGAGTTCTATAAGTGATCGTCATTTATCTGAAAAACAATTGTTTTATGATATAAATCACTCCTAATTTTGCAAATTATTCAAATAACACTTGCTTAGGAATTGCATCAAAATTTTACAATTTGTATAATTTGCATTTTTAAATGAAAATAAATTTGTACAAATTATGCAAAATCCTATTCTGTAAATCTAATGTATATAAACTTTAACTTCTCATCCACTCATAAAGGCCTTTACTACTCATTACTATTACCATCTCTCTCTAAAAATGGAGATTGCAAAGAAAGCTAAGTTTGGGTAACAAGACTTTAAAATAAGTCATAAAATCGGTCATGAAAACTGTAGATTTCTGCATTTGCTTTCTTGTAGGATGCACCCGCCATTTACTTGAACAGCTTGATTCTCAGAGAAAGCGTTGATGTCTACATCGCTGATCACTCAGGACTAGAGACTATGCTTGAAGTGCGTTATAAATAATAAATCTGGGATTCCTGACATCCCAGCAATGATACTAGTGAGACTTCTTTGTAGCGAAGTTCAATTTATCTCACTCCAAAGGTAAAACAAACAGAGGCCCAAAGGGTATATCTGGAGATAATGAATGAAGACTTCTCTATGTGCTATTTGCCTCTTTTTCCACGTCCCTTCCGTGATTTCCCCGAAGTCGGTGGAGAACTGGAGGATGCCACAGCTATGTTGATCTGGCCATCTTGAATTTCCTGCCGTGCCTCCTCAGGCATCTGGTTGATTTTCCTCTGAGCTTCCAGGTAGAACATGACATCGCGTAGTTGCTCCTGCATTTCCATGATCTGCAGATCCTTCTGCTCAGAGGCCTCTCTCCTCAGACTCTCCTCCTCTTTCAGCTTGGCTTGAAGCACAGCCTGATTGGCTCTCAGACATTTGTTCATCTCCTGCTCTTCCTTCAGCTCAGTAGAAAGTTTGGACACCTTGGTGTTTAGCTGAGTACACCTTTCAAATTACAGAGAAATAAATGGGTCTTGTTAAAGGTAAGTTCACCAGAAGAAAAAAATCTGTACAGCACTAAGTGATAATTAAATTTAATTTGGGTTGGATATGTTGACTGTTGGGTGCATCTAGAGTGTATATATTGGTGTGTATGCAGAGCTGGATTGTTGGTTGTGGTTTGTATCTTGAATAGAGATATTGTGCTCTATATCCAGAATGTGAACATGCTCTGTGTAGAGATAATGTATGCAATATGTGATGTGCATATGCACAAATTACGTACTGTGCATGTTGTTTTGTAAAGTTCTCATTATCCATATGGGTCCAACATATATGGCCATTCCTTCATACTATTAAATTGACAATGATTAAATAATATAAAAGGCAAAATAATTCACTTCATTAAGCCTTTAAGAATGCGCTAGTCTCATCCATTCTTACAAACCCCACCCTTACTCCCAACACTCTCTCCTCCCTGCTTGTCCCATTTCAGTCTGGCTGTCGTCTTATCCACTCCACAGAAAGTGCCCTAAAGTGAGCAAGGTCCTCCTTTCTGCCAAATCCAAGGGCCACTACTCTCTGCTCAAACTCCTTGGCTTCTCTGTTACTTTTGACACTGCGGACCACCATGTCCTCCTGCAAATACTTTACTCCCTCGGTCTGCGTGATACTGCCCTCTCCTGGCTGTCCTCCTACATCTGTGACCACTCTCTCTCTGTCTCCTCTCATTACTCCACTTTCCCCCACTTCCTCGATCGGTAGGTGTCCAAGGTTTTGATCTTGGACCTCTTCTATTTTTTACTCTTTAGGTGAACTCATCAGCCCTTTTGGACTCCAATATCTCTATGCTGAAGACACTCAGCTCTACCTCTCCTCCCCTGACCTTTCCCCCTCTCTCCTCACTCGTATCTCCAGCTATCTCTGTGTTATTTCCTCCTGGATATCACAGCACTTTATTAAACTAAACATCACTAAAACTAGGTACACATGTACAATCATACTTTTGATGCATTTTTACTTTCGATTACACTCAGATTCGAAAGTCCCTTTTAAAGTGCAGATTCATGCGTACACATCTTTACAATCTAACTTGAAATCCAGCAAACTGATCTGTCTAAAATATCTGCTAAAAAAGACAAAGAAAGCACTGCTGCTGGAGGAGTATGGGCAGAAGCATCGGACAGGATGGTCGGCAGTGTGTACACACTTCACTTTTTGTCCAATTTGTTGTACCATAAAATCAATTAAAATTAAACTGCACATAAATCGATCTTTCGATGCTATCAGGTTTTTTACAGAGAAAACATGATCAGAGGTGCGTACAAACTCTTAATTTCACATGAGCGGATTAAGGGTCGAAAGAACAGCCTGACGACTGTATAGGTGTGTACCTAATTTAAGACTGAGCTGATAATCTTACCACCTTGCCAAATAACCTCACTTCTCTCAACTGCATTATCTATTGACAACACCACCATCTCCTCTAGCGCACAAGTGCTCTGTAGTTGTAGTTATTCCACCCTCTCCTTCAAACCACAAATTCAGTCCTGCTGTTTCCATTTCAGAAATATCTTCAGGATCAGACCCTTTCTTACCCTGGAGACAACCAAGACCCTCAAACACTCACTGGACATCTATAGACTGGGCTATTGTAACCTCCTCTTATCTGGCCTCCCTGTCTCCCACCCCTCTTCAATCCAATCTGTCTTCAATGCTTCTGCCAGGCTCATCTTTCTCTCCAAATGCTCTACATCTGCCTCCCTCCCAGCCCTATACCGGCCCCCCTTCCCCTTCAGAACACAATTCAAACGTCTCACACTCATTTACAAAGCCCTCACCCAATCCTCTCCTATTTACATTTCTAAGCTTATCTTCCTTCACACCCTCACCCACTTTGCTCCACAAATGAATGCCACCTCTGCTGCCAACTGATTACTTCCCCCCTCCTAGATTTTGCCCATGCAGCTCCCTACCACTGGAACTCTCTCCCTTGCCCTACAAAACTTCAAATAGGCTCTCAAGACCCACTTATATTTTTCAAAGCCTTCCAGCTCTCATCCTAACCCACTGCCCCAAGCCCCTCACTCGCTGTCTCTCCCCTGCGTGTCACCCCTGTCTAATTTGTTTCTCCGCTTTAGAATGTAAGCTCTCACGAGCAGGGCCCTGTTTCCTTATGTGCTTTTCCTTCCATCACTTATACCATCATCTCCTCCCCACTGCTAACAACAGTACCAAACCTTTGGATTCTGCTGCCCTGCTGCTTATTTGGGTATTATGACTGCAGCAATGTTTATAAACCTTGTCCATGTCCTGCAATGTTTTGTACTGTAAGTCACTTTTCTTGTTCATACTGTTTCTGTTTATATACCTTGTAAGACGCTGCGGACCCCTTGTGGTGCCATATAAAATAAAGGTTGATAATAATAATAATCAGAGCCGTAGCTAGACTTTTTGGTGCCCTGTGCCAGAAAGAGCATTGGCGCCCCCCTCATTTTTCAAAGGGACATAATGCACCCAAAAAAGGGGAATGGCTTCATGGGGAAGGGCCAGGGAAGAGATAGGGGAGGCCAGGAGATGCTGGGGATGAAATAAGAGGAAGCTACAAGTGAGAATGATGATAAACAGAAATTTGACAGGCCCAAGCAGTGCCCCCTGCCCTGTGCGATGGCACAGGCCGCACTACCCTAGCTACGGCCCTGATAATAATAATTAAAATGGTTTATGATCTTGGAAAATGGCCAAGAAGAAATAATATATATATATATATATATATATATATATATATATATATATATATATATGAAAATACATAATGAGAACACCTTCTCTCTGCAGCTTGTTTTTCCTTGAGAAGGTCATTCAGTCTGTGCTCCATGCTGTCACACTTATCGATTGTCTCCTTGAACTTGGCCTTCATATTGTTAATCTAGAGAGGAAAATTCAATGCACAGCCATAAAATGTCATAATGTTATTGCCGAGTCATATCACTGCCCGAGTGCCCCAGAGAAACTCTGCTATTGCTGTAAGACATTACACAGAGCAGAATAGAGAGACCTCATTATCAGCCACATACAGTACTAAATGTGTAGCTCTTTCACTGAATGGTACAGGCAGATTACAGATAGACATATATAAAAAAATCTGCAAATGCTCCATACTCTGCAATTATTACCATGGTAGAATATACTATTTCACCGATTTGAACAACAAGCATTTGAGATGAGAATTTCATAGGTTTAATTAACATATATTATATTCTACCTGTGTTGCAATGGTATGCACAAATAAAAAGGTTAGTAGTGTCTAAATGTCAGACATAAAACTCTTTAGTAAATGAGAGCCGATCGACAAAACGAGTGATAAATGTCACGGTGTATGATAATGGTGCTCCAGCCAATCAGCCCCCAACTGTCATTTATTCTAACAGTTGTCAGTTGGGAGCTGATTGGCTGGAGCACCATTTATCATACACAGTGACATTTATCACTCGTTTTGGTGATAAAACTCGTTAGTAAATAGGGCCCATAATTGGCAGGCACACCTGCAATTCACCTATCGCCTCATTTTGTGAGAATGATGTAGCTCATGTTTGCAGACCTTCTGGTGATTAGAAGTATAGCACGGAAGATAGAAAAAGCAGTGAAGCGCACTCTACCCAGCATCTACAAAATACAGTCATGATGAGTGACAAAAATATTGGTGGTTTGTAGCCACTCACCTCATCTGCTGTATCCTTTTCCAAACGCACAATCTTGTTCTCCCAATAGATGCGCTGAGATTCCAGCTGGCTGGTCAGCAGGTAGGAGTACTGCAAATAGAAAGGAGCACAATGACAATAAAGGAAACAAATGGTCAGATGGGATTAGGGAGAAGGGATTATTCACTTCCAGATTAGGGAAATGAACACCCATAACAATTGTTTTTCTTTAATAAAATGGTTTCTTTCTGCACCAATAGCATACAAATATGTACCCGTACTTTCTAAACTACCCTAGAACATTGAAAGCTGGTTGCTATGAATCACATAAGACTTGTGAACACAGCGTTGTAAATGAAATAAATCCTAATCTTTCCTGTCCTAGTATATTTTTTGAATTCCCTTAGCCGATTGATTTCTTGAAGAATTACTTTAAAACTCAGAAATGTAAGATTTCCCTAATGTCACAGGCACCACTACGGTATATGTTTTCATATACACAAGACGTGTAACACCTTTATAGCTTGCTCACTCCCCGGTATTAGCATTAGATAAAGATGTGCTGGAGAAAACACAGGGCCACAAACGCCTACAGCCAGAGCTTCAGAATACATCAGCGCTCCATATACAGTAACTCAGGGATCAGGGACTAGTCGCTGCACATTTTCCCTACTTTAGTTCTCGCTAGTCTCATAGTTTTTTTTTTCTAAGTAAAAAAATGAAAAGTACAACATTATACAATCTCATCTAAACTACTATTAATATAACAAAACATCCAGTCTGTAAATTTTTGCTGAAAAGCCAGTCCTGTTTTATCCGAAATGATGAATCTGTACCAGATATAAAAATGTATCCTTTTTGTAGTAACACTAAATTGGTCACAAACATACTGTTTGCTGTAACCTGGGTTTTTAAATTGGCAACTTTTTTTTTTTTTTTTTAAAGCAAATAAAGGCTCTGTTTAATCGTTCCAGTGATCCGCTGACAAGTAGAAATTCCCCAGAGTTATTTTTTGATGGCTTACATGAGAAACAATTCTTGCCATGCCAAGGCCAAAGGCCTACGAGGTTTATAATCCAAGACACTGAATCACCTCCTATAGCAGGAGTAGGCAATTTGTTTGACTCCAGCTGCTTTGGAACTACAATTGCCAGCATGCCCTGTTTTGCTGTTAGGGCATGCTAAAACTGCTGTAGAGCATGCTGGCATGTGTAGTTCTACATCAGATGGAGTGCCCCACGTTGCCTACCCCAGTCCTATAGCACTATATCAATATTTAAACATGCAGGAGCCATAAAAGTGGGAGCCAAAGGCTCTGATGAAATGATACAGACTACGTAGGCTTGCATATCATCCCTTCAATTCAGGACACATGTGAATTACACAGGTTCTGTGGCTGATTAAAGTCAGTTTAAATTGAGACTTGAAGTCAGCCAGCCACAGAATCTGTGCAATTCATATGTGTCCCAAATTAAAGGGATGACTATGGCAAGCCTAATGGTGGGTACACACCTAAGCAATATATCTGCAGATATATCTGCAGGTGATGGTCATTCATACACACTGAACCACCATCATCTGCATGCTGCAGCGGGTCCCGGCGGCGGCTCCTGGTGGGCAGGAGGCGTGTCCCGCCCCCCTCCCCACGGCTGCCACTGTGTCTTGTACACACCTGCCGATGGACAGATATGTCTGCAGACCCAACATTAGAGTACAGTGTGGGGGGGAGGGAACTTATTTTACAAATTACTACATTCAACACAAGTGGAAAACTACTCTAGTGTAAAGACTTAGGGGTCTATTTATCAAGCAGTGAAAAGTATGGAGAAATGAACCAGTGTAGAAGTAGCCCAGCTTTGAAGTAGCATTTATCAAGTACAGCCATGGCCAAAGTTTTGAGAATGACACAAGTATTGGTTTTCACAAAGTTTGCTGCTTCAGTGTTTTTAGACCATTTTATCAGATGTTACTATGGTATACTGAAGTAACATTATAAGCATTTCATACGTGTCAAAGGCTTTTATTGACAATTACATTAAGTTTATGCAAAGAGTCAATATTTGCAGTGTTGACCCTTCTTTTTCAAGACCTCTACAATTCGCCCTGGCATGCTGTCAATCAACTTTTGGGCCACATACTGACTGATGGCCGCCCATTCTTGCCTAATCAGTGCTTGGAGTTTGTCAGAATTTGTGGGATTTGGTTTGTCCATCCGCCTCTTGAGGATTGACCATAAGTTCTCAATGGGATTCAGGTCTAGGGAGTTTTCTGGCCATGGACCCAAAATTTTGATGTTTTGTTCCCCAAGCCACTTAGTTATCACTTTTGCCTTATAGTAAGGTGCTCCATCATGCTGGAAGAGGCATTGTACGTCACCAAACTGTTCTTGGATGGTTGGGAGAAGTTGCTCTTGGAGGTTGTTTTGGTACCATTCTTTATTCATGGCTGTGTTTTTAGACAAAATTGTGAGTGAGCCCACTCCCTTGGCTGAGAAGCAACCCAAACATGAATGGTCTCAGGATGCTTTACTGTTGGCAATTAATTGTCAATAAAAGCCTGTGACACGTATGAAATGCTTGTAATGTTACTTCAGTATACCATAGTAACATCTGACAAAAGGTCTAAAAAAAACACTCAAGTAGCAAACGTTGTGAAAATCAATACTTGTGTCATTCTCAAAACTTTTGGCCATGGCTGTACAGTCTATAAAATAATAGGTAGGAGCCGATTGGTTGCTATGGGCAACTTCTCCACTGGTTCACTTCTCCACACTTTTCACTGCTTGATAAATAGACTCCTTACTCAGTAATGTAAAGGTTGGCTAGTTTTCATTTCTTATATAATCTGAATGATCAAATATACACCAGCAAATATGCGTGTCAAAAGGAACTATATTCCCAGTTTCAAGCATTTAGTATTTTTTCCCATTGTTACAATCCAAGCCATGAACCCTTTCATTACATAATGTAAAAATCCAAAATTCTCAATGGAAGATTATATACACCGTACATCTCTGAATCAGGTTCTGAGTTATATAAGTGCTATATATACGCTATCTTATATTAAATAAGTAGGCTTAGGTTGGAACACATATGGAGGAAACCTGCAAGTATATCCAAGCTAGTCTCTTATTTTGTATTAGGCACAGCTGGGAAAAAATAACACGGACTGATAATTAGTGGAGAAGTGAATGTGTAGAAATGGGAGAAATGTGCAGAGTACTGTCACTAGGGACAATGGAATAATGAAGCTGTGATTAGTGGATTTGGTGGTGCTTAGGGAACCAAGGTTTGTGGTTACCAGCTCCATTAAGACATCTGTCCATGGTCCGGGAAGAATACAGTAAACGTCCCATTGTCTGTTCTCATAATCCCACACACTCACAATGATGTCACAAATTCAATAGAAATACATACAATGAGAAAAACACCTCAATATGATCCAAAGACCCACTGACACTGGAAACCAGAGCAAGTGTTAAACTCTGCAACTGACCCTAACATTGCTCTAATCAGATTATGGAATAATGTACCTCCTACTGTATATTGTAAATTCAAGTCACAAAAAGAGGCGGAGTGTTTGATACAGGTTACAAATCTCAGGGGGTGACTTTTGCTACCTTAATATATAGTAGTGGGTACATTTTCTAAAATAATAAATAAAAAAACACAGACTGCCAAAAACTAATGCACAGACTTACTGACAAAGGGACTTTCCCCTACCCCTCTTATATATTGACTAATGTCTCACGGTTTGGAAATGTTATTTTCAGGTTCTGATCAGCAGATTAAGGGGTCTATTTACTAAGCAGTGTTAGCAGACAGAGTGAAAAGTGATAAGTCTGTGATAATGTGCAAGCCAATCAGCTCCCAACTGTCATTTTTCAAACACAGCCTGTGAGATGGCAGTTAGGAGCTGATTGGCTGGCACCTTATCACTTTTCACTCTGTCTCCTAACACTGCTTAGTAAATAGACCCCTAAGAGTGTTACTGCAAGGCGGAGATCAGAAATGGAGTACATGTAACAGTAATGGCCAGACTCCATCATTGAGATCGGATAGTTATGTGGAAGGAAGAAAGATTAGCTCAGGCAAGTCAGTGTCACATAATAAGGAAGGAAATTATAGTTGGCCTACACTAATGATAGAACACTTTTTCATCTGCATATTAAAAGGGTTAATGAAGTTTAATATTTTATGCCTAATGATAAAACTGTGAAGGGGTCTTTCACCTATTCCTGGTCAGTACCAACGCTGGGTTGGTGGAGGGAGCAGATTTCACTACAACACTGATGCAGCCAAGTGCATGAAATGGATTTCTGGAACACAACCCAGTTAGAACACAAATATTTGTTTTAGGACAAATCAGTGATAGAAGTAGAGAGGGAGAGAGAGAGAGATGAGTAGAAGAATCAAAGTACTTAAGGCACCATGCAATAAAACAGACATTCATTGCTCTTATTAAAGCTGGCAAATATTAAATGGTTCTTCCCATTACTTGCTGAGAATGCTGGAACTGATAACAACAACAACGAAGGGCCCTAGCAGAAGGATGACATAAGTGTGCATAGCATATAAATAGAATTATATACACAGCTTTCTGTGGCTGCACCATATGTATGAATGCACAGAAGAAATGCAACTACATCTTTCTTTCCTGACTGAAGACCTGATTCAGGGATGTATGCCGTTATGATTTTTACGCAGTTCAGCGATTATCGGTGAAGTGCGCATGCGCCAAGCCCTCTCTGCAATCCTGCACGCATACCTTCAAGGACAGAAGTGTGATTGACAGGAAAGCATTGTTTGGGGGAGGAAATGGGCAGGCGGGTTGTGCCATTTCGGGGTGGTTTGCAGCAGACGTTGGCGATCTCCTACGTATTTATGATCTCTCCAACGTCTCAGTCTAGGCGCCCGTGCTGCGTGACCACATGGCTGTTTATCAGAGTACCTGCGTATGGGCTGTGAATGTGTATACAGTTGCGGTGCTTTGGGCTCTTAGTATTATTAGGGGAGGATGCAATTTTACAATTGCACCGCCTCCGCATACAAAATCACAGCTGCGATTACAACACCTTACATCTTTGAATCAGGTTCTGAGTTAAGAAATTCTAAGATCAGTTGCTAGAAAACCTCTAACTAACAGACTTCCAATATGTGGTGATCAGACACAATAGTGGCAAGTGGGGGCCTCCGATTGTTGGACACTATGCAGCACAGGAGTCTTTATAATGGGTGCAAGGTGTGTGGTGCACATGGGCCCACACCGGACACCCTGCACCCATGGTTACAATTATACTTACCTCTCCGTAGATTCCGAAGCACTGGACCGGCGCTGCAGAGTAACAAACAATCACTGGGAAAATGGTGGCGAACATTTCTCAGTGATCTGTGCATGCACTGAAAAGATGTCTCCAGGAAAGTAGGCGTGAGCGCCAGTTCCCTGGAGACCCGCTCATGCGCAGTAGATTCTGGCATGAAACCAGAATCGACAGCGCTCGGGGCGCTGACAGAGAGGAGGGGGCCCAAACGGAAGCTGCACACGGGCCCCCTCCTCTCTTCAAACACCCCTGCTATGCAGGACACTTACGAACACAGGTAAAAAGGAGATATTACCAATAGCAACCAAACAGATGTTTACTTTCATTTTCTAAACTGCTCTAGAAAACAGAATCTGATTGCAGCTATGGCAATACCACCTTTTCTTTTCCACTATCTTTCATTAATGTTCTCCTATGTTTTTTGAACATTTATATGTGCATGTCTATATTAGAAGTAAGATATTGACGTTTTAGTTTACGAAACTGTAAAGAAGCAAACCGTCCTGATCCAAACCAACAGGCTGGGCACAGGAGGAGTCTGGCTTACAAGGATATTAAGACTGTTTTTCTTTTTACTATTAACTATGGGCCTGATTCAGCAAGGATTGCAATTGCAAAGCTGTAAGCAGGCAGTTTTGCAATGGCGATCCTTGCAGCAGTTAAGGTATGACAGCCCCTGCTGCATTTGCGATCCCAGCTCTGCGACGGACGATACAGGCAGGGATCGCCATCGCGACCATCGGTAGTCGATGGACGCAATGGTGGATGGCGCCGGGCAGCTGAGTAAGCCTCAGCTTACTCAGGCTGCCTGGCTTGCGAGCCCAGAAAACTGTGTATAGATGTGTCCACATACATCTATCCTCCATGCGCCTCAAGTCGCGCCAAACATAACGCGGGGGCTTCGTGTGCCTCGGTAGCGAGAGTCTTTCTTGCGACTTTATACATTCCAATGAGTCTTTTTCACACAGTGATGTGAATAACTAGCACAACCAGTTTCTGCTGATTAAAATGATATGCGGCATGCCGCATATCATTTTAATCAGCAGAAACTGGTTGTGGGCGACTGCGGGTGTATCTGCATGCAAAATGCTACGTTACAGTGCCAGCGGCTGTAACACTGTAACGTAGCGTTTAGCATGCAGATACACCCGCAGATGAACATAGGCATGCTGCATATCATTTTAATCAGCAGAAGCTATTGCTAACTATTCACATCACTGTGCGAATAAGACGCATTAGAAGGTAAAAAGTTGCACGAAAGACACTCGGCGCTACAGAGTCACACCACAGCAAGGCGCGATTAGAAGGGCTGTTTAACGCGCAAGGAGGCTAGATGTATGAGGACACATCTGTACGTTCACGCAGTCTCTGGGCCACTCCCGGAAAAGGGGCAGACACCCCTGCACCGCGCCTTAAATGCCTCTGCCTGTCAATCCGGCAGAGACATTCAAGGGCTTGCGTGCGATTGAGCAGGACCCATTCTGCACACTCGGACTAAACATCCTGCGCACGTGCAGATTCCCGATAATGCGTGCACTGCTGAATCAGGCCCTATGTCCCTGGAAAAACCTCAAGCATACAAATTTGAAGGTTTCAAATGACAAAAGCAATTGTTGTGTACTGTATAGAACATTCTTCAGTGCGTGATCTAGTTTGAAAAGCAAAATCAGAGCTCAGTAATACGTATACTTTATAGCTAGGTCTGTAGTAAGACCATGCTACTCACCTCTAACTGCAGGGAATCTATCTTTTCATCCTGGCATGTGTCCCCTTCACATTCATATTGTACTATTTTTCCATCTGTTTTGCTTGCAACCAATCGATGAACATAATTATCTGAAGATGGAGTACAGACAGTTATTTGCGCAAAATAAAAGGTGGAGGAGGTAATGAATTAAATTAATGTAACATTTAAACAACAATGGCTACCCTAATAATAATAAATATTATTATTATTACGTTATTCATGTAGTGTAGCCTATCTAGCAAATTTCCATCACATAAATGCACATAAAATAAAGCATCATCAGCGTGTTAACAATTAAGAAGTAAGATTTACAAAAGTATACCTGCAGGTCAGCTTGATGACCTGTATTTTAGAACTGTATAGTTTAGATACACTGGAGTCTATGTACTAAGTCTTTGAGAGAGATAGAATGGACAGAAATAAAGTACCAACCAATGAGCTCCTAACTGCCATGTTACAGGTCGTATTTGAAAAAGGACAGTTAGGAGCTGATTGCTTGGTACTTTATCTCCGTCCACCTTATCTCCATCCAAGGCTTAGTACATACACCACTATAGCGAAGACAAATGGGAAATCCCCTTTATGAAAAACACAGAAAATATCAGGATATTTGTTTGCTCACCTCCAGCATAATCCCAGACTCTGTGATTGGTCAGTTGCATTGCATAAGTATGCTGTGTCTCCTCAAAATGTTTATATGCATGCCTGCTAACATACCTACCACAGCCAATGTGGCCACAAATTAAACAGATCCACAGGTTCTGCAAGAGAGAAATCAAGGAGTTAACCCCAGTAGAGTCCACGATCAACTTTTACAACCATTTGTAAATTAGAGGCCAATTTTTACCAACCTCTCATAATATAATACTGGGAAAAAAAACCAATGCACAGATGAAAAGTAAATTAATCATTCATTCAAGTAAACAATAACAATGTAAATTGGTGTTTTTTCAGGGCTGCTTATTAACTGGGATAAGTCTAGTATATTCCCCATTTCAGGCTACATCCCGGAACGAGGGCAGTTGTCTTGCCCCTTGCAGTGGACCAGAAGATTTAAATATCTGGGTGTGTGGATTACGCCACTGGCTTCGGACTATATTTCACAAAATATTGATCTTATAACAGCTAATTTTAAAGCAAAGGTACATGTTTGGAAAAAATTGCTTTTGTCGGTTTTAAGACGAATAAACCTATTTAAAATTTCTATTCAAGCAAAGTATATATATATTCTGCAACATTCTCCAGTTTATGTTCCCACGAGGGTGTTTTCTGCTATTGAAAGTATACTTTCCTCTTTATATGGGGTCATGGTTCTGCTAGAATATCCATTAAAGCCCTTTATCCAGATCTAGGGCTTCTGGGGGGCTGGCTCTTCCTAATCTTCGGTTTTACTACATAGCTGCTCAGTTAGTTCACTTGTCTGATTGGGTGTCTGGTTACGGTGGTCCAACGTTACTGGGCTTCCTAGCTGAACGGGCGGGATCTTTCCTTACCCCTTCATTGTTTTTACTTTCTGGTATGTCTGCCTCTGGGTTACCCCCTTTAATTTGCCAGGCTCTGTTAATTTGGCGTTACGGCCATATCCTTTTTGACTGGTCTGATACGGATACTGATTCCCCTCTTTGGTTTAATAGGTCTTATCCTGAACTACTCAAAATTATCATCAGATAATATATGGCTTCTGAAGGGTGTTAGGACTCTAGGCCAAGTGTATGAGGGTGCAAACTAAGTTTTTTCAGCAGCTACAAATTGACTTTAATATTCCTAATACAGTATTTTTTCGGTACTTGCAACTACGACATGCTCTACATACACAATTTGCCTGTGCTTCTCCTGTATTCTCCCCATCTCCTGTTGAGTCCTTAGTTTCAAATTTAAGTTCTAAGGGTAGGGTGTCCTCTATCTATGCAGTTCTGAATGATAGACTATTTCCAGAATTGCTTATGCCCCTTAGGCTAAAATGGGAAACAGACTTAGGCCCACTCTCTGACGAAGATTGGTCTCAAATATAGGTTCAATTAAATGTACTACACCCTGTATTAGGTATCAACAGACACATTTTTAGGTCCTGCATAGCGTATATCGTACACCTGTTTATTTTGCACCGTGCTGGTCTTAGGGAGGATTCTACCTGTCCGAGACGTAGGGAGGAGAATGCTTTTTTCTGGCATCTGCTATGGGAGTGCCCGTTAGTTCAAATATTTTGGGAAAATATTTGAAGGGACATCCTAACCACGGACCCCTCTCTACCGAGCTTCAGCCCTGAAATTTGTTTGTTTGGACTTGACCTGGAAGAAACACACTCCTTGATATTGTACCGTTATGTTATGTGTCTTTCTACACTGGCCAAGGTAATTGTAGCTCGAAGGTGGTTTGCATCTGACCCTCCTGATGTGCTTAATTGAAGAATCTTGGTGGGCGATGTGATTAGGCACGAAAAGCATATGTTCAAATCCCGTAACGCTATGTCTAAATTTCATGACAAATGGGATAGGTGGTGCCATTCAAGACTGGGCAGAGATACTGGTGCTGTCACGTCTGCATAACTACTTTTCCCCTTTTCAGTGTTGGGTGGGATGTGTCTGTCTGGGCTCAAGCGGAGTCGATAGACTTATCCACATATAGTGTTTTACTTGATATAATAACATATCTATGTTCTTTAATCACTGATATTTTGTATGTTCTTTATATTGAGGCAATTTTTTAATATCTGCTTTGTTGATTTTTGTATTTCGTCTGATGAATAGATATTTTTTGTCCATCTGTATCATATGTATATTTTATCATATATGTAACTGATGACTTAGTTTTATTTCGTTTGTATTCTTTCCATTTTTGGAATTTTGGAAGTTTGTTTTCCAATAAAAATGACTTGATTTAAAAAATCAAAACAAAAAAACAACAATGTATTTCAACAATTATTACTTCAGTCAGTTTTATTTACCTACCTGTGCTGAAGCATGTATATAACTAATGTCTGGACTGTGAGTGGGCTATGAAGACCAGGTTTGGGAAACGCTGCCTTAACTAACACACAAAGCCTTTTTTACAGCAATAGGTCATGAGCCTTAGACCGGTTTGTTTTTATGAGACAGTTAGAAATGGTTCCTGACAGCTCCATTATTTCTGCACAGCCATACAGGATGCTGTACTTCCTGTGACATCAAGCGATATCCAGGTCATCATGAAGGTGATAGTATTTGTTAGTATTGGACCACAACTTTATCTTTTACGTTTGATGTTAGCGACTATATCTGTTTTATCATTTGGTCAATTATGACTTTGTATATTTTTTTTTATCTCACTGTCTTAATGAATCAAGAGATTTAAAAAATAAATAAGTATGAGAAAGAGCATTTCTAGAAGCACATGAATAGCCTGGAAACAGTCACAACTATAATTATGTAAAAGTGTAATTTTAAAATAACCATTTTAATATATTGATTATTGAGAACTCCAAAAACTATACTAAAAGAAAGTCAAGAATAAAAACAATATAAAGTCACACGAATTCCATAACAAAAAAAAAAGTTATTGTCTTTTTACCAGCACATACTGTAATAAAAATGGCTAAACTGTTTCTGGTCACGGAGTTACAATGTATCCTGCAGCTAAAGTTTGTAGATTTTAGACTGTATTAGGAGAGAGAGAGGGTGGGGAGGGAGAGAGGGTGGGGAGGGTAGGGAGAGAATGAGGGGGGTCAGGTATGATGTGATTATGAGATAGGTGCTGTTGGTTGTATATGAGAATATGAAGATCTGGCTGGAAACAGGCTACTTGAGCAATACAAGCGGATACTTGTGCATAGATAAAAAATAAGGGATTATGGATTCGAATTAGCTCTTTTACTCCATTGTGCAAACATCAACCCTGGCTCCAGAGCAACTTGTTCAGTTTGTTCTATAGAAAACATGCAGGATGCTGTACTTCCTGTGACATCAAGCGATATCCAGGTCATCATTAAGGTCATCTTAATTTGTTAATATTGGACCACAACTTAATCTGTTACGTGTGATGTTAGCAACTATGGGTCTGATTTGGAGATGTACGCTAATGCAATCGCATCTACGATTTTGTATGGAAAAGAGCTGCGAAAATATGGTAACACAGCAGTCTCGTCCGACACGCAGAGCTCTCATGCTGCGAAGGAGATCGCAACATCTTATTTATGCACTCCCACGAAACAGCGTTTTAATGGTCAGACATATCTGTGCTTGCCTAACCACCAACCTTACCTCCCCCAAATGCTGACTGCCACTCAGTTTGCGAATGAAACCTCTGTGCGAGCGTAATTGCAAAACAATCTCTACGCCTAAGCAGTGCGACTTGTATGCATGCGCAATGGCAAACAATCGCTCGATCTGCGTAAATATTGCCATTGTGTACATCTCTGAAGCAGACCACATATCAGTTTTATCATTTGATGAATCGTGACTTTGTAATTTTTTTTTATCTCACGTTCTTAACGAATCAAGAGATTTAAAACATAAATAAGTATGAGAAATAGAGCATTTCTAGCACATGATTAGCTTGAAAACAGTCATGCCTATAGTTACGTAATAGTGTCACAACTATAATTATTTAAAAGTATCATTTTAAAGAAACAATTTTCTTATTGAGAACTCCACAAACTCTACTATAAGAAAGCCCCATCTGTCGAGAATAAAAACAATATAAGGTTCACACAGATTCCCTAACAAATATTAGTTATCGTCTTTTTACCAGCACTTAACAAAAAATGGCTAAAATGTTTACAAAGTATCCTGGTCAACAAGCAGCTAAAGTTTGTAGATATCACACTTTGGGGTCTATGTACTAAGCTGTGTTAGGAGATAAAGTGAACGGTGATAAGGTACCAGCCAATCAGCACCTAACTGCCATTTTCCAAACACAGTCTGTGACATGGCACTTAGGAGCTGAGTGGCTGGTACACAGCTTAGTAAGTAGACCCCTTTATTAGGAGAGAGAAGGAGGGAGGGGGAAAGAGAGAAGGGGGAGAGGGAGGGGGAAAGAGAGAAGGGGGGGAGAGGGAGAGAGAAAGAGAGAAGGGGGGAGAGGGAGAGGGAAAGAGAGAAGGGGGGAGAGGGAGAGGGAAAGAGAGAAGGGGGGAGAGGGAGAGAGAGAAGGGGGGAGAGGGAAAGAGAGAAGGGGGGAGAGGGAAAGAGAGAAGGGGGGAGAGGGAAAGAGAGAAGGGGGGAGAGGGAAAGAGAGAAGGGGGGAGAGGGAAAGAGAGAAGGGGGGAGGGGGAGGGGGAGAGGGAATGAGAATGAATATGAAGATCTGTCAGGAAACAGGTTATTTGAGCAATACAAGCGGATACTTGTGCATAGATAAAAAATAAGGATTATGGATTGAATTAGCGCTTTCACTCCATTGTTCAAACATCAATCCTGGCTCCAGAGCAACTTGTACAGTGTGTTCTATAGAAAACATGCAGAATAAATAAAGTCCACATGTTTCGAGTGCAGGGAATCAAAAAGTCAACTTACTTCCTGAACACCACACTCAAAGCATTTGTTTTCTTCCACTGGTTCCGGAGTTTGGCAGTATCTGCACACTGGACATCTGTAACATAGGAAAAACGTTACATTATACATACAAGTTTGTGAAACATGTGGAATTCATAAGTGAAAGGTTTTTTTTAGGACACTTAATATTTTATTTTTAGTATTATTATTATAGTAGTAAAGGGAGATTCAAAAATGTAAGTTATTTGGCAAAAAATACCCAGCACCTGGTAGCATTAGATTATAAAAGCACCTACGTGGTGTCCTCCCAGCGCTGAAGACACTGGCTATGGAAGCTGTGATTGCAGAGAGTGGTAAGAATTCCATTGACAGATTCATCCATCCTCTCCAGACACACGGTACATTTAGGGAGCTCCGTTAGATCCATCACTGGCAGACTGGCACCCTGAAATTGATATTTCAATATGTAGACTGTAACGTTTGTATACTCACTGCCATAGGGATGACACAAAAATTGACAAACATTACTTTTTTTACATGTTCATGGTATTTCCAAAAGCTGATGAGAAGAAAAGAATCAGTTCACGGGTATATTATAGTATGTATGGATCATAACTTGTACATAACATGGTCATTCAATGGCTTTTGTTATATTTACTAGCACTCAAACATCTGCATTTAAGTGACAGGTTTCCGCTCAACAATATCATAAACCTCACTTAAAGACCTGTACAGTTTTGGAGACCTCACCATCATCATTCTTCCCACATTCTTGGTCACCTGTCCTTAGCTAAAAAACTTATTTCCATCAAAGTACCATGCACAAATTACAGGTGAACTAACATCTAGGTGGTGCATATACTGTATGTAATACATTCCAGTTTTAAAAAAAAAAAAGTTTTATTAAGTTTTAAAAGGTCCGATTTTACAGAATACATACTAATTCATAGCACAGACGAGAGAAAAAAGGGCAGGAATACTAAATCTAAATATGCCAGCAGAACAAAGTATTTAGAAAAAAAGCTAATAGTAACAGTTACAATTATATATGTTTCAGGAATATCAAACTTGAAATAAAATCTTACAGTTTTGATCATGGGGTGCATATTTCCCCTAGACAGCTAGGCTTTCAGTCTGTAACATTACTGAAGGATACTGTAAAGTGGAATGTGTGACGTAAACAATAATTTGCAGTAAAACGTAAACATATTAAGTTCTGTCATGGAATAATAATTTTAAAATCTATGTTTGAGAAAGTTTCAGTATATATTTTAAATAGTGGATCATTGAGTCTATTTTGCCTATCGCATGAAAAGTGTCTGAATGGATGACATCTAAGTGAAATGGCTGATAAAATGTAAAGCTAAAACTTGGGTGTAAAACAGCACTGTAATAAAGTATGACAGCCGATAGTGAGCTATAACTCTCAGAATGCTCAGCCAGCTTTTGGAGCAAAGCGGTCTAAAGATGCCTACACACTTAGCGATATTTTACACGATTTGCCCAATTCCGACGCATTGTGACGACAAATCGTGTAAAATATTCCCAAATAGCGAGTGTCCAATCACGATCACGATGCGCATCCCCGCAGGTCGCACATCGCATCTTCAGATCTGCCATACTGTAGGGCAGATCTGACGATCTCAGTCACGATGCACTGGAATAGTTAGGAGGCACGATAGATAGTTTGTCACATTGGACAGTTTTTAACCCCAAATCGTGCCCACGACTGCCGGGGAGTTGTTGGGGAGAGTTAAAGGGGAAATCAGACACAATGTCGGATCGTGAGCACATCGCCAAGTGTGTAGGCACCATTACTGCCTAAACTCCAGGGCTTCTCTGACAGCCTTTATAGACTGTATAATATTTTTTTTTTACATGTATTCGGGCCACAAGTACATAGGTCTAACATATAAGGAACAATCTTCATTTAATAATTTGTAATGCACTCTGTAGACCATTCACTGAGGGAGGATATGCGGTTGCCTCTCACTCTGAAGTACTTTATGTAAATACAAGTGCAATGTTTGTAAAAAACCACATGTAGTATACTCACATCTTCAGACTTAAACACCTCTGCCCTTTCTACATATACCAGCTGGCAAACATCCTCTTCAATAGAATTGAACTGACGCCCGTTGCTTGACATGTAGAAGCTATCTGCGTCCGCCTGTAAACAAATGAGAGGTGTTACTAGGAAGCTTGTAATGTCCCCTTCATTATCAGGATAGGTAGCAACCAGTGCTTTAGGACAAGTGGTGATGAAGTGATCATGAAGCTCCTATGGTATATGGACATCAGTTTCTCCTCAATAATGGAGATCATCTGATGTGTTTAGCACAGGACTGGCAATACATTCCATAGACAATGTCACACTAGATCAATCCTTTGTCATGGTTTTTTCCCCACACCGGTCACAAAATAGTCACATGGAATTAACCCTTTCTTACAGACAAAACAAATGAATTTAGGTGATCAGGGCTATGTCACAGAACAAATTAGAACAGGGGAAAAATTGGGAGAATATTTTATAGTTGTTTTTAAAATTATACTGGTTAACCCATATTAGCCTATTGGCAGTATGTTTTTTTTGTGCGTTTCCAGCGAATTCTTGCTATCAAATGCAGCACTATTGGGGGGGGAATCATGTGTGGGGACCGCCCCAAAATGTCGACCATCGGATCGTCCGTCGCATCGCTAGCTACACATCGTACCATGTGTAGCCGGCTTAAGCATAAGGAAAGAATTTTATTTTATATAGGACTAGCTGGAGTACCCGGGATTTTAAGAATGTTTGTTTGCACATCATCCTCCAACAAACCACTCCTTAGGCAGGCCTCCCGAAAAGTGTGACAAACTTCCCCATCCACAGTCCTAAGGTCTTTGAAGGAAGTAGGACCTGTAACGGTGTAAAGCAAACTTCGGAGATAGAAGCATTCAAAATTTGTCAGATGTACAGTGTAAACACGGCAAAGAGCTTCTGTTGCTCTGATACCAGGATGAGCTTCTGTTGCTCTGATACCAGGATGACTATGTACTTCGTGGTTGTTGGAATGCATTATGAAATGCACAGCAACTACTTCCAGTTCCTTGTGCAGCTGTTTCCGGCATTCAGGGTCTACACGGTGTATAAGATTCGTCCAATCAGTTTTACCCTTCAGGGGCTGACAAAGGAATGAACCGGAAGTAGCCTCTGTGCGTTCCATAGTGCGGTCCAGCAACCAAGGAGGTAGACAAAAAAGTTTGCTCACCACTGTTGACACCATCTAGTTGTGTAAGCTGATGCATGAGCAAGTATAAATAAAAATTTGTGCTGCAGAGCTGCGTTTTTGCATCCCAGTATAGTTGCCATCTTTATGGGGCTGACTGTAAATCAGATGGATCTCTCCTCATGGATGCAGATATACATTTTACCATATTCAGACTCATAATAAGCCAGGCTTAATATCACTAGTGGTTCCTCAGTGCAGGTTTGCTGACTGTGTCGGCAGTGCAGGAGTGTGCTCAATGCAGGTTGCCGGCAATGTCGGCCGTGCGGGGGTGCCAGCGGTGTCTTCAGTGCATGTTTGCTGACTGTGTTAGCAGTGCAAGGTTGTTCTCAATGCTGGGTGCCGGCGGTGTTGGCAGAGCGGGGGTGCCAGCGGTGTCCTCAGAGCATGTGTGCTGACAGTGTCGGCAGTGCAGGGCTGCTGGTGGTGTCCTCAGTGTGGGAGTGCTGGCAGTGTGGGGGTCACTAAGGGTGTCCTGAGTATGTGGGGCAGCATTGCAGGGGTGCCGGCAGTGTTGGCAGCGGGGGATGCTGCCAGTGGAGGTGCCGGCAGCGGCGGGTGCCGGCGGTGTCAGGCGCCATCTTCTTTTGCTTCATGTGTGCATATTAAATGGGCTTAACACTGATTGTTGAGAGCCGTGACAGACAGCTCTCAGCCAATCAGCGTTAAGCCCGCTCAATAAAAAACCTTGCGACCCAACAACGGCATCGCAAGGTTTTGCCTCGGGTGAGGGATCCGGGGCAGGCAGGGAGATCCGAGCTTGGCTCGGATCGCCCCGGATCCTCGAAATTCGGGTGGGTACGGTTATCTGAGAACCGAACCCACTCATCCCTACATAAATTCATACAGCATTTAAAATAGATACTGTAAACTCCATGCGAGAGCCATAGTAAACGATGTTCAGAGACTTAGATTATATGCTACAGAATAAAATTTCATAATTCCTTAGTATGTAGCAAAATGCATGTTATAAAAATCAAATAATGAAATGAAAAAAAAAAAATATATATTTTTTTTTTTTTATATTTTTATTGTTGACCTTGCAGATGGCCCAAGAAGAATGGTGTCCAAATCTGCATCTAACATCTTCCTTGGTGTTTTAGGTGTAGAACCATGAGAGATCTTGGCTTGTAAACTGTGGGCTAAATCCTTTTGTAATTCCGTACCTGACCTGTAGAGGGCGAATGCTATGCAAAAATTGTGTTTTTTTAATTATTTAAAAATGAACAATAATTAATTCCGATTTAAACATTTTTTAGTTGCCTCTGCCGTGTTTTAATACGCTCGTATGTAAAATTTCACGATCTTGGCTTGTAAACTGTAGATTTGAATAGAAAGACAGAATGACAAATATTAATTTTTATATAGTAGATGACAAAAATGGCCACTCACCACTAAAAATTTGTGAACTCCAGAGGTAATATAATCCAAGGAATAAGCGGCACTCCAAGAAATTGCAATAAATATATTTGTTTTTTTCCTATGAATCTTCTGCAACTAAATAAACTAACTCCTTTACCATGAATATATTGCTTGGCCAGATGCTCTTCCATCAACAGCCGAAGCTTAAAAAAAAAAAAAAATGCAAGTAGCAAAGCACTCACGGCTCTAGTATTAGTGCATACAGTTCCTTTGCTACACACAAATTTTTTTATATATATATAGGCAAACATTTAAATTTCCATAAGGTCAGGAAAAAAAAAAAAGGAACCTGGATGATGAGACCACCAGATGACATAAGTCTGGATGATATTCATGGATGTGTTGAAGGGGGGAATCGGTATGAAATAAACCCAACGCCGTGATCTCAACAGGGTTAACATACTGACACTTGTTGGTCGGTATGCTAACCTTCCCCCTTCCCCTCCCTCTTTGGTGCCAAACCCTAATCTCCCCCCTAGTGCCTGAACCTAACCTCCCCCCAACCCTGCTACTTATCTTCAGCATCCAGGCACTCGGCATTCTGGCACCGGGATTCTGACTGGCGTCGGTATTCCGGAAAATGAAGCGTCGGTATCCCGACCGCCAGGATGCCGAACGCATCCCGATGAACGGTTCTGATGTGAAAATTGAAGAGGGACTTCACAATAAAAATACCTCGTCCCAAAACGCTGAACCCAGGGGTTGTGAGCTGGGGAGGGGAATGTGTGGCAAGATGAAGCTAGGTGGAGATAGGTGGAGATAGTAAGCCATGGATTCTGTGTGAGACTGGAGGGATCTGCCCACGCAGTGTAGAAAAAGGAAGTGTGACCACACCTAAGGGATGCCTTGTGTACAAAGTCCAGGTGAGGTCAAGGAGACAGACCAGTCAGGCTGCATGTGGAGTCAGCCAAGCCAAAGAGCCCCTATGTGCCAAGCCAGACCAGTGGTAGGCCAGGACGCAGTGTCCAGACCTGCAAGCAAGGGAGGACCACAAATCTCTAAGACTGTATGTTAAGGTTTAACAGCCAGCTGCAGGCCAGGAGGCCGTTTCTAGGCAGTGAGGACCACAAGAGAGACTTTGTGTGACTTTGTGGAAGACAAGCCAGGCCAGATGGCCAGTGTCTATACCTGTGAGAGACTGGACTAAAGACTATGGCCCTCATTCAGAGCCGTACGCGCTGAGCAGAGCGCACGCTCTGAATGAGGGCCGCCCTCCATAATTATGGAGCGTCCTCCTGGACGCTCATATAGCTGTGGGTCACCACCCACAGCCTATACGAGCGTGCAGTTTGATGGCCGCGATGGTCTTGACCATCACCACTGCGAGCCGGAGCCTGCGGTTGAGTTTTTCAACCGCAAGGCCCGGAGTGATTTTGGCTCTATCAGAGCCAAAATCACTTCCACTGACATCACTAGTGATGTCAGTGGGCCGGCTTCTGACGGTAGGCGTTCCCTTGGGAACGCCCCCGTCAGGGAGGCACGCCCCCGGTACGCCCACCAAAGGGGGCGTGCTGTCAATCAACATCGACAGCACGCCCCCTTTGATCAGACACAACGAGTGAAAGCAAGTCCTTCGCTCGTCGCGTCTGGCGCATGCGCACGACGGAGCTCCCGCCGTCGTGCGCATGCGCAGTGCACAACATCGACCCACTTGCGAGCGGACAGCCGCTTGCGAGTGGGTCTGAATCAGGCCCTATGACTGTATTACGTTTGCAGACTTCCTGCACTCCATCTTGGAAGTATAGGAACTCACAGCGTCTCACCTCTACAGAGCCCTGTCATTTTTTTAGTGGACTTTTACAGGCAGGTTATCAATACAAATTATTTGGGGTCTTATTGTTACGAACTCCAGTGACCACTTCTAGTAAGCCATCTAGAACTCAGGCTTTCAAGGTTTTCCGCCACCAACAACCGCCCGTTGATCCCTTAGAGATTAATAGCTCACCGGTACACAGGCGGCCGGAAAGAGGAAAGAGTTAGAACAGAGTCAAAGGTGTTGCTTAGAGGAGGTGCGGCTTGTGTGCCGATGGTGCGGCAAATGTGCCAATGGTGCGGCAAGAGCCGATGGTAGAAAGCAGATTATGAGTGCTGCGGCTTTGAGAGCCGATGGTGCTGCTTGTGTGCCGATGGCAGAAAGCTGGTAGTAGATGCTGCAGCTTTGAGTGCCGATGGAGCGGCAAATATGCCGATGGTGTGGCTTGCGTTCCGATGGTGTGGCAAATATGTCGATGGTGTGGCAATAGCTGATGGTAGACAGTTGGTAGTAGATGCTGCGGCTTTGGGAGCCGATGGTGCAGCAATTGTGCAGATGGTAGAAAGTTGGTAGTTGGTGCTGCGGCTTTGAGAGCCAATGGCAGCATGGTACTGTCGGTACGGCTAGGAAGCTGTAGAAGAAGCTGGAGAGCCGGAGACAGCACGGAAGTGCTCCTCTGGACCATAGCCCTTCCAGTGGGCCAATAACTGCAGACAACCCCTGGAGATCCTTAAAGTTCAAGATCTTCTCCACCACGAACTAGTGTTGACTGTGGACCACAACAGAAGCAGGCCTGGATGGAAGTTAGATTTAAATTTGATTGAAAAGAAGACCGGTTTGATCAATGAACAGTGGAAGGTGTTATTGATACGGAGAGATTTGGGTAAATGAAGTTTGAAGGCTACCGGGTTCACCTGTGAAATGATGCAGAACGGACCAATGAACCTGGGACCCAACTTCTGCGTAGGTTGGCGAAGCTTAATATTTTTGGTGGAGAGCCAAACCAAGTCGCCCTTCTTAAAACTACACGACTACCGATGCTTGTCGGCAGTCTCTTTGGAGCGGAGAGATACCTTCCGAAGACTTTGAAGAACCTTGCTCCAAAAACGTTGGAGCCAAGAGACAACAGATGAGACTAGTGAACTGGAGTTGAACGAGTTTGCTCTCGGATGTTGGCCCGTGACACAAAAAAATGGCGATAGCGAAGTTGCAGAATGGCATGTAAGAGATAGACAGGATACCCAGTTATCATGGCACTTGGAGACGTAACAGCATAGTTTTTGTTCCAGACACTGGTTGACGCGCTCAGTTTGACCGTTGGACTGCGAATAGTACCCTGAAGAAAGGCTAAGGTCAATGTCCAGGGAAGCACAGAAAGCTCTCCAGAACTGTGCCACAAATTCTGTTCCTTGATCCGACATGATATCCATTAGTAGGCCGTGTAGGCGACAGATATGTTGGAGAAACAGGCCGGAGAGTTCTTTGGCAGAAGGCAGTTTTGGTAATGGTATAAAGTGTGCCATCTTACTATAACGGTCCACCACCGTCCAGATCACAGAACATCGAGAAGTTACCGAAAGCTCAACGATAAAGTCCATAGTGATATGAGTACAGGGTCTCCTAGGAATGGAAAGAGGAAGTAGCAGACCTCAAGGAGCTGTCCGAGGTGTTTTGTTTCGGGTACAGACATCATAAGCCAAGACAAATGCACGCACATCTTTGGACAAGGAAGGCCACCAGACTAATCGGGAAAGCAACTCCATGGTATTACTGATGCCCGGGTGACCAAAAGCTTGACGAGCGTGAAAATCCAATATGACCGATTTCCTGAATCTTTCCGGAACAAATAGCAAACTAGAAGGCTTATCTGGAGGTGACTGACAGACAGGCCTGAATGAGGTCAGCCAAATTTCTGGTGATGGCACAGTGGAAGAAAGTGCCCGAAATAATAGGTTCATCTGTACTGAAGATCTGCTGCACAGGTTCAAAACTCCTGGAGAGAGTGTCAGGATGAAAAGAGATGAGGAAGTTGAACCAGGTGAAAAACAATGCCCAGCGTGCTTGCCGAGAATTCAACCTCTTAGCAGACAATGTATGAAAGGTTTTTGTGATCAGTAAGAACCATGATCCAGTGTTTGGCCCCTTCCAGCCAGTGTCTCGAGTCCTCGAAAGTCCACTTGATCGCCAGCAACTCCCGATTTCCCACATCGTAGTTGCGTTTTGCCGAGGTGAACTTGTGAGAAAAATAGGCACAAGGGTGCAACTTATCAGTAAGATCCTTCTGAGACAGAATGGCTCCAGCTCCCACTTCAAAGGCATCTACTTCTAGAAAGAAAGGAAGATTCGGGTCCGTGTGCCGAAGCACAGGAGCTAGAGTGAAAGCAACTTTCAGGGCTTCAAAGGCCTGGACCGCTTTGGATGACCAGTTTGAGATGTCTGTCCCTTTCTTGGTCAACTCAACAATGGGTGCAACAATGATGGCGAAAGATCTAATAAAACTGCGGTAATAGTTAGAAAAGCTGAGGAACCGTTGTACTGCTTTGAGAGTATTTGGCTGAACCCATTTTGAAATTGCCTCAACCTTACCAGGATCCATGGAAAAATCTTAGGAAGAAATCACATAGCCTAGAAAGGAAACTTGGGTTACATCAAAATCACACTTCTCTAGCTTCGCATAGAGGTGATTCTCACGCATTTCTGTATAACTAGGCGTACATGCTGATTGTGTTGGTCCAGTGACTGAGAAAAGAGAAGAATGTTGTCCAAATAAACAACCACGAATTTTCCCAGGACTTCTCGAAGGATGTCAATAATGAGATCTTGAAAGACCGCCGGCGCGTTGGATAGACCGAACGGCATACTCAATGTCCGGTGTGAGTACTGAAGGCAGTTTTCCATTTGTCCCCACTCCTTACTCTGATCAAGTTGTCTGCTCCTCTAAAAGGTCTATTTTTGAGAAGATGCTGGCCTGGTGCAGTTGATCAAAAAGTACAGAGTTGAGAGGAAGCGGATAGGAGTTTTTGATGGTGATGTTATGCACACCTCTGTAATAGATACATGGACGAAGGGACCAGTCCTTTTCCTCCACGAAAAAAACCCCAGCCCCCACTGGTGACTTAGAGGGGCGGATAAAGCCCTTCGACAATGCATTTTTGATGTAATCTCTCATCGCCCGGTGTGGAGGGAGGACATCTGCCAGCTGCTTGGAAAAAACATCGGCAAAATCTTGGTACTGGAGTGGGATGGCCGGAGGAACCTCGGCAACTGCAGGTTGAACTGTCCGAATAGGGAGTACTAGACAGAGTCTGACAGGCATGGCTCCATTTTATGATTTCCCCAGAGGACCAATCCACTATGGGGTTATGATCCCTTAGCCAGGGGAGACAGAGAACGACAGGGGCCAAGGGACAATGGAGGAGATCGAAAGACATGGTCTCCGAATGCAAAATTCCGACTGACAAACTGAGAAGGCTTTTTAAACTTAACATGACCAGCGAGAACAATCCTTTATCCAGTCCACAGATAGTGATTTTCTGATCTAAAGGAATAGCTGGTACACCCAGTGTGTGGAAAAAAAAGGATATCAATGAAGTTGCCTGCCTCCCCACTATCCAAAAATGCCGAAGTGGTCAGAGTGGAGTTAGCAAGTTGGATGGCTGCAGGAACTAGCACTGAGTTTTTGGAGTAAATGGGAGCCAGGCCTAAATGCAATTCCTCCCAAACACCTAGGCCTTGCCTTTTACCGGTTTAAGCAGACAATTGTTCACGGTATGCCCCTTATCTCCGCAATACAAACAGAGGCCTAGAGACAGTCTTTTGCCTCTCTCTTCGGGTGATAAACGAGATGCACTAATCTGCATTGGCTCTTCTAAATCCGATGGTGGAACCCAAATGAGAGAACGAAGCGACCTCGTGGGAAGGTTCTGTTCTCGTCTCCTTTCCCGTAGACGCCGGTCAATCCTAATGGCCTGCTGCATGAGGTCATCCAAGGACTCAGAAGGAGCATGCAAAATGAGAATGTCCTTGATGACCTCAGAGTCTGAGACGGTATTGGCTGCGTAGAGCCGGATCATTCCAACCCGAGTTGGTTGCCTATCTGCTGAATTGTGAGGAGTAATCTTCCGCCGCCTTCTGACCCTGTTTGAGGTAACATAATTTGAACTCAGCCAGAGCAGTACGGTCCGGATCATAATATAACAGGCCTAAGGCCGTGAAGAAGGCATCAAAGGTCTGTAAAGCAGCATGGGTTGAGGGCAACACGAAGGCCCAAGTCTGTGGATCCTCCTGAAGCAGAAAGATTACCAGTCCCGCTTGTTTCCACTGAGTCCCTGAAGAGACTGGACGAAGTCTAAAGTATAATTTGCAACTTTTGTGGAAGTAAAGAAAACTGTCGGCGATCCCCAGAAAACCGATCCGGCAGGTTAATTTTCGGTTCTTGGAGAGGAACTGGAAGAACAGGAGAATGGCTTTCTTCGACGTGCAAGGAGAGCTCCTGGACCTTCTGAGTTCTGCACCTGTTCCACGTTAGCTGTAGCTATAGAGGTCTGATATTACTCTTTCTTACACTTCTTTTGGGCCAACTATAATGTTATGAATTCCGGTGACCACTCCTAGTAAGCCATCTAGAACTCAGGCTTTCGAAGTTTTCCGCCACTAACAACCGCCCGTTGTTCCCTTAGAGATTAATAGCTCACCGGTACTTAGGCGGCCACCTGGACTTACTGCTCGGAGTAGCAGCAGCTTACAGGAGTGTCAGTTGGAACCGTGTGATGAAAGAAAGAGTTAGAACAGGAAGAGTCAATGGTGTTGCTTAGAGGGGTGCAGCTTGTGTGCCGATGGTGCGGCAAATGTGCCAATGGTGCGGCAAATGTGTGTAGAAAGCGGATTGTGAGTGCTGTGGCTTTGAGAGCCGATGGAGCGGCTTGTGTGCCGAAGGTAGACAGTTGGTGGTAGATGCTGCGGCTTTGGGAGCCAATGGAGCGGCAAATGTGCCGATGGTAGAAAGTTGGTAGTTGATGCTGCGGCTTTGAGAGCCGATGGCAACACAGTAGTATCGGTGCGGACTAGAAGCCGTAGAAGAAGCTGGAAAGCCAGAGATAGCACGGAGGCTGCTGGTGCGGCTAAGGTGCCAATGGTGCGGCAAAAGCCGATGGTGGAGTCTCGGTAGTTGGTGCTGCGGCTTTGAGAGCCAATGGCAGCACAGTGGTATAGGTGTGGCTAGGAAGCCGTAGGAGAAGCTGGAGAGTCGGAAAGAGCACGGAAGCCACTACGGGAAAACCAGAATCTTCACCACGAGGAGGAACAGAATGCCGACCATGCAGTCGAGCCAAGGGAACCCACAGGAATGCTATAGTCGGCAAAAGGCCAGTGTGTACAAATAGGAGGACCATCCAATCACGCAATGCTAAGGATAGCATTTGACATCCTTAGGCGTGCCGATTGCCTAGGAACCGAAAAAACAACATCCAGGGAAGGCGAACTGCTCGAGGGAGACAAGTCATGCCTGACTTGTAACACTTATTTTATTTTACCACCTCTGCAAGCAGCCCCTCTTCACTTATTGCTAACTACTAATATTCATCATGTGTTCTGGTGATTCCAGAAAATGAAGCTTTCCCTACCTGCTTCTCACCACCTTCGCTGAATATATTTTTCACTGTCTCTCAAATATACTGGTGTATTTGGCACTCAAACTCAACATCAAGGGACTTCTATTTATCTTCTCTTTGTCTACTTTTATATCAGGGTATGAATAAATTTATAATGCCCCCTACTTTGGCAAAATTTCAATGCCCTAAATCTGGAAAAAGGGGAATCTCTCCCTAATCACAACAACACCAGCTGCTTCTTGTCTAACGCTACCATCTCCTACTTTCTCTAATACTGCAGACTTACCTTCCTCACCTACCCCTCAATCCAGTACCATAACTCCTGCTTTTCTACTGGCGTACAACGACATGGTACATGCTATCAAAGAAAGAACGACCCCGTTTATTAAACAGCAGGGTATCCAATTTGCTGAAGGTATTGGGAGATGTGTGGAGGCTAGTTTGGCTTTACCTTCTCTAAGTCATAGCCAATTAATCAAAACTAGGCGAACACTAGCAAGCTATATTTGATTTACAGCAACAGGTGGCATCTTTACAAAAAACTGCTTAATAAAAGTAGTTGACCTGGAAAATTGATTGTGCAGTAATAATTTGTGAATTTTTAAAGGAATTACTCTTGAATATTAGTGCTCCCTATTGTGACCTTATAGTGCTGAAAAGAAACTGCTGCCAAAAAGGAAGAAAACTGCAAATGTTTCAAAGACTAAAAGGGAAAATAAATTTATGGCTATGCCAATACAACACCACTGTCAACTCTTACAGGATTTAATAAATGAATTTATTTCAGATAAAACACTGTGTATGTATAAATATATATCCAATACACATTAAAACAAAACCTAGAAAATTGATAGATAAAAGTATGAAAAAAATAAAAATAAATGCAAAACATAAAAATTAGAAAATAAACAAATTACAATATACAATAAACATACACATAAAATGTTTGAAGTATGATCCTAAACTTTTTGGAAGTCCAAAACAAGGGACATTCTGCTGATGCTATACTGCTAATACAGAGTGGGTGAGCTCTTCTTCTTTTTTTTTTTTTTCGTTCAAACAAAATAATCAGGAGACCTGACGACCAAATACCTTGGATCATAATCCAACTGATTATTTCTTCATTGATTCAGTGGCAATGATTTATGGACAACACTTATGCAAATACACAAATAATATAGGTGTATTGTCTTCAATTGCGGATCTATTTCACAATACAATATAAGTCTATAATGCATTTTTATATGTATAGATTCTTGCAAAAAGTTTAGGATCATACTTCAAACATTTTATGTGTATGTTTATTGTAATTTATTGTTTATTTTCTCATTTTTATGTTTTGCATTTATTTTTTTCATACTTTTATCTATCAATTTTCTAGGTTTTGGTGTATTGGATATATATATATTTATACATGCACACTATGTTTTGTCTGAAAAAAATTTACTTATTATCAAATCCTGTAAGAATTGACAGTGGTGTTGTATTAGAGTAGCCAGAAAATTATTTTCCCTTATAATTTGTGAATTGTCGGACAACCAAAAAGCTTTATAAATTCTGATCTTGATATATTTATCCTTTCGGATCTACCACAGGTTTTGGGCATTGCAGATGATATCCCTACATTTGCTATTGAACAGGCACACAGTCTAGGCCCATTTAAAGATTCTACCATCCACATACTGTATTCTTTCAATGTTTGAATTTTGCCCACAAAGTCACTCTTTGGTCAGCAGTGCATAAAATGAGTAGGATTGTATGGATCGTTTATTGCTCTTTCAAGACTATTCTTCTGAGGTTGCACATGCTCAAAAGGAAATGACACCTATAAGCTCGAAACGAATACAAGCTCAACGGAAGATCGCACTTCTTTATCCAGCAAGAATGGACTTTGCCAAGGCAAAGAATTAAAGGACCTCAACTACGCTGAAGTTTCCTGGTGGATCTTTCCTGGAAGAGTAAGCCAAGGAGTCTGCAACCACCTCCAAAAGATGTTTGCCCAATTACACTTTTGCTGCTCATTTGAATTTTGTGTTTTTCCCCTTTTGGAATATTTTCTGGTTATTGATATTTTCTATGTGAACTTTATTGTTCATCCCAGTTAATGTGATAACTTCTGTTCATATGCTTGTCTTTACAAGACCTTGTTCTTTCCTTTCTGTCAAATGCCAAACTCTATTTCCATATTTTACTTAGTGTTCCTGTGTTCAGATTATTAGGTCTTCCTATAAGCTTTTTTTTTTTTTTCCAATTTAGATGGACATTTGGGTGGGCTCCATTGCCCACTCTTTTTTCTTTTCTCTCATTGTTATCATTATGGTGAGTTTCATCGTGCTATTATTATACGTTCTGCCTACTATGCTCCACATTTCTGTTACCCGGCAGCCAGCCTCCCCCATCTCATTGTTGTTACTCCTACTTTCTACTGTTATTCTCTTCTCTAAGCATCCCCCATGATTTATATTTGATACACCTGACAATGTTTATTCTTTTCACATATTGTGGTAGGGATTATCTCCGGACGACATCTTTGTTTTATTCTCGACTCCCTATCCCTCTTATGCCCAATAATAGGATCGGCTCCTGGAATGTCCAGGGTATAAATTCCACAGCAAAATGACAAAAAAATATTTCCTAAATCTAAATCTCAAGCATTCTGATGTTCCCTTTTTAGTTTGTAAAGGTGTCCCCTATACTTTTCTACAGCAGATATCTGACCCAGGTGGCTATATTTTGATTAAAATAGTGCTCAATGGTACCCTGTATACTCTATACCAGGCCCCAAATAGTGGCTAGGGATGCTCCCTATGCCCATTACTATTTGTGCTTGTTTTAGATCCATTAGCAGTTTCCATACAGAATAATACTTGTCAGGCATTCATGTAGATAATGTACATCTAAAACTATTGTTATTTGCAGATAACACGCTCTTATTTATTTCCCTCCCCACTATATTTCGATACCAGCTATATTGGAGGAGACCGCTAATTTCAGTTCTTTTGGCAGATACAAGATAAATTTACTAAAATCTGAGGTGTTGCCTCTTACACGCTCCAACAGTGCATACATTGTAGTAAGGTTCCAGAGTCCCCTCATCAGCAGCACGGATGCGATGTGTCAAGTAACACTAATGAGGGGGACTCGGGAGCTGCTCTGCACTATATACAAAGCGCATGCAGAACACAGAACCGCAGTAGCCCCCATCCGGCAATTGCAGGGTCACACCAACCTTGTGTGGGGGACCAGGCGCGATTGTCCTGGTCACCCCCACCTTTAATCTGGCCCTGTATGCCAACATACTATCCTTTCCGCTCAGTTTCACATAACCACAACTTGGTATTTATATTACAGCCTTCATAATCAGTATCTATGATGCTAATTTCCCTACGATTATGGATAAAATCTTACACACAAAACAACATTAGATGTCTTTAATAGATAATAAAACAATTAAAGAAATAGAAACAATGTCTATAGGCAATAAATGCCACTGTAAGTGACACCTTGCGATGAAACCGTTGGATATACAGTACATAATGGAGAAATGCATTAAGATCTGTTTTGGACATTAATACCGGCTGCTGGACATTTAAACTTGTGATTGGTGAGATACCTTGGGACGCTGAACTGTGCATGTCTGCTCACAGCATGAGCTGAGTCTCCCTCCACATTACATTAGGCTGTGTTTCTTCCAGGACCGCTACTACATTGTATTCAGGCGGGGACAATTTGTCAACATCCGGGGAGTGTAATACATCGAGGCCATTCTCCCACCGCAGCTTTTTTGTGATAAACATTGCTGGGCATCAGCATTGGTGGTGGGATTAAGTCCTTGGAGAATGAGCACGCGAACTATTATTTGGCACTTTTGCCACAATATAATACTATTTGGAACATCTCACTATCTAGTTGTCAATTCTATGCCGGAAACTTGAGACCAAATCAGTGGCATTTATTGTGTATAGACATTGTTTCCATTTCTTTTATTGTTATATTATCCATTAGTGATTTTTTCATGTTATATTAAACAAAATTTGTTTTATTCTATATGCGCTCCCTTGTTCTGTATTTTACTAGTCTTGAATAGCTATATAAGTGTTCCCAGCACTTTAAGTGGGAGCTGCATTACAGCTGTTAATTAACCATATTTTAATTGTGTTCACTTTGCGCCTGACATATACATAGGTTACCTTGTATTTGTTTATTAGATGTCTTTACCTTTAATATAACGTAAGCTCTCACAAGCAGGGCCCTCTACCCTCTTGTGCTTCTCCTTATTTACCTTCATCTTCTCCTCACTCTCCACTAGGGCACCTATCACATCATTGTGTACGCCCTCTTGCTTATATGAGAGTTTTGATCACAAAGCAATTTATATAAACCTTGTCCTGCATTGTATTGTACTGTAAGTCACTGGTTTCCTTGTTCACTTATTTATGTTCTTTGTAAGGCGCTGCGGAACACTTGTGGCACCATATAAAGGATAATATTATTATTATTAATAATTAATGTACTGCAAATCTTGATATTGAAAAAGGTGCTGCCAGATTTCACACAAATGGCAGCTGTACACTGACTATTTACCTGTACGCTTAGAGAAAAAAAAAAAAAAATGATAATACTGGGTTTGCAGTCTAGACATTTATTACTGTCAGTTTCTTTCTGCTGAGGTTTTCCTTCTGGTTTCTTATTTATAACAACAGTTTAACATGTTTTAACATCAAATGTCAATTAATCCTTTGCAAAACTTCCGATCTCTATTTTCTTAATGTATCTCTATATTTACTCTCATTTTGCATACCGTCATGTACAAAGCCATATATTTTCATATTGTGTTTTGCATCCTTTACTCAGAATAAAAATTGTTGTTATCAAAAAACGAACATGTCATTATTATTGCTTATGCCAGCACTGTCACCTTCATCTACAATATTTTAAATGGAAAAGTCTCCCTGTTTACAAGGGTTTACAATGTTAAATAGGTGTGATTAATGTACTGACTGATTAATCTGCAAGATAAGAAAATCAAGTGGAGATAATTTTGAGATGAAGACTGTATAATTTCATAAATTTTGTTATTTGGTATTGATTATAACTAGTGTCCTTCTACATCTTTTCTGCAGTGCCGCCAAAAGCCCCTCTTGGTGCGCCAGGTCCCTTGAGACTCTGCTAGCGCCAGGCATCTTTTTGCAGCTTTTTCTGAAAGTGCAGCTAAGTCGCAATGGGATGTAACTAGGATGCACCAGCAGACTGTGCTGATTAATTTGATATGCGATGCTATCTATGTGCGACTGAATCTCTGAGTCTTATGCTACAATGTAGCGGCCCCAGCTCTCTTCATTCCAAGTTCCGTTGTTGTTCATATACAGACTGCAGGTGCACACAGATATACAGTACAGATGTCACATATCATATTAATCAGCAGAGTCTGCTGGCGCGTCCTAGTCGCATTGCAACTTATGCCGGGTACACATTAGACGATGTTGGCAGCGGCGGGGGTGCCGGCATCGGCATGTGCATTCACACTTGCCGATGTCGGCAGCAATGGAACGACAACGGGGCCGTGCTGCATTCCGCAGCATGGCCCACGCTAACGATATTGCCCGTCTGAGCGCGCATCGTCAGCAACATAGTGGATACACAATGGCCGATGTGGACGATATGTCGGTCCGATTCGCCGGATCGGGCGACATATTGTCTAGTAAGTACCCAGCTTTAGATGCATTCTTGGCAAAAAAAGATGCCCAACGCTAGCAGAGTAGCACGGGACCTGGTGGCTCACTCACGCCAGGCAAGTCGCACTGCGTGACATATTGAGGCTAGATGTATAAGGAGTTTACATTTAAATGAAGTTTCAGGCACAGTGGAGATGAGGAGATGTCACATTCATTGCTGTAATGCTGGTAACACACTCATCCATAATGCCAGGGTCAGAGCAGAATTTAGCCCACACAAGTGACTGATCCAGCTGTTTGGAGCTTTGGCAAAATTTTCTCTTTTGCTACCACTGGGCTTCAGTACAGATGGAACATGACAGCAGTGGAATCATCACTATGAGCTTTTTCTATTACAGCTTTTAGGCTTATAATCTTTTTTTATTTTTTTTGTTAAAAGGCATACACCAGTACTAAGAATACATTTTATTAGCTGATGACTGACGATTACCTGGGAACTGAATTGTATGAGAACCATGTACTGGTTGGGTGTTGAGTCTCGGATGATTTTCATATGCTCAATAACTTCATTAAATGGAGCCACAAACTTCATCAGATCATGACTGGTCATTGTAGCACGGACTGTAAGAATGCATATCATTGCACTGCGTCTGACGTCTTCTTTCAGTGATGTCATCTTACTAAAAAGAGACAGCATATTATCTCATTTCTTACAGCAGGGAGTGATTTATAGCAATATTAAATCTTTACATGAGTGTTTTCTCTTCATAAATAGGCTTTATATAAAGTTTCATTCATACTCCAGAAGTGGTTTAATCTTGGTAATTCTTTTGCAAAAGGGGGAATGGGGGGGGGCTCTAGATATCTTTACTGCAAATAGGCCATCAGGATTTTATTTAAACTAACAGATCAGCAAGCACTGCTACACCGCAAGATCAAACAAACCTGTCATTCGCAGGCAGCTAACGGGACTTACTTTCTTCTTCTTATAATGTAATGTTATGTCAGCAGATTACATGGCTTGTTAGGTCATGCTGCCATGTTCTCTGACACTACAAATATCAAGAACAGAAGAGCAAAAAATAAAACGACATTATGGGCGAAATGTAATAGGGTGAGAGTTTAGAAAATGTGAGAGAAAACTCGCACATTTTTAAACTCAGCCAACGCAGTAAAGTCACAGAACATGCAAACTTGTAGGTTTTTCAGACTCAAAAGACTAGATTTAAATTCTCATCCAGGTGTTTCCCGTTTTAAAAATAAAACTTGATCAATGTATTAGTGTGAGAGAGTTTTACTGCTAAACTCCCACATTTTCTAAACTCTCACCCTATTACATTTGGCCCTACGTTCTGTGCCCACTTTATATTTGAGTCTCTTTATATTAGGAAGCCAATGCTCTTCCTACCGCACCCTCTTAATAGTCACCTAATAAATAGGGAATGAAATTCATTAAACCTAATATAGAACACACTCTACTTAACCATTAGAACACTAGTATTCAGTTGATTACAGTCTAATAAGGATGCAATGGTCTCATTATTTACCGTTAAGAGAAAAATAAAAAGAAACAGGTTTTATAATAATCCATATTTTTAAGTAACAGTCATTAGGATACAACCCAAGGTGAAGAATCCCAATATCCAGCAATTTAATACACAGGAATGCTTTTTATGGTAGCTTTACGCTTCCAATCTTAGAAAACGGTTGCATGGAAGGTGGGGAAGCAATGATAGATACATAGGATGAGTGCACTTTATGTAGTATGTATAAGTATGGAAATTCACAGCCACGAGTATGGACTCTCTTAACTGGAATCATTATTTAGTAATTTCAAAAACCAGAAAGGAAACATATGATGGTTGGTGATCTTGTTAAACAATCATATGGTACTAAGTGCCGTATTCAATTAGCCGCGATAATTTCTCCTCCGTCGGCGAATATGTACTTTTCGTCTACATCACGTGTTATTGGCGAATTCACTTTTCGTGCGCCCCCACTTTTCACCCTATTCAATTCCAAAGGACGTGTAAACGGGACCCAGCGAAAAGCAAACAGGTGAAAAGTGCTGTCAGATTTGGGGAAATCAGCCTGACACCCCCAAATGATACACTGACATTGGGGATCATTGTAGTGGCCCTCACTAGCTGCTAATCAGCGTATTTGCACAAGTGGTAAAGAATAGCATTTAACAGTATTTTGGGGTGAAAATAACTAGTCCCAGCAAATTTACATGAAAATGGGTGCAAACCTGGTTAAAAAAAAAAGAAGTTGCAAAAGTGAAGCTTAAAAAAAAAAAACTTGAAAAACGCACCTTCAGCATGCACCTGCAAACAAAAAAACACCTCCCCCATACTTGCAGACCCCCCAAAAGCTTATTTCGCATGTTTCTAAATTTGTACCCCAACTTTGATTTTTTACGCTCCCTTTTTCAATGACAATTTTTGGGGTGTTCCTAATTTTTTCTTTTACGCAGTTAACCTTTGGGTACCTGTCCCAAGGCTGCAGGGTGGTGTCCCCACCTTTGCACCCCAAAACCGCAATTCTGCACTTTTTTCCGCCTGCTATTCATAGGCAAAACTTGTCCGCCTATTACTTTGCACTGACTTTTTGCTTGACGTTTTCTTTATTTTATTAAAAGATGCTCTCAAAAGGTGAAGAGGTCGCAGCGAGGCCTTGCAAGGTAACGGAGAGTTGGTAATGGTGAATGGCTGAATGATCAGCTTAGATGGGAGAAAATGTGAGATGTGCAGGCTACAGAGTACATAAAGACTGAGATGACAATACAAATAAAGGGGATTTAAGGTGAACTGATGAGAATGGATGGATGCCTCTAGGGAATAGGTGATCAAAAATTGGTAAGGAAACATATTTGCATGTAGGTAAGACATTAATGCAAGTCAGTAATTATATCCAAGTCATAAACTGATAAGTAGGGGATGTAGTGAAAATGTCGAAATTCATATGGGTATATTTACTAAAGTGTGGATTTTTAGAAGTGGAGTTGTTGCCCATAGTAACCAATCAGATTCTACTTATGTATCTTGCACCTTCTAGAAGAGAATAGCTAGAATCTGATTGGTTGCTATGCAGAATGACGACATGCTCACAATATTGACATGTGAAGTGCCGCTGATATTCTGCATGGACCATCAGGAGAGGGTTGGGGGAGGGGAAATTAAGGTTACGCACTAGGGGGATTGTTAGGCATACTCACGGCCAAAAGTGCAGCTAAATCTGCCGGAAGTCACAGCTAGACCTCTAGGAACGTTTTACTGACATTCTAATCATGTTAAGATTTCAACAGTGTCGGCAAGATGCATGTGGACATGATAAATGTCGACAAAAGTAGATCTGCTGCTAACAGAGTGAGGAATATGGTCACTCTAATTGCTTTTATACACTTTTCTCCTCATTTATTATACTGCTAAAGTAAAGGCCCCCATACATCAGAGATCGATTGCAGCAATCGTGCAATTTGCAATCGATTGGGTATAAAAATCTTTCCCTTTTTCAATCGATTGCAGAGATGCCACAATCGATTGGGTATAAAAATCTTTCCCTTTTTCAATCGATTGCAGAGATGCCACAATCGATTGGGTATAAAAATCTTTCCCTTTTTCAATCGATTGCAGAGATGCCACAATCGATTGGGTATAAAAATCTTTCCCTTTTTCAATCGATTGCAGAGATGCCACAATCGATTGGGTATAAAAATCTTTACCTTTTTCAATCGATTGTGGCATCTCTGCAAAGATTTTTATACCCAATCGATTGTGGCATCTCTGCAATCGATTGAAAAAGGGAAAGATTTTTATACCCAATCGATTGTGGCATCTCTGCAATCGATTGAAAAAGGGAAAGATTTTTATACCCAATCGATTGCAAATTGCACGATTGCTGCAATCAATCTCTGATGTATGGGGGCCTTAAGTTATGGGGAAAACAAGCTCATCCAATCAGATTTTGTAATCATTTACAGAAAACAAATCTGATTGAAAAATAAGAAAACAACATAAGTGAAAAAAAGCTACCGGTATATTAATTCTGTGGCACTCAGAGGATGTTAGACTCATTTCATTCCCACATGGGCTACTGACACCTCAGGAGGGATGTAATCACTTTGGGCTGTTCTAAGGGTTCTAATGACACAGACTTTGGGCCTGAGTCATCACATATTGCAACTGAAACAGCGTCCACAGAACGGCCGATGGTGGGTACTGAGCATGCACCACAGTGCGCGTGCGTGAGTTAGCATTACGATCACCTACACAGATAAAAAGCCATCGCAGACCGAGAGACGGGATGTCACCTTTTGAGGGTGGTGACGGGGGAGTGGTCGGAGAAACGCAGACGTTCCTGTCCGTTTTAACGCTGTTGCATGGACATGCATAAATTAGCCACTACGACGGCATACGCAGCTTGTGTACTCGCTGCATGCGATGCGGTTAGCAATTTCTGAGTAAGGTCAGACCTGCTGTAATTGTGTGAGGAGCCGATGTCACTCAATGTTCCCGATGCATACGCAGCACTGCATGGTATTACGGATGTGAGATGGCGGTAGTGGGCATCTCTATGCTGGCTGTGCAACGGTTTTGCAATTGCATTCATTAGCATATCTTCACAGCAGACCTGCGTGCGTAATCGCAACTGCTCTGCAAACTAGGGTCAAGATTTTAGAAGGGACTTCAACAATGTCATTTTTTTACCATTTGTATATGTCTAATATAACTATTAGGGAATTAACATATTTAAAGAATCTTTTTACAGGACTTTATGTAATTTATAGGATGGTGCTACTAAGGCTTCTTGCCAAGCTCAATATTTACTACACTTCCATTGTTCTGCTCTCTATCACCCAGGATCTGTAACGTCTCTCAGAACGCTCCTGTCAGTACAACTGAGTGTTGGTAATCTAACTATACAAAAGCCTATGGGTGTGGGCTAACGCCAATGTATGAGATATAGAGGTAGGAAATGATGTCACAGAGGGATGTGGTCAGGTCCAGAAAATACACAAAAAATATGACAGAGCAGGTAAGGGGTATACGTTTACGATGCCGGCAGCCGCAATACCGACTGCCGGCTTCCCGACTCCTCAATCCCGGCTAGGGTTAAATGACAGGCGTCTAAAATCTAGACGCCTGTCATTACCCCTACGCCGGGAGACTGGCACCCGGCATCCCGATCGAAAGGATGCCGGGTGCCGCGAGCGGACAGCCGTGGGGGGGGGTGGGCGGAAAGTTAGGTTTAGGGCTCCCGGAAGGGACTTAGGGTTAGTCACCCCCCCGGGAGGGTTAGGCTGGGGGAAGGGGTGGTTAGGGTTAGGCAGCCCTCTGGGGGACTTAGGTTTAGGCAGCGGGGAAGGGGGGGGGAGATTAGGGTTAGGCACTTGGGGGGGGGGGGGGGGAGGTTAGGCACCCCTAAGGGAGGGTTAGGGTCAGGGGGGTTAGTTAGTACTTACCTGGGGACGGTCGGGATTTCCAGGGCTGTTGGGCTGCCGCTGCCGGGATCTCTTCCTCTGTCGGCCTGACGCTGCCGGGATTCGAACTGCCAGCCATGCGGCCGGCGGTATTACATACCGATTCCGGTAAAGGATATACAGACATAACATCTTAAGTTTCATTACAGCCTGCATCAGGGACGTAGCAGAGTAAAATTCCGCCCAGTGCCAGCCACACACCACGAACTTGAGCCCGGGACGAGCAGGTAGAAGTACGCATGGTGCATCCTAAGGATGCTGCGGTCAACCCGCTAGGCTGCAGAGTGCCATTTCAGGCACCCTGTAAGTCAAATGCTGGTGCCATGCGATGGTGCCGCCACCTAGGCTCTGGGCAGTGGCACCGCTAGCACACCCCTAGTTCTGGCCCTGGCCTGCATAGAGAGATAATATAAAACCTTGTCTAACAGATATATTTTCCTGTGCTGTGCAAAATGAAGTGAGGGAAATTGGGGAGGTCACGCTCCTTTTAAATAAAAAAATAAAAAATTTAGGCTGGTTTTATCTAAAGGGAAAAGATATACCACCCAAACTGAATTATTTAATCCAGAAGGCTCAGCAGCAGTGCAGAAGATGGAGACACAGGAGTGGATTACAAATCACATAGCTGGCTCATCCACTCACAAGTAGCCTCTTTTCTCTTCCAAGCCTCACAGATAATTGCTTGTTGCTATGATTCTGCTTTAAAGAACCTTTATACCACCTGAAAAATAAGAATTCCTGTCTGTGCTGGCACATACCCACCAATGAGATCACTTTATTAAGGAGCATAAGTTTGCTCCAAAAAACGGAAGCAATGGGAAGAAATGGATACACAGTGATCCTGTAAGAGAATAGTATACACAAAATGGAAGCTGCTCAGATCAATTTATACACACCTGAAAGATTCATCTGCAGACAGCCCGTCGCGCCAACCCAGCCCCCAATTTGGTAAGCTATACACACTTACCATTCAGCTGCTTTATATATCTGGGCAGACAACACAAGTGGGCGGGCATTTACATCTGCATGCCCAGTTGTAATGTCACCGTCGGTAGCTCCAACGGCCGCCTAATAGGCTGGTCGCCTGCATATATATGCAGATGAAAGAATAGATCTACTAGATATATTCTCATTGGCACTGCTGCAGAGCTGATCAGATAGATCTGTGAACGATGTTATTCACAGACATATCTTCTGTACACACACAGATGCATTATGCAATATATCGCTCGTTGGCTGAATGAACAATGTGTTACATAGTGTGTATCCAGCTATACTTAGAAACATTTGGAATTCCGATATTGAGTCATAAGTTCACGTACTTTTAATGCCCGGTAAAAAGATCTCCAATTATAAACAAAGCAAAAGGAATATTGGCTGCGCAGAAATGACCTATAAATCTCTGAAATTGCTAATTCACAAGCAGTATAAAATAAAGTAACAATAAATATAGACTTAAACACACATTGAAAGAAACTGAAATTGTAGGTAATATTCACACAAGAAATAGCGGCTGCTGAGACTTATTGATGGCATATAGAACTTCTTTTATGTAACAGTCAGAGCAGTTCACAAAAGAGAGGGGGAGCAGGGTGTGGACGGGTATGAAGTTTCCAAGCTCGGCCCTCTCTGGGGGGCCAAGTTTGCAGAGGAGATATAACAACGCCTCCCAAAATGGCGTAGCCAATATCTCCTCAGTGCACACTGCCTCTTCCCGATAGCACAGAACGGTTCTGAAGATAATGTGAAAGGATGTGGTCCCACAAAGAAAGAATGCACTATACAATAAAGAATGCAGTTTACTGAAGTGCTAACAAAAGGTCTTACTTTGTTTTGTACAAATGCATAATGCCATGAACTATTTCCACTGAGGGATTCCCACTGAAGAAAGTGATCTGCTCCGGCAGCTGCTTTGATGGAGAGTCAGGAGCGGCCTTGTTAGAAGCTGCCTGCGAGTCATCTGCTTGGCCCACCTGGGTCTCTAATAGACATAAGAAAAAATTAAATAAGGTGATTTCAACTACTAGATTATCTCTATTTTCAAACAATACCTTTTCTCATGTGTCAACATAGACTAGCTTTCCTTTAGTCTTTCAGGTAAAGCAGGCTCTTACTATTTAATACAGTGTTTCTGAACAGGAAACTAACAGCGCATGTTTTCCAGGTCTCCTCACAGAATCACATGTGAAATAATTAGTACTACCTGTGAGTCTTTTAAAATCCATCAGTAATAAATACACCTGTGTACAGCAAGATTTGGAAAACATGTACTGCTAGGACTGCAGTTGGGAAACACTAAACACACCAGGGGCTGGATCTACTAAAGTGCAGGTTTATAGAAGTAGAGATGCTGCTCGTAGCAACCAATCGGATTTTAGCTATTATCTTCTAAAAGGTGCTAGATAAATGATAAGTAGATTCTGATTGGTTGCTGTGAGCAACATCTCCACTTCTAAAAACCTGCACTCTAGTAAATATACCCCCAGGGGATCTGTGTCAAATACAAATATGTGCAAGTAAAATGGTGTGCAAATGTAGAACAGACAGCATGACAATGTTCACCTGGACTTATGGTTTCTATTATCATGTCCGTCATTTCCCTCCTGCCAATGTGTTGATGCAGAATTGCTGTCTTTTCCACTGGCGCCTTTCCTTCCAAGTAGGCTGCTGAAGTACGTAACGTCTTCTCTTTAATTTCCTCATCAGACATCTCGGTGGCTGGGCAGGAACAGAAATGTTAATGTGTTATGGTTTACAGGAAGGACAGATAATAGCGCATGTAGCTGTGGACAAACCTCCCTGTGAATTTGCTAAACCACCATAGAACTCTGCAGGTTACAGTAATTGGTTGTTGGTATTCTGCTGAGGAGATGGCTCAAACAATCATAAATCACAGCTCGCACTTTGATGACAGAAAGTACATTGTCCCTGTAAAAATGGAAAGGCAGCAATGCTACATATCTGAAAGTGTCTGCCATAAGTTATTTATAAGAAAGAGGCATCTTTGTCTGAATGCTAGTGTTCCATTAGGAGCAATAAATTGTTTCCTCTTCTGTAATGAGGGACTACACTTCTCTTTTCAAGGTGAACGTTATAGAAGCTCTATTGTAAAACAGAAATAAAAATGATACATGAACATTCCAAAACAAGTATAGTCCAAAACATTAATAAAAAAAAAAAAAGTTACACATGTGCAATTTTATACAACTTAGGCTATGGTCTATTGTGCATTTCTACCCCAACCAAGCTCATTAGCTTTTTACTCTGTCCTGTAACAGACAATAACAAGCCTCACCAACTCAAGGAGTTTCTAGATTATTTTCCATGCAGAATAAAAGATTGCTTGACTCAAATATCCTTTTAGATGTTCACTCATAAGTTGTAGAATTCAAAATGTTTTGTATGTAATATAACCATGTATGGTGGTTAGTCTTTATTATAAAATAAGGATCTACTAAAAAAAAAAAAAAAAGAAAAGAAAAGAAAAGAAAAAGAAAGAAAGAAAGAAAGAAAGAAAGAAAGAAAAGAAAGAGAAGAAAAAGACATTTTAGAAAACTGCAGATTCAATATGAAATCAGTGGATATTTTTGTATCTATTTTTGTCTAATATAAGCATTATTTACTAAACAATATTAAATTGTACGATAATCCTTAGCATTTTATTTTATTTTTTTAACAGCAAGTTTAGGAGTTTCTTTTTTAAGTAAAGCTAAAGCGTTTTTCCTACAAGTTCTCCTGCCACTGTGTTAAATTAAAATCCAAAGGAAACAAGAGCAACTGTATGCATGGTCTTGGAGGTAACCAGAAACATACCTCATTTTTACAGGGATTTGTACCTTTAATTAGACTGTCTATTTAAATAAAGCTGCAGTGCAAAGACAGGATAATACTGAACAAAGTATCTAATTCTGCTTCATGAGTGTGGTATAGGGTTAGGTACCGGATCCCGGGAGTCGGGATGCCGACGGTCAGAATACCAACAGCCGCATCCCGACAATCAGAATCCTGACAGAATTAGGTAAGTAACCCTAACCCTCCCCCTAATCCACCTTTTCCGCAGACTAACCATAACCCTAGACCCCCCCCCCCCCCTCAGCCTATCCTTAACCCTCCACCCTGCAGCCAAACCCTAACCCTTCCCTCCTGTAGCCTAACACTGACTGCCAGGATGTCAGCAGTCTGGATTCTGGAGCAAGGATTCTGACCGCCGGGAGGCCAACTACCCTAACCCTCATATATTCAGAATTTAGACATGCTGCATGTCGACATTCTGAATGGCGACATAGTAACTACATACATGAAGTGAATGTGTATATGGTTAGTTCTCATTTATTGCATAATATACTTAGCACATTAAAAACTTAAGCATTAATAAAAACTTAAGTCACTTAAACTTTTTAGGATACAAACTAAAATAAATGACCCTCTTTTCTAGAGCCTCATCAGAGTTCAGCTAATGAGCCACATGACATCATTATACAATAAATTAAATATGTGTTTTGCAAATATTCTTTCACTCGCTCCAGTTACTCAGCAAGGCAGTGGCTGACAATGCATACCAACCACACTATTTCATTCCAACTAAATGCCCAAATGAGACAATACAACACGATATACATTATGCATGCAATACAATGTACTAATAACAAACATAACACATCAAAGCATGTTTACAGTACTATATAGTTCAACAGAAAATGAATGCAGAGATCTTAACAAGCTGCAATGCATCAGAATCACCCTAGGTGAATTGATACAGAGCTCTTCTCTATCATATCTGTAGCCAGGCATTTGTTCTCAAGAAAATATTGTGCTGCAAGGTATGCTGCAATGGGTAAATACTACTGTGGCAGACTAAGCAATGTCAAACAGCATCCGAAAAGGTGCAACAATTTGAAAGCAAATCAGTGACACAATAAAATCTATTTGTTACCTGCATATGATTTAACACAAAGAGACATAAAATTGTCAAATGCTGACATTACATCATGGATCTTCCCATTGCTGAACACAGACTGGATAATGTCATTTCATCTCCTAATGGAACTGTCAACATCACAATATGAGGCCTGACTAATGACATCCTCCATTGGAACCTAAATATGCCAAGCATCTCTTTGACAAATGGCAAGAAGCAATTACTTGATCTGCCATGAGCCACATTTAATCAAGGCGATGTGCAAAACATGATTTTACTTTAGTGTGTTCTCAAACACTCTACCGTAACAATTCAGTAATAACTGTAATGTGCCATGCCATAAGCAAATGCTAAAAACAAATATGAATTCAATAGTAAACACTTACATTAAAACAGGGCAGAATATTAAGCATCAGACGTATATTAACCCTATATTTGTACAGGTAAAATAATATATTTAAAAAGAAAGTTCTAATAGAATTATTGTGTCCCACTAGATAGCAGTGTGACCTGTCACTGTACCATCAGGTGGCACTGCCAAAGTGTGTGGGCTGTCATTGCACCATTATGTGGCACTTTATGCTGCACTGCCACAGGGTAAGATGTTCTTGTACCATTATGTGGCACTGCCAAAGCCACCCGTGAGAGTGTGTAAACAAGTGACCCTATGTGCATGTAATCTGGGGAAGATGCCATGGCAGGGCGGAATACTGGTGATATGATGCACACCTGGCATCAGTGGGCACCGGGGAGTAGGGTCTTGTGTGCTCACTCACCGGCACGGTATTGGAAGCCCACTGGTAGGGGAGAGTGCTCCGCAAGCTCCAGCCGGATGACAACCAGTGAAACACTCATATGTTTGGTCAGGCAGGGGGCGCACACAGATACCGGCGGGGATCGGGCCAGAGAATGCGATGTGACCGGGAGACGGGCTTCAGGGGGAAAGGAACGGCACCGAACACCAGCAGTGACTGAGGCGACTTTAACCGACGACGATGTCAATGTTGCTGCACTTCCGGGATTTTGACCCCGTGCCTCTTCTTCAGACATTTCATTGGTTGCCAGCGATGACGATACTGAGCGCAGCAGCGGACATGTTAAGTGTGGAAAACAAAGACATGGCCATGCATATTTAATACAGCGTCACGTGTGTTACTGTTGGCAGCTAATCTATACCGTTTATGTAACAATGATGGTCCATGGCTACAGGCACAACTGTGCAGTTTATTTATTACACCATATTGTACTTTATTAGTTTATACGTATTCACTTTTTAATCTAATCTCTACAATAAATTGACTTTTCCTCTCTCACCTGCACCCTGAGTACCGAGTATCAGAGCTAACAGGCTGCAGTGGGTTTACAGGATGCTAAATGGTGGTAGTCACAATGATGTCCTCCTCCTGAATGGTCACGTCACCGCGCAGGTTGCTGTTTAGTCTCTAGCACTTGCGCCTCTGGTCAGGGTTCCAGCAGCTGCAGCAGCGCCCAATGACGTTATTGCTTACAACCGCGGCGCTTCTCCCAGTGACCTGGTGAGTTGGAGTTTGACACTTTCCTCTCTGTGTGAACAACAATGCAAATTGTCACAACAGGGCAGGAGTGGGGAATATATTTATTTGATACTAATTTCTAAATTTTCTATGGAAAATGTAAACCTGAACAAAGTTATGGTCAGATACCATGGCATACCATACAGGGAGTGTGTTTCAACCTCGCTGTGGCCCGTGAGCTCTGTACGAGGGCTGAGGAGTGACTCCAGTATACTTTGCAGGCTCATGGTTGCTGAAATCTATACCTCATTTTCTAACAGGTGTGGGTAAAAGCCAGAAACATAGTAACTGCATTGAAAAAGCCAGAAACAATGTAAAGTGTATTGAAAAAGCCGGAAATCCGTAGTAAATGTATTAGAAAAGCCGGAAATCATATTACATGTATTGAAAAAACTGGAAATCATCGAAAATGTATGAGAAAAGCCAGAAATCATAGCAAATGTATTAGTAAAGCTGGAAATCATATTACATGTATTGAAAAAGCCGAAAATCATAGTAAAGTGCATTAAAAAAGCTGGAAATTATAGTAAATGTATTGAAAAAGACGGCAATAATACATTTACTATGGATTTCTGTCTTTTCTAATACATTTTCTATGGATTTCCAGCTTTTCTAATACATTTACTATGGATTTCCGGCTGTTCTAATACATTTACTCTGGATTTCCGGCTTTTGTAATAAATTTTCTATGGATTTCCGGCTTTTGTAATAAATTTTCTATGGATTTCCGGCTTTTCTAATACATCTACTATGGATTTCCGGCTTTTCTAATACATGTACTATGGATTTCCGGCTTTTCTAATACATTTACTCTGGATTTCCGGCTTTTCTAATACATTTACTCTGGATTTCCGGCTATTTCAATACATGTAATATGATTTCCGGCTTTTCTAATACACTATGGAGTTCCGGCTTTTTCAATGCATTTACTATGTTTCCGGCTTTTACCCTCTTCCTTTTCTAACCATGAAAGCAGCAACGAGGCCATTTAGTGCTCATAAGAGACTTTTGAACATCAACTGGTTATTATTATCGTTTATATGGCACCACAAGTGTTCTGCAGCGCATTACAAAGCACATAACCAAAAAAGTGACTTACAGTACAATACAATACAATGCAGGACAAAGACATGGATAATATACATAGGTGGCCATAACACCCAAATAAGCAACAGAGCATAAGCAACCAAGTGTTAGTTGTCCTAGTGGTGAGTAAGAAGTAGATGAAAATAAAGTAAGGAGAAGCACAAGAGGGTAGAGGGCCCTGCTCGCAAGAGCTTACATTCTCAAGGGGAGGGGTAGACAGACAAGCATGATACAGATAGGGAGGAGGGAGCATGTAGCAGCAAGTTAGGATGAGGGCTGGAAAGCATTGATGAAGTAGTTGGTCTTGCAGTGAACTTCCTGATATCATCCCTTTAGAAACCACAATGGGACAGTGGGCCTGATTCAGAGATGGACACTAATGTGATTTTCACGCAGATTGAGCTATTGTTAGCCATTGCGCATAAGCCACACCGCGTGCGCAGTGATTGCATTGCGACTATGGATGCACAGAGGAATCCATTGCAGAGTGAGTGACTGGTTGTCAGCATTTGGGGGTGGTGATGGGGAGTGGTTGGAAAAATGCAAGCGTGTCTGTCCGTTTGAACGCTGTTACATAGGTGTGCATAATTAGCCACTGTGATTGCATACATAGCTCTGCGTGTCAGAAGAGCTCCCAAGGCTGCGGCTGGTCAGACCTGCTGCAAGGACAAGATGACCGTCCATGGTATCCATATTTACACAGGTATGCGTTGTCGCACTTAAGTAAATAGGCAGCAATGAGTGTATTTATGCTCAGGTGATCTTTGCAGACAATAGCATGTTTTCGCAGCTGCATTGTGTATGAAAACGCAGCTACGATCGCATTGGCGTCCATCTCTTTTCAAAAATAAGTACTGCAAGAGTCCTTACCAATAGGTAGTGGATTTTAAACAAATGCAACTAGTGTTTATCAATGTGTTTTTTTTTTTTATTTCTGTTGTATCCACAAGCATTAAAATAATTCCTAATAATAAATGGCACTGCGCTAATATAAATGATGAATCTGTCATGGCAGAGACACAAAAATCAAGATACGTGAGACTTAATAGCATTTAATACATAACAATAAATATATAATCAAACAAAACACAATGGTATAATAACAATAGACATTAATGATTAACACTCAGTAAATACTGCATACACCTAAGTTAGATGGTGATAAGTCTCTGCTCATTAAATGTTGCACTTTTTACCTGACTTATCCACAACTTGTATGGAAAGTCCCATTACCAGTGTAATTCCGGCATGAGTTAAAGTAGTCCCATAACAAATTAGATGAGATGATTAGAGGTGATACTGCTTGTGAAATTATGTATCCAACATACGCTCACATAGAATTTTCAGAGCGACCACTGTGGATTAAGGTGATGGTTATTGTGCGGCTGTTGTAACTTGCTGCTTCCTGCTGGTATAAACTACATCTGTAGAAGCTGAAATGTTGCTAAATGCAGATGTAGCACTGAATTAGCAGAACATGCAGGTGTTACTGTGCTCTTTTAGTTGCCACTGCCGGTGAACGCGCTATATAAGGGGAGGTAGTTGAAATTCCTGCGTCGGGATACCGGCACTGGAATCCCCACACGTCAGAATCCCGGTGACGGCATCCCGACTATAAGTAGTGGGGCTAGGGGGAGGGTTAGGTTTAGGATACGGGGAGGGATAGTTCAGTTTAGAGGTAGGCGTTGGGTTAGGGTACTTACCGGCCATTTTCAGTATTGCAACCTTGTCGGGATGCCAGCATCCTTTACCAAATCCTATATAAGCAACTGTTAATACATAAATAACTAGTTGGCTGGTTGGAAAGATAATCTTTAGGTGTATGGCCAGCTTTACCCAGGACGCCTTCAATGCTCACTTATATATCACAAATAAATGTTCAGAATTATCATAAAACCCAAATGACACATCCTAATTAAGCTCTGTAATGTGGTAGATGAACTAATTAGAACGCATAAACGTATTAAATTATGTTTAATATGAGAAAATATGCCAAATGGATATACAAAATAAATAAAAAAATACAGATGACATAAAAAGATATTGTGACAAATCGTTACTCTTTAAATTAAAAGGAGAAATACAGTAACTTATGGAAGTGATTATCTTTTGAATCCTCCCCCTCCTTAAATGTTAGTTCTGGGTAATTGCAAATGAGGGTTTATGAGTCTTTCCTCCACAGTTCTCTTTAACCAGAGATTTTAAGGAGAGCATTTTTTTTTTTTTTTTCAGATTTCCCTAAGGACAAACTATTACATGCGAGCATCAGGTCATAAGATCCTTGTTCTTTATATGCCAAACATTACTGGTAAATATATGAACTGATCAGTGTCTTAATTGTGAGGTTCTGTTTTTTTTAATATATTTATGGATATTATTGCAAGAGATTAACCAAGTGATCCTCTGCATTTAAGACCCCGTTGTATAGTTTAACCAGGACTCTGTTATCACAAGGCTGGTTGACCTATTCATATACACTTCTTGGGCAAACCCCCATTTATAAGATATCCAGAAGAGATGACAAATTATATCACCCCCATTGTATACATTGTTTATTTACCATGTGATCTGGCCAATCACGCCACTGGCACACAGTGTATTAAAAAAATGCATATATTAATGTTGGCGTGTTTATTGTATAAGTCTGTGTGGAAGTATTTAGGTGCAGTATATACTGGAATTTTAGAAGCATACAAAACTTTTCTAAAGCTTAGACAAAATGTCTGTCAGAAGTCATTGCACCATAGGGCTAATAGCATCTTTATAAAACGTTTACAAATCTAAAACATCAAATAATTTCATTGCCAGATGCTTACATCTGCACTGGCAGATTGATAGATTGTTACGTTGTATGTATTAGTTTCTTCCAAATAATATGATTACTAAACTACGAGTATAATTTTTTTTCTAGGTGACAATGCTGATAACCAGAGTTTTTCAAGCTTCATATTTAAGACCTTCCAAAGCGTCTTCAGTTTGGAGACACTGCCTGTTTGCACAGCGGAGTTCAATAAGATGGAGCCACACTGCAAGCTGTGCATATAAGGCAGTCATTTTTGATATGGGAGGTGTCCTTCTTCCATCACCCTACAAACTGGCTAAAGGTGAGAGTAGATTACAGAGAGGGTGGCTGTTCTCTTCTGTGTATAAAAACACAATACCCACTACAAGTCATTGGTATACACCAGGCATGTCAAACATGCGGCCCGAATAAACATTTTATGCGGCCCGAGAGTGTGGGCCCACATATATATATAATATGTGGCCCACACCCCTGCCATGAGCTCAGCTCCGATCGGGCAGTGTTTACTTTACAAGCTGGCAACGCTGGTCTCTGAAATGATCAGAAGCCTCTGATCACTTCAAAGGCCAGCTTTCCCAGTGATGCAGCGCGCGGGTGATGTCACTCGCGATGAGCAGAGCCTGTGCCTGCCGCTCTGGATCTAATTAGATCCAGTCAGTGGCAGCGTCTACGTGGGACGGTGTGGACTGGAGCGGCGCCCAGCGGCCATCGTGAAGAAAGGTAAGTACTGCACAGACAGGTGAGTGGGGCCTTTTCTGTACTGGGAGAGGGGGACACAGCATAAGGGACATTACTGGGGCACAACATAAGGGGCTCTGCATAAGGGGCACTACTAAGGACATTACTGGGGGCTCTGCATAAGGGGCATTACTGGGGGAACAATATAAGGGGCATTACTGGGGGCTCTGCATAAGGAGCATTACTGGGAGCTCTGCATATGGGGCATTACTGGGGGCTCTGCATATGGGGCATTACTGGGGGCACAACATAAGCGGCATTACTAGGGCACTGCATAAGGGGCATTGCATAATGGGAACAAATTCAGGGGGAATTGCAAAAGGGGCTCTAATACAGGGGGGAATTGCATAAGGGGCACTTCTACAGGGGGCACTGCATTGGTTATTATTAATAATAAACATTTCAAAATTGCATATAAGACATTTTTTGTTTTTGTTGCGGCCCACACACTCTAGACTTTGAATATTTGGACCAGTTGGTATTTTGAGTTTGACATGCCTGGTTTACACAGCTGCTCGAGTTCTCGCTTTTCAGCTGCTAAACTGATTTCATCCTCTGACCATCCTTTGTCTGTCTGAATATAATATAAATATTACAATATACAATGATTCATTATCCATTGTGGTAATAATCTAAATGAAGGTTTCTTTTACTTTTGAGCTGAGTACAGTCTGTTAGATTGTTAGCTTTAGCAAGCAATGCCCTGTTATCTTTTCTCCAATGTACAATTCCTACTGTATGTGGTTTACACCTTTCCCTATTCTATAGCATTGTGGAATATGTTGGTGTTGTATAAATTATGGTTATTAACAGTAATTGATATTTGTACAGTCATCATTCAGTTTCTGTTGAATGAGCCATATTATCCTGAGCGGTTATCAAAGAATATTCTGTAAAGTGTTTCTGATTTTCACACAAATATCCTTGCTTAATAGTTCAGTAAGGAATGCTCCAAACATTGAAATGTGGGAAGGGAGCAGTGATGGAAAGGTGCAGCTCTTTCCAGCAAGGACTCTCATGTGTAGCTATGTCTTAGGCCCTCATTCAGAGCCGTTCGTTAACAGCAGTACGCACGTTGCGTTCCGATGTTGAGAAAGCGCGCATGTGTCGGTGTAACACTGCGCATGTGCGTACGGCATATTGCAAGTTTTTTTTGTCTCGTTCGTCAAATTGCGTACAGGAAGTGACATGTCAAATGTGATTGACAGAACAGGGCGTTTTGGGCGTTGACGGGGGTGGAGATGGAAAAACGCAGGCGTGGCGAGGCGTTTTTTGGGTCTACATACATTATCTGATGCGAACGTCAAATGTGTTCGTACCAAGTCATACGTCACTGGATGATACTCTTTCCGTTCAAACTGCTCGCACAGCTTGGGGTCTGGATTACTCGACCACATTGGCGATGGCCTTCTCCTCCGTCCCGGCCCTCCACGATGTTTCATCGATTAATCACGGCTTGTAAGAAAAACAATCAGTTTTGTATTGAAAACCAGCTTGTAATGTGTTTTTTTGGTTAGCACAAAACCGTACGCAGGTGGAAATCATAGCTGCTAATTTCAGGTTTACACAATCAATTCGCGTACATTTGTTGGTCTGTTTTTTTGTGTTGATATTTGGTTTTTGTGCTATTGTAACAATAATGTCATCATGTTTGTGTGTATTTTTCCATTTTTAATTAGTCGGGCGAATTTGCATCCTTATGTAAATTTTAAAGTGTTCCTTAAAGTGCCCTTTGTTTTTTTTTCAACTTTTAATTTTTTGGGTGCTCGTTTTTGCCTTGTGGGCCAGGATTAAATGTAAACCATTTCTAAAATAATGTCAGAATACAATGTCGAACATTTTTTCTCAATTTATTGGAAATTAAAATCAATTTCTGGCACATTTTTGGCCCAAACATTTTTGGCAGTGTTATTCCTAAAAAAAAAATATAATTTGTGCAAACATAAAAGGTATGGAAACTTAAATCAAAAAATTTAAAACAATTCACAAGAAAGGAGAGGGAAGTTTTGGCCAGAAAGGAATATGGGGCAAGCACAGAAGGAGTGTGGGAAAAGTAGCCAGTGCTGTCATCGCTTTTTCCCCCGTTTGGCTGGGGGAGGGAGGGCGCCAGACCGGGTTCGGGATGTCATCGGGCTGGCCTGTCCAGAGGCAGATGTTGTGGCCTCTGGACTAGGCACAGGGCTAGGCACATTTTGAGGATTGGCTGATGTTGTGCCAGAGGTGGAGGATCCTGATGTTCCGGCAGGAAGGGAGGTCGGCTCCACCATGTGCTGGCGAACAAGCTGCTCCAGGGCATTGGTGATGCGGATGTTTGCCCTGGTATTTTCCGCCAGGGCCTGACCAATGGTCACGTTGGCCGCAGCATTTTGCTCCAGGGCCTCAGCCACCCGTACCAGACTGGCGTCCATCCACTGCAGAATCTCCGTATGAAAATCCGATTTAAAATTGAGTTCTGTGAGGAGGGACACTGCCTGCGAGGGGGATTGCCCTGGACTGACTTCTGCAGGGTCCTCAGCCGGATGTACTGGTTCCTCCCCTGCAGAGCCAGCAGAAATTCTGCGGCCAAGGCTCCCCTCTGGAGCAGACTCATCCGCCTGTGTCTCTGTTTGAAAAATGAAAAAAGAGTCACATTAGAATCTACATATTGGCACAATAACATTTCAGAGTTGGTGACATCACAATATTTACCTGGGACAACATGAGGAGCCGCAAAGTCTGGCAAGTCCGTATCCATGTTGGACACGCCAAACACCTCCACAGGCTGCACACACCCCTGTGCCAGCTCTTCTAAATCATTCAACTCCAATGACACAGGGGTGGGACCCCCACCTGTCCGCCATTTTTTGTTTCAGGCGATATTTGAAGTCGCTCCCTGTGGGTGAAAAAGGAACCATTATTCCGTTTTTTGGGGGGGTTTTGGCTTTAGGGGGGTCAAGTTTTTACTTACCGCCGTTTGACATCCCAGGCTAGACGGACAAAATCACCCACCCTATTGACAGCACTGGCTACCTCCTCCCATATTCTCCACTTCTGGCTTGCACCCATATTCCTGTCTGCCTGTGGCAGGATATCCACACAATTCTGAACCAAAACCTCCATCTCCTTTCTTGTGAATTGTGGCTGCCTTTTCTTTTTCCCTGCTTTGGCCGGAATACTGGGCCCAGCAGCCTCTTCCATGTCATCCTCCTCACCTATTTGTTTAAACGTTGAGAAATTTAAGCTTGACAACTTGCACTATATTATGTTTCAAAATAATCCTTGTTTGGAAATGCATGAAATACTTACCAGCAGACTCTTGGCCATTGTTTCCCTGGTCTGTAGCCATTTCTTATCTCCCAACAAGAAATACACCAGAACGTTTTTTTGGGTCGTGACGTATTTATACATGCGTCCTTATTTTTCATCTGCATCATTCATTGTGCGTTCCTATGATCCCTCCTTAATTTGTGCGGGAAAATAAACACTATTTATGGCTTGGGGCGTCTCGAGTCGAGGTGGCGGTTGTTGGTTGTTGGAGGTTTACGTTGGTCAGAGTGGATTGTTGGCGGGATTTGGATTTGGCGTTGATTGGAGTGGTTTTTGGTTTGTCTTTTTGGAGTTTTATTTTCCGTTCGCTTTTTTTGCTGTGGTTGTTTTCTTTGTCGTGGTTTTTTTTGGTAAGTTTTTGCCCGTCTTACTTTTGTTCACTTTGTGTCTCCTTTTTGTGAAGTTTGGCTCGTTAATTTCTTTAAAATTCTCCTTTGTTAGGTTTCTTTTGGCTCTGCCCCAACGACCTTTTTATTCGGTGACTTATATATCCTCTATTGGTAAGTTTATATTTTCACTTGTTTATTAAATGGTCATGTTTTTTTTTACGCAACTTTGTTTGACCTTACACTTTTAAACTTTGGTTTTGTGATTCCGAAATGTATGAACTAATTTGCTTTTTTTTATCTGCGTATTTTTTGCCTTGTATTTGCAAATTAATTAGCGCATTTTTATCTGCGTATTTTTGCCTTGTTTTTGCGAATTAATTAGCGCATTTTTATCTGCGTATTTTTGCCTTGTATTTGCGAATTAATTAGCGCATTTTTATCTGCTTATTTTGTACCGTGAAATTGCTTGTGATTTCCCTTTAGCATTTTTTTGAAACATTTGGGCCCAAATTGAGGTAGTCTGCGCACTGTCGTTTTGCTCTTTGCCCAAATGTGTGTTTCTCCCCTTTTCTGTTTTGTCTTGCACCCAATTTAGATTCCTAAATGCCCACCCTAAATTGTTGCATTGTTTATTTGTTATTATTTATAGGTTGGGGAAATCATGACAATACCCCGGCATGTAAGCATCATTGGATTGTATCGTCAAGCTAAGTAATTTTTCAATTATTTTTGGGCAAAAAAACCTTACATTCAATTCTTGCAATTTCAGGTTGATCTTGGTCGGATTGTTCTGGCCATGCTCCCGGAATCCGACCAACCTCAATCTCGTCCCAGGCGTAGGCATCGTAGGCGTGCAAGGCCCCAGATATATCGAACACGTGTCACCTTTTTTGGAATGCCCGATGATGAGGTGTTAAGACGCTACCGTCTTCCGCCCCAAATCATCATAGACACTCTCTCATTAATAGAGCGTGATCTTGAGCGGAAAATTGACAGTCCTACAGCAATACCACCACTTACGCAATTTATGGCGGTGTTACATTTCTGTGCCTCAGGATCGTTTCAAACAACGGTGGGAATAGTGGCGGGAATCTCACAATCCTCCTTTTCCCGGATCCTGAGGGCAGTGATGGAGGCCCTTTTCAAGCACCTCCATCATTTTATTAAAATGCCTTTGGATATGGGTGCCCTTAGTGTGGCCAAGGCCAATTTTTACCAAATAGCTGGCTTCCCACACATCATAGGGGTTGTGGATGGTACTCACATACCACTTCAGCCTCCAGCCCGGCTGGAGGCCATATTTCGCAACCGGAAACACTATCACTCACTGAATGTAATGGTGGTATGTGATGCCTCCCTCCAGATCCTGTCCCTGAATGCAAAATTACCTGGAAGTGCACATGACTCATTCGTCATCCGGCAATCAGGGATATGGCACAAATTAGACAACCTACAAGCTGGTGATGCGTGGCTTCTGGGTAAGTGGAGACCTTTAGTACATAACAATGTTAAGCTTGATACACAGTGATCCTGATGTTGTCACTTCTTTTTCACAGGAGACAGTGGCTACCCTTGCACGCCCTGGCTGCTCACTCCTTATTTGGCTCCCACACCAGGGCCACAAAGTAATTTTAATGCCACACTTACAGCCACCAGGCAAGTGGTGGAGCGCTGTATCGGCCTTTTAAAAGGCCGATTCAGATGCCTCCACCGCTCTGGTGGCGAGCTCATGTATTTGCCGGATATGGTTTCGAAAATTGTGGTCCTGTGTGGGATATTTCACAACATCGCCATAATGAGTGGTGTCCCAATGCAGCCAGAGGATGCCTTGCCTGAGGATGGCCCCCCCGAGGTTGGTCGGAGGTCAGTATGTGGGGGGGCCATACGCGATGATGTGGTGGCCAGATATTTTAGGTAATTATTGGCAACAAAAAAGTTTTTTGACACAATGTGGTAAGGATTTTTGGAGACCATCTAATTAATTTGTTTTTTGTTTCCCATCTTCTGTTTGACTTCATAATCTTTGGGACTCAAACGATGACTACTTCCTGCTACCCAAAAAAAACCTTCATGGGGACACATTGGATATATATTCTGGAACCAATATTGCAACGCAACATTTGTGGAATCATGTTGGCATGCTCCTTCGTCAACCAGTTCTTGATTTTTCATTACTTTTTTCATATGGTGTTTGATGGGTTGTATTTTTTGTTTTCACTGTGTGTATTGTTTGTGAGTCAACACTTTGGTTTTTTAGTTATGTTGTGAATAAATGTTTTCAGAGTGTAATTTTGCTAATTTTATTGACCATTACAAGCAAGTGTAACCAGGTTCACCCACGTTAAAATTTATTAAGGGTTAATCCTGTAATGACGCAATTTGATCTAAATTTAAATATGCTTTCTGGGTCAAAACCAACACTAAAAGAAATTCTGTACAATCAGTAGGCTTTGTAATCTCGGCCTAAGCAGGTTGCCCCCCAAATTGGAACATGTAAAATGTAGTAATATATAAATTGTCACACACAAAAAAAGGCCAAGCAGATTGTTACTGTTAGGTGTTTCATGTGCCTGTTTCCCTAAAAAATACAACACACAATCTTAGTGACATTAATTGCAAATACTTGCTGGAAGAGTCTACTTATGTCAGTGTAAACAATCTAAGATTTGGAGACAAGGAATGAGACAGAACTTTAAGTTTACATTTTTCATTAATACAACTATTTAAAAAAAAAAAAAAAAAAATTAGGGACACAGGATGATCACATACATATGGTCAAGGACCACCAGCAGCCCGATGACGTAGCCCCGCATCCTTTCGACGCATCCAGCTAGGTCCGCCAAACGCCTCTGGTCCTCTGTGGGTTAGAAAAGTGTGGGGCTTAATACATAATTAATGAAACCCAATGAAAAAACAAGCCAAACAAAGCTATCCAAAAATGACAATATTGTGACCAAAAGCACATTTAACCCAAAAAATCCAAGGACCCAAAAATGGACACCCAAAAAATTGCACCAAAAAACATCAGATTTTGACAGGTGGGATATGTGTATGGGGAAATCAGAAGTAAAAGGTAAAGACAAACAGAAATCTACACCAAATTCTGACAAACCAAAAAAAGTAAAAGGCACAGACACAGGATTAGATACAAACATTTAAAAAAAAAAAAAGGCAAACATACCGTTCAAAATGACGCCCGGTCCAGAAGCAACTCCCTCGTCCTCCTCGGAGGTGCCAACATTCCCTAACGAGGTGGGAGGGGTGATTTGGGATTCAGGGGAGGGGGTAGTTACGAGAGGGGTGGTTGGAGGGGAGGGGGAATTGGGATGGAGGGGAAGGAGCCCCGACACATGAGCCACAGGGTCTGTGCAGGCTGAGGAGGAGGGGGAAATTAGGGAATTTTGGGGTGTGGATGTTTGGCTGGGGGTTGGGGAGAGGGGCCGAGAGCGCCGTCTTTGACGGCGATGACGCCGTAGTCTTCGCTCTGCCCCTAAAAGATGGGAAACAAATTGTGTTTTTTTCTGAGCCTGACCTTGTTAAACGCTAATTTTTGGCACCACAAATATGTAAACATGCACATGCAGATATGAGTACAAAGAATAAATAGGCCATACATGAAAACATGCACATGCAGATATGAGTACAAAGAATAAATAGGCCATACATGAAAACATGCACATGCAGATATGAGTACAAAGAATAAATAGGCCATACATGAAAACATGCACATGCAGTTAGGGACACAAAGCTAAACATGAAAACCACAGTCACCAAAACTTACTTTCCGCGATCTGCATGCGAAAGCATGCCAGCAAGCGGGGCGTCCGCCGCTGCAGGTCGGACCACCTGCGCTCCAGCTGGCCGATCTGGTGGCGTGAGCTGAAGGAACGCAGGCGGCCACGTACCTCCGCATATGCGGAGCGCTTTTCCCTATTGGTGATGGGGGGAGGCTGGCTGGTGATCCGCCTGTCCATCACCTCGGTTAACACCATCAGCTCGCGCCTGGTGAATGCCGAGGCTCTCATGATGGCAATGGTGTATTTTATAAAAAACTATTTTAATAAAGACCCAAAAATAAATTTGATTGGCTAATGTATTTGGGTAATTAACAGGACAAATTCTATTGGTTAGTGTATGAGTCATGTGTTCGACAGGGCCACAAATCTTTTGCGAGTTATGATAGGCTTGATGCAGTGACATGCGTAAGCTAATTTAAATAAGGAAATGAACAAAGTAAAATATGCGTGGTTAAAAACAAAGAAAACAAATGTTTAATTGGCTCAAACATGTATTTTGACAAATAAAAGCGAATGTTTAAGCCGTACATTTTCTGCGGGTAAACACAAACACTGACAAGAGTAAAGTTTATTGCATTGCCAAAAAAAAAAAAAATGACGAGCAATTAAGCTAATTGATATATTGATTGGCATGATACGATTGAGGGAGGTAGGCAGAATAAAGGAGCAGGTAATCGGAATCTGACAGGCCCACTTCCGGGTTGAACTTGTGCGTGCGTTCCCTGCAAGCCACATTGGGGATGTACGCTCGCTATTTGGCACGCTTGTTAGTTAGAGGAGGGGTTGGTAGAGTTTGGAGAGGATGTTTAAATGCGTTCGAAATTACGAGCAAGTGCTTGAATTAACATATTTCTGTACGTACGCCGAACGAACAAACGCCCACTTGCGTCCGGGTCTGAATGAGGGCCTTAGAGCGGTATCTTTACAGCACTTCAGAAAGACCACAAGACGTACTGGTGCCAGGACACAGAGAGTAAATGAATATAGTATTGATGGAATGCATTGCATCAGTTCTGAGGCTTCATTAACTAGTTCCAGGTCTGTACACCTTTTCTCAGGCCCCTGTCCTGAGTGTCCCATCGGTTCCAGTACTGAGTTCGCTGCTGAATATTCCAGTCCTGAGTTCTCAGTTCAGACTCCAGTTCTGAGTTTCGTGTCTCAGGCCTCCAGCAACCATTATAGCTGTGCCACTCTCCTGGGTAAAGTCCAGATGAGCAGGAGCTTCCTCAAGGCCCCCAGCTTCAACTTCAGATATACTAAGTCAGCTAAGCCAGAGGGTCCCGATCAGCAAAACCTGGAATCTGTGAAAAGTATTTTACAAGCCTATTCACAGTTATCCATTTTTTTGCTCATCATCATTTCTTTTACCAGGCCATTTTTTTCACATTCATTATAACTTTATTTATTTTTTTCATTCCATGTATTTTATTTATTTTTATTTTTCTGGTTTAATTAGTGTAGTCAATGTTTTGCTATTGTTCATCAATCTTATTTGAGTGATTATTATATACAGTGTATATTTCGTTTTATGTTGTTGCATTTCGTTCTATGAATACCATATTCTTTCTGATTTGTTGTTTGGAAGAATTGTCAAATTCTTCTTTAGTACATATTGGCTGCAGACTTAAAGTGCATACACATGGTACGATCAGTCAGCGATAACGATATCGCTGGCTGATCGTCCTGCACCTTCCCGGAGTGCTGGATGAATGATATCGATCATCCAGCACATCACCAATCCACAATCAATGATCGCGAGTCCCTATAGTAACCTGGTCGATATCGACCAGGTTTGCCTGCATGCACGGGCGATGGACGATATCGTCCATACGTCGTTGGTGGGTTAGAAGAGACCAAAAAATGCATGATATGAACGATAGCGATATGATCAATATCTTTGTCGTTCCTATCGTGTACAGACCATTACAGTTATTTGATATTTATTACCTTTCCTTTTGATATCTTTGCAGCATTGCCATCTACATGTAACTGCTCTCAGTAATTTTCACTGGCCTACAGCAAATAGTGATGACTGTTTACAACAAACAAAAATTTAAGTGCCTTTTCTCTGATGTCATATATAGTCATTTATCCAATTTGTTTTTATTGTAGATTATGAATTCTATAAATGATAAAATGGCTGTAGATAGCTTATAAATTAGTGAAGTGTTCTCTCCCGGCTGTTTTTTGCGGGTGCACCACCCGGCACTTTGGGAGCCTGCAAGTGGGGACAGTATCTGGGAGCTGTATAAGAAGGACCAGATCCTACAGACTTTGCAGTTTTTTCATAATCAGATCACTGGGCCTCTAATAAGAAGAGTATAATTAATATATAAAATGTTAATTCAAGTTTAAATCATTATAAGGTCAGGGTTTAAAAATGTTATTATTGCTATAATTAAGGCTCCCACCCGGCTACTTCTTGATGCCACCCGGCTGGAAGCATTTTCTGGGGAGAACACTGTAGTGTACTGGTGGACAGTAAACTGATGGGTTCCCTCACTTTGGCCAGAGCTGTACTGTATGTATTCTCATATAGTAGCAGCTAAAATGTGTTCACTGCTTTTATCTCTTGTTCAGACTGGGAATTCCGTAACAATGTTCCTAATGATACAATAAAACAAGCCATTCTAACTGGTGGAGATGATGGGCCCTGGCTGAAATATATGAGAGGAGAGTTATTGGCTCATGGCTTTGTGGAAGAATTTGGAAACCTCTGCTCAAAGATTGTGAGTTTTAAAAGTTGTTGCTACTCGTCTGTTCTTTGGCCAAACAAGACATTGTGTTTTGTGCTTTCTCAAATTACACGACTGTTGCAGCATTGCAAGCAACACTACACTTAAAGGTAAGTTTACTAAAGTGAGAGTTTTTAGAAGTGGCGATGTTGCCCATAGCAACCAATCAGATTCTAGCTATTGTGTTCTAGAAGGTGCTAGTTAAATGTTAAGTAGAATCTGATTGGTTGCTATGGGCAACATCTCCACTGCACCTGTCGCAGCCCGTGCAGTTACTCTTTCCTGCCTGGGGTGCTGCTCTCTGCTCTGTTGCTTCTAGCACACTTTTGTCTGTATCTCAGCAGTTTGTCGTATCAGAAGACTGTGCTAGAAGCACCAGAGCAGAGAGTGACACCCCAGACAGGAAAGAGGAACTGCATGGGTTGTGACAGGTGCAGGGTGCTTGAATGAACACTACCACATACGAGGTTGGTATGCACAATATATGTTGGCGGGTGAGGTAAACTTAAAAATATCAAGCAATGATTGTTAATATTTGGAATCCATATTTACGTGCCACTCAGATTTAGTACGTGACAAATAGTTTTCTAATGCCAGGTGATTTGATTATACTACCATGTGCTGTCATTTTGAGGTAACACATCCCATAGTGTAAAGAATGTTTCCCAAAGCGTAATATTGAAATTCTCTGTAACACATTTTTCTTTGACAGACTAATATGATGCATGTTACTGTGCTTTTTTAATACAATTAGTATACGTAAGTCTTAAATAAATGAAAAAGCACACGTGGCTGAATAGAGGCGAAGAGCAGGTGACTAATGGTTACCTTTGCTCAGAACACAGTTGTTGCACTGTGTAATACAAATAATTAGTTATAACATGGCCAGTGCGCCCATGTTCGATAAATGTGTAGACAAGTATCATCGTTGTGGCAATCACATGATTAATAAGTTTTCCTCCTAAATATTGAAGGCTGGATGTCCAGTTCCAGTTCACAGTTTCCTCACCGACCTCACCAGCAATTATATGGCAAAGCAGGTCCCAGAAATGACTGCAGCTATTCAGTGTATCCGAGCAGAAGGGCTCAAAACTGCTATTCTGAGCAACAACTTCTTTCTACATGGTGGAGAAAGTTTCCTGCCGGTAGACCGCTCACAGTTTGATGTGGTAAGGACGATTATTGTCTCCCTTTGGCTCAATGAATCCTAATAGCAGATGTCCCATATTCCTACTAAGGGCCGTATTCAATTAGTTTCGCTTGCCTGACTTTTAGCCGTCTTTGCGAAAACTTTTCGCGCACGCTCCTGATTTACTCCGTATTCAATTCCCAAACAGGCGAAAACAGGACCCGGCGAATGTGAAACAGGCGAAATGTGCAGGATGAATTGGGGGAATCACCCTGTACCCCAGAAAAAGATGGACTGACTTCGGAAATCATTATGGTAGTTTAGTATTAGCCCTAATTGAACTAGTTCTTAAGTGGTGGTAATTTCTTGTTATTAGCGTGTAGGTAAAAGTGGTGAAGAATGGCATAATGCAGTGTTTTTTGGAGAAAATAAGTAGTTCCATCAAATTTGGGGTGCTTGTAAATGGGTGCTACCATATTTTAATGTCTCTAAAGTGAAGTTTTCAAAAAGTTAAATTCCCCCGATATACAAGCACCTGCAATGCCAAAAACACTTGGCCCTTTCAGAGAGCACCCCCAGAAGTTTTTGAAGTTGTCCCCCCACTTTTTAATTTTTTTTCCCCCAAATGTCAAAGGCTTTTTTTGTGGTGTTCCTGAATTTTCTCTGTTTTTTGGGGTGAATTTTCCATTGGGGGGGTGTACCAAGGCTTTTGAGTGATTTCCCAACATCTGCACCCCAAAATATAAATGTTACACTTTTTTTCCCCTGCTATTCTGTGGAGAAAAAGTATTGCCTATTTCAGTGCCTTGACTTTCCGCATAGGCGAAAACAGAATGGAATTGATTACTGAGTAAAACAAAAAGGTGAAATTATCGCAAAACATGTGAAAACGGCTTTTCACTTCTAATTAAATGCGGCCCTAAGAATCAAAGGATGCTGGACTACATATTATGATTATTTCAATTTATTATAGAGTGTTGTGATGAGAGTTCTTTAATCCTCACAGATGTGTGTCATTGTAGATTGTTGAGTCTTGCATTGAAGGTGTGTGTAAACCAGACCCTCGGATCTATCAGCTGTGTGCAGAGAGGCTCAGTATTCTTCCCGCAGAGGCCATCTTTATGGATGACATAGGACATAATTTGAAAGCTGCTGCCCAGCTTGGTTTCACTACAATAAAGGCAAGTGGCTGTCTACATTGTATACGCAATTCACCTTTGAGAAAAATAACTGATAAGAAGGTTACAAACCTGTTGTAACCTTTAGCTGAACAAAACAAACGACAAAAGTCATAATCAGGGGCGGATCTAGACTTCTCTTTTACTGGGGTTTTTTAAGAATGAAACCTATTATTAATCGTTCTTCTGAATTCAAAAATTCTGTGTTTTGTGTGTGTCCTTATTCAAAAGTTATGTACTAAATTGCAATTGCTCTTTATACCATTTTCTATATACATTTATAGTATGATCTAATTGACAATGATCTCTTTAGGTGGCACTTACTATACTGATAAGAACAGACAGCATAAAAATACGTTTATTCAAATTTATGAAATTTGTTTCTGATTACAAAATCATTTTGTGCTAATTTTTCAATGTAGTACACAATGTTTTTTTTTATGTTATTTAGGTTAATAATATCAAGGAAGCTCTGGAAAATTTAGAAAACCTCTTAGGATTCCCATTAAAAGACTTTGTTCCAAATACTTGTTCTGTGAGACCCACTATGGATATTCCAAGAGATTCCTTAAACAAGTATCTGGAAAATATATTTGGGGAGGAATTGTCTGGTACGTAGTTGTCACAGCAATGTTCAGATGCCCATGGCATGTAAACAGTTAATTTACAGTTACTGACATATGCATTGATGCACTGTTCTATTCACCCACAGATTTAAAAACTTTTTTGTGTCTATGAAATATTGCAGGTCCTCTCCTTGTCCGACAGTTCAGTCATGGACAATCCAACCCCACTTATTATGTTAAATTTAATGAAAAACAACTTGTGCTGCGGAAAAAACCTCCAGGAAAGCTGCTTCCTTCAGCCCATGCTGTAGAGAGAGAATATAGGTAGGTGCAGTTTTATGGGTCGATTCACAGTTAACGCACGTCACCCATAATTACACCTGCATTTAGTGCACAAATAAATATTATGGTAATTGCATGCGCGCGCCTTCCCCTTTCCTGCAAACGGTTTCCACCCCTGTGCGAGGGAGAGACATAGGGCGGAATTCATTTGTATTCGCGGCCCGCATCTCCCGTCTAAAGTGACAGGAGACCGCGGGCCGCTATACAATTGTCCAAGATGTTCGCGCTGATCGCGCCCATAGAGGTCAGGTTTAGCCACGTAAAACAGCTAAACCCGACCAAAGTGCTGGGCGCTATCGCGAAAAGTGATGTTTGGGCGCCCAAACATGTCACTTTTCGCACATTTCAGCTCTCATCCCCCAGGGGCTGCGAGCTGAAATGTAGCGCTGGCAGCTCATCGTGCCCGACAGGAGCAAGAATTGAATAGCTCCGTCGAGCGCGATAGCGGCTATAAAGGGCGGAATTCTTTATAGCCGCTATCGCGCCCTTTGGTCGGGTTTAGCTGCTTTACGCGGCTAAACCTGACCTCTATGGGCGCGATCAGCGCGAACATCTTGGACAATTGTATAGCGGCCCGCGATCTCCTGTCACTTTAGACGGGAGATGCGGGCCGCGAATACAATTGAATTCCGCCCATAGAATTGAATTCCGCCCAAAGGGTCCATTTTACTACAATTATAGCTACGGTGCAATCTCCCCATAATGATAACAATAATTACCCCTATAACATTGCTATCAGTTAATGCACACTTATTCACATTATACTGGGTTATTCATTAAACTCCATATTTTCTATACAGCGTTATATTTAGGAATTACTTTTGTATCCCAAATACTATACATATGGGAAACAATTTGGATCTTAAACATCACCAGAACAGGACAAGTGCCTTTACACAGGTAACAGAACTACAAAGTGGTTTGTGTTATCCTTCTATATAAAATAACGCATGCCGCCCCGGGTGCAAACCTGCTTCAACTGCAAGAAATGTTTTCTTTGTTATATTGTTGTGACTGGGTGTATATGATCTGTACAGTACTTTCTTCTTCAGGGTCCATAGGGTCCACAGGAATTACCTTGGGGTATGTGGTTGGAGAGATCCAGGCACCAAACAGTCAAAGCTTTAGCTCCCAGAATGTACTGTTCCTCATCCATATATACCCCGCCCCTAGCCACAGGCATTCAGCTTTTTGTTTGGTGCTCAGCAGGAGTTCAGTCGCACCTTTAGAACAGGGGACTGCTCTGGCAGTTCCAAGCTTTTTATTTTATAATTTCTATTTAGTTACTATTTTACTGTTTTAGAAGTGCTGCGCATCCTAATAAGACGCATGCACTGCGACTCCTTCTACCTCTGGCGATGCCGCAACACCAGTAACGCCTCTGGACCTTTTGTCGGGTCACAGTGGAGCTTAGCTAGCAGCGATGCTGGAGGCCCGGACTGCAATCGGACACACAGAGATGTCAGGTAAGGTGATTCCTCGTTTATGGGGAATCGCACGCGGCAGTCCTTGCTGCCGCCGCAGGAGACGCACGGGAAGCCACTGCAGTGAAGGCCTGGCGCTCCCCCATGGCCTCACTAAGACCACCGGGACCGTATCGTCTGATGCTGGGGATCGGTAGTAGACGCATCTATTGCCATGACGTACCTGGTAGGTTGATGCAGCTTAGGCCCTGGTCGCTCCTCCCCCTACCCAGACGCAGGCCGTACGTAAAGTATTCACGCATCTGGGTTGTTCCTCCTGCCTGCCTTGTGTATATGAGACGCTCACAGTCCACCATCGGTGCTCTGCTGAAGCTGTTGTTCCCAGAAGTTTTGGGTTCTCCCTTTATATCTCTCCCCTGGGTCAGGTATATAGTGCTCTACATCCTACCAATCCACCAAGCCTTGGTGTTGGTCAGTTGATTCAGAGCTCATTGCGGTTTAATTGCATATGCATTGTATGTGACTTGTGCTAGCTGCTGTTTGATACTGCCTCTTATTTCTGACTGTAAGTTATCGCTATCACTGTTTTTCTCCTCATTCCTCTGGAACAGGTTGTGTGGGGTTTTCTGTGTACTTCACAAATACTGGTACTTGTGAAGACTGTCACATTTCATTTATACCTTGAACCTTATACCTTTTATACATTGATATATCAAAGGTTAAGAACAATCAGGAGGTTGAAGCTCCTGTGCTAGTGTCATGTAAATCCTGTTCAGCAGGCCTGTCGTCTCAGGGTTTCATACGAGATGGTTTGTGTGCTCCATGTTATAGGAGAGCTACCTCACCAAATCCAGTGCACCAGCTAAAAAAGGTGCATTGTTACCTTTGTACTTATATATGCTAAGCATAAATGGAAACAGGAGTTCATGCAAGTTTTATATATAACTATCACTGCTATTTCTCCATTTTAACCCTCAACTACCAGGTGTGTAGGGGTTAAATTGTACTTCACATTTACTTGTGAAGACTGAGCTGCCAATACCCCTCTTTCCTAAATTAATTGGAGAAACTTAGCTGCAGTTGACTGTTTACTGAGGGGAGATTGGGTTTCTCTCTGTGTATACATTTTCTTATAGGACCAAGGTATATAGCACTGGAATCCTACCAACTTTTATGTTTGTATAAGTTGAGTCCGTGCCGATTTGTAAGCATATTTATATGCATTGCACTTGTATCCTACCAGTGTAACTGCGATTTAATATATATGCATGTAGATCCTACCAATAACTTATGTGTTTACAGTGCCTTGCAAAAGTATTCACCCCCCTTGGCTTTTTACCTTTTTTTGTTACATTACAACCTGTAATTTATTTATTTTTTAAATCTGAATTTTATGTGATGGATCTGCACAAAATAGTCTAATTTGGTGAAGTGAAATGAGAAAAATATATATAAAAAAGAATCTTTATAAATAAAATTCAGAAAATTGGCATGTGTATATGTAATCACTAATCACCCCCTTTGTTATGAAGCCCCTCAAAAGTTCTGGTGCAACCAATTACCTTCAGAAGTCACATAATTAGTGAAATGAAGTCCACCTGTGTGAAATCTAAGTGTCACATGATCTGTCAGTATAAACACACTTTTCTGAAAGGCCCCAGAGGCTGCAACAAAACATGAAAAATGCAAAGGCGTGAATACTTTTGCAAGGTACTGTAGGTAGTTGATTTTAATGCCCATTTGCAAATATATGTATGTGCATCTAGATCCTACCAAAAACTTATGTATTTAGGTAGTTGATTTTAATGCCCTTTTGCAAATATATTATATGCTTTTGTATGTGATCTATGCTAAACTCTGCAGTGAAAAAAAAATGTTTTGGTTTTCTTTTGTTTTTTTTCTAACCCCCAACTACCTGGTGTATAGGGGTTAGAGAGTACTTCACATTTGTTTGTATCTGTGAAGGAGGTCACATTGCATTGTTAACCCTATACTTGTAGGTTATTTTCAAATATTTCCCATGTCTCAGAACAAAAGTAAACAGAAGACTGCTGTCCCTGTGCTGGTTTCATGTAGATCCTGTTCAGCAGGCCTGTCTGCTCAGGATTTCATACAGGATGGTTTGTGTGCTCCCTGTTACAGGAGACAGCTGCCTCACCAATGCAGTACACCAGCTCTTCTATAAGAGTCATCTTGGTCTCAGGTTATGGCGCATTTAGTGGATCGTGCAGTGACTCGGGTACTGCCTCCCACTATGGGTTTCCCACAGCAGTTACATCCTGAGATATATATGTATGCCCCCCATGCATCCTTTCTGGATAGATGCCTATGCTCCTCAAATCAGAGTATAGTTCAACCGTCTACCGTGGCTCAGCAAGTGATGCAAACGGATAGACCAGTCACTGTTAAGCATAGGCATCAGACACAGCCTAGGGATTCTAACACTTCATCAGATGATGATACACATGGTTCCTCTTCCGAGTCTCTCTCGGCTGGGGAAGACCAATAGAGGTTCCGCCTAGATCTAAGACTCCGGTCTTTAGGCATCAGAAAGTGGTAAATGATTTCTTTCCTCATTGTCTGGAGCTATTACCCGGCCGACTATGGCCGTAGCCTGGGTAGCCAAGGCAATGGAGGAATGGGCAAAGCTCTGAAATACAGTATGCCACAGGCTACCAGAGAACAACTGTCCTATCTCTCCCAAAGGCAAGAAGCGGCTGCTTATGTGGGAGAAGCAGTTATTATCGCAGGTCTTCTGGCTTCTAGAGTGTCTGCAACTTCGGTTGTGGCTCATAGAACCCTTTGGTTAAGGTCCTGGAAGGCAGATACGGGGTCTAGGGAAGTCCTTCTATCTCAGCCTTTTGTTGGTAAAATGGTCCAGAATTGGATAACATAGTGACTACCTTGGCAGCAGCAAAATCTGCCGGATTGCCATCTGAGACTACCTCTAAATATAGGCAGTCTTCGTTTTGGTCCTTTCACCCACAAGGAAGGGCAAAGGGACAGTCCTTTTCCAGATAAGATTATTCCCGCAGGAAGGCCAGACCGCAGACCAAGAAATCGTGGTCGGCCAGACGTCCTGCTTCCAAGCCGGGTGATAAACCATCTGCCTGACAGGGCGGACCTCCCCCTGGGGGCTCTCAGGGTGGGAGGCCGACTTCTGCTATTTTCCTACGCCTGGCATCAGACAACAACGGATGCTTGGGTTCAAAAGTGGTCTCTCAAGGATATACCCTCATATCAGAGGCATACCCCTCAGAAGTTTTGTTTGTACAACTCCTCCATCAAACTCTGTCTAAGCCCTGGCCCTGCAGGTGGCTATTTGTGCCCTGCTGGTTTCAGGGGCAATAATCCCCGTTCCTCTGGCCCAACAGGGAAGGGGTTATTATTCAAATTTATTTTTTATTCAGAATCCAAATGGGTATAACCACCCTATTCTGAATCTGAAATCTCTCAACAGGTTTATCTATGTGCCCAAAGTCCGTATGGAAACCCTATGGTCAATTATGCTGGCAATGTAGCCTGGGGACTTCTCACCAAGGGGTCTGAGGTTTGCTGTTCATCAGCAACATTACCAGTTTCAGGCTCTGCCCTTTTGGATTGTCCACAGCCCCTTGGGGGTTTACCAAGATAATGGCGGTCGTGACGGCTCATCTCAGGTGACAGGGAGTCATGATACTGCCATACTTGGATAACCTCCTGATATTGTCGCAGTCTCCGGAGATTTACAACATCAATGTGACCAATGCCTGTATATAAGATTAAGGCTGGATAGTCAATTGGAAAAAGTCATTTATTTTTCTCCAACTCAACAGATGGTACATCTGGGGGAGCTGCTGGATTCTCTGGCACAAAGGATCTTTCTACCAGGAGATAAGATTTTGGCTCTGCAATTGAAGAGTATCAGTTTAGAGTCTCCTGAGTTTACTTTTCTCCAGGCTGGACTAGACTTAGGTCTTCACCTAGCTACCTTGAGAGTTCAGGTTTCTGCATTGTCAGTTTGGTTCCAGCGCAGAATTGCTCCTTTGCCAGATGTTAGAACATTTCTGCAAGGTGTTCTTCGTTTGCAACCTCCGTTTCTCCCTCCGGTGGCACCATGGGATCTATCCTTGGTTCTCAGGACACTGCAGACTCCCTTTGAGCCCTTGGACTCAGTGGACCTCACATGGTTGACAGCAAAGAATTTTTTCTCCTGGCTATCTCCTCAGTTCGCAGAGTTTCTGTTTTGGCAGCACTTTCATGTCGCTCCCCATATTTGATTTTCCATCAGAATAGAGCTGTCCTCCGTACACGGGAGCGTTGCCTTCCAAAGCTGCTCTCCCGTTTTCATTTGAATGAAGAAATTGTAGTCCCAGGCTCTCAGTCTTCAGACCTTTCTACAGGTGAAGCTTCCCTGGATGTGGTTCGAGCCCTTCGTATCTACGTGATCATACCAACTCCATCAGGAAATGTTATGCTCTTTTTGTATTATATGGTTTCCACAAGCGAGGCTGGCCAGCTAACAAGCAGACGCTGGCTTGCTGGCTGCGTATGACTATTTCTCAGGTTTATACACAGACTGATCTCCTTATCCCTAACACGGTGACAGCACATTCAACTCTGTCTGTGGGACCATCTTGGGCGTTTAGACATGGCGCCTCTGTGGAACACTTGTGCAAGGCGGCCACTTGGTCTTCTATCCACACTTTTATAAAATTTTATGCATTTGATACTTTTGCCTCCCAGGATGCTTCCTTTGGGCGGCGGATTCTCCTCTCTGCTCATGAGCATCCCTACCCTTAAGGGAACTGCTTTAGGACATCCCCAAGGTAGTTCCTGTGGACCCTATGGACCCTGAAGAAGAAAATAAGTTATGGTAGACTTACCGTTGTTAACTCTTTTTCTTCGAGGTCCACAGGGCACCCACCCTGATACACCTGGCCTCAGTTGGGATCTGTTCATTCTTGTCATTGATTCCCTCGTCTTTGTGAGTGTTTCTAGTGTATGTTGTACTTCCTTCTCCAATTTCCTTCTCCTGCTGTTTACGCTTGTTAACCAACTGAATGCCTGTATCTAGGGTCGGGGTATATATGGAGGAGGACCAGTGCATTCTGGGAGATAAAGCTTTGACTGTTTGATGCCTGGTTCTCTCCAACCACATACCCCAAGTAGTTCCTGTGGACCCTATGGACCCCGAAGAAAAAGAGTTAATAAAGGTACTGTAAGTCTACCGTAATTCTTATTTTTTAAATAGATAAAAACTCTTGCACTGGTGGTCCAGTGTTATGTGGTTTGCCTTCCCTGTTCCCATTTTCTGGGAAGCTATACTGGAGCCCCACAGAAGCTCCCTGCAGAGTTCACAAGTGAGTAAAAGAAGACTGGCAGTGTTCAGGCTGCTGCAACCCGATTCCCCATGTGAGGGCCGGAGAGCAGCAGTGCGCTACTCCTTTCCTGTAGAACCTCAGGGATTCTGTAAGATTGCATGTCATTCAATTGCCATACAAATGATATATTCACCATAAAATTGAAAGGATATCAATGTTAATTTAAAGGGGCTGAAATTGTAAGGTAGCAGGGTATTGTTAATGCTTGCATTTAATAAAAAATGAAAGACCACAAATAAATCATGCTCAAAGTTTACTGGTTTGCCAACACATTCTTTGCTTATAGGATCTTGAAAGCACTGGGTGAAGCTGGAGTCCCTGTACCAAAGGTGTTCAGCCTTTGTGAAGATTCTAGGTGAGTGTAACTTCTCTTTTGTCTGTAAATTATTATTTCCATTACGGCGCAGTCAGAATAATGGAAAGATGTGGTGCTGTGAGACAATGACACTTTCCTTCAGGGGTGTATCCAGGGATCCGATCGCCCCTGGCAAGGTAATGGACTGGCGCCCCCCTCTCCCCATAATTTCAGGAAGTGCCCCCCAGTAGTAGTCCCCTCTATGCAGTGCCCCCAGTAGTAGTCCCCTCTATGCAGTGCCCCCAGTAGTAGTCCCCTCTATGCAGTGCCCCCAGTAGTAGTCCACCCTATGGAGTGCCCCTAGTAATAGTCCCCGTTCTGCATTGCCTCCAGTAGTAGTCCCCCTATGCAATGCCCCAGTAGTAGTCCCCCTTATGCATTACCCCCAGTAGTAGTCCCCCTTATGCATTACCCCCAGTAGTAGTCCCCCCCCTATACATTGCCCCCAGTAAGTAATCCAACCTATGCAGTGCCCCCAGTAGTAGTCCTCCTATACAGTGCCCCCAGGTAGTAGTGCCTCCAGTAGCGGCCATCCTCCCCCCATAATATGCCACAAGTAGTGGCCCCCCTATACAGTCCCCCCTAGTAGCCACACTCCCCCACTGTGCTGTGCCGGAAAAAAAAATAAAAGCAACTTACCTAAGCTCCTGCTGACAGACTCTCATTGGCTGGCTGCTGTAACAAACAGACAGCCTCCGCTGGCGGCTGTGTGTTTGTATACTGTGTAGGGTAGACCGCTCTCACTGCGGTCTGCCCTACACTTAGGGCCCTGGGGACTAGTGGGGTAGTCCACCCATTGGCTGCTGGTGGCACTGCCGGACGGCATCTCCCTCTTTGGCCGGGGCCCCTGGCGAGTGCCATCCTGGCCAATGGGTAGATACGCCCCTGCTTTCCTTAATAGGTGAGTTGTTTCTCTTGAATGAAGTTAAAAATTCATATGCGCTTTTCATCACCAATTATATATTTCTTTGCCTATTATTTCCATTTTCTTACACAAATGGAATTGTATTCTTCCTGACAGCATAATTGGTACTCCCTTCTACCTGATGGAGTATGTAACTGGACGCATTTTTAAAGACCCTGCTCTGCCAGGACTTGATGTCGAACAACGCAGAGCTATATATATCGCAATGAATAAAGTTCTGTGCAAAATTCACAGTGTGGATGTCAGGAAAGCTGGACTGGAGGATTATGGGAAACAGGGTAACTAAATTCTTATAGACCGTGCTACATGACAAAGGTGATGCTGTATAACATTGAGATAAACTTTGCTGATGATTATTTGCTTTGATTTAGTAAAGTACTAAGTGTAATTCATTCTTTCTACCATAAATAGTCAGTGAGAACTCCACAGTATTTAATAGTAGACAGATTCCTCCAAGGGTTTTCCTGAAGTAATAGTATTGCCATCAGTGCTTCCCAACCATTGGGATTATCCCTCTTTTGCTTATGACAGAGTACATAGCTCTTCGGATGAAAGCTGTGTGAGATTGACCATATACTCTGCATAACAATACTTTATTTTATCAATTGATAGAAATTTTATAAATTTTTTTAGGCTAATGGGGATAAAGAAAGAGAAACAGGTGGGTTGGGGGGAAAAGAAGACTAAAAATTTCCAGTAATTGAACATTGAAATAGTACGTACTGTATATGGCAATAACACAGAAACAAGGCAATCTGACAAGTATAGGCAATTCTAGCCATATGAAGTATATTGAAAAAACAATAATTAGTATCCTGATGTATTGATGGAAGCGCTTGTTTGGGAGGGGAAGGAACTAGGGAAGGAGGCGGTATTAGTAAGGGAAAGAGGGGAAATGGAAGGGGGTCTGCTCACAAGTCCTTACAGGGAAGTAGCAATGTGGGCTACTCCAGGAAAGTAGATGTTTTGGAATGTGTAAGGGTTTCCATGGATAATGGTAGCAATTAATTCCAAACTTTGGACCTGCTGCACCTTATGCACGAGGGCCAAGATAGATGTTGTACATCCAAAGGTAAAAAATAATGAATTATTATGCAGGTACAGTATAAGTGAGATCATGGTATAAAAGATGTCTTTGTTTCAAAACTCTGAATGCATCCGCGAGAGGTGGGGGAAAATTACAGGAGGATAAGATGTTTTGTATTGCTGAGTTGAATAACAATATTCTATGAAAAAGCGAAAATTTGTCCTTCTGTCTTTCTATACAAATCCACAGTTTACAAGCCACGATCGTGAAATTTTACATACAAGCGTATTAAAACATGGCGGAGGCAACTAAAAAAATTTAAATTCTAAATTAATTACTGTTAATTTTTAATTAATGAAAAAACACAATTTTTGCATAGCATTCGCCCTCTACAGGTCAGGTACGGAATTACAAAAGGATTTAGCTTATCTATTATTTTTTCTTTTCTATCTTCTCTACTATATCAAAGCGAAAATTTGTCCTTCTGTCTTTCTATACAAATCCACAGTTTACAAGCGAAGATCGTGACATTTTACATACGAGCATATTAATACACGGCGGAGGCAACAAAAAAAATGTTTTAATCGAAATTAACTACAGTTCATTTTTAATTAATTTAAAACCACAATTTTTGCTGGATGCTCATTGTGGGGCCTCACGGCATATGGGTAGGGCCTCGGAGCAAGCGTTTTGTCTTGTCACGTTTTGTCATGATCTTAATGTTTATTATCGAAGAGAGCTTTAGCAGGCTTTGCCATTTTTCTCAGCTCTCTGACTATACCAAATTACCCAACAACATTTACTTCTTTCTTCCAACTGTGTCAAAATGATGACTTTTCAAGGACCCTGCTGTACTGTGAGCTGCCAAAATATTACACATGGAATGCTTCTCCCGAAGTTTCTGCACAGAAAACAGGGAGTCGCTGTAGATGGTCATCCTGGTATCAGAGCAACAGAAGCTCTTGGCCGTGTTTACACTGTACATTCTACAAATTTTGAATGCTTCTATCTCCGAAGTTTGCTTTACACTGTTACAGGTCCTACTTCCTTCGAAGACCTTAGGACTGTTGATGGGAAGTTTGTCACACTTTTCATGAGGCTTGCCTAAGGAGAGCTTGGTTGGAGGATGATGTGTAAACAAACATTCTTAAAATCCGGGGCAACGCCGGGTCCTCCAGCTAGTACGTTGTATTACTGAAAACATGCACATTCACTGGTGTTTAATAAATTGAGATGTACTGCACCTCTGCTGTGGGCATAGCTCTGAAACTTTCAGTGTTTTGGTGATTGACATACTTAGGAGGATTTGGTTACAATGATTTCTAAATGGAGAATGTTTTGTATTTTAAATAATTGATTCACTAGCCCAATATATTTTGTTTCAATAAGGTGCATATGTTCAACGCCAAGTTCAGATATGGACCAAGCAGTACAGATCTAGTGAGACTCATACAATCCCAGCCATGGAGAGGCTTATTGAGTGGCTCCCGCATCACCTCCCTCCAGGCCAGAACACTACTGTTGTACATGGAGACTTTAGGTGACAAGTACATAGAAAATATTCAGATTTTAGAATGTGTAATAATAATATCTTTAAAGTATAACTCTTTTGAATGGGAAAATTATTTTGTTCCTATTATGAAAACAGTGAGGGTCTCGTCTGTAAGATGCAAAACCTGTGTGTGTGTCATGGTCCCTGAAAGAAATCAGACTCTCCCCCCACAAAGGAGAACCTGATTTAAGCTGGGTACACACTGATAGGTATATCACTCATTCCAACGGGCAATAAATCTATAGTGCATCACCCGGTGTGTACAGTGGATATTTCTATGAATGACCTCGTTCACAGACATATCTGATATCCTGTGCAGCACAGCAGATGGGCGATGTATCTGAAAGATATGTCATCTGTTCGTTTGTGCGGGCAAGCCGCTGAATGCCCGTAGCCTTGCTGCAGGGACCCAGCGGTGATTGACAACTTAACTGGACGGGCACATTTAAATGTCCGGCCATTTGAGCTGTCAAGCCCGGCACATCGGGCAGACGATTGGTTAGTGTACATAAAAAAAATGATTACAGTATTATGCAGTGCCCCTTACAATCAAAGGTACAATGTAGCAATTTTCCATTCATGGTGTTCACATAGGAAGGTTAGCAAATCAGTTGTAGATGGTGGGAATAATTTAAATGGGAAAGTTGAATCAAATGATAACCTGTGCAGCAGCTCTGTCACTGCAGCCATTATAGATGTTAGCTTTTTCTATTGCACGCCCTTGTACTGTGGTGATCATGTTGACTCTATGGCTACTCTAAGTGAGAGGTATCTATGGGCAGATTGTGCTGCTCAGTCTGTCTTATGCTGGGTACACACTTGCCGACATATTGGCCGTTCAATTGAATGGCCGATATATCGTCTGTGCGTCGGCCAGTGTGTACAGACGATATATCTGTGAACGACGTCGTTCACAGGCATATCGCGTCCATGGCAGAAATATCTGCCAACTGCCTGTACACTTGCTGCATAGGTTTTGTAATGGAGCAATAGTGAATGCAGACTGAGACCTAGATACTTTATAAGACAATTGTGGTTAATTTTCTTATTTTATCTGATGGGTTTAGGTTGGACAACTTAATATTTCACCCGGATAAAGCGGAAGTACTAGGCGTTTTGGATTGGGAATTGTCTACACTGGGAGATCCCATGTCAGATGTGGCGTACAGCTGTTTGGTTCATTATCTTCCACCTGACTTCCCTGTTCTCAAAGGTAATGGTGGGTTCCACATACGCTCTATTACTACCAAACTGCCAAGTTTCATTATTATATGAGATTCTACATCATTTTGTGAATACACAGGAGCATCTTATATACAAGTATCTATCATTATGTTACAAGCTGGTTGTATAACAAACCCCACACTCCCTTGCTTTTTTAGGATTGGTACAACTGAGGGCAGGAAGTGAGCTTGAAGAGTTGGTCTGTACTTCTATATACTAAATGCTAAAACTGACTACAGACTCAATGGTTCTGCTGCTTGGCCCAAGAACTGAGCTGCCAAATCACTGTCCAGTATAGTCACATGCACGAGGGACCAAGTTGGGCAATATTTGAATTGGCCAGGCAATCTAATAATTCTGGAGTCACTGGAGCCTTCTTGTACAGTCTGTATACTATTTTCATAGAACAGCTGATTAGTCTTCTTCCAACTGCATTTACCAACACTCACAATAATGACTGCCAATTTATAATAATAATAGTCATTATCGGATATTGTGTTTATGTTGGCTCTGCATGTACCAGTTGTCCAATATAAGTGAGTGTGTCCAGCATAGAAGAGTAGCACTCTTATGAGCATGTTACTGCATTCTGCAGAAGGTAATTGAGAGTATACAGTAGTGTTGGATTCAATTAGCCACAAGTTCTACGATGTGTTCTCCCATGTTAAGAATTGGCGCACTTTGGGGTAAATTTACCAAGATGGGAGTTCAATTAAGAAGTGATGTTGCCCATAGCAACAAATCAGATTCTACTTCTTATTTATCTAGCACCTTCTAGAAGATAATACCTGGAATCTGATTGGTTGCTATGGGCAACATCACTTCTTAATTGAACTCCCATCTTAGTAAATTTACCCCTTTGTGTGATGATATTACCGATTTAATATTGGAACAAGTCACTGAATTGAAATCCAAATGTCAGTTTGAGGTCATCTAGCAGGAGTCGCACATTAATTCCACAGTGCGCAATCTATACAAAGTGCATGAAAGAGTGGGGAAGTAGGAAAAAATTGGTAAAAACTACTTGCAGCTACCATCTGCAAATTAAACATATATGTCCCACATTATTAAAATCTTTCTCTGCTTTTTAAAGATAATTACATGAAAAATTAAGTGTCTCTATTTGCCATATGTCCATATTTAAAAACTTGTAAATACATTATTATGCATTAGGAGTGGTGTTCAAGAAATACTGCACTATATCCTGACATTTTTACATTAAAAAATGAACAGTTGTCACCAACCCTGGAGTTGCCAACTAAAAGCTGAGCCCGCTGGTAATTCACGGCTAATTGAATCTGCTCCATAGTATCAATAAATATCCAATGGCAAGATCAGGATAAGGGTGCAGCCAAGTAGTAGTACACCAGCCCAGGGCCTTGATATAAGTATCCACAGCTAGTTTCATTAGCACTAAAATAAACAAAACATAAAAGTAAATCCTGGCCTGTCTGGCTCTAACTAAACAAAATGATTCCCTCTCTGTGTAGAGGGACCTAGGCCCCCATTTATTAATGATCGCATTTGCAATGCGATCAGGGCATGTCAGTACCGCCATGATCGCATTGTAAACGTGATCATAACGGCCGGATGTATCATCCGGGACATGGGGGACAGATGTTCCAAAGGGAGCCGTCCCTGCTATGAGCCGTCCCTGCTATGTCTCCGGGGAGCCGCTGGCCAGTGCCGGGGTTTCTGCGCATGCGCAGTCACAATTCGCCGGATAATTAAGTGGTGGTAGCCCATAGGATACAGCGGCTAACGCCAACCTCAGATGGCATTAGCTGATGGGTCCAATATCGGGAATGCATTGCATTCCAGATATTTGGTAAATCTGGCAGCATTCCATCCCTTATAGAAACCTATTGGGGATGCGGCTACCTGGGGGAACGGAGGGATCGCAGCAGGTATTGGAGATACCTGCTGCAGTCCCTCCTTGATACATCCGTGGGAAACTTAATATTTTAGGTAAACCCCCGAAAACAGGTGTTTCAATGATAAATGGGGGATGTAGTCCGGATGCCATCGGTCGAAATGCTGACCACTGAAAGCCAGGCATGGGACTAAAGATCGGCATCGGTATTTAGATGCCTATCATTAGCCCCACGCCGAAATCTCGATGCCCGGCATACCGAACGTAGGTATGCTGGCAACGGGAGCTGTTAGGGTTAGGCACCACTGGGGAAGGTTAGGGTTAGGCACCCCCCAGGAGGGTTAGGGTGCGGGGAGAGGGGGTTAGGTTTAGGCACCACTAAGGGAGGGTTAGGGGTGGGAGAGGGGAGGGTTAGGATACTTACCTACCCTAGTTGGGATCTTCATCTGTCGGCCTTCCAGCGTCGGGATTTCATCCGCCGGGCTTACATCCGGCGGTATTACATACTCATTCCAATAAATGGGCCCCCTAATGTCTTTCCCACAAAACAGAAGTCTTTAGCACAGCACTTACATTCAGCAATCCTAGTTTCTCTCAACAGGCATCTCACCTGCTCCCCTGTCAGTGAGAGACTGGCTAAAGAGACTGACACAGTGGTCTGGCAATCAAGGCTGCCAATCAGCTTTTGTCTACCAAACAGACACTAAAAACCTGGGGCATATATATCTCCCCATGACAACCTTTCCAGCTTGCTTTGTAATATTTTTTTCTCCAACCTTGGCTCTGGATGACCCATGTCTCATCCAGTAGTGTACAACTCTTCAGTCCCTCCACTTATCTTTGTATTCAGAACATGATTTATATCCAGGTGAGTGGATCTTTACAAGAAGAACAGCTGAAAGTGTATATATGAAGGGATGTGGGCTGCATTTTCTAATCTGTCACCTATTTATATATTATCCAAGAAATCGCTGTCCACTGTCTGATGTACTTGATGATTAAATGTTTATTTTTCGTGAGAAATACTTTCAGTACTAAAACTTGGTATGTTTTAAACATGTCCGGTTTATGAATAATGGTAAAAACAAATATAATTTCACCCAGATATTTATAACAGTAACAGAGAGCTTATTAAAATATATTGCTTGCAATGAAAACAGCAACATATTTATGACCTGGATATTAGCTAACAATGCTCTTTTATGTAAGGGCTGAAAACCTACGATTTGAAAGAGCTGGGGATTCCCACTGCAGAGGAATACTTTGACCAGTACTATGAAAATATGGGGATCCCTAAGGTTGAGGACTGGAACATCTACATGGCCTTCTCATTTTTCCGAATAGCAGCAATCCTGCAAGGTGTATACAAGCGTTCACTCACAGGTACAGCACAGGTGCCAAAAGAGGGGCTATATTTTTTTTTTACTGAGTAAAATGGTATTTGGAATGGCTTTGGTGAGTGATTACAACTTCTATATTTGTAATCAGGAAAACTAAGAGAAGATATCCCATGCTGTCTTTTCCAAAGATATTAAATCAATGTTTGAACATATATATTCCACAAAGTTAGTTTACAGAGATTAGGGTCAGACACAAGTTAATTTTGTGGCTTGTAAAAATACACTTTTATACATTCACAAATGCTTCATTGTGTAGCGTTGTATGAAACTTTAATTTGCCGCTCCCTAAAGAGGCAGATTGGGGATGTGCTAAATGCAGTCTATTCAGTATAGGCCCCAACTACAAATACCACTTTTGGAAACCTTTGTGAGAAAAAAAAACATCCTAACCCCAATATAAGTTATATTCTGGACTGGTTACTGCTAAAGCGGGAAAGCAATAATCATAGAATCCCCCTATAAAAGAGGCAACCAGCTCCATGTTATGCTGGTTAAATTGTAATAAGGAAACCTGCAGTGTTATCCACAATTTAACCATTAATGCTCAGGTTGCTAAATTGTGTCCCTCTCTAAAACGGTCTTGGGGCCTGAATTATTACTGTTCGACCAATTTTTGGGTTCTGCGTATGCATCGCCGTGCATGAACCGGACACTACGATCGGGACTGCAATCGCAGTTACTACGCAAACCCATCGCAGAGTGATTGACAGTAAGTGCCGTTTGTGGTTGGTGACCGGGGGGTGGTCGGCGAAATGCATATGTGCCAGTGCGTTTGAACGCCATTGCAGGGTCGTGCATAAATGATCCACTGCGATGCCCTATTCAGCCTAAGGCCTCAGCGTCCGATGAAGTTAGCAATTTCTGAGTAAGGTCAGAGCTTGTGCAAGTGTGCGTGAGGCTGCATTGTACCGATGGTTTCACAGTCCTGCTAAACATTATGGATGTGTGTAAGGTGAAGTACTGCGGCGGCATAGCGATCGCAAAGAATTAGCATACCATTGCAGTTGAACTGCGTGCGTAATCGCTATTGCATTTGCAGTTGAGATCGGTAGTGAATCAGGCCCTTCGTTTTTTGTTTTTCTTTCTCCATAGGGGACACAGGCATTACGCTGGGTATAGGTTGGTGGGGTGGAGTCCGGGCACCACACGGTTAAACTTGTTGAGCACAGCCCAGGTTCCCCTGCCCCTATACCCCGCCTCCAGCCATCGGAACCTCAGTTTAGTGTTGGTGCCTGCAGCTGTAAGGCACAATGTGGAACCTGTACTAACAGCTTCATAAGTTTTACTTGTATTTTATTTGTTTCATTTTTACTTATTTTTTCTGAGTAAGCAGCGCTAGGCGTGCTATAGGACACAGCAGGGAGCTGTCATGCCAGAATGGGTGCTCTGTCCGTTGGCTCCTCCACAACCCTAGGCGCTTTCCCTCATTAGAGGCACTCTGTCCCAGTGTCACTCCTCTTCCTCTCTCCCCTCCTCACAGACTCTGGGCAGCCATTTCTAGATGCCTGCTGGCGCAGCTTGTCTGTGTAGAGTGCAGGCTCCTGTCACCCAATGTTCCCTCCGTCAGCTGTCAGGTTATACATTTAGCTCTTTCCCCCCCCCCCCCCCTCTTGGGGTGGTTTGTTGAGCATTTGCCTTAAATATTGCATTTATTATTGCCTTTATTATTTCATTGAATGTGTCTATGTGTTTGACTATTTAATGTACTTTGCTATAGTCTCAGTCTCTGCATAGTCCCACTTATATTTCTATTTGTGGTGCTTTTACATTCATTGCTCTACCCTGCGTGGCACATCACGGTCTCTTGCTCTGGTGTGCGGGGTCCTCCTGGATTGCTGTACTATGTCTTCCAGGGGTAAAGTTCCCAAGAAGGTGGGTGCTTCGGTACTGGGTAATTGCAGGGCTTGTGCTGCTGTGTTCTTTTCACAGATTCCAGACCACGATGGTCTTTGTACTCGCTGTTTTACAACCTCACAGCAGGTTGGTCCTTCAACATCACCTGCTACCAAAGAATCTGCTTTGGATTGCCTCGCTATCCCAGGTAGTTAAAAGTAGTTGATAGGCTTTCATCCCCTAGAGCGCTCTCTGAAGCTCAACATGGACAAAACCGAACTCATCATCTTTCCCCCTAATAGAGTCTCAACTCCATCTAATCTCACTATCACTGTCGGCAACACCATCATCTCCCCTGTACCCCAACTTCGCTGTTTGGGTGTTACCCTTGACTCCACACTCTCCTTCACCCCCCACATTCAATCTCTGGCACAATCCTGTCGGTTCCAGCTATGCAACATCGCATCACTCATTAATCATTTCTCGGCTTGACTACTGCAACCTTCTCCTTACTGGCCTCCCACATTGCCATCTTGCCCCCCTCCAGTCTGTTCTCAATGCTGCAGCTAGACTTATCTTCCTCTCCCGCCGTTCCACTTCTGCTGCTCCCCTCTGCCAAAACCTTCACTGGCTCCCATTCCCCTACAGAATCCTCTTCAAACTCCTCACCTTCACATACAAAGCCCTCTCTAACTCTACTGCTCTCTACATCTCCAACATCATATCCTTACACACTCACTCCGGTCTACCAATGACTGTTACCGCTCCTCCACCCTGGTTACTTCATCTCATGCTCGTGTCCAAGATTTTGCCCGTGCAGCCCCCCTCAACTGGAATGAGCTTCCTCGCTCGATCAGGCTCTCCCCGACCCTGCAGAGCTTCAAAAGTACACTGAAACCCACCTGTTCACCAAAGCATACCCTTCCACCACATAACCATGTTACCAGGTCTCTGTCCCTCCCGCCTCAGCCATCTCTACCTTGCTTACTTCCTGCACTCAGGTCCCCCTCCACTCACTCATGCCTCATGTCATCTGTCTGTCTCCCCTCTCCCCTAGATTAGCTCCTAGGAGCGGGGTCATCCTCCCCACTGTCTCACAGCCTTCTTCTCCAGCACTTCTATGACAGCCTTCACCTTCAGAGCTGTATTGTGTATGGAGAATTGTGTTGCTAACTGTTACTTGTGTTCTGTTTTATATTTTGATTACTGTATTGTAATGTAATGTTCTGTGTACCCTTTACTGTATGTACGGCGCTGCGGACCACTTGTGGCGCCCTATAAATAAAATGTAATAATAATAACAGGTAAGCAACCCCGGTCTACCAGACGCCCGGCTGCTAAGCCAGCCGATAAGCCTGCAGCATGACAAGGCGGGCTTCTACCTGGGGGTCACCAGCGTGGGAGGCCGGCTGCTTTTTTCAGAAATTTGGAAGGCGAACACAGAGGACACCTGGGTAAGAGGGGTGGTCTCCCAGGGGTACGTGTTGACCTTTCTGGAGCATCCTCCGACCCAGTTGGATCAGGAAAAAGCAGGAGCTTTAAGAGAGTCCATTTGCTCTCTACTGATCTCCAGGGTCATTGTTTCTGTTCCCACGTCTCAGCGGGGTGCGGGCTTCTATGCCAGTCTGTTTTTGGTCCGGAAGCCAAGCGAGTCTTTCCGACAAATTCTCAACCTGAAGTCTCTCAACAGGTACATGAGAATTCCCAAGTACCGAATGGAATCGCTTCACTCCATTATTCTAGCCATGGAGCCTGGGGACTTCATGGCCTTTTTAGGCATTCAGGATACCTATATCAATGTTCCAATCCATCTCAGTTGGCAGGTTTGCGGTCTAGAAGAATAATTTCCAGTTTTATGCTTTGCCTTTTGGACTTTCCACGGCTCCTCTGGTCTTCACAAAAATCATGGCGGCTCATCTTCAGAACAAGGGAATCCGAATATTTTGCTATGTGGACGATTTACTTCTCCTGGCCCAGTCCCCGGAGATTCTCAGGGAGCACATCCGGGTCACAGTGGATCCTCTCTGACTCCCTCTCAGGAAATGGTGCATTTGGGGGCCTTGCTGGACTCCAGGGCTCAGTGGGTGTTCCTCCCGACAGACAAGGTTCAAGACTTACAGTCCAAAATTAGTTTGCTTCTTCATCACCGCCGGGTGTCAATTCACTGTTGCATGCAGATTCTGGACTCTCTGGTCTCCACCTTCGACATGGTGGAGTATGCCCAGTTTCATTCCCGGCCTCTCCATTTGGAGACTTTAGCCCGGTGGGACAAATCCCATCTACGTCTCAGACGATTGCACTCTCTAAGGTGGTATGTCACTCCCTCTTGTGGTGACTCCAGGAGTCCCATCTGACCAGTGGTCATCACTTGGGTTTAGGACTAGGTCCTCCTTGCCACCAACGCCAGTCTTCGGGGTGGGGGGCGGTGTCCTATTAGCAGACTTCTCAGGGACAGTGGTCGGCTCGGGAGATCCGATCGCCGATCAATATTCTGGAACGCCGAGCGGTTTACATGGCCCTGTGTCGGCTTTACCTCTGCTTCAGGTTCGCCCTGTCCAGATACAGTCCGACAACGCGATGGCTATCGCCTACATAAACCATCACGGTGGTTACCGCAGTCGTGCTGCCATGAGTGCAGTCAGCTGCATTCTTCTTTGGGCGGAGAGGCATCTTCCATTTCTGTCAGCAATTTACATTCCTGGAGTACAAAATTGGGAAGTGGACTTCCTTAGCCGCCAGGACGTTCATTCGGGCGAATGGGCCATGAGTGAAGTCAGCTGTATTCTTCTTTGGGCGGAGAGGCATCTTCCATCCCTGTCAGCGGTTTACATTCCCGGAGTACAAATTTGGGAAGTGGACTTCCTAAGCCCCCAAGACATTCTTTTGGGCAAATGGGCCCTACATCCGGACGTCTTTCATCTCTTGATTCTTCTCTGGGGCTTGTCGAACATCAACATGATGGTGTCTCGACACAATCACCAGGTTCTGAGGTACTGCTCTCGCACCAGAGATCCGAGGACTTTTCTGGTTGATGCTCTGGCGGTTCAGTGGACCTTTCCGCTCCTGTTATTTTTTATTTATTTATTTATTTATTAACAGTTTCTTATATAGCGCAGCATATTCCATTGCGCTATTCCTGTACATCTTTCCTCCAATCTCTCAAATCTTCTTCGATTCCATAGGAGACACAGGGCGTCCACCCTAACGCACCTGACCTGCCGGGGCTTTACTCTGCTTTCAGTTCTCCTGTTCACATTTCTTGTGTGTATGGATCTGAGTTCATGCCAGTCTTCTTTCTCCCCCTTCTCGCCCCTGGATTTAGGTTTGTTAACTAAACTGAAGTGCTGGGGGTGGGGTATAGGGGGCGGGGAAGTCCAGGCTGTGCTCAACAAGTTTGACCGTGTGGTGCCCGTACTCCATCCCACCAACCTATACCCAGTATTAAGCCTGTGTCCCCTATGGAATCAAATAAAAGGATTTAACAGGTAAGCAATCTCCTTTTTTTTATGCTTCTCAAATTCAAGGTTTTCTTTATCAAAAATGATCTCTGCTGGGAATAAAAACAGAAACAAGGAGCCTTAGGTGCTAAATTTTAATTAGGTCCCTAATTTGGCATAGCAGGATTAATTAATATTAGAACAGTCTAAGAAAAAAACAAGATCATTGTCTATTCATGATGCCTTAAACTTCTTGTTTCTTTTACTGCAGTCATTTTAATATGTGTACATTGTTATTTATTTTCTATTCATGTCGAAAAGGCAGTCCAGTGTGAATCCTAATTGTACTAATAGTTGACATGCCTTCTTGCACCTTTGACACTCAGGGCCTGATTCAGAGCCGGACGCTATTTGGGCTCGCTCGTTCAGAAAAAGGGGCCGGCTATTTAAATTGAGCGCTCGCTCTTTGCGGTCTGTTGACGCCTCTATGTCTGAGCGAGCGAACTAAACATGCGCTCGCTATTTTGTAAAGGCGCCCCCAGGCCGCTCGCATCCTACGTCATCTCCGCTATTTATTAGATTAATCGAGTACATCGAAAGGCGTCTGAACTGCTCGCAGTGCTTGTGGTAGGATTTTCGTACCGCAATCATGCGAACAGTTCAGGCTAAGAAACAACCAAGTGACGTGGTCGATGACGCTGCTTTGTTAATTATGCACACCCTTAAAACGCCCGTTTTGACCATTTGGCACGCCTGCGTTCGGATCACCACTCCCCGTTTTCAAGCACCTTCCCCTGTTACCACCCACAAACGCCTCATCCGGTCACTCAAATTAGCAGGCACTCACTATTTTGCGAGCGCTCGATTTCTGACCGCAATGACTGGTTGGCGCATGCGCATTACGACCCATACGCATGCGCAGTTGTGCGAACATCGCTTGGAGCGAACGAGAGGCCGCTTACGAGCGGCTCTGAATCAGGCCCTCAGTCCCTGATAAAGGCAAAGCTCCTTTGAACCCTACCTAAATCTCTTGTAGGACAGGCTAGCTCAGCAAATGCAGAAGCCGGTGGAAAATTAGCAGAACTCATGGCTAACACAGCGTGGGATTTTGCTACCAAAGAAGGTTTTCGGATATTCAAGTCTTGTTCAGGAACCACTTCTAAAAATCCGACAACAAGACTATACAGTACATGGAGTAGAATAATAAACCTGAGACCTGCAAAAAACAGAACTTCCATTACATCTTCTAGAGCCTCTCTTCATTCTGCACAGAAAGGTATTCTGGTGATCTCCCCTGATGGTCTTTCTCAAGAGGCCAAATACCTGTACAGTAAATTGAAGGAGTTTATAGATCTTCATATTTATCCTGTTGAGCAAGAATTAAGAAATTATCAATTTTCTGAGAACAGGTGGACACCTCACCCATTGATTGAAGACCTTAAGGTAAAGTTAAACTAACTTAGACGTCTTAAGTGAACAGACAAAAACAGTGCACTAATCATCCAATTCCCTAGGTTTAAAAGCTAAAAGGATACAAGTTCTATGAACTGCTTAAAAGAAAGTCTAACTTCAGCAACATTCCTTAGTGCAGACTATAAAGCACCCAGGTGCATATATCCGCTTCTGCTTTCTACTACCCATCTCTATGGTACAAAGGGCCTCATTCAGAGCCGGACGCTCTGAGCAGAGCGCACGCTCTGAATGAGGGCCGTCCTCCATAATTATGGAGCGTCCTCCTGGACGCTCGTATAGCTGTGGGTCACCACCCACAGCCTATACGAGCGCGCAGGTTGATGACCGCGATGGTCTTGACCATCGCGACCATCGCCACTGCGAGCCGGAGCCTGCGGTTCAGTTTCTCAACCGCAAGGCCCGGAGTGATTTTGGCTCTATCAGAGCCAAAATCACTCCCACTGACATCACTAGTGATGTCAGTGGGCCGGCTTCTGACGGTAGGCGTTCCCTTGGGAACGCCCCCGTCTGGGAGGCACGCCCACCAAAGGGGGCGTGCTGTCAATCAACATCGACAGCACGCCCCCTTTGATCAGACACAACGAGCGAAGGAAAGTCCTTCGCTCGTCGCGTCTGGCGCATGCGCACGACGGAGCTCCCGCCGTCGTGCGCATGCGCAGTGCAGACCATCGACCCACTTGCGAGCGGACAGCCGCTTGCGAGTGGGTCTGAATCAGGCCCAAAGTATCTAAAATACTTGTGACTTTATTTTGATGTCAAGTAGGCTTGTAGGAAAATGTGTATACACACAGTAGGGGTCAGAACTGCGCGTAAGTGTTTTTGTGGTCGGATCTTGGGATTTATAACCATGTGCACGCTCTGTAGCTGAACGTATGCATCTATGGGTTATGCCGAGTCCTATAAGTGCAAGTAAAGGGGTGGATAGGGGTGGAGCGGTGGCATACCTGCATGCAACTCGGCATAGAGATGACTACTTGCATTTAGGCCTGTGCATGGAATCGGAGTGTAATTGCAGCCAACTTGTGTACAACTCTGGATTGGCACATAGTCTCTGTTTGCAGTGATTGGCATCTGTTATTATTAGTTGTGTCTTTTTTAAATAATATAATTTAATGGAAAATATTATATGTGAATTAAATGTAGACTAGAACTCACTGTGTATTCAGGGTATAGATGACTACACATTTGTTTGATTTTATTTAATGTTAAATGTATTCATCTTGCAGCCTCATTAATGGGTGGATTTAGTTAATGTTGAACTTTATCTTATAGGACAATGCAAAGTTCCAAGGATTGTGGAATCTCTTCCTTCCTCTGGAGAGTGACCCAGAGGGTAAATATGGTGCCAAGCTAACTAACATGGAATATGCTCATCTTTGTGAGCTAATGGGCTCATCTCTCTACGCACCTGAGGTATGTGGGCCGGTATATATTTTACTGTGTTGCCAGGTAATCACTGGTTGTACTACCAGTGCAGTCATTCATAAACTGCAGCATCAAACATAACAAAGTGGAAGCTGCTCAAATCAATTTGGCAATACTCTTCAGGTGCATGAAAGGGAGGGGGTCATACTAAACAAAAAATAACAGAAAGGGGGGTGTCCCCCAGCACACTACATTGTACCTGCAACAATACTGGAAAACTATATTGTATTTCAAGCATATCTGTTGCAAATACATTGTAAGCCACCAGGCCAACTTCACGGCTTCTCTGATAACTGGTGGTCCCTACACTCATGGTAAAGGCACATACATAAATACATCCAAATTGAGAGCCAGCTTGCCTGGGAGTTACCCCTGGGACCTCCAATTAGCACTATAGGAACCAGCATGCCCTCCAAATGCTGGTTCCATCTATGCCTCTCAAAATGGCAAACATAACAAAGTGGAAGCTATGCAAATCAATTTGGCAATACTCTTCAGGTGCATGAAAGGGAGAGGTCATACTAAATTAAAAAACATAAAGGGGGGTGTCCCCTAGCACACTAAATTGTACCTGCAACAATACTTGAAAACTATATGGTAAAAGAAATTCAGAGATATTTGTTGCATGCATTTGCAAATACATGGTAAGTTACCAGGCCAACTTCACAGCTTCTGTGATACTGGTGGTTCCTACATTGCATGTTAACAGTACCCACTCTGGGCCATGTAATTGTCTATTGTAAGATCTCATGGTAAAGGCACATACAGAAATACATCCAAATTGAGAGCCAGCTTACCTGGGAGTCACCCCTGGGATTTATTTCTGTATGTGCTTTTACCATGAGGCCTTACAATAGACAATCACATGGCCCAGTGTCAGTAATGTTATCATGCAGTGTAGGGACCACCAGTATCAGAGAAGCCGTGAAGTTGGCCTAGTGGCTCACCATGTATTTGCAAGTGCATGCAACAAATATCTCTGAATTTCTAATACCGTATAGTTTTCAAGTATTGTTACAGGTACAATTTAGTGTGCTGGGGAGACCCCCATTTCTGTTTTTTTATAAACTGCAGCATAAAAACCAGAATAACATTTATAAAAGAGTTTGGTTTTTTTAGGGTGTGATGTTGTGTGTCAAACATGTATTTGTAATTTTGTTTTTATTTTTATTTTTTTATCTTACTATAAATTTGAATCTTAGATGATCTCATTTAAATTATGTGTTCATGATATTATACTTTTCTAGTGACACTTCTTTTTAAAATATTAGATCTTTAATTGTGCGGCCCCAGACACAGGAAATATGGAGGTGCTAGTTCGCTATGGAACAGAGGAACAGAAAAAACAGTGGTTGAAGCCGTTATTGGAAGGAGAGATCAGGTCCTGTTTTGCAATGACTGAACCACAGGTATTGAAAGATTCTTTTGTGACTTTATAGTCAATGGAGAGCTTTTTGGTGGCAGAGGGGCACCAGGTTAGAAGTAACTGGGCCAAAGTGACTAATACCGAGGCTAGCTAAACTAAATTACTGATACTTGGGGCAGGGGGGTTGTCTGTGCAGTGGCCCAGCCGTATCTGTCCTCTTCTCTCTGCAACTACTGGCAGGTGCATTGAGCATGCGCAACGTTTCTGGCATGTCCTGAAATTGGCACATGCGCAGAAGCAACGGCTTCTAGAGACTGAATCTTAGATTCCGGATAGGGCTCACTGCAAGGAAGGAGTGTAACTTCCCATTGGAAGCGCTTTCTCTGCTGATCGCTGTCCGGAATGGCTGTCCCAATGCTGTCTGGCTGTGATTAGCAGTGCCAGTGAAAACTCACTGGGAGTGGCCAATGTTACTACTGCGGCCCCTAGGTAAAATCCACCACTGCTTGGGGGTAGTGAAATTAAATTATGTGAAGTCCGTATTGATCTCCTGTGACATTGAGCATCAGGAGGAATGGAAAGGCAGAGGCAGAATCGGGTGAAGAAGCAATGCCGGGAATAGTAAGAAGTGGCGGTAGTGAGAGTGTTGTGAGCATTGTTGAGAATTAGGGTCTACTGGTTTTTATCACTAGTTTATTACAATATATAATTCCAGTGTGAGTTCATTTCTATGTCTGTATAAAGGATGCCATAAAGACATATGCATTTAGTTGGTAAAAGTTGTATTAAGGTGTACACAAACTAAAAAAATAAAAGGATTTGAACTCATACTCAAATACATGTAGAGGATAGCTTTAGGTTTCCTTGTATTTGTCTTCTATAAATATTAAGGGATAAATGTATAAAATATTCTTGGCTCTCTATAATGGTGCTAGTAATTTGCTTGCAGAGGTCAAAGTTCAGTGCATGCATTGTTGATGGAAACCCCTATTAATATGTGTGAATTTATTTCCATGCTCCTTCCAGCAATAATAATAGTAATAACCTGTTCACATATGTTAGGTTTATAGTTTTTGATAAGTGTAGTTGTAGTTGAATGTTGCCAGACTTTCATTATTGACCAAGAAACACAGATTATCATTAAGCATAGTAAAGATGCTCTATTTGTGTCTTCTGCCATAGGTTGCCTCTTCTGATGCTACCAACATCGAGTCATCAATAAGAGAAGATGAAAACTCATATATTATTAATGGGCATAAGTGGTGGACGTCAGGTATGAATGTAAAGGAAAACTATAGGCAGTTTTCAGTTATCAGTGTTACAGAGATGACATGTCAGTAGTGCATGATCACAGGCTGACAGGCCTTTTTGGCATACACAATCAGAAAGTTGTGCCAGGATGGGCTTACTTTATCACACAGCTCCACCACGCTCTCTTTGCCGTTTGTTCTGGCTCTAATCCTTCCTGACCACTTATTATGGATCAGGACTACTGAGAAGAGCACTTATGCAGGATGCCGGGCTCAATACATGAGTCTGGGGATAGATTGTGCACTTTAATCTGGTGGTCAAAGAAACACAGCAGGGACAGATGTCTCTTGTGCAAGCAGGATCTTGGTAGCAATAATGGCTATTGGCTCATATCGCTCTTTAACGGAATATGTGCTTAGCACATTTTCACCGATGGCTCTCACTAATGTCACACTCCCTGATGGTGCATTAGTAGAAGTCTAACTGTCAGTGTTCAGATATCCAGATTCTTTGGTACACTAGGTAAGCTTTGGCTTGTATTATACATGTACATGGAGATATAAAATATACAGTACTAACCAGTTGTGGATGGGATACACCATCAGTGTGTGGATGGGGCCCACACACGTTGGTTTAAAATGGCCAATACAGAGGAATTAATTGATGACTATTAGTTTGTTTATTAGCATCCCTGAAATTGTATTTGGATTATGATATTAAATGCAGTGTATCTGTGTTTTAACCAGTTAAGAATAAATCTTTTTTTTTTTTTTTTCCGTTTCATTTAAGTGACACTAGCTTTTTTGCAGGTGCACTGGATCCACGCTGTAAAATCTGCATCTTTATGGGAAAGACTGATCTAGATGCCCCTCGCCATAAACAGCAGACGATGATCCTAGTTCCCATGGATACTCCTGGAGTAACAATCCTGAGGCCTCTTACTGTCTATGGATTAGAGGATGCTCCAGGTATGAATTGCAGTATATGTTCATGGTTTAGAAGCACTATTTTACATGTTAGGGAGCATGTAAAAGCATATGTACTAGAAAATTGGTGATGGAACCAAAAGAACTACTTTAAAGTGCTTGAAATGAGTATTTTATGCTCCGTTTCCAAACTTTCCACATTCTCATCTCTACAATTTCCAGCCATATACACTTAGTGGCCAAATTGTTCGAGGATCTGTGGGCAAGGCCTGTGGTTGTAAGGGTGGGCAGACTTGTTCAGATTGCAGATAATCTGAATCAGTGACCAATTCAGATGACCTCTCAATGAACAGTGCCTCAAACATTACATTGTATGGGCTAAGGAAGCAGAAGACATGTCTGAACACCTACAAACAGGATGATATGCCTCCAGTTTGCTCAGGAACACAGGAACTGGACATTAAATGATTTGGAAACTGGTCGTGTGGTCTGACAAATCACATCTCCAATTACGCTATGCAGAGGGTGAGAATATGGAAACAACAGCATGAAGCATGGATCCTTCTAGCATCATCACAACTCTTCAGGTTGGCAGAGGCAATGTTATGGGGCATATTATCATGGGAGTCTGGGCCCTTTGATTCGTGTGGATCAACGTCTGTCTGGCCAAAGTTATTTAAATATCGTAGCTGGCCAAATGCACCCAGTGATATCCATGGTTTTTCCCAATGGAGATGGATATATCCAGAAGGACAAAGCTCCATGTCATAGGACTCGCATTGTATGTGAATGGTTTGAGGAGCATGACGAATCAATCCCAGATCTCAGTCCCATTGAACATTTGTGGGATGAGGACGAAAGGGGGATCTGGCAAATGGATCTGCTACCATCAAACCTTCAGGAATTAGATGATGCAGTTCATCACATTTGGGCTAATATTACCCACAAACTATACCAACAGTAACACCCATGCCTAGAAAAATTCATACCGTATTATAGGCAAAAAAGTGGTCCACCAAAGTACTAACCTGCTGGTCATAATAATTTGGCCACTCATTGTATTTCAGAACAAAACAGTCACATATTTTACGTCCATTGCCAGACATATGTTGTAAAGTGGAAACTGACCATCGTTGTCATATACCATGGCAAAATACATCATATTCCCAGCCAAATATTGCAGACAAATACCCCTAATACAGATTCAGAAATACCCTCCAGGTGCTTGTTCTGTTTCTGTAATTTTCTTCCCCCAGTTACCATTCTTCCTGCCACAGCATTGCACTAGTGGAACATGCATTCCATTAGGGGAGTCCCAGGCAATTAGTGGTTGATGTTTGGAGCTCCCTAGGCCCTGTCTCTGACACTTACACATTGTCAGGGGAATGAGCCATTGGGAACAGTAATTAACATCTTGCAGACAGCTCCCTGTACTCTGATTTGTTCATATTGTCAGATCAGAACCTCTACAGATAATTTCCTGCCTGAAGCTATTAACAAATCACAGTGCTACATGTTACTAACCAGCAACATTTTCTGCCATTCAATCGGCAGTACAACATAAGGAGAAAACGTCATGCTGAGTTCAGTATAAGGCGGCTATATGGTGACCACAAGATGGAAGATCTCTTTGTATAGTTGTCACCAGAATGAATTCTGCTATAGATAGATACTAGCCTCCAAGGAGCATTCTGTATCATAGTCATCAGAATGTATATTGGGTTGCCTGGAGGCCCTAAGTTTTCAGATAGCTACTCTGAAGAAAAGATTAATTTCTGATAATTTTGGCTTCTCTGTTATGCTCTCTTGATATTCTGGGGTCATTCAGAGCTATGAGTTGAGTGTTCAATGGTCATGAATAACCCAGGCCAATAAAGAGGAGGCGCCTGTCAGGCTCAGTAACAGCAGAGGTGATGGTAAATGCGCCTGTTACTTCTGCTGTGACCAGGTGGTGAGATCTCTGCATGGGGGACTGAAAAATAATGCACAGCCTTGCAATCCTGTAGGTAACTGGGCACCACTAAGGTATTGATTCAGGTGGGAATGTGTTATCTTGGGTAAAATGAAAGCACAGAAATTCAGTGTGTGTTTCTGTCCTGCAGCTGGACATGGAGAATTACGCTTTGACAATGTACGTGTGCCTAAGGAAAACATACTCCTGGGTAGAGGCAGAGGATTTGAAATTGCACAGGGCAGACTAGGTCCAGGGAGGATACATCACTGCATGAGGCTTATTGGACATGCAGAGAGGTCTTTAACTCTCATGAAGCAGAGGGTAAGTAAATAGATCTTTCCCTTTATGAATACAATTTACAACAGATGAGAAGTGTCCTCGCATTAAGCACTCACAAGTCTGTGCAAAAATAATTGTAACACAATTTGGCCAGTTTTACTTTTGCTGAAGACTGCAAAACATCCAATCTGCAAATCTAAATATTGTATTCTGTCAGACACAACAGCTTTACTGCCAAGCGATCTCTCTCTCTAATGGAGAAAATGCTAAGAGAACCCTAGAAGACCGAGGGATTCTTTTTGCAAGTGATTATATGTTCTGGATTGGTCAGTTAATAAGAAAGGCAGTTTATCTACAAAATACTACTATAATAGTGCGGGTTTTTTAGAATGAAGATGTTGCCCATGACAACCAATCAGATTCTACTTAACATTTATCTAGCACCTTCTAGAAAATAATTGCTAGAATCTGATTGGTTGTATGGGCAACATCTCCATTTCTAAAACACTTTCGTAAATATACCCCCTTGCCTCAATATGCCATGCCGCAAGGTCCTGTACAACTCTGCTAGCGCCAAGCGTCTTTTTTGCATATTTTTCACCAGGAAATGCCTCTTATTCGTAATACGATGCGACTAATATGCACCACAAGACTGCACTCATTAATTTGATAATTGACACTTGTATATCTGTGTGCGAATCAATCTGAATACGAAACATAGCGGAACTTGGCATGGAAACAAGCCGCGGCTGATGCATCATAGCTCTTATACAGATTATGTTGCGCACATCTGTACAAGTGTTGTATATCAGATTAATAAGTGCAGTCTTCTGGTGTGTCTTAGTTGCATCGCATTGTGACTTAGACGCATTTTCAGAGTTGTAAGACAAGACCAGACCGGTAGTGCCGAAAGGGGCTGTTTGGCGCCTGTGGAAAGAGTGTATGAGGACACATCTGTATTTACCTTTGTATAACTAGCAGTTATAGGTTGGTGAACCGCGCTCAATGATGTTTCGTTGGGGAAGGGGGGGGGGGGGTGGAGGGGACAGGGGGAAGGGCTGGTGGGGGAGTGGAGGGGGATGGGTGGAGGTTGGGGGGTGAGTATACGAATATGTATGTGTATCTGAAGTGATGGGGGATGATGGTTGGTGGGGAGGGTGAGAGTGCTGCACCTAAGGTAGGAGTACATGTTCCTACCTGAGAAATCAAATGGTAAAAGGATTGGTAAGGTGCGCTCTCTAATAGTGTGGTAATATGGGGTGGTGGTTTGCGTACAGTGTAGTGTTGAAAAAAGAGAGAGAGACTGAAACTGCGGTGTTGGGTCAATTGGTTTATTAGTAGGCACAATGCTGCTATGACAATCGACCCGGGGGTGGGTGGGGTGGAACAGGGTAAATGGCACGGGGGGAAAGGAAGGTGGACCCTTTTAGGGGGCTCCTTACCGTGCGGTTCAAGACCAGCACGTCGTCTCTGCTGGACCTTTGGTCGACAGTCTTACTGACTCGGCAATGATGTGGCGGAAGTCTCTGAGGGTAAGGGTGGGTGGCGGCGTTCTGCACTGGTGCAACTTGCCTATCGGTAGGGTGCCTGGGTGTGGTGTTGCCATAAGGGAGGGTGATGGTGCTGATGAGGCAGTCTCTTGATCTGAGTGTACTGCTGGTTGCCTGGTGGCTGTGGTCGCTGACCACTTCTTGGTTACTGCTCCTGGTTTGGAGGTACCGTTGGTGTAGTGTTCTTCCTTGTGGCACTCCGCGGTGTTGGGGGTCAGACTGGTGGTGTCTGGACCAGTGGTTTAGCCGGATGCGGAGGAGTCTGTGGGCCAGGTGGCTGGTGGCTGCTGCAGGCTGTCAGCGGCGCAGTGAGTGGCTGTGTGCCGTGGGTCTGACCTGTGTACCGCGAGGGACGGCGGGACGGCCGGAAGAGGTGTGCGTCCAGGGTGGGGATGCCGCTCGCTGGAGGTGCTGGCGGCTCCCTGGAACACTGATGTGCGGTCACGGGTGTGAGCGCAATTCAGCAGGAAGGGAGCCGGGAGTGCTGCGGTCACAAGGTGGGGATGCCGCTCTCCAGAGGTGCTGGCGGCTCCTTGGATCAGACAGGCTCTCGTGTCAGCTGTGCAGGTGTGCGTGCAGGCATGCGGGTGGAGGGTTCCGGATCAGGGAAGGGACAGTGTACAGATCCGGTCTCAGTGGAAGGTGGAAGCGGTGGCTGGGGATGGAAGTGTCTCAAACACATTTCGACTCTGCCTTAATCATGGTGGTTTCTATAACTTTACCCAGAGAGGGAACATGGAACTGGGATGGATGTAAAAGCCTTTCTTTACTCCATTTCCTAGCATTTGTCCATTAGAGAGCAGAGTGGTCACACTTGAGATGTACAATAGGTATCACTTTGTCAGTATACAGTATTAAGCACAGGTTTTGTAGGGTTAAGAACCTGAAAACTTTTACAAAAGCTGCCTGATAATTTGAAATATTTGTAATAGGTTGTAAGATGACCTGATAAGCTTACTTCTTATCAGAGCCATAACTAGACTTTTTGGTGCCCTGTGCCAGAAAAGGCGATTATCCCCCCACCCCCCACCCCCTATTTTTTAAATAGGGACATAGGATGTGTGACCAAAAAGGGGCGTGGCCACTTGGAAGTGCCATGACAAATGTGTACCGGTCCCGTTGTACCACTGTTATCCAGGTGTCACTGCCATGTGATGGCTGCATTGATCATACACAATAATTATACAGTATAACACACCAGCTTTAGATACACTGGTGAAGCTGCACTTGCAGAAGGATTTGTCCATCAGAACAGCCATGAACAAGTCTGGAGCCGGCTGAAGGTATAGAAAGAGTGCTACTTGTAGTGTATATATATCAAATAGTGGCAGGGAGGTCCGTGTATGTACCCTGCACCGACAGCTGAACTCACCAGCAAGAGTACTCGAGGTGTGCTGGTAACTGTGTTCAAGGCTGCCATCAGAAATTTGGGCAGATAGCTCCATGTGTAAGGTGTCTGACTGCCATGTGTGAGAAGATAGGTTTGAGTCCTGGGTATGACAGTATTTTGAAATGTGTGTATTAAATAAAAGCGGATGTGTCACAGTGCAGCTGAACCGGATGTTGACTTACTGGGTCCGTCAGCACTGGGGTCCAGGCTGGCGAAGGACAGCGGGTGGGAGATCCCCAGCGCCCGCTGTCAGGTGCTCTCTCTCCTCTGGCGGCTCTATATGCAGGCGGCCGAGGCTCCCATAGGGACGCACGTGCCGCTCTGTTACAGATTTAAAGGGACAGGTGCGAGATTAGGAAGTAGCTGATTGGGGCTGATTTGAACCCTGACCTATATAAGGAAGTTCCTGGGAGCACTCCAGCACCCAGGAACTTCCTTATATAGGTCAGGGTTCAAACCAGAGTATAGGCTCCATTACCTTACTCCAGCGTTCCTGTGTATATCTCGTTACTTGTTCCTGACCTTGGCTTGTTTGTGACTACAATTTCGCCTGACCCCTGGTACTGCATTGAATATCTGGTTTTGACCTTGGCTATCCTCCGTGACCTGCATACATTTGCTCCCTGGTACCGTCTTGTCCGTATGGTTCTGAACCTGCCTGTTCAGCAGCACCTGTATATGGGAACCTATCCTGAGGGCCCGCGACCTGTGTGTCGGACGCAGCCAAGTCCATACCTTCTTGAAAGGGTTCCTGGTGAACACCGCCGGCACATTAGACTCCGCACCTCAGGAATAGGTCTCGACAATCCCCAAATACGGGCTGCATCCATTATCCACCCGTGAGTTGTGACAGCATACTCTGGCCCAAGAAAAGAAATGGATGCTGCTGGTAACCCCTCACCACGTGACCTATTGGTGAATTTGATTGGTCGAGTGGAACAACAAGAACAAGACCAGGCTCAAATTATGCAGTAACAAAACAATATAGAAAGAACGCGCTAAAAATTAAGAGATCAAAGATATTATATACACCTAAATAGGCAATATATTAGTGTTAAGCATTTATTATAAACAAAGTCCTTTTAACAAAAAGTAATATATTAGTTCCGAATGGCCGAATGACAATGATTCTGTATTGTTCCTCAAAGAATTATATTTGAAAGTAATAAATTGGTACTGAGGGCCTGATTCAGACCCGCTCGCGAGCACTATGCACTCGCAAGCGGGTCGATGGTGGCCCAGTGCGCATGCGCACGACGGAGCCGACTCCGTCGTGCGCATGCGCGAGACCCGGATAGCGACGCGCAAACCGTCGCTCCGGGTCTCGTACCAAAGGGGGCGTGCTGTCGCCCTTTGGTGGGCGGGTCGCGGGCGTGGCTGCCCAGACGGAGGCGTTCCTAAGGGAACGCCTACCGTCTGGGGCCAGCCCCACTGACATCACAAGTGATGTCAGTGGGAGAGCTTTCGGCTCTGTTAGAGCCGAAAGCTCTCTGGGGCTTGCGGCAACGAGACCCTACCACAAGGATCTCGTCCCAAGCCCGATGGTCTTGACCATCGCGACCATCTTCCTGGCCGCTCGCTATAGCTGTGGGTGGTTACCCACAGCTGTGCGAGCGGCCAGGAGGCCGCTCTACAAAAATAGAAGGCCGGCCCTGTTTCAGAGCGATCGCTCTGTCAGAGCGTCCGGCTCTGAATCAGGCCCTGAGTCCTTGTAATGAACAAAAGTTTCTTTGAAAAATAGTGTATAAGATTCAGATGGCTGACAGTGGTTCTGTGTTCTTCTTTCTGGGACTTTCACAGAAAGTTTTTCAACAGATGAGATGAAATATCAAAAGGAAAATCCTTCATGAGAACAACCTTTCTTCTCGGTCAAACTGGAATACACCCTCACACCAAAAAAATCACCCAGACAGAGAAGACCCAAAGGCCAACGTTGATAAAAGGTTTTTTTATTTTTAACATAAAAAATGGTTAATAATATGATTAACCATCTTACATTAAAATATTATTTCCTTTTACACCTTATGGTGAATGCTCGCCAACAAGGACCATGAGCAATTCCACTTATAATGCGATCCAACGCGTTTCGTCTTTATAAAGACTTCTTAAGGGGTACATCACAATTTGTTGAAGAATTCCAGTTCGTAACAGAACATAAAATATGTTTTTTCAACAGCATCTTGGACAGGGAAAATGCTGGTATGCAGACCTCAGTCGCTCTCAGTGCATCAAATTATGCAGTGCCTGCAGACGTTAATGCAACCAGTTGACAATCTGCGTTCTCTGCCTGCACAGCCTACGTCACCTCCTACGGTGTCTGTTACAACTGCTGGGGCATCCGCGCCATTGCAAATTACAAATCCCTCCAAATATGAAGAGGATCCCAAAAGTTGTCAGGGTTTTCTGAACCAGTGCTCAATCCAATTCGAGATCCAAGCAGCACATTTTTCATCCAAGAGAACCAAGGTGGCCTACGTTATTTCCTTGTTGTCCTTACAGGCTCTTGCCTGGGCTTCTCCACTATGGGAAATGAATGATCCCTTGGTCAATGACAGCTCGAAATTTTTAGAATTTTCAGAAGGGTTTTCGATGAGCCCAGCCGGGTATCGTCCGCTTCATCAGCTATTCTGCAATTAAAACAAGGCAGTCAGACTGCAGGTCAATACGCAGTGCAATTCCGAACCTTTGCCTCTGAATTGGGATGGAACAATGCAGCTTTGTTTGCGGCCTTTATGCAGGGTCTTTCTGAACAATTTAAAGGCGTCTTAGCGTCCAGAGAGTTGCCCACATCCTTGGACAACTTAATATACTTATGCATCCGCATAGATAGGCGCCACAGAGAGAGAGTGGGAGCAGTCCTTGTGCTTCAGCTTCAAACTTGCACCTCGTTTTACTGCTCCAGTAGATTCTCTTGAGGAACCTATGCAGATTGGGAAATCATGTTTGCCAGTTGTGGAGAGGGAAAGGAGATTTAAGAATACATTGTGCCTGTACTGTGGTGACCCAGATCATCTTCTCATTCAGTGTCCTAAATGATCCAGGAAACGACAAGGCCTAACTGATTGAGGGGTGGTCAGCTTAGGTGCGCTTCAGCACACCCCAACCGAGAAAGTTTTATAACAGTTTACGATCGATTTGATCCTGCTGTTAGAAAAACCCACCGAGACTCTTAAGGCCTTTTTGGATTCAGGAGGTAAAGAAACTGTGTAAAGCCTCTTCCAGGTATAAACGGGTGGCGGACAAGAAGAGAAGGAAGGGTTCTGTGCTGAACCCCGGTGATAAAGTCTGGTTATCCACTAAACACTTGCAATTGATAGTTTCCACCATGAAGTTTGCTCCCAGATTCTTTGGTTCCTTCCAGATCCTTCAGGTAATCAATCCAGTAGCTGTTCGCTTAAAACTTCCTGGTACTCTCAGGATTCCCAACGTATTTCATATCTCTCTCCTCAAACCATTGGAAGTTCCTGGGAGCACTCCAGTGCCAGAGTATAGGCTCCATTACCTTACTCCAGCGTTCCTGTGTATATCTCATTACTTGTTCATGACCTTGGCTTCTTTGTGACTACGATTTCGTCTGACCCCTGGTACTGCATTGAATATTTGATTTTGACCTTGGCTATCCTCCGTGACCTGCATACGTTTGCTCCCTGGTAACATCTTGTTCATTTGGTTCTGACCCAGCCTCTCGACTATGTTGAAAGTATTTACTGCTCCATCCAGAGTTCACCAGCAACTGTATAAGGGAACCTATCCTGAGGGCTGCGACCTGTGTGTTGGATGCAGCCAAGTCCATACCTTCTTGCGAGGGTCCCTATGAATACCGCTGGCACATTAGACTCCGCACCGCAGGAATTGGTCTCATCAATCTCCAAATACGGGCTGCATCCATTATCCACCCATGAGTTATGACAGGATGTGACTGAAGGTACTTGGGGAGGTGGCCAGATGGAGGAGTCGGCCAGGAAGGCGATAGGGGTGGAGATGACGGGGATAAAAGAAGAGGAAGCTACAAGTGAGAATGATTATAAACAGAAATTTGACAGGCCCGAACAGCGCCCCCTGTGCTGTGGTGCCTTGTGCTGTGGTACATGTCGCACCACCCTAATTACGGCCCTACTTCTTATCACAGACATGTATAATGTTCATAGAAACTGCACCTTTACTTAGTGATCAAGTATCTACCCGAAACTGCTTATTGAGACCAGGGCACAGCTCTCTGCCCGTTGAATTTTCCGACAGCTCTTCCTGATAATACCACATTTTATTTTCACATTTACATTGGCAAATAATAAGAGGCAGAGGTCATATAATTGGGACAGATTATCAGCTATTAATGGTTAACTTAATATTGCAATATCTAAGGTGTCTGCACACTCTGCTAGTGATCTTTCATTGTCACCTGGCTTGGATCTCTAATTTCTTGGTATGGAGTAGTGACCTCTATTGGTATATCCCTATGGGAGAAATCCCTTCAAATGGTATTAATACAATTTTTTTTTTCATTATATCACGGCAATGCATCTCAATGCTCTTTACAATGTAACTAGCTGATTTTATTTATCTCTCTTCCCTCTATGCCGATGCTGAAATCCCGACAAGGGAGTTAAGATAGGCATCGAAATACAGACGCCTATCTTAATCCCGATCCAGGAGGAAGCATGTCCGAACGAGGTAAATCCGGGGCTCCCGTCCTGTTAGCCACAGGGGAGAGGGTTAGGTTTAGGGCAGTTAGCGGGTCAGCGTTAGGTTTTGTTTTGTTTTTTTTTGGGGGGGGGGGGAGTCAGGCACCACTGGGGGGGGTTAGGTTAAGGCACTAAGCGTGGAGGGTTAGGTTTAGGCACGAAGGAGGGGGACTTAGGTTCAGGAACTAACAGGGAGGGTTAGGGTTAGACTACAAGAAGGGAGGGTTTAGGGGGGGAAGGGTAAGTATACTTACCCGGCCGCTGTCGGGATACCAACCTTCGGGATGCCGCTGTTGGTATTGTGACAGGAGGCACCCCGATAGCCGGCATTACACACCGATTCCTTTTGCTATAACCTTTGCCACATATTCTCAAATCCCACAATGTTTAATAATGTTTCTTCCCTCTAAATGGTCTTCAGTCTTGAAGAAAAGCGCTATCTAAATAAATGTATTATTATTATTTGTACTTTTGTGCTATCCTTCCATGATATTATCCGTACAATTATTGCCTTCAAACCCCCATCACATTTGGTTACTTACTCCTCCACTTCGCTCTGATAAACATAAATCACTTCTTAACTGTAACAATTTCACAACACTATATCACCTGTCAAAATCCTTTAAATGCATACTATTGAACGCACACTTTCTTCTTCAGGGTCCATAGGGAACCACAAGGATAACCATGGGGTGTAAGGTGGTTGGAGCTAACTGGGCACCAAACTGTCAAAAGCGTCACCTCCCAGGTCCTGGTTCTGGGGGGAAAAAATGAGTAAGGTCCCCCTGTATAATGCAGAACCAGCACTGGACTTTTTCTAGCGGAGGGCTAATGCCACAGCCAGGGGAGCCCTTTCACCGGGCCCCCCATGCGAAGCATTAACCCTGACCACTAGCCAGCCCAGGCCTGGGATCCCTGGGGAGCTGGGGGAAGCTGCGTTGGATACTGGACTCCTTCTAAGGCATCTGCGACCTCGGTAGTCGCTCGCCGGGTCCTTTGGCCACGATCCTGGAAAGCAGACACAGAATCCAAGAAGGCCCTCGAATCCTTACCTTTCTCTGGAAACTTACTGTTCGGCGCAGAGTTGGACAAAATCGTGGCTACAGTGGCAGCCTCAAAATCTGCCTTGCTGCCATCAGCAGTTATCCCTAAGCCTAGACCGTCCTCCTTTCGGTCCTTTCGCCCCCAGGAGAAGGCAAAAGGACAGTCCTTTCCCAGGCAGCCTAGTTCTCACAAGACCTCCAAGCCACGATCCAAGCAGCCTTGGTCAGCCAGACGTCCAGCTTCCAAGTCTGACAACAAATACGCCGCCTGATGGGGTGGGCCTCCTCCTGGGAGATCCCAGGGTGGGAAGTCGATTTCTTCGTTTTGCCGACGCCTGGGTCCGAGAAGTGGTCTCTCAGGGGTACACCCTTGACTTTCTGAGGCGTCCTCCCCAGCAGTTTTTTTGTACTAGTCCCCCATCAGACTCCATCAAGGCCTTGGCCCTACAGGAAGCCATTCACTCCCTGCTGTGTTCAGGTGCGATAATACCGGTTCCTTTGGCTCATCGAGGAAGCCCAACGGGTCTCATCGGCCTATTCTGAATCTCAAATCCCTCAACAAATTTATCCGAGTGCCCAAGTTCTGCATGGAAACTCTACGATCAATTGTCCTGGCATTGGAGCCTGGGGATTTTATGGCTTCTCTGGACATTCAGGATACATACCTGCATGTGCCTATTACTCCAACCCACCAACGGTTTCCTACGGTTTGCTGTCCTGTAGCAGCATTACCAGTTTCGGGTGCTGCCCTTTGGTCTGTCAATGGCCTCTCGGGTCTTTACCAAAATAATGGCAGTCATGGTGGCCCACCTCAGGCATCAGGGAGTCAGAATCCTGCCATACCTAGACAACCTCTTAATTTTGACACATTTACCGGCTGTTTTACAACACCATTCTCCAGCTGACCTTTGCCTGCCTGCAAGCACATGCTGGCTCATCAATTGGAGAAAGTCCTCCCTCTCTCCCACACAGCGGATGGTACACCTGGGTGCACTCCTGGATTCTCAAATACAAAGGATCTTTCTGCCAGTAGACAAAATTGTGGCATTGCAGTTGCGTGTGCGCAACTTGCTCCGCAATCGAAGGGTATCCATTCACTCAGCAATGCAGGTCCTGGGGTCAATTGTATCCACCTTCGATATGGTGGAATATGCCCAGTTCCATTCCAGGCCCCTTCAACAACTAATTCTCTCCTGGGGGAACGGGCAGTACCATCTAATCCGGTCCCAAACGATCCTCCTCCCTCCGGAGGTCCATCTTTCCCTCTCATGTTGGCTGCAGACGTCCCATCTGGACAAGGGTCACCCCTTCTGGATTCCAAATTGGGAGCTTCTCACTACAAATGCCAGCCTTCGCGGAATGGCTGCAGTCACTGGTCATCATACCTTTCAGAGACGGTGGACAGCCCAGGAAAGTCGCCTGCCCATAAACATTCTGGAGCTTCGAACAGTGTACAGAACGCTCACTCTGGCGCGAGATCTTTTCCGGGGCAGGCCAGTCCAAATCCAGTACGACAACGCGACTGCGGTAGCCTACCTCAACCATCAGGGAGGCACGCGAAGTCGGGCAGTCATGTGGGAACTAGCACACATCCTGGTCTGGGCCAAACATAATCTCCCGGCAATCTCGGCAGTGTTCATTCCCGGAGTCCTCAATTGGGAAGTAGCCTTCGTAAGCCATCAGGATGTACACGCCGGAGAATGGGCTCTCCACCCGGATGTAGACCTCATGGCACGTCACAAGCACAAGGTCCCCAGGTGTAGGTCCAGGACCAGAGATCCCCCAGCCGCCTTCGTGGATGCTCTGCCAATGCGGTGGGACTTCAATCTTGCATACTTCTTTCCTCCTGTATCCCTCCTCCCGAGGGTTCTCCGAAAATTCAAGCAAGAAGGTGGCACGGTGATACTGATAGCTCCAGCCTGGCCCAGGTGCCATTGGTTCACTGACCTACGGAGTCTCTCCATAGACTCTCCTTTTCCACTTCTTCTACGGCCGGATCTATTAGCGCAGGGCCCTTTCCTGCACCCGGACCTACCTCATCTGTCTTTGACGCTGTGACTCTTGAGTCATTCCTCTTAAAAGCAAAGAGTTTCTATCGCTCTGTGGTCCAGACGATGCTCAGAGCACGTAAGCCTTCCTCAGCCCGCATCTATTACAGAGTTTGGCACTCTTACTTTCAATGGTGCTCCCCCAGAAACTATGACCCTACAGTTTTTTAGGGTTTCCCGGGTGCTTGCCTTTCTCCAGGCTGGGTTAGACTTCGGCCTCCGCCTGGCCTCCTTTAGAGTTCAGGTTTCTGCAGTGTCAGTCTGGTTCCAGCGAAGGATCGCTCCCCTGCCTGATGTTAGAACGTTTCTTCAGAGTGTTCTCCACCTTCAACCTCCTTTTGTCCCTCCGGTGGCCCCGTGGGATTTGTCCTTGGTTCTTCAGGCTCTACAGGCTCCTCCGTTTGAAGCTCTATAACTCAGTAGACCTCAAGTGGCTGACGGCGAAGACGCTCTTCCTCCTCGCTATCTCCTCTGCCTGCAGGGTATCTAACTTAGCAGCGATCTCCTGTCGCTCCCCCTTTTTGATTTTTCATTTGGACAGAGCTGTCCTCCGTACTCGGGCTGGTTACCTTCCTAAAGTGGTATTCTGATTCCATTTAAATGAAGAGATTGTGGTTCCGGCCTTCCAATCCTCGGACCTCTCTGCAGGTGAAGCCTCCCTTGATGTTGTTCGTGCTCTTCGGATCTACGTCGATCGTACCAACTCCTATAGGAAATCGGATTCTCTTTTTGCGTTGTACGTCTTTCATAAACTGGGCAGGCCAGCTAATAAACAGACTCTGGCCCCATGGCTTCGCATGACAATCTCTCAGGCTTACACGCAAACTGGTCTTACTGTTCCACACACGGTTACAGCACATTCTACTCGGTCTGTGGGACGTTTGTAGGCTGTTCACTGTGGAGCTTCTGCTGAACAATTGTGCAGGGCAGCCACGTGGTCTTCCGTCCACACCTTCCACAGGTTTGCCACCTTTGCTTCTCAGGATGCTTCCTTGGGGCGATGGATTCTCCTTTCTGCTCAGGAGCGTTCCCACCCTTAGGGGAAACTGCTTTAGGACATCCCCATGGTTAGCCCTGTAGATCTGTATAGATCCTGAAGAAGAAAATAAGAGTTATGGTAGACTTGCCTTTGTTAACTCTTTTACTTCGAGGTCCATAGGATCCATACTGCACCCACTCTGCCGCACCTGGCTTCATTGGTATTTTCCTCTTAGTCACTGATTTCCTCATCTTCTGTGAGAGTGTTTCTTGTGTGTAATGTTCTTCCTTCACCTGTTTCCTGCTCCTTCCTTGGGCTTGTTCACAAAACTGTCTGCCTTTGGCTGGGGGCGGGGTATATGTGGAGGACAACTGGTGTATCCTGGGAGCTAAAGCTATTGACTGTTTGGTACCCGGTTAGCTTCAACCACCTACACCCCATGGTTATCCCTGTGGATCTTATGGACCTCGAAGTAAAACAGTTAACAAAGGTAAGTCTACCATAACTCTTCTTTTTTGTTCGTAGTTCACTGACACCATCCATGATGGAAACATTGCTCTCACAATCAGATGCTGCTTTGCCTACAGCCCCTTCGCATGGTGGTCGACACTTTACCAACAGATTATTATAGCTTTTATTAATGTGTCAACACAAGTGTTCCGTACATAAGGTATATCATACATAGCAAAAAGCAAAGGTACATTAGACAATTACAGACTACTTTACAAATAGACAAGAGTGACATAATTACATAAAATAAACCTGCAAATTACATAACTACATGGAGGAGACCGTAAGAACAAGGGTCCTGTTCGTGAGCACTTACATTCTAGGATGAATATTGGTGGGTACCATGAAGAAATGGGCAGCAGTGCTGTTGGGTGCAGAGACTGGAGTAGCAGTGGCAGGCTTGAGTAAATTAATTCATTGTAAGGGCAAGCTTGCTCCCACATTACATGCATGGACACATATCTGCAGCCAGATCATTCACATCCTTATGACTGAACCCGTCTTATTCATGGTGTAATAGATGCGTCTGAAAAAAAGGGATATTTTTTGCCAACACAGCTTCCCCAAACTGCGAATACCCTGTTACCAATTGGCATCTGTACTTGTGTGCCTCAGCATCAGAGCATAATACAGTGTAAAATACATCTGCAAAACAGACTTGTTTTCAACTCTGCCTCAGCCCTTTTAAGTTCAGTTTTAGAGATGTTACATTTAAGGAAGTATTGGGACTTCCAAAAGGAAAAGGTGATATGAGAGAGGTCAGGATAAGAGAGGTAAATACAGGTATAGACAGTTGATAATGGAGCCTATTGGAGCTAATTGGCATTCCAGGGGAAGAAGTATAGAGAGGGAAGAGAAGGGGTCCCAGGGCAGATCTTGGGGAACAGCGACAGGAAGGGAGAGATGAGGAGAGGTGGAGGAAGAAGGAGTTTGACAAATAAGAGGTGATCCATGATAATGCGGTGTCATGGAGGCAGATGAAGTGGAGGGTTTGCAGGAGGAGGGTGGGGTCGATGGGATTGTGAAGCAGGTGTAGATGACACTTAGATTTAGCAGTGAAGAGGTTGTTGGTGACCTTGGTGAGTTCATTTTCAGTGGAGTGGAAAGATTGCAAACTGAATTGAAAGGATTGTTCTAGGAGGGAATGACAGGAGAGGTGGGAGGTGAGTCGGTTGCAGAAAATCCACTCCAGTAACTTGGGAGTTGTATCAGAGGAGAGAGATGAGGTGGTAATTGGAGAGAGGCAAGGGAGGGTTTTCTAGAGAATGGAGTAGAACAGAGCATATTTGAATGATGAGGGATCGATACCAACAGAGAGGGATAGTTTTAAGAGATGGGCGGTATGGCAGCAGGAGGGAGAACTAGAGAGTGGATTAGGTGGAAAGGGCAGGGGGAGGGTGCGTGTTTAGATGCATCATGGGCACACCATGGAAACATGGACCAGCCCTATGGCAGGTGCAGTTTCTCTATCCGAGCGCATCTCTGAATGCAGCTGCTTTCAGCAACACGTCCGCATTGGCTTTGCCACCTCCATTACCTCCCGGCAATGCGTACTAAAATTCTCAGACCATGCACCCGATTTAGTGCACATACAATCGAGATGCATGTGCAAACTTAAAACATCATCCATTTACGTCTGACATTGTCCCTGCGTCAGGCCCAAAGTTTCTGCAGGAGCGAGCAGTACAATACAAAACATGTAACCATAGTATTAGTACAAATTATTACTGTTACACCTCAGACTGGGTAGCACAAACCATAAATGACAAACAAGAAAATAGTATATGGATGCAATTAGTCTTTTCTGATTCAGCAGCACAGAAGCTTAATCGCACCCCATCAACAGAACCTAAGTTTTCATTTCCTCTGTGTCGACCAATACCTGAACCATAGCACTCTAAAAAAATTTGCAGCCTTTAAAAGCTCTCTCTCAAAGTAATGGGACTGCCTCAGATAATACTGTTATCTACCGCTTCTACAGAAACGCTCTTCGTGCTATAATATTATACTTATATAATTGTAATGCCAAACACCTACTTAATACATTGGAATCTGTTCTCAAACCTCTGACATCTACCTCTCCAACCACCATCACTGCTTCCTTCTTCAATATATAATGTTGTATATTAGTACTGACAGGCCTGTTCCTGGCATCCATTGTGGCCTCACCATGCTTATTTTGTTTCTTGTACTGTGGCATGCCTTCAGCCGGGGACACAAATTTTCCATATAGTGCTCACTGGAGTTTTGAAGTAGTTGAGAAAATGTCTTTGCTGAGTTGTTTCCTGTTGCGCTTTCATCTCCATGAGGGGCCATCCTGTAGCTCCTGCAGCGTGCCTCCTACCCAGGGGATAGATGCTCATTGTTGTGTATGCTCTGCTATGGAACATGTGTAGTGCTAAATATCGCAGCATCCATCTGCAAAATAGACTTGCATGCAACTCTACATCAGCTACATCTTATTTAATTTCTGGAAGAAATTATTGACAAACTGCTTAAAGAAAGAATTATTGATGACCATAAAATACCTAAGATATGGAATTATTGAGGCTAGATGTAATTTATTTTGTTATTAAAGATATTGCTTTGGAATATTTTTCACCTAGTTTTGACATTGCACACAAGAAGCTGATTTATTCGCTGAGTAAGTGGAAGTTTAACTATTTGGACCTGGCCTCAAATGTGTTATTATTGAAGGTCATACAAATAGAGTAGTTACAAATCTAGGAAGTGTTAGTGGAATTCTTAATATTTCCTTACCTCATAGTTTTTACTTCCACAGCTAGTAGACGTACAGGAGCATGTCATTCTGTCTTTCTCTGTCCCTCTGCCATTAGTACGGTCTTCCCCACTATAGTAACCAAAAGTGCCGGAGATGAAGCCATTATAGAGCCATCATTGTTGGGGGGGGGGGGGGGGGGTTTCCCCTCAAAAAGTACAGCTGTTGCCACTACAGAGATACTCTGTCTTTCGTCGTCTAGCGATCCATAGTACAGGAGACTGAATCACTATCAGTGAGATGCACATACATGCTAGTATTGCAAACTCATTTAGTCATCTTAGTTCTGCTTGGTCACAAACTGCAGCATTTACTGGCCCAAAAAGACTGCTGAGCCCGACATCTGAAGGGGATTGTCTGGTAAATCTAGTTGGATAATGACTTCATTTTTGGCAAGTGTAATTTATTCCATTCCTCAAGATTTGGAAATATATACGAGTGTACATGTAGGGGGAAATCTGAGATCCTGTCACTGGGCAAGATCTTAGGCATAGCTCCCAACTGTCTCAATTTAGGCTGGACAGCCCCGAATTGGGGGGGTACATCCAAACTGTTGGCGCCTTTCACCATATTGTAGGTGTTGCAAGCTACGACCTTTTCATGTCTGCTTTACATACAGATGTGTCATCTTTGCTGCAGTCATGCTAAAAAGCCCCTCTTGGCGCGGCAGGTGCCGTGAGACTCTGCTAGCAATGGGCGTCTTTTTTTATCGGAAATGTGTCTAAGTTGTAATGCGATGCAACTACATCTGTGTACGACTTAATCCCTGTAAATTCTACAATGTAGCGGCCACAGCTTTTTTCATTCCAAGTTGCGTTCATATACAGACTCGGGTGCACACAGAGATTCAAGTGTCACGTGCTAGTTGCATTGCATTGCAACTAAGAAGCATTTTCGGACAAAAAAGACGCCTGGCGCAAGCAGAGTCTCATGGAACCTGTCGGATCATTCATGCCAGGCAAGTTGCGCTGCGCGGCATATTGAGCCTAGATGTATGAGGCCACATCTGTAGCGAATGATAAATCCATCTTTCATATGTTTAAATGTTGGTATACAGTCATGTATATTATATCTTGGCATGCTTTTTAAGATGGTAATATTTCCTACATAACATTCCATTACATTTTGTAAACTACCCTATTACAATAAATAGCAGCTGAGCATACACAGAATTTATTCTGATCCCACTGAAGATACCCTTCTTTTTACCATATCATCCCCAGGTAAAATCAAGAATAGCTTTTGGCAAACCTTTAGCTGAACAAGGGACTATCCTGGCAGACATTGCAAAATCCAGAGCAGAGATCGAACAGGCAAGACTGCTGGTTCTTAAAGCTGCCCATCTTATGGATACTGTTGGCAATAAGGTAAACACACCTACCCTTAGTATATACTTCATTCATTAGCCTTTTATATAGCATTTAATAGTATTTTTAAAAAAAGGGTACTGTTAACATTTAACTCATACTGTATTTTATGACAATACATTGCTCTACCACTGGTGTACTTGTACAGGTAATGTAATAATACAGCAGGCCAGTTGTGAACATCCAATACTTCTTTGTGGCTCTTCCCATCCCTATCAATGAAATGTTTTCTTCAGTGAAGAGTTCGAAACTGTCGCTATTCAGGAAGTTTAGTGGTTGCAATTCAGTTTTAAGGTTGTTCCTCATGTTTAGTCATATTGCACTGTTGTCTTACCGCCAGGTTTAAGGACCACAATATCCTACTGCCCACATTTTTTACTTGTGCATGCTATTCATGCTCTGCTTAGTATAAAGTGGAGTCATGCTCAGTCAATGAACAATTCACTGAAACCACAAATAATGATTGTACTGTTTGTGTAGGAGCCCTATTGCATGACAAGAGCCTCACACATTTGCTTTTCATGCTCTGAGCAGGACATTCATTACTTTGACTTACCACTTTTCTAGCTGCCAAGGCTAAATTCAGATAGGAAACTAGGAGCAATCAGCTAATAATAAAACAGGCAGATAGCTTCATGACCAAGCAGCATGATTAGATTTAATTGCAAGAACCACATGAATGGAGATGAGTGTTACAGTGTCTTAGTTGTGTTCTGTCCTCCGGAAAGAGGTATATATTGTACTAAAGCCAATATGAAGGGTATGTGTATTGTACACCAGGCAACAAGCAGGGGTATTTGTATACCAGCACATCTAACGGCTGTCTATTTCACATTCGTTGTAAGAAAATGGATTTATATTCTACACAAGGCTGGGTACACACCTGAACGATATTGGCCCCTAATTGGCCAAATTGCAATGACAAATCGGGCATATCGTGCAGTGTGTTTGCGCTTTCCTGTGGTCGCATGCCATATTGTGTGATTGGCCGTGCTGCACGACCAATCACACAACATCGCATGTGAGGCTGTACATATTAATGAAGGATGGAACAGCGATCGTTTCGTCGTTCGTTAAATCTTTTAAGTGTGTATCGGCAATTATGCGATGTCCAGGGTGAAGGCAAATCGCCCTGAACATCGGCACGATTGCCGGTTGTTTAGGTGTGTACCCACCTTAACAACCATGAACAGTGTGGTCTGTAGATCATAATGTGTAAAGCAGAGGTTCCCAAACACGGTCTTCAAGGATCCCCAACAGTTCAGATTTTAGAGATATCCATAGTTGAGCACAGGTGGTTACTGCAGGGGGGCTGCTTAGAGTTTTATTTTATTATTTTTTACTACTCTTCAGAGCGGCAGCATCAGACTGTCCAATGGACGTCTAAGCTGCCGCTCCTACACCCCGCCGGCGCTGCGACGCCAGTACAGATCTGGGGATCGCAGCGGGACCCCAGAGTCTGTACTAGCCGGACTCTGGAGGAATCCCTGGGCTGCTGCCGGATCGACGGGGACAGGTAAGTCGCGTGGTCACCGCTTGCGGTGACCCGCGTGTACATGCAGCCTTATGCCTCCGGTCTCTGGGGACAGACCGGAGGCGCTGGAAGTGGCGGCGGGCTCCCCCTCCATGGAGGCATACCCCGCGTGATCACTAGCCCACCAGGGATTATAGCGGCAGCGGGAGCCGGCATCCCGGGGGGTTAATTTGCTAGCCAGGGGAGGAAGCCTTCCCTGTCTAGCGGCTCCTCCCCTCAGCTCAGCGCGCCTTTCAATACTACAGTCTGGCGTCGCTGAGCTGCTTCCTCCGCGGGCCACGCTTCTTCTGAGGTCTCCAGCGGCCATTATCTCTCGGTGGTGCAGCAGAACTCCTAGGATGACAGTGAGCCCAGTCCCCCTGCGTACCTGGCCATTTTGGGTGAGTGTACACAGCGCTATAGCCTTCCCAGAAACTGAATCTGGGCAGTTGAATGTAGCGACATTGTGCAGTATATTATATGTCATGCAAATGTGTTTATATATATTTTTCTGCATTGTATGTGACTTATGCTAGTGCTGACTGTCTGTACTTTATTCTCTCACCTGTCAGTGTATATCTATCCCTTTTCTTTATCTGCCCTAATACAGGTGTACCTGGGGTGGTTCTGAGACCTCACATATATATACTTGTTAATATTTGTGAGGTTTGTCACATACTGTTGCGTGCTGCAAGTTGCCATATTTTAGATGGAACTGTGAGTTGCATACGCTGATAATGGGTCCCTGCAGCTAATCTTAGCGTCAGTCAGGACTGGTATGGCGCTGCTTAATATTTCCGTCAAGATAGTCAAATATATCTGACCAGGAGATTGCACACGATACTGCACCCAGTATTGCTATCCTGCAAGTCATAGCCTGCAGGTAGTAGTGCGGAGGATTTTAACTCAGAAAGGTTTATGTATGCGACGCCATCTGGTGCCGGGCCCCTTGCACGACCCCCTTAAAGGGCGGTTTATTTCTCAGGATCCTCTCCTTTGAGGATCGCCGGGCGGGCCCCATTGTTGTCACTCGCTTGGAGTTACTTCACCATACTGCCCTTTTCAACTCGGGGTATCTCGCAATTTCTTGCAATTTACCCCTGTGTCACAGACTATCGCTCCTTGCCGGGGTTTTTCACAGTACATGAATTACCTTCGATACCACATCGGTCTGTCGTTCCCCTTGCAGGGATTACCACAACGGCCACCCTGGTGGATGTCGTTTTCTACGAAATACTAAATGGCGTGATATACGTCCTGTGGTTACTTCCCAGTGGCTCTGACGTGAACTGGATGGTGTATTCTGCTTTTTCCCTCTCACATGGGGGGAGCCGATTTCAAGTATCATTATCCCTGCTTTGGGGCTGGTAGCCAGGTTCATTCTCGATATAGAGAATGTCGATCCTGCACCTGTATCATACATTTCCAGTTTCTGCCCAGTGGGTGGATCTCATGGCGGGAGTCTGGCTGTCGCCGGATACGAGGAGTCACAAAGGCCTCCTGTTTCCCATTCCCTGAGGGTCTTTACAAGTAATGGAAATCTCCTTCTGGGGTGGATTTGTATGTTATTCGTCGGGTTACAGGCATTAATCCGCCTCCCATCCCGGCCTGGACGGATTTTCCGGATCCGTAGGTGGTAACTTTGCCTGAAATCAATGTACTCGTTTTCAGGGCCTGTTGCCCGTCCTACCATGGCCATAGCATGGTGATGCTTTTGTAACGTTTTTCCTCTCCAACGCGTCTGGCGTTCAAATATCTTTTGCCGTTCACATAAAATATGCAGTGGTCATATGTGGGATTACCTACATTGGATGCCTGTCTTCTAACTTTCAGGGTTTCGGCTGCGACTGTATCCGCCGCAATACCCTATGGCTGCGCTATGGGAAAGCAGAGGTGCAGACTCCTTCCATGGGGAAGATCTTGTTTGGTCCTGACCTTGACAAGATTGTTGCATCATTGGCAGTATCACTAATGGAGAGATACCGTCTTTAGCTATTCCCACTACATTCGGACTAACTCTGTTAAGTCTTTTTGTCCTCAGGGTCAGCCTAAAGGCCTGTTTTTTCCTAGGCTGTCAGCCTCCACGGGGGCCACCCTATCCAGTACCTAGCAATCCTGGACTTCCGGACGACCCTGCTTCTACACCCGAGGATAAACCTTCAGCCTGACGGGACAGGTCTACATCTGGGGGATTCCAGAGTGAGGTACTGATTCTCAACGGCCTCTCATTGCTCAGGCGGCCTCCTCACAGGCGTTGTTACACGGGCCCTTCTTCAGACCCGATCAGGGCCTTACAATCCCAGAAAGCTATACAGTCTTTGCGGTAAGCAGAGCTATTTCGGCCAGCCTCACTATCTCAGCGAGGGACTGGTTGTTCTACTTTTCTTTCTGGGGCAGTGACCGACTGGTCCTCATTTGCCTATACTCTGTCTCAAATCCCTGAATCAGATTCCAAGGGTACCTGGACTCAGGTGGAATCCTCCATGCTCCATCATCCGACGTTTGGAACCTGGGGATTTTATGGTATATCTGAGTGTTCAGGATACGTACCTACGGGTACATACAGAGCCCTCTCATCAGCATGGGTTCAGGTTTGCTGTGCCACAGCAACACTTGTAAGTTTCGGGCTCTGCCTTTTGGGACTGTCCTCAACTCCACCGGGGTTTACCAGTGTTATGGATTTTCTGACGGTTCACCTGTTCAGTGTATGCGAATGCTCCTTTCTCTGGACGGCCTCCTTCTCGCAGGATCACCAAGGTACTTTACCGCCAGGTCAGGATAACCGTGGCTTCTTCTCGGCACAGATAATTAGTCAACGGGAAAAAAAAAAAAGTCCTCCCTGTATCCCTCACAGGGTTTTCTTCATCTGGGAGCCCTGCTGGATTCTCAGAATCTGAGAATTTTTCTGGCGTAAGACAAGATCTCCACTCTTCAACTTGGAGTGTGCGGATGTCTACGCAGTCGACATATGTCATTACTCTTTGTGATGCGCGGTCTACCAGAGTGTCTACCTTTTGGTAGGGTGGAATGTGCTCAGTTCCATTCCAGGCCTTGCCACAATTGACTCCTCTCCAGATGGATCGAGTTTTTTCCATCGGATCGCTGTTCGAACGATGATGCTTTCTCCGGAGGCGAGTCGGTCTCTGTCCGGGTGGCTATGGCCATCTCGTCCAGGGTATTCTTTGCTACAGACAGTGTCTGGTCCGCATTCGTTTCGGGGCAGTTGGACGTCTGTCGCTTCCGCCCTGCCACTTAACTTGTTGGTACTTTAGGCTGTCTTGGGCCTTCACTCTGGCCTAACGGTAATCCTGAATAGGTTCAGTCCGACAGTGTCACAACAGTGGCTTCCATCTAGGCAATGCTGGTAGTTGGGTGGCAATGACAGGAATGTCATACATTCTGATATAGTCCAAGGGTCTTCTCCTGGCCAACTCTGCAGTGTTCATTCCCGGAGCTCTCCATTGGGAAGCGGGCTTCCTCAGCTGTCATGACGTGCATCCCGGGGACTAGTCTCTTCTCCAAGAGAGGTTTCATCTCCTGGTGAGCAGAGGGGGCCTCCCTGAGGTGATTGATCCTCATGGCCTTCTGACTCTATCACACATTACCGGTGTTACAGTCCAGCTCTAGGAGTACTGAAGCTACCTTCAGTGACTCTTTGTCAGTGAAGTGGTCCTTCCACTTTGTGTACCTGTGTCCTCCGGTTCCCCTTCTTCCTCGAGGTCTTCGGAAGTTTAATTCGAGACGGAGGGGCTTTCCTTCTGGGGGCTCCAGTTCGTCCCAGACATCACTGGTACTAAGATTTTCGGAGTCTCCTCATCGATGCTCCGTTCCTACTGCTTCACTATCTGGACCTGTTGTCTCAGGGTCCTTGTTTTTCCCTGGACCTGGATCGTTTGTCTTTGACTGCGCCCCTACTGTGGTCCTAGGGCTTCCCTGGCTCTGTTTTCATTAAGATGTTTAGAGCAGATAGGCCAGACTTTGCTGGGATCTGCCACGGACTGTGGCATACATAATTCTTATGGTATCGTACCTGTCGATACGATCCTCCGGTGTCCAGGATTTCCAGATATTCGGGCATTCCTTCCGGCTGGCTTGGGTTTCGCCCTCGGCCTGGCCTTCCTGACAGTGCGGATCTCTATACTGTCGGTATGGTTAAGATTTGGAATTGCTCCACTCTGGTATCCAGTTCATCCTTTGGAGTGTTTTCTGGATTATGCCTCCATTTGTCCTCCCTAGGGACTCCTTGGAGGGGTTAGTAGTGGTTCTTTCTTCCCTTCGGGGACAGTCAATAGAACCGCTGGTTGTGATAGCCATTACATGGTCTATTGTTTAAGCTCTCTCTCTCTCTCTCTCTCTCTCTCTCTCTCTCAGGGTGTTTCTATCAACCAGGAGAGTGTCTGAATTGGGAGCGTTCTCATGTGGCTCCCTCTTCTGGAGGGCATCATGTCAGGGTGCGAGTTGCTCTCGCCCTGTGTTTCTTCTTAGAGTGGTTGTTAGGTTCCATATTATTCTGGAACTTATGGTACGGCCATTCAGTCCTCAGTCCTCTCAGCTGGTCCGGCCTCTTTGGCTTTATGTGATCCGTTCAAGTTCCTTATGGAAATCTGACTCCTTATCGGTGGTCTGCGGATTCTGGTTTTCACAGGAAAGGATGGCTGGCCTATAATGAAATGTTGGCTGGATGGCCTCGTATGTCTTCCTCAGGGGCCTACCCATGTGTAGGACTTTCTGTTGTTGATGCTTGTTTTTTCTCGGGCCATGTAACCCTCGTGGGCGGGTCGCTGTGGTGCCTCGGCTGTTTTGCCTTACTAGGAGACCACGTGGTCTTCTGTCCACACCTTTTTAAGGTTCTAGGCATTGGTTTCCTTTGCCTCTCAGGATGCTTCCTTTTTGGCGACGGATTCTCCTCTCAGCACAGGAGCGTCCCCACCCTTGGTTGAACTGCTTTGGGACATCCCCAAGGTCAACCCTGTGGACCCCCTATGGACCCTGAAGTAGAAAACAAGAGATATGGTAAGAACTTACCTTTGTTATCTCTGTTTCTACGAAGTCCATAGGGTCCACAGGGCGCCCGCCCTGACGCACCTGGCTTCATATGGGCTGTGTTATTGGTCACCGGTTTCCCGTCTCCTTTTCTGCGAGTAGGGTTCTTGAGTGTTCCAGTTTTCTCTCTCTTTTTCTCTCCTTTGCCGGCCTTTGGCTACTTACAAACTGAGGTGCCTCTGGCTGGGGGGCGGGGTTATAGGGAGAGTGGACCCAAGTGCATCCTGGGAGCTAAAAGCTTTAACTGCGTGGTGCCCGGATTTGGTTCCCAACCTATACCCCAAGGTTAACCCTGTGGACCCTATGGACTTCGTAGAAACAGAGATAACAAAGGTAAGTTCTTACCATATCTCTTGTTTTTCTACTTCAGGATCCATAGAAAGTCTACAGGGTGACCTTGGGGTATAGGTGATGCAGAGTCATCCGGGCACCTTACGCAATAAATTCTTCTCCCTGGAAGCAACGGGTCTCCCTCTATACCCCGCCCCCGGACCAGAGGCTCCTCAGTTTCTTTGGGTGCCCAGTCGGAGTTGGTCACTGAACACGTAGTTGGGCTGTTGCTAAACAGCCCCTGAAGTTTGAAGATTCTTCTAGTGCGGCAGCATGGACAGTCCAGTGGAAGTTCGCACTGCCACGTCATCACCCCGCTGGCGCCGAGACGCAGTAATCATCCAGGGATCTCGGCAGGCCTCTGGGGTCTTGGCTAGCAGAGACCCCGGAGGATCCCTAGACTGCAGCCGGATGCTACGGGGACGCAGGTAAGCGAATCACAGTCTTTTTCCTCCACCCTGGGGATGACAGCAAGTGTGGTCACACTAAGCCACTTGGGACTGGAGTTATGGAACACTCCAGCGTTCCAGGGGTTAAACGCTGGCCAGGGGAGGCAGCCTTCCCTGTCTAACAGCCGGCGGTCTGGCGTGGCTGTGACCGCTTCCTTCTTCCGGCTCCACCCCCCCATGAGTTCTTCGACGGTCATTCTCATTGAGGTGGATGAGTCTCCTGCTTCTAAGTCTAAGCATGCATATTTCATGGAAGAAAAGGTGACTAAGGCTATATTCCCGTTGACTGACCAACTGGTGAATCACATGGAGGTGGTATGGAAAACGCCGGGGAAGCGTTAGCCGCAAAAACGTCTAGTCTCGGCTTATCCTTTGCTGATAATTATTTTACCAAGTGGGAGACTCCACCGGTGGTGGATTCCCATGTCACGTTCTTGGTAAAAAGCGCAACGTTACTTATGCCTTCCATGTCGTCCCTGAAGGATCCTACAGATAGGAAGGTAGAGATCCTCCTTAAATCTGTTTATTCCCTTTCAGGGGCTCGGTGCAGACCAGCTATGGTCATTTGCTGGGTGGCTCGGGCCATGGAATGTTGGGCTAACAGCCTGGAAACATCCTTAGCCCCAAATGCTATCAGAGAACAGCTGAATCTTGTGGGAAACCTTAGAGATTCTTCTACCTACATATATGAGGCAGCATTGGATATTTGCTTACTAAATGCCAGGATTTCTTCGGCGGCCATTGCAGCTCGCCGCTCTCTGTGGCTCCGTTCTTGAAGGGCTGACGCGGAATCCAAGAAGGAGTTGGAGTGTTTGCCTTATGACGGTAAAGTCTTGTTTGGCCCTGATTTGGACAAAATTTTGAATACCTTAGCAGCAGATAAGCTTGTCTGCCTTCTGCTCCAGCCTGTTTGGGGGCTCGGACTCCGTCCTTTCGGACCTAACGGGCCCCAGGTAAGGCTAGAACTCAGGGCCTGATTCAGACCCGATCGCAAACGCTGAGCGCTCGCAACCAGGTCTATGGTGGCCCACAGCGCATGTACACGATGGAACCGGCTCCGTCGTGCGCATGCGCGAGACCCGGCTAGCGACTGGCAATCCGTCGCTCCGGGTCTCGCACCAACGGGGGCGAGCTGTCGATGTTGAGTGACAGCTCGCCCCCTTTGGTGGGCGGGCCAGGGGGGTGGCTGCCCAAACTGAGCCGTTCTCATGAGAACGCCTGCCGTTTGGGGGCAGCCCCACTGACATCACGAGTGATGTCAGTGGAGAGATTCCGGCTCTGTTAGAGCCGAAATCTCTCTTTTAGGCTTGCGGCCACGAGACCCTACCACAAGGGTCTTGTCGCAAGCCCGATGGTCGCGATGGTCTTGACCATCGCGACCATCATCATGACCGCTCGCTGTAGCTGTGGGTGGTCACCCACAGCTATGCTAGCGGCAAGGAGGCAGCTCCAAAAAAAAAAAGCGCCCTGATTCACTCTTTCAGAGTGTCCGGCTCTAAATCAGGGCCTCAGTCCTTTCCCAGACCATCCACCACCAAAAAATCGCCAGGCCTAAGAAGCAGCCCTGGAGTACCAGACATCCGGGTGCCAAGCCTGATGACAAGCCCTCTGCTTGATGGGACGGGCCAACTTCCTCAGTTCACCCAGTACTGGTGTCAGACTACCACGGATTCCTGGGTGAGGGAAGTGGTCTCTCTGGGGTATGCCCTCCTTCCGCAGAAGGCCTCCCCATCAATTCTTTTGCACAGGACTGCCGAAAAATGCGGAAAAAAGTCTTTAGCTATTCAACAGGTGGTACAATTCATACTGCAGACAGGAGTCATTGTACCGGTCCCGATGTCCCAAAGGGGAACGGGGTATTATTCCAGCTTTTTTCTAGTCCAGAAGCCAAACGGTTCATACCGTTTGGCTTCAATCTCAGGTCCCTGAACAAATTCCTCAGGGTACCCAAGTTCAGGATGGAAACCCTACGCTCAGTTATACTGGCTATGGAACCTGGGGATTTTATGGTGTCTCTGGATATCCAGGATGCGTGCCTGCATATTCCGATTACTTTAACTCACCAATGTTTTCTCAGATTTGCTGTGTCACAACAACATTTCCAGTTCCAGGCTCTACCGTTTGGCCTTGCAACTGCACCTCGGGTGTTTACAAAGGTTATGGCAGTAATGGCAGCCCATCTGCAGCTGCAGGGGATCCGCCTGTTACCATACCTGGATGACCTTTTACTATTAGCAGGGTCCCCAGAGTTTCTTCACCACCACCCGCAGCTAACGATATTTGTGCTCCAGGTACACGGGTGGTTGATAAATTGGAAGAAGTCCTCATTGATTCTGTCTCAAAGGATGCTCCATCTGGGAGCCCTGTTGGATTCACAACAGCAAAGAATTTTTCTGACAGCAGAAAAGATCTCCACTTTACAGGCTCGTGTACACAGATTCCTTCATAATCACCGCGTGCCAGTCCACTCAGCATTGCAGTTACTGGGATCCATGGTGTCGACGTTCGATACGGTGGAGTATGCCCAGTTTCATTCCTGGCCTCTGCAATAATCGATCCTCTCCAAGTGGGACGGATTTCCACATCATATACCGACTCAAATGATGGTACTCTCTCCGGAGGTATGCCTATCTCTTGGTGGCTACAGATGATCCACCTCACCAGGGGTTGTCCCTTTTGGATCTCGGACTGGGTCCTGTTGACAGATGCCATTCTTCGGGGTTGGGGCGCAGTGACGGGTCCATACTCGTTTCAGGGAAACTGGACCGTAGAGGAATGTGCGCTGCCAATCAACATATTGGAACTTCTTCCAGTTTTCAGGGCCCTACAACAAGCCAAGCTGCTGCTTCACGGAAATCTCGTGCAATTGCAGCCAGACAACGCCACGACAGTGGCTTACCTAAACCTTCAAGAAGGAACTCGAAGTCAGGTGGCAATGACAGAGGTGTCACGCATTCTGACATGGGCGGATGGCCATCTACCAGCCATATCGGCGGTGTTCATTCCAGGAGTGCTGAATTGGGAAGCGGACTTCCTCAGCCGTCACATCGTGCATTTAGGGGAATTGGCTCTTTACCAAGAAGTGTTTCAGCTTCTAGTGGACAGGTGGGGCCTTCCAGACGTAGACCTCATGGCCTCTCGACTAAATCACAAACTGCCTCAGTACGGATCCAGGACAAGAGACGCCAGTGCTCTCTTGGTGGGTGCTCTGTCAGTCAAGTGGTCCTTCTGGTTTGTGTATTTGTTTCCCCCGTTATCCCTTCTTCCTCGTGTTCTTCCAAAGGTCAAATAAGAGGGAGGCCTGGTCCTGCTGGTGGCTCCAGCGTGGCCCCGGCGCCCCTGGTACTCAGATCTTCAGAGTCTCTCCATCGACACTCCATTGCTGTTGCCGCAACTTCCGGACCTGTTGTCTCAAGGTCCTTGCCTCCACCCGGATCTAGGTCGTCTGTCTTTGACGGCGTGGCTCTTGAGACATCCCTCCTAAGGTTCAAGGGGTTTTCCAGCTCTGTGGTTAATACCAATGCTCAGAGCAAGAAAACCTGCCTCTGCCAGGATTTACCACATTGTGTGGCATACCTGCTTTGAATGGTGTCATCCTAGAAGTTATGACTCACATGTATTACACGACACCCCAAACCATCTACTCAAGGTCTGGACTCCATGGACCATTTACTTTGAGGCCGAGCCTCCGTTAAACACGATTTAGCTCTTTGTTCTGGATATTTGGACTGTGGCGACTCACACCGACTGGCGCCCTCTACCACCCGCCCTTCTCACTCTATATCTTCACCCCTGCTCTCTTCCTATTCCACACTAAATACCCTTCACCCCAGATGGTTGAGTGCCGTGGATTGATAGAAAAAATACTTATCCGTGTAGATGCTGTAATAAACGTCAGTTCTAATATTCTTTCTTTGTCTTTACCCAAAGTTCCGAGATCATGGGGAAAAAAGAATTATGTATATGACGTCAGTGTGAGATGTAGTAAGAGTTGGTAATAGACAATGATTCTTCAAAATAAGGTGGAAAAATAAGGCGTCCCCCAACTCACTAAATGCAGAGATGGGGACACTCCTATCATGATGTTTTAATACAACACAAAGTGTATGCACACACCTAGAACTTACAGTCCTATCAGGTGGTGCTCAGCATATAAAGGTATCTTTGATGTAATATGGAAATGGAGGAGCGTACCCGTACTCACAAGGCTACGAAAGATTGTCTGCTCATAAAGGTATCTTTTCAATCCCCCATCCTCAATAAAAGATCTTTTTCTTTGTATCAAAAAAGTGGTTTATTTTACAAAAACTCAAGACGACAATCATATAAAAATATATAGAGCATTCTCCAAGATGGAAAAGCTGCACTGTGAACAACTGTGGTATAAATGGTGTGGAGGTGAGAGGGGTCCGGATCCCAAAAAAAGTGTGGGTGAACAAATAAATGCAACACCTCTCCGCACCTACCTCTAGTATATTCACAGTGACAGCAGTCCAGGTGAGAATGTCCCCTTCTTAGCCAACGCGTTTCGAGACGGAGTCTCTTTTTCAAGGCATGAAGGTAAGTGTTAAGATTCCTGCTTTTATACCCCTCTTCCTGGATTTTTCAAGATGGCCGCATCAGCACTTCCGGTCCGCACGGAATTAGGTTCCCCTCTTTTCCGCTGGTCTTTAAAGGACCCCCCCGCTCAACTTATTCTCCACTTTATCCTAACATGGATCAGTCCCCTATGTTGAATCGGCATATCAGCGGATCGCCGGAGTGTGATCTCCGCGGCTTAACTGGAAGTGCTCATCCGGAAGCTGTAATCCGGTTACAGGGCTTCTGGGGGAAAAAACTACATCCCCCAGAAGCCCTGTAACCGGATTACAGCTTCCGGATGAGCACTTCCAGTTAAGCCGCGGAGATCACACTCCGGCGATCCGCTGATATGCCGATTCAACATAGGGGACTGATCCATTTTAGGATAAAGTGGAGAATAAGTTGAGCGGGGGGGGGTCCTTTAAAGACCAGCGGAAAAGAGGGGAACCTAATTCCGTGCGGACCGGAAGTGCTGATGCGGCCATCTTGAAAAATCCAGGAAGAGGGGTATAAAAGCAGGAATCTTAACACTTACCTTCATGCCTTGAAAAAGAGACTCCGTCTCGAAACGCGTTGGCTAAGAAGGGGACATTCTCACCTGGACTGCTGTCACTGTGAATATACTAGAGGTAGGTGCGGAGAGGTGTTGCATTTATTTGTTCACCCACACTTTTTTTGGGATCCGGACCCCTCTCACCTCCACACCATTTATACCACAGTTGTTCACAGTGCAGCTTTTCCATCTTGGAGAATGCTCTATATATTTTTATATGATTGTCGTCTTGAGTTTTTGTAAAATAAACCACTTTTTTGATACAAAGAAAAAGATCTTTTATTGAGGATGGGGGATTGAAAAGATACCTTTATGAGCAGACAATCTTTCGTAGCCTTGTGAGTACGGGTACGCTCCTCCATTTCCATATTACATCAAAGATACCTTTATATGCTGAGCACCACCTGATAGGACTGTAAGTTCTAGGTGTGTGCATACACTTTGTGTTGTATTAAAACATCATGATAGGAGTGTCCCCATCTCTGCATTTAGTGAGTTGGGGGACGCCTTATTTTTCCACCTTATTTTGAAGAATCATTGTCTATTACCAACTCTTACTACATCTCACACTGACGTCATATACATAATTCTTTTTTTCCCCATGATCTCGGAACTTTGGGTAAAGACAAAGAAAGAATATTAGAACTGACGTTTATTACAGCATCTACACGGATAAGTATTTTTTCTATTTGTTCTAAACACACTATAACTAGCAGCGCCAATTTTTTCAATAAATTTTGCATAACGGATATTTCTTTGGATCTTTGGGGAAAGATCTTTATTGAAAAGGCTGCAGCATAGTTTTGAAGCGCCCAAGACTTTCTTCCACCTTGTTGTTGTATTCAATTTGCCGTGGATTGAGCCTGTCGTTTATTTAAATTTTGTGGTCACACTTTCTAGGGCACCCTGTTTTTCAAATGGAAGACAAACTTTTTTCTTTTTCCAGCTGCTTATTAACTGATAGCCCTGGGTGTGGTCCTGTCTCTTTAAGGCAGGATCCAGTTTCTTGTTTAAAATGTATGCAAGCTTGAGCCCAAGATGGCAGATCAAGTTCATTTATCTGAGAATCAGTGTAGGGACTGGCTAGATGGGAATGACCGTGAAGCGGTGGCCAGCTTAACAAATTATTGCAATATTTTGGAACCAACATTCCCTATGTTCAAAGGAGTTGCAGTTTGAAAAGCATGTGAGTGCCGAGTTTGTATGATATTTTTTATGTAGATGGTGTGGTCACATACCAAGGGCACCCCAGATGGTCGAGTGCCGTGGATTGAGCCTGTCGTGTGTATGTGTGTATATATATAATCTATCAATAAACAAATTATGCAAAAAAAAAAAAGAAGTTATGACCCACAGGTGTTTAGGATAGCCAGAGTGTTGGCTTTCCTGCAAGCGTTTTTGGACCTTGGTCACCGCCTTGCTACACTGAAGGTCCATATTTCGGCCCTTTCAGTGTGGTTCCAGCGAAGGATTGCTCCTCTTCCTGACATCCGCACTTTTATGCTGGGGGTCCTTCGTATCCAGCCTCCCTTTTTCCCTCCTGTAGCACCTTGGGATTTGGCTGTTGTCCTTAAGGCTCTCCAGAGCCTTCCCTTTGAACCACTGGGATCAGTGGATCTCAAATGGCTTACTGCCAAGACTGTTGTTCTTCTGGCCATTGCTTCCGCCAGAAGAGTTTCCGATTTAGGGGCTCTTTCTTGTCGTCCCCCATTTCTAGTTTGTCACAGGGACAGTGCAGTGCTTCAAACTCGTCCTGTGTTCCTTCCTAAGGTGGTCTCTAGTTTCCACATTAATGAGGAAATTATTATGCCGGCCTTTAACTCCCCGGACCTCTCGGCAGTGGAGGCCTAATTGGATGTGGTACGTGCCCTCAAGATTTATGTGGATCGTACCAGTTCTCTCCAGAAATCAGACTCTTTGTTTGTACTTTATGCTTTCCACAAGAGAGGACGGCCGGCCAATAAACAAACTTTGGCTAGATGGCTTCGTATGACTATCTCTGAGGCTTACATTCATGAGGGCCTTCCAGTCCCGCCCTCTGTTACTGCTCATTCTACTCAGTCTGTGGGCCCTTCGTGGGCAGCTAGTCGTGGTGCCTCGACTGTACAGCTTTGTAAGGCGGCCACGTGGTCTTCTATCCAGACCTTTTTGAGGTATTATTCTTTTGATACCTTTGCCACTCAGGATGCTTCCTTTGGGTGGCAGATTCTTCTTTCTGCACAGGAACGTCCCACCCTTGAGGGTACTGCTTTGGGAATCCCCAAGGTCACCCTGTGGACCATCTATGGATCCTGAAGTAGAAAAGTAGAGCTATGGTAAGAACTTACCCTGTTTATCTATTTTTCAAAGAGGTCCATAGGGTCCACAGGGCACCCGTGCTTCATTTGGGCTTTGCTCTGGTCACCGGTTTTCCATCTCCTTCTGTGTGAGAATGTGATTCTAGTGTGTTCCATACTTTCTTCTCTCTGTTTTATCCTCCTCCGGCCTTTGGCTTGCTATGTAACTGAGGAGCCTCTGGCCCGGGGCTGGGTATAGAGGGAGACCCGTTACATCCTGGGAGAAGAATTTAATGCGTAAGGTGCCCGGATGACTCTGCATCACATATACCCCAAGGTCACCCTGTGGACCCTATGGACCTCGTAGAAAAAGAGATAACAAGGGTAAGTTCTTACCATATCTCTGCTTATCTGTTCTCAACCATGGATAACTCTAAAACCTGAACTGTTGGGGAGCCTTTAGGACCGCGTTTGGGAACCTCTGGTGTAAAGTTACTTTTTATGGTTAAATTCATAACATCCAACTTGTTAAGAAAGATACTTGTAAATATTTTTTTACATGTTATGAATGTCTAAGGGGAATACATAAGAGGTGAACAACCCATGTGATGAGTCCGCACATGCAGTGCCAGATTAGGTTCTGGGGATCTCTTCATTGTAAGATATATAATGGATTATTATGGGCCTGATTCAGAGCCGGACGCAATTAGCGCTCGCTCGTCCAGAAAATAGGGGTGGCTATTCAAATGAACTGTTCGCTCTTTGCGGTCTGTTCACGCCTCTAGGTCTGAACGAGCGAACAAAACTTGCGGTAGTTTTTTTGAAAAATACGCCCCCTGGCCGCTCGCATCCTACGTCATGTCCGCTATTTATTAGATTAATCGAGTACATCGACCAGGGTATGAACTGCTCGCTATTCTTGGGGTTGGTTTTTGCTACCACAATCTTACGAGCAGTTCTGGCTATAAAATAACCCAGTGACGTGGTCAATGACGCTGCTGTTTTAATTCTGCGCACCCATAAAACGCCCGTTTTGACCTTTAAGCACGCCTGCGTTCAGATCTCCACTCCCCGTTTTTAAGCACCTTCCACTGTTACCACCCACATACGCCTCCTCCTGTCACTCAAATTATCAGGCATTCGCTATTTTGCGAGCACATGAATTTCGACCACACTGACTGGTTCGCGCATGTGTATTACGATCCGTACGCATGCGCATTTGGGCAAACATCGCTCGGAGCGAACGAGTGACCACTTACGAGCGGCTCTGAATCAGGCCCTATGTTAGGAAGCACCTCTTTTGGGATTTCAGAACTAGTGCTACATAAGTACCGGCAACTTTTTTTGTTTTTTGGTACTGTATTTTTAATTCTTAGATCAAGTTCCAGAAATAGGAAGAAATCAGTTAAATCATTTCAAAAATGTATAAAATAAGTATCTGCACAATTGTCCAGAGCAATGAAATTGGTAGAGATTATTCAGTTGTCAGGCAACCTATTAATATTATTATCCCTCCCTACGGGATCAATAGAATCCCTTGGTATCAGTGCAACATGTTCCTATGCAAGAACTGCTACATTACCGTAAGCCAAAGGGGAAGTCCATTGTAGTATATACTGTTAATTTGTTTTTCATGTGTAAGCTGATTATAATGTGAAGTGTTGTTTTGCAAGCTGTCAGCCATATTATTTGTTTCACATTTGTGTGCAGGAAGCTGCTTTGGAAATTGCCTTGATTAAAATGGTCGCCCCTACTATGGCCCAAAATGTGGTTGATAGAGCAATTCAGGTAAGGTCCATCTATTTACTGCTCTATATCCATCTACTGATCTATAATTTTAAACGATTTATAATTTGTACTAAGTTTCAGTGCTTAGTTTCATGAAAGCATTTGCAGCACAAACTAAACATTGCCTTGTAGCACAGACTAAGGTAATATCACTGATATACAGCATTACCATTGCTTTGTAGCAAACTGTTAATGATAGCAAAGGATGAGTAGAATTGTCCAGCTCATTAAAATATGCTTGTTCTGTATAGCAAATAGCAATATTTTCTATATAAGCTGCTATGACATATTGACCAGGGGTTGACCAAGAGTGTACAAAAAGATTTAAAGTCTTCTCAGGGAGAACAAAGGAAAGAAGCTTACTAGTTGTGAATCACTGATTGCAGATAAACTATTTAGAACACTGGACCAGATTCAGAGCCGTTCGTAAGCGGCCGCTCATTCGCTCCGAGCGATGTTCGCACATCTGCGCATGCGTATGGGTCGTAATGCGCATGCGCCAACCAGTGAGTGCGGTCGGAAATCGTGTGTTAGCAAAATAGCGCGTGCCTGCTACTTTGAGTGACAGGATGAGGCGTTTGTGGTAACAGGGGAAGGTGCTTGAAAACGGGGAGTGGAGATCCGAACGCAGGCGTGCCAAACGGTTAAATCGGGCGTTTTAAGGGTGTGAATAATTAGCAAAGCAGCGTCATCGACCACGTCCCTTGGTTGTCTCTTGGCCTGAACTGTTCACATGATTGCGGTAGGAAAATCCAACCACAAGCACTGCGAGCAGTTCAGACGCCTATCGATGTACTCAATTAATGTAAGAAATATGATGACGTATGATGCGAATGGCCAGGGGGCGTCTTTACAAAATAGCGAGCGCATATTTCGTTTGCTCACTCAGACATAGAGGCGTCAACAGACCGCAAAGAGCGAACGCTCAATTTAAATATCCGGACCCTTTTTCTGAACGAGCGAGCGCAAATAGCATCCGGCTCTGAATCAGGCCCACTGTGCTTTAAAGGTTATTATTTTACATGTCACAAATAACAGAGTAGCGTAATTGTTCTTGCTTTTTGTATTCTCAACTGTGTTCATTTTTACATTATTTTTTTAATCCATATGGATTTATTATTCAGGCTTTTGGGGCAGCAGGTCTCAGCAATGACTTCCCACTTGCTCAGTTTCATGCCTGGGCACGGGCTCTACGCTTGGCAGATGGACCGGATGAAGTTCATCGAGCAGCTGTGGCTAAAATAGAACTTAAACATTAGTGACGTTCTTTAGTTAGGCAATATAAAGATCGGTTTATGTGCCAGTCCCATCCATCGTTAATTAAATAATTTCTATGAGCTGCTTGAAGATTACCAATCGCTAGAAACTGTTGCTGTCAGTATGTGGTCACAAACCATATGGGTACAGATGAAAATAACCTTATAAGCCTGGATATACACGTGCACTTGTGAGAGATGGTGTTGGGTTTTCTCTAGGATTTTTGCACTACTATTTTTGTTTTCCATATGACTGTGGTACTGTGTACATTTAAAGTTAGTTTTCCATCTGACATATATATTCATGTATGTACAAGTATAAAAACCTGATTGTACAATATTACTCTGCTAATTGTAAATGGATATTTACTATGCAGGTATAGTAGTTGTCAGACAGGCGCTGCCTCTGCCTGTTTTATGTACTGAATAAAAAAAACCTATACTCAGATATAATTGAAAATATGATTGTATGTAAATCATGTTTTGTGCTTTTTTTTTTTTTTTTAATAACTCTTAATCCTTATCACTCATATAGGGGAAATTTTACACAGGTTGAATTTATAATATTGCTAAGCGTGATAAACTTTTTAATGTATGTCACTTTTTTGTTCTGTAAATATTTTTCTTTTTCTATGAAATGTAAAAGAAAAAGTTTCTAAAAATTAAGTTAATAAAAATAAAATTTGTATTGTACATCCTTTTCTAGAATTGTTTCTGGTTATTTAACTCTTTTGTCTGAAAAAATATATTTTTTAAAAGAATGCCTCAGAAATTGTTCATTTTTTATTAATGAATTAGATAAATAATGCCTATTTAAAAGTGTATTTAATATTTTTGCAAAAAAATACGCCTAGAGGGTGTCTAACTGAGGTGGTGTCTAGAAGACCTTTGTAGCGTGTCCCCTCCAGTCCTTTAGCATTTGCCATTCACTGCTTGCAGACATTATCCCCCAACCCTGTGGAATATTGATATAGCCCCTATAGGCTTTGATCCCACCAGTAGCACTACCCCTCCCCCACCAGAGTGGTCATAGACCTCTGTGTCCATATCTCACCCATTCCATTGACTATAGATCCCCCTATTTGCTCCACCTCCCATATGTGCACTTAAGCAGAGTGCAGTGGAGCGTGTGACACGTAGTACAGAAGGGACCGCTCAGTCCTCTCTGAGCAGGAAGTAGCTGGCTGCTTATCACACATCAGCCCCCTCGGAGTGCACTGCAGCAATCCAATGTTTGCAATACTCTGAACTCTGCTTCCAGAAAGCCGATTGCAAAGCATTTTGATGCTCACAAACGACACGTCAGCAGTCACAGACCGCAGAAAACATAGCCCAGCACATCACTGAAAAGGAAATGGTTTCCTTTCTTACATAAGACGGAGTCCAGGCCAGTCGGGGACTCAGAAATGCTGGCAAAAGAACAGATCCTGGGGTCAAGTTGGATGTAACCACAGCAGGAAAGCCCACCTACCTTTTGTCGCATCCCATGCATTAAAAAGCTGTAGAGACAAAATGACAGTGGTAGTGAAGGTGGGGTTCCGGACTATAGAAAGACAGTAATTAGATAGACAATGTCTAGTTAGACAGGGACAAAAGTCAGACACACTAAAGTTCGACACGTAAGAAGGTCGACAGGTACAAGAGGTCGACATGCTCAAAAGTTCAACATGAAAATGGTCGACACAAAAATGGTCGACACATTTTTTTACATTTGTTTATTTTACCATTTTTATTTGAGTGAGCAGAGCTAGGCGTCCTATAGGACGCCCACACTGCCGCTCCACCGACCCCCTGCGCCAGCAGCCGTGGCACTGGCGAGCGGGTCAGTGACCTCGGCCGGTCCCACAGCACACTCCGGGGACCCGCAACTGGACCCCGGGGGAGGGAGCACGGACGGTGCTCAATAGGTAAGAGCGGCTCCCTGCTTACAGGAGTCCGTTTGTCATTAACTATTCGTGGCATATTCCAGAAAAACACCCATTTCTTCTTCACAGTCCATAGGGGACACAGGCAGAGACCATGGGTATAGGGTGAAGCAGGAGGAGTCCAGGCACCAACTATTTAAACTACTTCTCCCAGCAGCCCCGGCTTCTCCCTTCCCCTATAACCCGCCTCAGGCAGGCCAGTTCAGTTTGGTGCCCTGCAGGAGCAAGGCACATGTTGGTGACTTCTCTGCAGTCTTATGGAGCATGCACACGGTCAGATTTGTCAGATGAACGATTGAACGATTTGACCAACTATTTGAACGATTTGAACTATGAACGATTTTTGACTGCATTAAAATTAATGGAATTGTCCAAATCTGACTGCAAACACATCAGATATCATCGGGAACGCGCATCGTTCATCGGTCAGATATGTCAGATTTTCCTTCAGATATGAACGATTGAACGTTATCGTTAAGATCTGAGGAAAAATTTGACCGTGTGTATGCACCATTGGCTTCTTTTCTTAAAATTTTATTTATTATACTATTTCTTCTTTAGGATCCATAGGGGATTCACAGGGATACCAATTGCGTGTGTATAGTTGGAATGATCCAGGCACCAAATAGTTGGCTTTAGCTCTCAGGGTGCACTGGTCTGCCTCCACATATACCCAGCCACAGACAGACAGTTATTTGTTTGGTGTTGGATAGGATCAGTTGCACCTTTTATAATGGGGACTTTTAATTTTATTAGTTATTTTATTTTTTCTCTTCATCTGAGTAGTTGATTTAGTGCCCATTACAAGTTTATTTTTGTGCATTATATGTGACTTGTGCTAGCTCTGTTGTTGTGATATACTGTCTTAAAATTTCTGTCAGTTATATCTATCCCTGCTGTTCTTTCTCAAACACTTAACTACCAAGTGTGTAGGGGTATTAGTACTTCACATTTACTTGTGATAACTTTGTTATTAAGCTATCCACATAAGACTCCATCTTGTCACAAGATGGTGTGTGCCTTTAAATATTCATAGCTTTAAATGTAATATTGCACAAAGACTGATTTCTGCTGAGCTATGAGCTGAAGAACCTTGACTGTATAAACATGCAGATAGTGTTATGAATAAGACTGTGTATCCTTACCCCCCCCTAACACTCCCACATGTACAAATAACAATGACTGCTATAGTGAGATATAATGTGTGAAAATTCTGATATGTTGCTAATGTAAGAACACTGCTTTATATTATTGTACATCACGCAAATATAGCCAGAGAGAGTCTTGAAGCCAAGTCTGGTGGCGGTGATTCTGTCTCCTGAGATCTCAGTAATGCAAGGGTCTGACATACACTAATGAGCTTGGGCTGGTGATTAATTACAGAAGATTGGTTCCGATCTATCACTTGTATTTGTGAAGGGTGTCACATTGCATCACTTGCTTACTATTTCAATGTCTTCTAAAGGCAAGGATAAACAGGAGACTGAGGCCTCTGTGCTGGTTACATGCAAATTCTGTTTTGCGGGCTTGCCCTCTCAGGATTTCATACAGGTTGGTCTGTGTTCTAATTGTTCTAAATCTGCTCATCAGTCCACCTTACCAGCCCCTGTATATGAGCCACTTGAGTGTTCTCCTTATCCCAGGTTATGAAGCAGCTAGTGGATCGTTTGTCAACTCCCATGCTGCCTCCCACCATGGGGTACCCACAGCTATTACAGCCTACTATATCGGTACCCCCTATGCATCCTCCTTGGATGGATGTTTATGGCCACTCAGTTCAGAATATGGCTCAAACGTCTGCCGCCTCTCAGCAAAGGTTACAGACTGACAATTAGCCACCAAAGCACATAGGTGGACTGTATCATCCTCTCAGTCTACCCAGATTTTGGATTCTGACAAATCATCTGTGGAGGCAGATGACGCACAAGGTTCTCTCTCTGAGTCACACTCGGGTGAGGAGCACAGTCAATCAACAGTGTATGTTCCTGCTTTAGTGAGTGCGGTTAAATCAATCAATTTAGAGGATGATGAACCGACCCCTAAGCCTAAAACCCTGATGTGTAAACGTAAGAAGGTGGTTAAGGCTGAATTCCCTCAATCGGAACAGCTCACTGAGCTCATGGGAGAAGCTTGGGGTACTCCTGGCAAGCAGTTCTAGGTCCCAAAAAGACTAGCATCTTTTTACCCTCTCCCTACTAAGGAGTGTACTATGGGCCTGATTCAGCAAGCAAGGTAAAGGAGAGAATGCACGCACCTGTCCTCTGCGAGCATATGCTAATCAATGCATGCGCTAATCAATGCCTTTGCCACCCAGCCCGCAGCCATAGCTGGCCTAGCGCCAGAAAGCAAGTGGACTGACTTGAGACAAGTTTCTAGCTTTCGATCTGTGGCTTCCTTAAGGGAGGATGTAGACGGTAAAGGCAGCGTAGAGTTTCTGACTAAGCATACCACATGTGAGTCAACAGTGGGGGGGACTTCCCACTTAGGGCCTGATTCAGCAAGCAACGCAAAGGAGAGAACGCACGCACTTGGCCGATGTTTTTGTACTGCGCATGCGCGAACTAGCCAGTGCGATCGTGTAAACATACGCAGACTACACGCAGCGTGCACACAGACCCCTTCCGATATTGATTGACAGGAAATGCCGTTTGTGGGGGGTGGTCGGGCGAACGCAGGCGTGCCTTGCATTGGGACGCCGTTTTAGGGGCGTCCATAATTAAGCCAGTGCGGTGACGGACGCAGTCATGAGACTCCGTGCACACATGAAGTTGCCAGGATCATGCGAGAGGTCTGGTCAACCACTATTATGCAAATGTGGTAGAAGGATCTCGATGTTACTGATGTTTAAACTATCTTGCATACTGATTAGGCTTCGAGTAAAGGGAGATGGGTGGCTTAATATAGGGCTGGGCGTTTGCATCTTGTGCTGCTGTCTGCGTTAGCGTGGGTGGCTTAGACAATCAAGGGTTGGGCAGGGGCACTGGAAGAGAGCCTGCCATCAGACGCTACCAGGGAACAACTGCCCAAGCTGCATTTGATACTGGACTCTTTTTGCCTCTAAGGCATCTACGACCTCTGTAGTCGCACGCCAGGTCCTTTGGTTACGGTCCTGGAAGGTGGACATGGGATCCAGGAAGGCACTTAAATTCTTACCCTTCTCTGGAGACAGGCTGTTTGGCGCAGTATTGGACAAGATTGTGGCTACTATGGCAGCCTCGAAATCTGCCTTTCTGCCATCAGCAGCTGCCCCTAAGCCTAGGCCGTCCTCTTCTCAGTCTTTTCGCCCTCAGGGTAAGACAGGAGGAAAGTCCTTTCCCAGGCAGTCTAGTTTGCGAAAGACAACCAAGCCACGAGTCAAGCAGTCTTGGTCGGCCAGACGTCTGGCTTCCAAGTCGGACAACAAACCCTCCGCCTGATGGGGCGGGCCTCCTCCTGGGGGATCCCAGGGTAGCAGGCAGACTTCTTCAATTTTTCACCTCTTGGCATCAAACAAAAACAGACGCCTTGGTCCGAGAAGTAGTCTCTCAGGGGTAGGCCCTCACTTTTCTGAGGCGACCTCTCCAGCAATTTATTTGTACAAGTCCCCCATCAGACCCTATCAAGGCCTTGGCCCTCCCTGCTGAGTTCAGATGTGATAATACTGATTCCTTTAGCTCAACGAGGAACTGGTTTTTATTCCACCCTCTTTTTGATTCAGAAGCCGTATGGGTCTCATCGGCCTATTCTGAATATCAAACCCCCTCAACAAGTTTATCAGAGTACCCAAGTTCCTCATGGAAATTCTACAATCTTATTGTCCTGGCATTGCAGCCTGGGGATTTCATGGTTTCTCTGGACATTCAGGATGCATACCTGCCTTTACCTATTGCTCCAATCCACCAATGGTTCCTACGGTTTGCTGTTCTGCAGCAACATTACCAGTTTCTGGTGCTACCCTGTGGTCTGTCATCGCCCCCCCGGGTCTTTACCAAAATAATGGCGGTGATGGCGGCACACCTCAGATGCCAGGGAGTCAGAATCCTGCCATACCTAGACAATCTCTTAATCTTGGCACACTCACTGGTTGCGCTACAACGCCATCTCCAGCTGACCGTGGACTGTCTGCAAACACACGGCTGGATCATCAATTGGAAAAAGTCCTCCCTATCTCCGACACAGCAGATAATACATCTGGGGGTACTCCTAGATTCTTGAATACAGAGGATCTTTCTGCCAGCAGACAAGATTTTGACACTACACTTGTGTGTGTGCAGCTTGCTCCACAATCAGATGGTATCCATTAACTCAGCAATGCAGGAACTGGGGTCCATGGTATCCACCTTTGATATAGTGTAATACTCCACTCCAGGCTCCATAAACAACTGATTCTCTCCTGGTGGAGCACAGTATCATCTGATCCTGTCTCAGACGATCCTCCTCTCTCCAGAGGTTCTCATGGTGGCTACAGAGGTCCCATCTGGACAAGGGTCGCCTCTTCTGGATTCTAGTCTGGGAATCTCACAACAGATGCCAGCCTTCACGGTTGGGGCGCGGTGATCTGTCATACCTTTGAGGGGTGGTGGACAACTCAGGAAAGTAATCTAACCATAACCATTCTGGAGCTTCGAGCAGTGTACAGAGCACTCACTCAGGCAAGACCTTCTCCGGGGCAGGCCAGTCCAGATCCAGTCCGACAACACAACTGCGGTAGCGTACCTCAACAATCGGAGGCACGCAAAGATGGGCAGCTATGTGAGAAGTGGCAAACTTTCTGATCTGGGCCAAATGTTATCTCCCAGCAATCTCGGCAGTGTTCATTCCCAGAGTCCTCAACTGGGAGGTGGACTTCCTAAGCTGTCAGGACATAAATGCCGGAGAGTAGGCTCTCCACCCGGATGTCTTTCAACTCCTGGTGGACAAATGGGGCTTGACAGACGTAGACCTCATGGCCTCACGTCACAACCACAAGGTCCCCAGGTACGGGTCCAGGACCAGAGACCCCTCAGCTGCCTTTGTGGATGCTCTGGCAGTGAGGTGGGACTTCAATCTCGCATACCTCTTTCCTCTGATCTCCTCCTCCCGAGGGTACTTTGAAAGTTCAAGCAAGAAGACGGCACGGCGATACTAATAGCCCCAGCCTGGCCCAGGTGACATTGCTTCACCGACCTACAGAGTCTCTCCATAGACATTCCCTTTCCACTTCCTCTACGGCAGGACCTGTTGACGCAGGGCCCTTGCCTCCGCCCAGACCTACCTTGTCTGTCTTTGACGGCGTGGCTCTTGAGTCTTGCCTCTTAAGAGCCAAGAGTTTCTCTTACTCTGTGGTCCAGACGATACTCAGGGCGCGTAAGCCTGCCTCAGCCCGCATCTATTACAAAGTTTGGCACTCTTATTTTCAATGGTGCTCCCCCAGAGGCTATTACCCTACAGTTTTTAGGGTCTCCTGGGTGCTTGCCTTTCTCCAGGCTGGGTTAGACTTTGTTCTCCGCCTGGTTTCTGCTCTGTCAATCTGGTTCCAGAGAAGGATTGCTCCCCTGCCTGATGTTAGAACGTTATTGCAAGTTGTTCTTCGCATTCAACCTCCTTTTGTCCCTCTGGTGGCTCTGTGGGATTTGTCTTTGGTTCTCCGGGCTCTACAGGCTCCTCCGTTTGAACCTCTGGACTCAATAGTCCTCAAGTGGCTGACAGCGAAGACACTCTTTCTCCTCGCTATCTTTTCTGCCCGTAGAGTATCTGATCTAGCCAGCTCTCTCCTGTCACTCCCCATTTTTGATCTTTCATCCAGACAGAGCTGTCCTCCGTACCAGGGCTGGGTACCTCCCTAAAGTGGTATCCCGGTTCCATTTGAATGAAGAGATTGAAGTTCCAGCCTTCCAGTCCTCGGATCTTTCTGCAGGTGAAGCCTCCTTTGGATGGGATTCATGCTCTTTGGATCTACGTGGATCGTACAAATTCCTTGAGGAAATCAGTTTGTCTTTTTGTGTTGTATGGCTTTCACAAGCGAGGCTGGTGAGCTAACAAACAGACTCTGGCTCGAAGGCTCTGCATGACAATCTCTCAGGCCTACACGCAAGCTGATCTTCCTGTTCCAAACAGGGTTACAGCACATTCTACTCGGTCTGTGGGACCCTCGTGGGTAGGTCGACTTGGAACTTCTGCTGGACAATTGTGCAAGGAGGCCACATGGTCTTTTGTCCACACCTTTATCAGGTTCTATGTCTTTGATACCTTTGCCTATCAGGATGCTTCCTTTGGGCGTCGGATTCTCCTTTCTGCTCAGGAGCGTCCCCAGCCTTAGGGAAACTGCTATGGGACATCCCCATGGTATCCATGTGGATCCCCTATGAACCCTGAAGAAGAAATTAAGAGTTATGGTAGAGTTACCTTTCTTCGAAATCCATAGGATCCACAGGGCGCCCACCCTGACGCACTTGGCCTCATTGGGTTTTTTCTCTCTTGATCACTGATTCCTTCATCTTCTGGGAGAGTGTCTGTTGAGAATAATGTTCTTCCTTCTCCTCTTTCCTGCTCCTGCCTTGGACTTGTTTACAAAATTGTCTGTCTGTAGCTCGGGGCGGGGTATATCTGGAGGAGGACCAGTGCATCCTGGAAGTTAAATCTTAACTGTTTGGTGCCTGGATCACTCCAACCACACACACCCCATGATATCCCTGTGGATCCTATGAACTTTGAAGAAATAGAGTTAACAAAGGTAAGTCTACCATAACTCTTAATTTTTATTTATGAGTGAGCAGTGCTAGGCATCCTATAGGATGCCCGCACTGCCGTTCCACCGATCCCCTGCGGCAGCAGCTGCCGCACTGGCAAGCTGGTCAGTGGTCTCGCCGCTCCCACAGCATACACTGAGGACCCGCAGCCGGACGCCAGGGGAGGGAGCATGGATGGTGCTCAAAAGAGTGGCTCCCTGCTTACAGGAGTCCATTTATCGATGCATATTGGTAGCTGCTCTATCACCTTAGTAATTTCACTCAGGTGCATGAAAGCGAGGGGTTAGTCTATACAAGAAATAGCAAAGGTTATCCCCCAGCACTCGGAATTATATCAGCAATAAGACTTGAAAAACTACATGCTGGTAGATAATTCAGACATCTCAGTTGCATATATTTGCAAAAATATGTTTAAGCCTCCAGGCCACGTCACGGCATCTCTGATACTGGAGGTTCATACTTCTAAGTCAAAGTCCGGGGCGTGGAACCCCAAAAAGCCAGCGAAGGCCAGCCACCCCAGGGAAGCACACCAGTGAAAGACTAAGGTATTAGTAAGTGTTAATAAAAATATTAATAAATCAAATGCTATGTGTTAAAGGGTGATACACAGGTGAAGAGTGTATGCGAACGTTAATGCTGGCAGTCAGAATTCCAGCTGTGGAAATCCTGACACATGTAGGTAAGTATTCTAACACTTCTCATCCCACCCCCAAGCCAAACATCTACCTTCCCCTTCGGCAGCCTAACCCTAACCCTCTGCTTAGTGCCTAAATCTAACTGTAAGCCTCCTCCAACCCTAATATTCACGTTTGGGATTGCAGCCATCGGGATTCTGACCACCAGCATTGTGTCCACCGGGATGGTGACTTTCAGGAGTCAGCTGTCCCATCCCCAGGCATGACTGTGAAGTCATAGGTTTAGAGGGCGGGGCTGGCACAGGGTTGCATAAAGCCCTGTTACGGCCCTGCTGTGGTTTCCACTTTGGGATTTGCTTTCCTGGTTTGCAGCAGCAGTGTTTTCATTTTCTTTTTTTTTTTTGTTAGGTTTGCAGCAGCCTGTTAAGGTATAGTGTTTCCACTTTTGGATTTTTTTTCCTTGTCAGTTAGAATTTAATTTTCAGTTTTGAATTTTTGTTGTCTGTAGTTAGTTTTGTTATCTCTACTGTTGTAATTACCATATAATTTTAGGTACAACACTTGACCAGGAAAAAAGCAGATGGAGAACAAAAAAACTGACAGTGTGACAGTGGAAACGCTACTCCTGTCAGCAGGGGCTGGCTGTCAAATTTTATCTTGGGGAGCAAGGCCAAAGAACTCACCCATGAGCGGCTTATCCTTAAAATATGGTTTAGCATAATCCTGATTGACAGGCTGTGGCTGTTTGGGGACAGGGAGGGGGTAGTACTGGGCAGCATGTCGCCCCTGCTTTCTGGGAGCGCCGAGGCCAATGTCTGCGTCTGAGTAATGCAGGAAGCGTCTATTAACACAAGACGCGTCCTGCAGCATTAGCAATTCAGATAAAACGACGTCGCTGGTGAGCTACAGTTGTAGTGTGTGTGTGTGTGTGTGTGTGTATGTATGTATATAACAGTGCTGTTGCTATGGGGGTGCGTGCTGCACCTGGGTGCCACCCTCAGAGGGGGTGACAGCAAAGTGACAGGAGCCGTGCGCTGTAGTGTGACATACTCCCGCAGCACTCGCCACTCTGCTCCTGTCACAGAGGAAGAGCCGACACTGCAGGAACTAGCCACTGAGGGCAGCCCACATCCCCGGAGGGATTTCCTGTGACACCACACCCCCTTTGTGTTAGGCCACGCTCCCTTTTCGGGCACGAGGGGGGATATGGAGTGCATACCGGGTGTCACCAGACCCAGTGACGCCTGTATATAAATCAGAAACCCCCTAAAAATCCTGCATTTGCATCTGCGTATTCCGGGACAGCTTGACTGGGACCACAGCGCTTGTGAGCGCTGTTTTACACATGCTGAACCCTGGAGAACTGAAAAGTAGAGTGGTATGTTACAAATACGGCTCGTTTAATATCAGAACACTGTTATTTCTAATGTACATATGAAAATTAAATAGTGCTGCATTACAACAGTGCTATCAATAATGATAAATAGCTGCAGCTAAAATTAACATTCCCAACTAGTTTAAAATGGCTAAAACTTGTTAGCAAATGGAGCCCAAAAGGGTGAAAACAAAGGGAGAAAGAGAGAGACAGTGAGTGACAGCTACAGGCACATGGTGGAGAGTCAGTGAGAGGCAGACACAGGGTCTGATTCAGCAACGATTGCTATTGCGATTACTTACGAAAATCGGCCATTTGTTGCATTCTGTGCATGCGTATGCCTGTAGACTCCACTGTGTTTGGGACTGCGATCGCAGTGACTACACAGACCCATCGCAGAGTGATTCACAGGAAGTACCTTTTGGGGGTGGTCTGAGAAATACAGGCATGCCGGTATGTTTGAACGTCGCTGCATGGACGTGCATAAATTATCCAATGCGATGCCATACGCAACTGAAGTGGGCTGTGGATGAACGGATCAGGGCAGTTGGGATCATGTGTGGCCGGGCTGGGATCACTGTATGGTGACTGGTACCTCTTTAGTTGCTGGTCACGCCTCCTTCTTCTCTGAGCTCTAGGGTCCCCATCATTGCACATTCAGAATGGGTAGTGACTAGATCCCCTTCGCTGGAAGGACCTTTTCGACGTCCAGCAATGGGCGGAACCGAGGGCGAGGCCAAAGGCAGCGGCGGGAGTCTGAGTGGTAACTTTAAAAAAAAAAAAAAAAGAGTATAAGGCCCTCCCTCCGGGGCATCCGTGCTGTATGGCTAGTGGGTACGGATGGGCATCGGTAGCCCACCATCAAATGATGGCAGGGCTTCCACCATTGAATCTTTCGATGCGATGGTAACTAACCATCGCATCAAAAGAATTCAATGGTAAAAACTATTTATATGAATAGGCAGGGGCCGGGATTGGAGAGGGGCTTGGAGCCGGAGCAACAACACACAAACAGCTGAGCCAAGCTCTGAATCTCAGGGCCAAAGCGTTGATAGGGGACATCAGTGAGAGCCCCAATCATCGTGGAAGAGGAGCTGAGGACTAGGAGGAAAGAGAAACAGTGCCGCTGCCGCTGTGTCACAGTTGACACTGGGACCTGCTCACTGTCTGTGTGTGTCCGTGAGTGACTGCTGCTGCACACTGATTGGCTCTCTGAGACATTAAGAGCCAATCAGAGCCAGCAATATGCCCTGTTGCCTAGCAGCAGCCTAGAGAGAGGGGAGGGAGGGACTGAGGGTGACATCTGAGGCAGTGAGAGTATACGTACCTACTCTCCTGGAAGTCACGGGAGGCTCAAGATTTTTCAGGTAACCCCCCGCATTCCCGGTAGAGTAGGCACTTCTCCCGCATTCCTGCCCACTTCCTAGTGAAGTGGACATAATGGGGAGATTAGGTAGGGGGCAGGGCTTAATGACGCAATTCTACAATAATCACACCATTTGGCCCCGCCCCCTATTTAAATGTGCTATTCGCGGCTTTCGCTGCAAGGGGTGGGGCTTAATAACGTGAACGGCCAGTCCCCGCCCCCCCATCGCCACCCATCTGATTTTCCTTCCCAGGCTTCAGCAAACATCGACCATCGATGTCCATCCCTACTAGCGGGTGGAAGTGGGAATCCAGGAGAGGAGGATACAGCAGCAACAGTGGGACCCCAGGAGAGGAGGATGCGACAGCAGAGCAACGGGCCTCCGGGAGTGGAAGCGGCAACGGGACCCCAGGAGTGGATGCGGCCAGCACCTGGTGGCTCTCCGTCTGGCTGACAGTAAGAGGAATTTGGTGCTTGGTCTTTCTGGCAGTGGGATAGAGGGGTGCTAGGTCTGCCTGGCAGTGCGGTACAGGGGTGCTAAGTCTGCCTGGTAGCGGGGTGCTAGGTTAGGCTGGCAGTGGCATAAAGGGGTGCTAGGTTTGGCTGACAAGGAGGTGGACTTATGCTAGGACTGCCTGGCAAAGTACTATAGGGATACTATATCTGCATAGCAAGAGGGGTGCTAGGTCTGGCTGGCAAGTGGGTGGACTGGTGCTAAGTTTGACTGGTAGTGGGGTAGAGGGGTGCTAGGTCTGCCTGGCAGTAGGGTGGAGGGGGCTAGTTCTGCTTGCCTAGAAAGGGGGGGGGATTGCCGGTGCCAAGAGTGTCCATTAAAGGGAGGTGGGCTCAGTCAGAGGGGGTATGCAAGGTGTACCCATTAAAAGAGAGGTGCCAAGTGAGCATATTAATAGGGGGGAGGAGTTGCTATTACTGTGTGCCCAGTTAGGAGTGGTGTTTGCTGGTGCTGTGTGCCCAGTAAGGGGGATGTTTGATCATACTGTGTGATCAATGGGTGGGTGGGTTGCTGGTGTTGTGTGCCCAGTAAGGGGAGAGGGTTTGCTGGTGCAGAGAGTGCCCAGTAAGTGTTGGGGGGGAGTGGTTGCTGGTGCTAAGTGTGCCCAGTAAGAGTGGGGTTCCAAGTTTGCAGATTAATAGAGGGGAGGGGTTGCTGTTGCTGTGGGCCCATTCAGGAGTGGGTTTTACTGGTGCTGTGTGTCCAGTAAGGGGCGGTGATTGCTTGTGCTATGTGCCTAGTAAGAGGTGGGGTTTGCTGGTGCTTTGTGCCCAGTAAGGGTGATGTTGTGTACCCAGTAAGGGGTGAGGTTTGCTGGTGCTGTGTGTCCAGTAAGGGGCGGTGATTGCTTGTGCTATGTGCCTAGTAAGAGGTGGGGTTTGCTGGTGCTATGTGCCCAGTAAGGGGTGAGGTTTGCTGGTGCTGTGTGCCCAGCAAGGGGGGGAGGGGTTGTTGGTGCTGTGTGCCCAGTAAGGGGGTTTTGCTTGTGCTAAGTTTGCCTAGTAAGGGAGGGATGGGCGTGCTGTGTCCAGTAAGGAGGAACAGTGTGCCAAATATGCTTGGTAAGGGAGGAGGGGGTATGCCAAGTGTGCCCAGGGGGGGTGCCTAGGGAAGGGGTGCGCCAAGTGTTCCCAGGAAGGTAGATCTGTGCTGGTACCAAGTGTGCACAGTAAGGGAGGAGGGAGTGCGCCAATTGAGACCAGGGAAGTGGTGCGCTAAGTGTGCCCAGGAAGAGGGGTTGCTGGTGCCAAGTGTGCCCATTAAGGGGGATCGGTGTCCAATAAGAGGGGGGGGTGCAAAGCCCATTCAGAGAAGGGTGCTAAGTGTGCACATTAAAAGAGGGGAAGGGGTTGCTGGTGCTGTGTGCCCTGTAAGCATGGGTGGGGTTGCTGGCGCTGTGTGCCCAGTAACATGGGCGGGGGTTTGTGACCAGTCAGGGGGGGGAGGGGTGGTTACTGATAATAACTGTGTCCAGGTGGTGGGGATTGTATGTGTACCTGTTAGGAACATACATGGGGGGTAAGGGTGGCTGGCACAGTAGGGGAATGGTATACGCCCATGCAAAATGGTTGGTGGACGTGTTTATTAGGCACATGTTTAAGTTTGCCCAGTAGGTGTATGGAAATTGGAGGTGAGGGGAAGGTTGTGTCTAGTAGGTTGACTGGTATATTCCCAGTGGGCACATGGGGGATAAGTGTGTCTGTACACAAATGCACAGTAGAGGGTTGGTCCTTACAGCGAAGTGGAACTAGGCTCAACTGTTCTGAAATAGGGGTATGGAAGGGGAATGTAAAGCTCAGTTCCACCTCTTAGCCCTTTCTATTTCTTTCATAAAAAACAGACTCCAAATACCGTCAGGCTGGGGGTAAAGCCCAGCCCTCCGTCACTGGCTGGGCTTCCCCCATCCCTCTCACATCAGTGAATGGATGCCATGCGCACGCACGCTGCATCCATTCACACTCCGGGGGTCCAGCACCGCCGCACAGCTGCAGTGGTGGGGGTCCCCAACCTCCCGATTTGACCACCCGCGGGGCACTTTGGCCCATGTGTGGAACAGCGGGACAGTACTGTCACGCTGAAACCGGGATGTTGGGGGGGTGCGCCCTCTATGGATGGTGCCCCTGTTCGACTGCACTGGTCGAACACCCCTAGAGCCGGCCCTGTCTGTGTGTGTTATGTAAGGGGCACAACTGGCACTGTATTACTACTGGGGGCACTGAATAGGGAAGACCACTACGGGGGGCACTGTATAAGGGGCACTGTATAAGGGGCACTGCATAGGGGGGATCACTACTAGGGGCACTGTTTAAGGGGCACTACTGGGGGCACTGTATAAGGGTCACTACTGGGAGCCTGCATAAGGGGGACCACTACTGGGGGCCTGCATAACAGGGACCAGTACTGTGGGCATTGCATACTGGGGGTACTGTATAAGGGGCACTACTGGGGGCCTGCATAAGGGGGGCCACTATTTGGGGCACTGCATAGGGGGGACATTATAAGGGTGCACTACTGGGGACACTGTATAAAGGGCACTACTGGGGGCACTGTATAAGGGTGCACTACTGAGTGCACTGTATAAAGGGCACTACTACATGGGGCACTGCTAATGGGGACATTGCATAAGGGGCATTTACTACAGTGGGCATTGCAAGACGGGCACTACTTCTGGGGGCATTAAGGTGAATATGGAATGGAAAGGAATGTTTCCAGAGTGACAAGAAAGGGGGAGTGTCATGTTGACATGCCCCATTTTTCAGTGGCCACGCCCCTTGTGGCATATGACCACGCTTATATTTTTGTGCGCACATAGAGGGGGGGGCTCCATTTTTCAACTCCAAATACCCTAGTTACGCCACTGGTCCTTAGCGAGTACACACTGGCTAATAGCGATGACATGTCAGCCGATCGCCAGATCGGCCGACATATTGTGTACCCATTATAAGCCCCCCAAAAATTGTAGCATATTTTAGATGTTCAAAACATTATTGCAACCAACATTCGAAATCATATTTACAAGAAAATGAATACATTAAGAATTGTATGTATTATGAATTCATTAAGATATTTATTTTACATTGTACCACCGGATGTACAGGATATATTGTCATTTATTCCCAGAGCAACCCCTGTATATGTAAGGCAGAAAGCTCTCTTCTTTGTTGTAATGCACTTATGATTTCTCTGTAGTGCACCACAGTCCAGATGACGGGTTTAGAATGTGAGGATGACAATGACCAGATAAACATGAGAATGTCAGCATAGTTACAGTGTAAACAATGGTTTGTCTAACCCTAACATTGACATTATAACCATGTTGACATAACTGTCGACATTTTAGCGTGGACAAGCTGACTGTATCCACCAATGAAACCACCAGCTATAATGGTTACATTCCATCATAACTTTTTCTCTAAACTTTGCAGAGGGAACATTTTGACACTTGTATTTTTTTGGAAACCATTTTTTGAATCTTGTTTAACTTCTTTCAAGAACAAACTTGGGGGGAGATGTACTATAGCAGCACTTATCCTGCAGCTTTAGCTGTTCCTGATTCGCCTCTTGTCGAGGCAAAAAAGGTAGCAGTAACGCTGAGATGTATTCACAACTTGGACATTGGAGTGGAAGACAGAAAAATGCTCCCTCTGGCAATCCGTGCAAGATCCAAAGCGCATCAGCCTTGTGATGCTGTGTTGTGTCTTACCTCCTGGCCGGTCCCACTGCGAATGCGCAAGATCTCGCAAATGCCGCAAGATCTCGTGCACAGCCTGAGACCCCCAAAGAAGAAGCCTCCAGGCCACTGCAGGTTAGCACACAACTGGTAGGTAATCCTGCCGATATGTAAAAAAATAATAAGCCACAAAGGTGCACTTATATTTTTGAATAAATTCTGAATGATTTTTCGTCACCACAAAATAGTATGGCAACTGTGAAATCATAAGATGTTTGCAGATAATGTAGAGATTATTTTCTCTATGTTATCTGCTTTCATACATACCAACAGGGCTGTAACTAGGGGTGTGCGACCTTGCTTCTGGCTAGCAGGGTGCCTACAACTGCACCCTGCACTAGCAGGATTACTAACAACACTAGGGTAAAACTAACTTGTCTCACGATGATCTAAACCCAGCTCACGTTCCCTATTAGTGGTTGAACAATCCAACGCTTGGTGAAATCTGCTTCACAATAATAGGAAGAGTCAACCTCGAAGGATCAATATGAACGCTTGGCCGCCACAAGCCAGGTATCCCTGAGGTAACTTTTCCAACACACCCTGCTTAAAATTCAAAACGTCAGAAGGATCGTGAGGCCCCGCTTTCATGGTCTGTATTCATACTGAAAATCAGGATCAAGTGAGCTTTTACCCGTCTGCTCCACGGGAGGTTTCTGTCGGAATCGGTATGTTTTACCGCCGGACCTAAGCCCGGCGGATGAAATCTTGAGGCCAGAAGGCTGGCAGATGAAGATCCCGACTAGGGTAAGTAAATCCCCTAACCCTCCCCTCTCCCTCCCTTAGTGGTGCCTAACCCTAACCTCCCCCCAGGGGTGCTTAAACCTAACCACCCCTTTCCCTAGCATGACCCTAATCCTCTCGGGAGGTGCCTAACCCTAAGTCCTCCCGGGAGTCCCTAAAACTAACCCCCCCCCCACGGCTAAGAGTTCCCGAAGCCCGGCTTATCTGCTTTCGGTATGCCGGGCATGGGACGCATTGATAGGCGTCGGTATTTAGACGCCTATCTTTAGTCCCATTCCGGGCTTTCACTGTTGGGATTTCGGCGGTCGGCATTTCGACTGACTACATCCCGTTTCTGTCAGGCAGATGTCTTCAAGACTCTCTTGCAATGCCCACTGTAGTAATGCCCCTTATGCAGTGTCCCCATTAGCAGTGCACCATGTAGTAGTGCCCTTTATACAGTGCGCTCAGTAGTGCACCCATATACAGTGCCTCCAGTAGTCCCCTTTATACAGTGCCCCCTATAGTGGTCCCCCTTATACAGTACCCCCAGTAAGCAATGCCAACAGTACTGGTCCCTGTTATGCAGGCCCCCAGTAGTGGTCCCCCTTATACAGTGCCTCCAGTAGTGCTCCTTAAACAGTGCCCCCAGTAGTGATCCCCCTTATGCAGGCCCCCAGTAGTGATCCCCCTATGCAGTGCCCCTTATACAGTACCCCCCATAGTGGTCTTCCCTATTCAGTGCCCCCAGTAGTGATACAGTGCCAGTAGTGCCCCTTACATAACACACACAGACAGGGCCAGCTCTAAGGGTGTTCGACCAGTGCGGTCGAACAGGGGCGCCACCCATTGAGGGCGCACCCCTCCCCAACATCCTAATTCCACACGTGGGCCAAAGTGCCCCATGAGTGGTCAAATCGGAAGGTTGGGGACCCCCACCGCCGCACCTCCGGACCACCGGAGTGTGAATGGATGCAGCGCGCATGTGCACGGCATAAATTCACTGATGTGAGGGGGCTGGGGGAAGCTGGGAGAGCTGGGCTTTACCCCCAGCTTGACATTATTTGGAGGCGTGTCATGCAGGCTGGCCCCAAATAACGTCACTTAGGGGGCATAGCCTATGGTAATTAGGCCACACTCCCAATTTTGGTTAGCAATTGCTGTACACTGACTTATCTTACCTGAATCCCCGCTCCTGCCGCACCCGCCGCTGTCAGCTCCTCCGTCCTGCTCTCGGTCCCGCTCGGTACTATGGGAGAGACGTCATGACATCTCTCTGATCACCCACTGCAGGAGCCAGAAGGCAGAGCTCGTGAGTGAGCTTCAGTCTGGCTCTGGCAGTGGGCGCAGCAGCCAATGAGTCTGACTGAAACACACACATCGCCATCGGGTGGTATGAGTGTACTACCCAGCGCCAGTGGTGATGTGTGTGTAACTGTGTAGTGTGGACCGCACTCAGGGCCTGATTCAGAGGCACTCGCTATTTGCAAGCGCTAGCTCTAAATCATGGGAATTTTTTTTTTTTTAAATCCGCCTCCAGGCCGCTCACATAGGTGTGGGTGACCACCCACAGCTTTTGCAAGCTGCCTGGTGTTGGTCATGATTATCACGACCATAGGGCTTGCGACGAGACCCTAGTGGTAGGGTCTCGGCTCCCGCAAGCCCGAGTGGAGTTCCTGCTGTCGAAGTCAAATAATTGTTATTATGATCGTTTATAATTATTATCTGATGATCTAGTCGTTTATGGGATGATAAAGAGTAAATCGGACACTACTCTGCGTTGGAAGCAAGCCGATGCACACAAATTCGTATATATATATGTCATTCAAGCAGGAAAGCAGGAGTATGTCTGTGACAAGTAATTAAAAATACACAAAGATACTGTGAGTGTTTGCATATATATTGAGAAGCTCCGCATACAGATACAGTATGTCTGTGGCAATTGAAGTGTAACACAGACACTGATATGCTCAGAGGAAGTGTTCTGAATGCAGCGTTAGAAACAATTGTCAGAAGTTTGATTACCATTAGCAATTGTATGCCATGTGTCCAATGCTGATATGGTTAAGAAGTACTGACAATTGTATTCTAAATAAGCAAAAGAAAGCCTTTGTTAAAGTTATCAGACTTCTTGACTATGGCCAAGGCTTGCCCCACCTGTGAGCAGGACAAACTTCATTTTATATAACCTTGTGTAATTAAATTCAGACTGATATAATATCAAAAATACCAGTTACTGGTTAAAGATATATATATATAAATTTAATTCATGAAACAAACACTAATGCACATTAGCACACACATGCATACACATAGACAATCGCATGTGTACCCACAATTCGAACACACGGACGCTCTTAAGCTTATGCACATACCCACGAAAATACCCTGTAACTTTTTTAATATGAAGACGCACAATGCACATTAGCGTATGTAAGATAAAATGCACAAACACACAGGGCATAATTGCGTTGTGCACAATACATACACGCACTGCAGCATTTGCGCTGTGCTCAGACGCACAACGCATACTTATGTATTTCTGTAAATATCTCACTATTACTTATGCAAGCACATATAGAAAAGGTTTTATTAGACAATCATTATGGCATAAAGTGTGCATATATGATATTTAAGGTATACAACATGGTAGACATGGCATGTTTGGTACTATATTGACACCCTGTTTATTTCCAGATTTTCGAATCTATCAGCGAGGGAGTCGCGTCTTGCGTTCAATGGTTATGGATTATAGGAAATTATTGGTTAGAATGTATACTCTGTATGTAGTGTCTTAAACCAGTTAAAGAAAGACAATGTAATCTCAAGACATTGTTGGAGAATTGGGACATACCCCTAGTGACAACATATGAACTGTCCTATGAACTACAGCATACTACAAAGACCAAGAGCAAGAACCAATGGAATTATGTTTGTCTGTCTACATTGTTGTTATCATGCTCTGTAGGGTATATAACCTGCGCACCGGTCCCAGTCAGTGGCCATTCTCTTGGATGACCACAGACCTCAGGATTGACGACTATATACTGGGAACGGTGCGCATGCGTATGTATCAAGCTGTACCTTTTGTATTTAATTGTCTTTGCGCTAATTGTGATAGATCAAAGCGTGTAACTTACTTTTTGTTGCAATAAGAACTTTTTGTGCTTTGGAACCACAATCAAAGTCTAGAAAGCAATTATTTCTCTCTAGTGATTTAGGGGTATTCATACTGCTCTAATAGGAAGTTCACTACTGACATCACGAATTATGTCAATAGGGACGTCCACAAATGGCAGGCGTTCCTTCGGGAACGCTATGCGCTCGCGGGCGGGTCTGAATCAGGCCCTCACTGCGGTCTGCACTACACTGACTGACTAGGGTGGACCTCCGGGATCTGTAACGTGGCCGGAGGCCCCACTTCCTCGTTGCTGGTCTCACGGCGCCCAGGGCACGAGCCCCGGCAGCCCTGCTCTAGTTACGCCACTGCTGTGGACAACCATATGCACACCCGCTGGTCATCCATTGGGGTCGTTCCATCAGCCTGCATGTAGGGCCGATGAAACGACCCAGCTGCTGACGCCAGGCAGGTGAATAGAGCCGGTACCTGACATGTCGGGCATCGGTTCGTGTAATGTGTATCAGCCGCCCAATATGTCGGCCCGTCGACTGTCGCTTTGCTGGGTACACACATTGATAAGTGTGTACACAACTTTAGTTCTCTTTCATATAATTTAAACTATATTTAATTGTAAGTGGTCATACAATGTAGCATTTCGATAGGCTGTTTTAGTGTGGCGCCGCGCCCTGCCCAATTTCAAAAGGGCAGAATGCGACCTGCCCTTTTGGTGATGCCACACTAAAACAACCTGCCACGTGCCTTCCCCACCCATGGGTAGCAGTGTCCCGTGGGTAGGGAAAATTGTAGTGTAGCGATCACCGCCGGTGAATATTTACAGAGAAGAGAGAGCTTGGGAGCAGCCCAGCATGTCCGTAAATGTCGGGTACGCCCCCAAGAGTGATGAAAAGTGGGAGCGTATTAACGACATGCCTCTTTTCTCATAGTCACGCCCCCATTTCTAGTTTTTACGATATCCATGCTTGACCATAGGTGTCTTAAGTAGTACCTCAGTCAATTTGATTTAATCACCTGTGCTCAACCATGGATATCTCTAAAACCTGAACTGTTGGGATGCCTTGAGGACAGGGTTTGGGAACCTCTGATCTAGACACAATAAAGTCAGCAAGTTCAACATGTTGACATGTCCGGAATGCTGACTTTCACTATGTCCACAGCTAATTTTAACCCTAAACCCTGTCACGCCCCGTTTCCGGGAACGCCGGAAATGCTGAATCAGCCCCTATGTCAACATTTCATGTGTTAACATTTTTGCAGGTGTCAACATATTGGGTGTCGACATTTTAACCATATCGGCGTTATGATATTCAACATAATGGTATGTAGTCAAATAGAAAAAATAACCACATCAGTGTGTGACCTTCTCTTCAATATCAGGTTGTAATTAACATCAATTATCAGTAAATAGGTGCTACCCACCATGGAAATTAGATACTAGGCACATACAAAAAGAATATTGTTATGGTGCACTGGTCACATGAAATCTTTAAAATGTAACATTTATTATCTTATTTAAATTAAAAACCAAATAAATGAACAGTAAAAATTTTACCAAATAAATCGTACACAAATCTAACTTTATTTAAAAAATTTGTAGGGTAAAAAACTATTTATAATATGTGGCGGGAAATACTCAGGCACACAACAGGCAATCTAAAAATGGAATGGGAATATAAATTATATTACTGTAGCTCTGTTATCCACAGATGCTATATAACAACGTGTCCCAATAGCCTTACAATAATGGCAACATGTATTTTAACAAACCAATACAAATGTTGCAAGGCACTTGGTATAGATATCCAATGGTGTGAATTATTTTGAGTGATGGAGACTGTCTCTTACAATAATGTTTGCACAAAATATAAAGATTCCTGTGTGTATAAAATAACAAGGTTATAGTATGTCGCACTTTATTTCCTGGACCGGGTGTAACTACTGAGTCCACCGACTCAAACTCTATATTGTACAGCATATGTCTAAACGGCTGTGATCCTGAATGAGATATAGACTATGAGGTTGTGAATATATCTACCACGTGGGTCCCAGCCAATGAGCGGCCGCTACATGTAAAGTGGCCTCTGATTGGCTGGCTGCCCATGGGATTTCCCGAGGAGGCCCGTCAGCTGTCATTCGCAAAGTATTGGTGTGTGTGACAACACATACCAATACTTGTCCGTATGGGTTCGGTTTTTCAGTTTGTTATGTTGCCAAGACCCCTGGATGCTACAGAGAGCAGCGCGAGGATGGAGGTGAGTATCAGATCTTTATTCCAAGTACATCCAAACGGATTCTACATTGGACAAGGGGACAGACCAGCTGGCAACAGGTAAGTATGTGTGAGTGAGGTAGGTGTGTAATAAAGCTTTACTATAGACGGTGTGTGTATACTGTCTTTTTTAACTTTACTTTACAGTGGAGGTACGGGTGCTGGCCGCCTGCTGGCACTTGTAGTTCCACAAGTGCAAAAGGGCAGGCATGCTGGTGCCTGTAGTTCCACTGTAAAATACAATAGCTTATGACTAACACATTATTACCCCCGTACCCACAGCCCAGGGGCGCGGGGAAGAGCCCCGGGCATCAGACCAAGCCTGGGGTTTTGGGAGAGGGGGGGACCCCTTTTTGGGGCGTCCCTACTTCCCCTGAGATCCCCGGCTTGGGCTGACTGACTTGGGGTGCGAATGCTTTGGCCATGGAGACCCGGTGATAGGGTCTCCTGGCTATGGCATTACACCCCAGTTGGTTTGGGTCCAGTGCAGGTTTTAAATATAGGGGGACCCCTACGCACTTTTTTTCCCCCTATATTTAAAACCAGGACTGGCCCTGCAGCCAGGTGCTGGTTCCGAAATTACAGTGGAACCCTACTCATTTTGTTCCCTGTAATTTTTGGAACCAGGACTGGTTGAATAGTCCGGGGCTGGATATGTCTTTTGGGGGGGGACCCTATGTCATTTTTTTAAAATATAAACACTTTAAATTAAGTACACATGCAGAAACATTCACAAATCACACTGATCTGTGTATGTTTCTGCCAAACTCGCAGCTCAGGAGGTGGAGTGTTTGAAACTTCAATTTCTCTGCAAGTTTGCTACAATCTCACTCGAGATTGTAATCTCGATTCTTTGAAAATTTGAGAGTTGTATTTCTCACATGAAAATTACTTCGGAGTTTGCCCGATGGTGAGTTGTTTCGAGTTTGCGATCTCACCCGAGTTTTACGAGTGAGAATAAAGAAATCTCTCCCAAACTCACCAGAGTTTGTCTTTAGTAAATTTGTGAGTACATGCCTAAACTCACCCGAGTGTAAATCACGGCTACTATGTATGTAGGTCTATTCTGTGGTGTGTCATTAACACTTGCAGAGTTGTTCATACTGTATGTAACCTGTTCAGCGCAGTATAGTCTGTGCCGAGTAGAATTCAATTGTAGCTGAATGTAAAACACTGCTGGCTTGTACGTAGCTCTATTAGGCGTTGTGCAGTTAGTATTGATCATATTTCGTAAATTTTTGTCAGTCTGTGATGTGCCTACACTGAACGAGCATCAATCATCTGCAAACATGCAGAACCTGATGTTATCGTCAGGTTGTCCAGTATGTTTGCCCAATGATAGATGTCTAAACGACCAGTGGGAGCGGGCATCGCTGGTTATTTTAGACATTTTTGCAAATGATTGATCGTTATCGTTCAATCGCTCAATTTAATCTTCAAGTGGATGTGTGCCTTTATACTGATACATACTATTCAGTGTAGCATTTTTCAGTTGCATAGTTCACCGCTTGCACATATCTAGCTCAATCATGCACTGTGCAATTAAGCAAAAAAGCTGAAAACCAATGTCAAACACCACTGGCTCATACGTAGCTCTATTAGGCAGTGTGCAATTAACACTTTAAAGATTGTCCACTTATATAGTATTGATTGTATTTAGTAGGATTTAATAGGTTGTTTGCTTTTTGCGAATAGCTGCTGTCAGTCCCTTAATAATGTTAGGACTGGGAGGCCTGCATTTAACATGAACAAATAAGTTTCAATTATGCACACTATTCAGTACGGCTTTATTCAGTTGAAATTAAATATAAGTCACCGCTGGCACATGAATAGCTCTATCATTCGGTGTGCGATTAGGCAAATAATGGGTGATCGCATCGTATAATGTTGCTCACACTGAGTAGGGAGATAAACTAGTTTGCATGTAGCTGCTGTCAGTCGCTTATGCCAAGCAGCAGGTGTTTAGCAAGACCTAATAAGTTTTGATTGTATGATGGTGGTTGTAGTAAACCTTGTCATGCCCCGTTTCCGGGAATGCCCCTATGTCAACATTTCATTTGTTAACATTTTTGCAGGTGTCAACATGTTGGTTGTCTACATGTTAATCATATCGACGTTATGACATTCAACATAATGGTGTCATCTTTTTGATTTTGACATAATGACTACATACCGGGACCCCAAAAGGAGAATGGACCCTGCTTGTCAGAGCTTACATTCTAGAGAGAATACCCAGTACTCACCGATGGTTCAGAATCACCCAAGCAAGTATCAGATGACATATGAGCAGTTGGTATATTTAATATCACGGTTGCACCACACAGTATTGGGAAAGTTTCTAAATGAGCTATACACACTATAGTATACAGGACTTAACGTAAACACCTCACCGGTCTCTTAAGCTAGGTACACACTAGCAATGTTATGAACGACAGAACGACCACTCGTTCCGTCCTTCATGATCATGAATGGGGCCACTTGCAATATCATCAGGTTTGATGTGCAGCACATCAAACCTGATGATGTCGCATGTGACTGCAGGAGCGCGTATATTGTGCATACACACTGCACAATATGCACGATATGTCATCATAATTTGGCCAAATCGTAACGCCATCTCTTCAGTGTGTACCTAGCTTTAGACACTCTGATGGTAGGAGTTTGGTGGAGTGTCCTTCCAAACTTATCTAGAGACCCAAAGGCACTCTCATTTCAGGGCTGACTACAAGGCAGTGGTCCTGCGCCTGTGCCACTCTGCTTTTGATGGTCAATGCTATAAGACCAGGTTAGAGTTCAGGACAAAGTCAGTACTGCAGGTCCATGATGGATATATCCTTTGGAGCAAGGATGGCCAAGTTTAGTCCTCAAGAACCCCTAACAGTTAATGTTTTCCAAATCTCCTAACTGATATATAAAAAATTAACAGGTTATCTAGAAAACAAAGACCGTTAGGGGTTCTTGTGGACCATATTTGGCAGTCTTCCATGGACTGACTTTACCTTACTGACAAACTTTAGCCACAAGGCCAATATTACACAGCCATTACCATCTGGTTAATGCCCTATTGATACTGTGGAAGCTCCCTTTTAAAGGCAAAATTTGTCCCCTTCAGTATTCCAGGTCTTTGCAGGTTGTTCCATTTTATCATGTGACCCTCCTAGCTTTGGAGGCAGGGTCTGGCATACATTCCTCTTCCCTGATTGGCTGTAAAGGCTCCAAAGGGTAGATTTATTTAGGCGCAGGTTGTCAAAGCCACCACACTTCAATGCTGAACACGCCTTGTTTAGGGTCTATTGCATTTTAAATTGATTATTCAAACCCGACAGTGATCATCAGATTTGACAGCCTGCACCTTAGTAAATCTATACCCAAAACTGTCTACTATACTTTGAAGCTAACAGTGGTACAAGGATGAGTCACTAGTCATTATTTAGGGACAGGCCCGGGTAACAGGGGGCGTGGCCTAATCGCGGGAGGTGTGGCCACACCCCCTTCCCGGGAAAAAAAACAAAGCCAGGGGGGCGCGATCAGTGTGATCGCTCACCCCCACAGGCATAGGAGACTGCTGTGGCTGCTGCTCAGCAGCCACGAGTGTCTCCCACTGCAGCTCAGCACAGGCTGTGTGCTGGGCTGCTTTGAGGGAGGGGGGGTGGAGCCAGACCCGGGCCCCCACCAGGCCCCTCAAGAAGCCTGGGCCCGGGTAGTCTGTACCCGCCCCCTGCCCCCTCTTGGCGCCCCTGATTAGGTAAGGTATTGTCCTAGGTTGTCCTAGGGATAAGCCTTTTTGTGGTTGTACAACTGAGTATTGCTTGTGGCCTGATTCAGAGATATACGCTAATACCATTGCAGTTACTATCTCTTACGGAACGCAATAGCAAAAATATGCTAAAGTCTCCAAAGCTTACCTGACCATAGGGACACATGCACAATGGCTAACAATCGCTCAATCTGTGTACATATCGGCAGAGCGTACATCTCTGAATCAGGCCGTATAGCTGCAGGCAGATATGTTTGTGGAAAAAACAGTAAACACATATGTTATACATTAAGTAAACTATAAATAAATATGTTCATCAGCAACACCTATGCACAGTACAGTAAAATAGTAAGAACACATTTTTCCTATTAAAAACAACATGTATATGCAATGCATTGTTCTGAATAGATAATCCCTGTATGACTGTTTGATGTGACTAGGCCTCATCACAAGTGATGCAATTATCTTTTATTTATAAGGTGCCACAAAGTGTTCACAGTGCCATACAGGGTAACAAAAAGCTTCACAAGAGTATCAGAGCATAAGTACATGGCAAAGTGCCCAAACATTGCAATAACACCACAGGCAGGTAAGGAGAACTAATAGGGCAAGGGTAGGACACATTGCTGAAGCTAGCAATAGCATGTCATGGCAAGTTGTGGGGGAATGGGATTGAAATACTGACAGTAACAGGCCGACAAGTGAAGATACCGACGCCCAATGGTAAGTATGCTAACCCTCCCCTCTCCCCCCCTAACCCTAACCCTCAACCCCATGGGTGCCTAAACCTAACCCTCCTGGGGGGGTGCCTATCCCTAACCTCCCCCCTAGTGCCTAACCCTATCCCCCCTTCCCTTAGCCTAACCCTCCCCGGGAGGGTGCCCAACCCTGTTCCTCCTTGGGTCCCTAACACCCCATCTCCAGACTAAGTGTACACTTACCCGGCAGAGAGGACGATCGGTCCGGCATCCTCGGCGTTCCGGCGTCGGGACTAACATAGGCGTTGGTATTTCGACGCATATGTTAAATCTCTTGCCGGGATTATGCTGTCTCATAACTACATCCCGTTGTGGGTGGGAATCTAAAGTATACAGTACTTATTAGTATAAACAATTGTTATTTTATTTAGCAAATATAGCAGACATTTCCATACCAAATAAATTCCTATACAGTAGTACATACATAACATGAAATAGAATATTAGAAATCGATAAACTGAATTAGACAACATTGCAGATATTGGAGTGAATATAATTACGGATATGTAAAAACCAAGTACAAAGTGACAGCAGCAAACACAAATTCACAAAACAGTATCTAATAATTGCTATAGAATACAAAAAAATTAAAGAGTCATGTATCAAAAACATTTACAATAACAACAATGGAAAAATAAAGGAATGACATTTCCTCCCTTCCGAGTCTTGGTGTGGTATTACAATCATTCTATTGAGCGAAGAAGAAACCAAGATGTTCCCTCAAAAATCTTAAACACACGTGACTGAGTTTCTTTGTCTAATGAGTGTATAAATACACCCCACTTTTTGTAAAAGCATACAACCCCAGTCTCAATTTGCAGTCAAGTTGCTTTCCTATCAAAGTATAGAAATTGCAGTAATGTGGATTTCACCCATAGAGATACATATAGGGTAGAGATAGCGCCTAAGATTAACCACAATTCTAACAGAATAGAACACTATGCTCAAAACCACATAGAAATTCGAAGATAAATGGGGATGAGACCCAAGATAAACCTCCAAACTAGTAGTTCTCTGACTGATATGTCCCATAAGAATTTTCAGGAGGAACCCCCACGTCCCAATCATTGGGAAATGAGAAAACGCCATGTAAAATACCCAGGAACACAAAAAAGACGTAGAGAGAGAAGTTTAGAGGTTGTAGAGGAGGCTTACATACAAAACAAAAACATAATTAATACATAACCATGATTGAGAATACAGAAACATCAAAGTTGCGCATTCCCCCTAATGTGTTCAACATCGTTTCCAGGAAACTTAATCCAGATGAACTCTCATTACTGAGTAAGGGCTTAAAATCCCCCCCCCCTCAAGTGAACCCAACATCATTGACCTCTTTGTAGATTTAAACAGATACGTAAGATTTCTATGTCGCAAAAGATATTTTGTGAATAAAAAAATGAAGAAGAACAAAGATGAGTCGGTTCCCATAATTTTAGATTCTAATGATGACCTGCCCCTCTCCATTCTACATGAATTGTGGGAGGAAAACAATACTAAGGTTCAGGATATTACAACATTATGTGATATCTTGGGGGTAATTAGCTCGGTAGATTGGTGTCGGTGGTGCAGTGATTAGGTGCAGAATTAGAGTCCACACATAGCATTCCAGTAGAATAAATGAAAACGGTGCTTTTACTTTCAGCATGCAAACCAGGAAACAGAAATAGAAAATAATAAACAACCTAGCCCCATCTCTATTGTGGTGCAGCTAGTCTGCCAACACAGTCTCTGCCTGCTTCTCTGCAGGTCTATCACCAGCTCCAGTCTGGCTTGGCTTGGCTACCACAGCTACACAAACACAGTCAGTCTTGGTGGCCTTCCCTGTATCCTACATATATAGGCCCTGGCTTTGTCAGCCTGCAACTTCACTGCTTTATTGTCACACAGTCTGAGAGTTTTGTGGTTCCCCCCTGCCTCCTGCAGGTACAGACCCAGGCCTCCTGGCTCCCAATGGCTTGCTCAGCTTCACTGGGCTCTCTGGCTGCCACAGTCACACATAGACTGTCTCCGACAGCAGCCTGACTGGTCTGCCTCCTCAGCCCACACCTGAGCTCTCTCCACAAGGCAGCACCTACACATCTACCCAGAATCCTTTTCTTCTCTGTGTGGGCGGATCTCCCCTGCCCCACACAGAATCTGCTGCTCACCAGTGCCATCTCTGGTGATACTGCCACAATTATTATACGATACTACAAGACAAGAGAATAAACAATTCAAATTAAAATCTGAGTTTTTTCCAATTTTAGCCAGTAGCAGTAACATAGAGTCTTTTTACAAAATCACTCTGGAGGATTTTAAATCCCTATGTAACAGTTCAAACAAAAAATCATTACAAACATCTAACTTAACTAGAGCTGAAAAGAGAGCACTCAGATCACTAACTGAGGATTCCACTATAATAATCAAAGAGGCAGATAAAGATGGGGGCCTGGTCATTCAAGATAAGAAAGATAATTTACAAGAGGCCTCTAATCAACTATATGACAAGAGGCGTGTTGACTTCCTGGATGTGACCGTTGAGGCCATTGGCACGACCATCCATACCTCTAATTTTGTCAAACCTGTAAGCACCCAGTCATATCTTCACTTTGTTGAATTTGTAAATAAACCTTTTAATACATTCCTGCCTATAAACCTCTAAGATTCACCTGCCTAGAACCTCTAAGACAAAACCTGCCTATACCTTCTGAAACCACAAGATGTCGCTAATTAGCGCTGTGTTTGATTATACCATTAATGAAATACTGAGACAGTTGAATAGCGGTCCAAAGTGCTAAAGATTATTATTCAGGTAAAAGTACAGATGTTACAACGCTATGATCTAATAATGAGCGCAAATAAATTGTACAAACATTAGGTCATAAGGTACAGTTAATATACATGAAATGGTTATTAAAGATCAAAATACAATGAGCAATATGAGACAGGGAGACAGAGGACAGAGAGACAGAGAACAGAGAGAGAGAAAGAGAGACACATTAAAATACAATGAGAGATATATCAATGTCTGCTGAGAGCACATGTTCAAGATGGCTGGTGATGGTGTGTGTTTGTGTGTGTGTGGGGAGTTGGGAATGCTTCCTGCCCTATTGTCCAAACCGCATGGTCTACAAACAAACTCCATTATGAAGCTACCTCATTGAAATCTCCCATAATGCCATAGTTAATTAAATATGCAAGCTGGATATCATATGCCAACACATCAGGCAAACACTGCACCATTTAATATTCCAACATGTACAACACAAGCTGATTCCAATATACAACAATACCATCCTACAACAGACCTCATCCAGAATCCACTAGACCGTGGGGAGGGGGAAGGGCTGAAGCACATGCTCTTCCTTTGTTTGCAAGCCTCATGATCCCTAGGCAAACTCCAATTTGAAAACTCACATTAAGTTGTAACTCTGTAAATCATACATCCATCAATGATCACAATTATAATAAAGACAATATACCTATCTGACCCATACAACACCATAACTGGGTAGAATTATAATTTCCTTTGTTCACCCCACATGGAAGTAGCCATCGCTAATAAACTGCAGACAATATACCTATCTGACCCACACGGCAATTACTTATGACCATTCAAAGCTGTTATTAATTCAACTTCCATAATATATAACTGATACCACCCTATGATTACATTCATGAGTACACAACACATACCAAGCCTATCTCTCCCAAGCAGAGATATTGTTCAAGCACATGGGAAGGCCCTAACACAGAGGACATGGAAAGGCCCTAACACAGAGCACATGGGAAGGCCCTAACACAGAGCACATGGGAAGGCCCTAACACAGAGCACATGGGAAGGCCCTAACACAGAGCACATGGGAAGGCCCTAACACAGAGCACATGGGAAGGCCCTAACACAGCTCACCAGAGGATCTCAATCAACCAGCATCAATCATTTACAAATATTACAAAAACTACATAATCGATCCCTTTCCTGCATGCTGATAACAGACTATTGTACCCTACAGTGTAGATGAAAAGTACAGATTAGATAACATATCATCCACTGTATGCTAACACAGACTCATGAATATCCTTAGAGAGCTACAAACCACACACCATGCTAAGATAATAACAGATTAACACCAAAAATAGCTACAGACACACAAATAGGCTAAATATTGCACAATTTATACTTAGCTATAACCCAGAGGAACTGAGACCCATTTTCCGTTGTCTTGTGAGAGAGTGAAGCTCTCTCTCTTCCAAAATCTGCAAGTGTGTCTGCTGGCTGTGTGTTCTCAGAATGTGCATGCTATGTTCCCGCCCCCTTTTACCTGTGAGGTCATCAGAAAGGGAGTATCCTTTTGGTTACCTGAACTACTGCTAATTAAATCCTAGTCCCAGTTAGCTATCTCTATTGATTAGACTGGAATAACCAGTCCTTTGGACAAAAATGTAAACAAGCCTACACAATGTCATTGTTCTTTGGTAAGGGTTAGAAATCTGTTACAGGGCATTTATTGGACAATTTCAAATGGATACAAAATGTCTCCAACCTCCCTTTGCATCCCCCACATGCAAATCTAAGCTGCTATTTACAACATTTCAAATAGTTATTCTCTCTAACATTCATATTTCATAGCCGTATGTTCTGATCTTCATATTGATGTCTCCGGAACGCTGTGGAAACAGAGTAGATCAGTACGGTTCCACACACAGTCCAATTGTCATTTACTAAGCCATAGTTACAGAAAACATTCATTTATTTATATACTGACATTGCGTTTAAAGTAAACCAAGTAATAATTATCCTTTTTGCGTTACAGGACCATTGCTTTTAAATGTATGTATGCAGGGAAAACACCACTGCCTTGCTGTTGCTCAAATATAAGTCTGTGGTGATTTTAATGTGTTGGAAAGTTATTTTATGTATTCTGAACACTGTCGGTATGTGTTTGGGGAAGATTGTTAAAAAGCTGTTCGTGCTACTTTTAGCAACTTTGCACTGTGGTTTGTGTACTATGTATTTTTGACAAAATGGCGCTTGTGTAAGCTTTCTTTTCTAAAATGGAGTCTTGCTGCCATTCACAAGATGGCGTCGTGCAGGTTTTCCTGATTGCAAACAGATTCTGTCTTACCCAATTATCCGGTTTCGACAGTCCACCCTTTGATAGCCAATCATGCGCTATCACAACCTATTCTGAATCTGTTTAGCCATGCATGAGAATATACCGTTCAATGTTATTATGGTATGACACAGTGTGGTCATTTGAACCATTCAGATAATGCGTCTCCGGGAGGGACATAAAACTGCCCTTATACGCACACCGTGGATCCTTAAGGGATCATGGAGGGGATGCACCTATCCTATAAGGGGAGCCTTGGAAGGGGTTGGGACTGCATTACCTAAGATGATTTAAAACAACATAAACATTATATTTATGCATTACCACTCAAATTCAGGTTACCTTAGCATAGGGTATGTTCTTAATCAGGGTTATAATACAATTAATTATTACTGTACTATGATTAGTCAGACACTCCCCTGATTGGCATATCTCTCCTCCTTTCGACTCCTCTGCATCAATGCCGACATCAGCTCCCATTGTCTGTATCAGTCCCCCATCACCGAAACCAGGAATCCCCGAGCAACTCAGGATGGTGAAAACTCTGAAAAAGAATACAAAAATGAACACAGCGGACTGGTCGATTGCTGCAACACTGATCTGCAATTTCTTTAGCTCAGATAGCTCACAGTCACCTTTTAATCTCCCCGGCACAAGCTCGCGATCGACAGGTCCATGCTATCGGCCTTGTATCTCCCCGGTAGATTAATCCTCCCTGTATTTGGTGGAATGGACTCTGGTATCTTAGTCGGCCACCCTTTGAGGATGTAGAATTTTGTTAACACGTCGGATATGGTTCTATCCCCCGATCAATCAGGCAATCTGAACACAAGAAATTATTAGATCAAATGAATTTTTCTCCAGGTTTAACATCATTACAGTTTGCTTCAGGCATGTTAGTAAATAACACTTCAATTCCTGTTGTTGTCATGAGAACCTGCACAGTAACCTCATAATATTTTCACATGAGGCTACCTGGCAAACAGTATCTCAACAGGAGACAGACAGGTGGTCTGGGATGATCTTGATACTAGTACCTATCACCTTACACATGTTGTAAAAGATATTACTTGTGAAATTAGTATCCCTTCCATCACTAATTCTATGGATACTGTATTGATACAAAAATTCCTGCAATAAAAAAATTCTGTTATAAATGTCTACGGTTCTATTGTTTCCTTGGCCCCTGGGTAGGGCAGTACTTCAAATATTTAACCTTAGCCGGGTATGGCTGTCGTATGTCTTTGGCAGCCTTGCGTCCTGTATGTGAAAGATAAAGCACAACAGTTTAATATCATTTAAACATATGGGCTGAAAAGATTTTAAACAGTTCTATAAAGCTTTGACAAACAATACTGGGTTAGTCCCTGGGACCCTGAGGCTTTTGTGTCTATGTGCAGTGTACCTCTCCCTTATATGGAAGCAAGAGGGTACTGGTAGTTGGGGTATGGGAGGGAGAAAATAAACAATAGTTAAGCTACCTTACTCTGGATCTCTCTTTTTTTTTTTTAGCTTAAGAGAGGGTATAAGTAGTTAGTTACATTTTTAAGGGTTTTCACATTGACTGTACCTGCACCCCCATCCGCATATGACGGTGGTGGCGCGCGTGAACCATCTGCACTACCTTCCACAACGCTACTGTGCCGCACGTGCGCGCTATTTCGCAGCTCGCACGCATTGCAATTCAACGCGGGTTTATTCTCTGGTAATGTGCTCACGACGCTAGTTTGCGTCGTTTGCACATTGTTAAGCCACGCATCCCCTTCATGCTGCCACAGTTTTAAACAAAATACTTAATCTTTTTCTCTCGGGATCGCACCATACTGATGTGATCCTGGACATTATCTAACACATTTTTATCAAAACCACCAATTCTGGGAAACGGTCTAACACTCATTCTCGTCATATTAAACCATATATCACAATACCTTATTGCATAAGTACCGTACTTAGTATGCATGATACGACGGGCCGATCTGATCGGCGCCTCCATTAGCAGCACATCATTGCCTAACATTTCTACTGTTTGCATGGCTCCCATTCTGAGACAACTCCTATGCTTTTCAATAAAAATTTAAACCGGTGAAAGACAATCAAGATACTTTCACTTACCTGTGAACGATTTAAATCGGCGGCGTCCACACACCTGGATAAGATTTGATAAGGCAACTTCCACACCTAGATAAGTTTTGAAACAGGCAACTTCCAGACCCAGATAAGCTTTAGTAAGGTAACTTCCAGACCTATAAGAGTTTATATGTCGGCCACTCTCACGCACCTCTATACAACAAAGACAACATGTACACCTGCTACTGTGTTTAGAACGGTAAAGCTGCTTACCGAGTGACTAGGCTAACCCTTGCACCTAGCCCTTAAGGATCATATGGTACCCTTAACTTTAGGGAATAAATTACCCCTACCAACAATACACTCACTGTTACACACTTTTTCTCTGCGCAGAAAATAAACGTTTAACCCAGATATTGGTAGATAGAAAAAAATGTAAACCTCAATGGCTTTGTTCAAACATGTGGCAGCAGAACCGGAAGTGCGTATACGCTATTGTGCGACCGGCCGCATACACAATCATGCGACTACCACACAAGCGTATAATGATTTTTTTTAACTGCGTACGCAAAAATGCATCTCAGCCGCATACTCAATACTGCGGCACCCCTCTAAACGTAAGGTTCTATCAACAGAGAAAAAAAACACTTTTTTTTTTCTCTCTTGTCTCTGGATTCTGATCAGCGCTTCCTCTACACAATAACCGGCAGTACGCTCTCAGCAACACTGTGGTAATGAAAGACTAATGCGTCTCTCAAAAGGTGCCTCCACCCTTTTGCTGAGAGAGAACTGACCGAGTGTTACCGTGTATCAGATAACATGATAAACGGATGAGCCCCCACTGTTGAATTTGTAAATAAACCTTTTAATACATTCCTGCCTATAAACCTCTAAGATTCACCTGCCTAGAACCTCTAAGACAAAACCTGCCTATACCTTCTGAAACCACAAGATGTCGCTACTTAGCGCTGTGTTTGATTATACCATTAATGAAATACTGAGACAGTTGAATAGCGGTCCAAAGCGCTAAAGATTATTATTCAGGTAAAAGTACAGATGTTACAACGCTATGATCTAATAATGAGCGCAAATAAATTGTACAAACATTAGGTCATAAGGTACAGTTAATATACATGAAATGGTTATTAAAGATCAAAATACAATGAGCAATATGAGACAGGGAGACAGAGGACAGAGAGACAGAGAACAGAGAGAGAGAAAGAGAGACACATTAAAATACAATGAGAGATATATCAATGTCTGCTGAGAGCACATGTTCAAGATGGCTGGTGATGGTGTGTGTTTGTGTGTGTGTGGGGAGTTGGGAATGCTTCCTGCCCTATTGTCCAAACCGCATGGTCTACAAACAAACTCCATTATGAAGCTACCTCATTGAAATCTCCCATAATGCCATAGTTAATTAAATATGCAAGCTGAATATCATATGCCAACACATCAGGCAAACACTGCACCATTTAATATTCCAACATGTACAACACAAGCTGATTCCAATATACAACAATACCATCCTACAACAGACCTCATCCAGAACCCACTAGACCGTGGGGAGGGGGAAGGGCTGAAGCACATGCTCTTCCTTTGTTTGCAAGCCTCATGATCCCTAGGCAAACTCCAATTTGAAAACTCACATTAAGTTGTAACTCTGTAAATCATACATCCATCAATGATCACAATTATAATAAAGACAATATACCTATCTGACCCATACAACACCATAACTGGGTAGAATTATAATTTCCTTTGTTCACCCCACATGGAAGTAGCCATCTCTAATAAACTGCAGACAATATACCTATCTGACCCACACGGCAATTACTTACGACCATTCAAAGCTGTTATTAATTCAACTTCCATAATATATAACTGATACCACCCTATGATTACATTCATGAGTACACAACACATACCAAGCCTATCTCTCCCAAGCAGAGATATTGTTCAAGCACATGGGAAGGCCCTAACACAGAGGACATGGGAAGGCCCTAACACAGAGCACATGGGAAGGCCCTAACACAGAGCACATGGGAAGGCCCTAACACAGAGCACATGGGAAGGCCCTAACACAGCTCACCAGAGGATCTCAATCAACCAGCATCAATCATTTACAAATATTACAAAAACTCCATAATCAATCCCTTTCCTGCATGCTGATAACAGACTATTGTACCCTACAGTGTAGATGAAAAGTACAGATTAGATAACATATCATCCACTGTATGCTAACACAGACTCATGAATATCCTTAGAGAGCTACAAACCACACACCATGCTAAGCTAATAACAGATTAACACCAAAAATAGCTACAGACACCCAAATAGGCTAAATATTGCACAATTTATACTTAGCTATAACCCAGAGGAACTGAGACCCATTTTCCGTTGTCTTGTGAGAGAGTGAACCTCTCTCTCTTCCAAAATCTGCAAGTGTGTCTGCTGGCTGTGTGTTCTCAGAATGTGCATGCTATGTTCCCGCCCCCTTTTACCTGTGAGGTCATCAGAAAGGGAGTATCCTTTTGGTTACCTGAACTACTGCTAATTAAATCCTAGACCCAGTTAGCTATCTCTATTGATTAGACTGGAATAACCAGTCCTTTGGACAAAAATGTAAACAAGCCTACACAATGTCATTGTTCTTTGGTAAGGGTTAGAAATCTGTTACAGGGCATTTATTGGACAATTTCAAATGGATACAAAAGGTCTCCAACCTCCCTTTGCATCCCCCACATGCAAATCTAAGCTGCTATTTACAACATTTCAAATAGTTATTCTCTCTAACATTCATATTTCATAGCCGCATGTTCTGATCTTCATATTGATGTCACCAGAACGCTGTGGAAACAGAGTAGATCAGTACGGTTCCACACACAGTCCAATTGTCATTTACTAAGCCATAGTTACAGAAAACATTCATTTCTTTATATACTGACATTGCGTTTAAACCAAGTAATAATTATCCTTTTTGCGTTATGGGACCATTGCTTTTAAATGTATGTATGCGGGGAAAACACCACTGCCTTGCTGTTGCTCAAATATAAGTCTGTGGTGATTTTAATGTGTTGGAAAGTTATTTTATGTATTCTGAACACTGTCGGTATGTGTTTGGGGAAGATTGTTAAAAAGCTGTTCGTGCTACTTTTAGCAACTTTGCACTGTGGTTTGTGTACTATGTATTTTTGACAAAATGGCGCTTGTGTAAGCTTTCTTTTCTAAAATGGAGTCTTGCTGCCATTCACAAGATGGCGTCGTGCAGGTTTTCCTGATTGCAAACAGATTCTGTCTTACCCAATTATCCGGTTTCGACAACTTCCAGAGTTCTCACTACAAACCCTGGAAGTTGAACATCCCTAAGGGACAACTAATGTGAAACTGTTCCTTAGAGGAGGTGTTTAAACAACAAGTGGATGAGATGTTGAATACATTTAGATGCAGCGGATATCCAGAAGCTATTTTACAAAATGCCCTTTCTGAGGTACTTTAGATGAACAGATCTGATCTGATACATGCAAAAGTTAAACATCTTGAACAACATCCCCCGGAGAGAGATCTGGCATTCATTTGCAAATATAATTCTTCTCATAAAGAATTGAGATATCATAAATAGGAACTATAAGATACTAAACCATGATAATATTTTGAGAGACGTTTTACTTACTAAGCCATCTATCATTTATAGAAAAAATAGGTAGTTGTAAAATATACTCGCTCCCGGTCATTTAAAAATAACTAATCCAATCTTCAATATTCACAAACCCTCAAGTTGATCAATGGGTACCATCTAGACCACCAGGTTTTTAAAAGTGCCGTAAGAACAAGTGCACAATGTGTGCACATACTCCAAGAAGAACAACTACTATTGACATGGGTTCTAAAAATGAACTATTTACTACCAGAAACTTCATGAGTTGTGACTCTGTTTATGTCATCTATCTCTTAAAATGTGAGTGTGGCCTCAAATATGTAGGCCACACAACCAGTGCACTAAAAAGATTCATGGAGCATCACCACAATATATTAAATACATTTCCTAGTCACAGCATCTCAAGACACTTTACTTAAGTATATAGAGATAATGTTAGTAACTTATTGATTATCAGTCTCGAACATATTCTGATTACATCACAAGGGGGTGACAGATATAAAAACCTATGCCATCAGGAACAGAGCCGTAACTAGACCCAGGGGACTAGGAAGAGCATTGGCGCCCCCCCATTTTTAAATAGTAACATAAGATAGTGCACCTGAAAAAGGGCTATGGCCTCATAGGGAGGGGCCAGGGAAGAGATAGGGGAAGTCGGGAGATACTGGGGATAAAAAAAGAGGAAGCTACAAGTGAGAATGAAAATCCTACCTTAAACTGCATGCTATGAACACTGCAACGAAATCTTGCTAATGCTGCTAATAAAAACTTCACATCGGGTAATTTTTATTTTTCTACTCACTGGATAATAGACTGGGGCTATTTACTCATATGAATCTATGTTTTCCTTGGAACCAGTGACTCTTACACATCATTTTTATTGTTGGAACATTTTACTTGAGTATTAATTCTTTTTATATATTGCTGACAATTTAACAGAGAGCAACAAAACATGCTCTCTAAGGGGCCTATTCATTAACACATAAAATTCGATGGAGGTAATTAGGTTTAGAACTCGCATGGAGTTCTACCTAATTACCGGAGGAATTCATCATTCCTCCTCTCCATAACTCTATTCCGAAAAGCTGTCATTTTTGCGATGACAGCTTTTCGGGAAATAGTTTTCCCTCACTACACTGCATTACCGCAGCTGGAATCCGTGCTGCGCATGCGCTGTTACATTCGCCCCCGTCCCGCACTTACCCACCCGCGCAGCAGCCTTCGATCGGGAGACCGGCACCCGGCATCCCAATCGAAGGGATGCCAGGCGCTGCGAGCGGACAGCCGCGGGGGGGGGTTAGGTTTAGGGCTACCGGGCGGGACTTAGGGTTAGGCTAGGGGGGAGGGAGGGTTAGGGTTAGGCACCCCCGGGGAGAGGTTAGGGTTAGGCACCCCCCCCCGGGGGACTTAGGTTTAGGCAGCAGGGAAGGGGGGGTTAGGTTTGGGCACTTAGAGGGGGGATTAGGGTTAGGCACTTGGGGCGGAGGTTAGGGTTAGGCACCCCTAAGGGAGGGTTAGGGTTAGGGGGGTAGGTTAGGTTAGTTAGTACTTACCTGGGGACGATCAGGATTTCCAGCGCTGTCGGCCTGCGGCTGCCGGGATCTGTTCCTCTGTCGGCCCAACGCTGCCGGGATTCGAACTGCCGGCCATGCGGCTGTCGGTATTACATACCGATTCCCTTTAGACAAGCACCTGTCTCTCCCGGGACAATATACTTTCTTTGTGCCTGAGAGAGATAAGCTCGATTAAGTGTTTATACATGGACTTCTTGCAGCATAGCTGAAAGAAGAACTTGCATAGCTTTGTCTATATGTTGAATAAAATATCTGTGGATTGAATTTGTGGAATTTCATGTTCCCATTTATTAGCGACTTTGTGATGCCCCAATACAGACTGTCTGGCCCTAATGGAAGGTCTTGTTTATGTGAAAGAACACTGGCATTGAGGGGGTTAATCATTCCCTCACATTGTGACATCAGTGGATAGCAGGAGGGCTTTAGGACCCAGGGGACTCAAACAGTGAGTGAGGAGCAGGAAGAGTCCTGAGAGAAAAGAGCAGCCTGACCTGTGAACTGAGGAGGTGGAGCTTGTTAGGAGGGAAAAGAGAGCTGTGAGGAGAGCTGGGCTGACAGGAGCAGTCACGGAGCTTGTCAGGATCCAGTGTGAGCTGCAAGAATCAGCGAAGAGCGGAGGCTGAAGGGGCTGCTGAGTGAGAGCCACGCTGCAGGTGTCAGTTGCTCAGATAAGGGGAGCGGGCAGCGAACGAACACGCAACGGGCAGGAGCCATGCCTGTGATACTGCCGCGGGTCTGGGACTGATGGCAGGGGCCAAGACACCAGTTTTAACCAGGAGCCACAGACATCTGAGACAGCTGATCCTCCGGGTAAGCCACAGGGGAGACCAGCTGAAGGGGGTGGCCAGATAAAACAGAGATAACACAAATGGACAGGTCAAGAGCCCTCAGTGCTCATCCCCTTTTGTCAGCCCACTAGTTTTTTCCTCATTGAGGAGTGATCCAGCCAACCCTGCACCCAAGGGAAAGGACTTTCAGTAACTAGGTAGCCAGTATAAGCTAGCTGCAGTATTCAACCCTACCCACTGTAAGGAAGTGAAAACTGAACTCATACTCACTACTCTAATGCTACAAGGAGATCTGTATAACCTGCTGCACTAATTCTACAGGGAGATTGCCATAACTTGCTATCCTAATTCTACATGGAGATTTGCATAACTTGCTATCCTAATTCTACAAGGAGATTTGCATAATTGGCTATCCTAATGCTACAAGGAGATTTGCATAACTTGCTATACTAATGCTACAGGGAAAACAGCAATAATTGCTACCACATACTTTGAGAACTGTGTCGTCTGTCTGTTACCAATACTAGCAGGGAGGACTGCTATATCTGTTTCATAGTTAGCTAAGAGTACTGTCTTGAAGTGCTATCTGAATATGTAATGCATGTAATGTGATCCTGAGATTGTATTTGCATTTGTGAATTATGTTTTACTCTGAAATGCAGTTATAGCCAACAGTAATTCCAATACTGTATGTTGATTTGCATAACTGACCTTTTATTCACCAAAGTAACGTGACACAGTGTTCCAGTTAAATAAAAAATTTTGTCACTGTCCAAACGAATAGTGGCTTCGCTGGGGGGTTCTCTTGTCTCAATGCACACCGACTAAGGGATTCCAGGAGTGGAGCGTGGTCCAAAAGCTGACGGAAGGTCGGGACCAATTACAAGTACAGAAGGAAGTAGGTACGACACACACACCGCTCATCAACGCTCACCCCTTAGGCTGCTATTACAACTTTAGACCACATTGTTTCAGCTTTCATAGGCAGTAAATTTGAGTAAATATATTTGGTTTTATATGGAACTGAAGCACACAGACTGAAAAGTGGTTGCAAAACATCTGGCAAATCAGGTTTTGACATAGACAATGTTAAAGATTATGCGTAGTGCCTCACCTGGAGAAACATATAAAATTCCTTAATAGATATAGAATATTTAGCACTAAGCGACTGAAAACTAAGTAAAATACCCCCTGGGTCAAATATGTCCCTAATAGAAGATATCTCTTTATTGTTCCACCTAAGAAAACCACTATTCTCCAATCCTGGTTGGAAGTTGGGATTACCCCAAAAAGTTGCATATTTAGTAACCGGGTGTCTGCGTTTTAATTTGCTGTTAACAGAAACCCAAGCAGCATATGTATCAACAAACAACACATTGTCAAAAACCTGGGAAGGTAAAGAAGCAAGAGAAGCATGTAAAAGATTTAATTAGATAAATCTTCAAGGGATTTGTGAGTGTAAAATTCAGTGCCAAAATATAGCGCATAAATACTGCTTGAGAAAATGCCCAAATATTTGGCACTCCCAACCCCCTTCCCTTTTACAACGAAATAATCTATGCTTGGCTATATGAGTATTTTTACCTTGCCAAAGAAATTTAGAGAAATCTCTGGTCATCTTAACTCGGGATGTGGTGAGTGAAGGCGAGGACAACTTGATTCTGACTTGGGGGACAGAGGAGAGAATGATAATAGAGAAAGGAGGTAGAGTCCCTGGAAGGGGGAATTAAAGAGCTCGGTCTTGGCCATGTTAAGTTTCAAAAATGCTGGTACATCCAGGATTAGATGGGAGAAAGGCAGAGACATTAGAGGATGAAAGGAATGAGGTCAGGGGAGTGGAGTTAGATTTGTGTGTCATCAGTGATGACAGTGAGGGTATTGTAGGTTGAAGGAGCTGATTAGATTTCCATGGTAGCAGGAGAAAAGAAGGGGCTAAGAAAGGGTCAAGAAGTGAATATAAGGTGAGGACTAAGGTGATGGAAAATCATTTCAAAGAGCTTGAAGGCATAGAGGAGGACAGAGATAAGGTGGTAGCTAGTAAGAGGTTCAAGTGAGGGCTTCTTGAGGATGGATGATACTATGGGGTCTATTTACTAAGCAGTGTTAGGAGACATAGTGAAAAGTGATAAGAAAGTGATAAGGTGCCAGCCAATCAGGTCCCAACTGTCATCTCTCAGGCTGTTTGAAAAATGACAGTTGGGAGCTGATTGGCTGCACCTTATCACTTTCTTATCACTTTTCACTCTGTCTCCTAACACTGCTTAGTAAATAGACCCATATGTCATGTTTGAAAGAAGAGGAGACAGAGAAAGAAGAAGCGGGACAGGATGAAAATATGGGAGCAAGCATCTGGAGAGAGAGTGGCAGAGGGTAGAAGGAATGGGGTCACTTGGGGCAGGTAGAAACAGGAGAAAAGGAAAAAATGTCTGCTTCACCCTCTGCAATGGAGGGAAGATGGTGTTGTGTTGATTTTCCTAGTAAAGTAGATAGCAAACTAAAGGGATGATAGGGAAGAGATTAATGGGGGCAGACGAGGGAATTGAAGGTAGCAAATAAGTGCCATGGGTTGAGGAGTGGCAGGAGGCAAGATGTTTGAAGTAATATCGTTTAGCGTGAGATAGGGCAGAACTATAGGAGAAAAGCATAAATGTGAAATGGAGGATGTCAGTGTGAGCTTGTGACTTTTTCCAGTATCACTCAGCTATGCAGGAACATTTTTGAAGGTAGAGACTGAGTTTAGAGTGAAGGGGTGGGGAGCAGAATGGCAAAGCCTAAGCGTGATGACTGAGGAAGCAGAGTCAAGAGCACAAGTGAGGGTGGCTTTCTGACAAGTGGGGTAAAAGGTCCTTTAAGTGAAGGGGAAATAGCCTTGTTTGTATAAATAAGGACCTGGCCACTAGGGGGCTAAAAGGCGTAGTCCCCTTCATATACAGGACCTGACCACTAGGGGGCTAAAATGTCCTTTCAGTGAAAAGGAAATAGACCAGTTTGTATAAATCGGGCTATTGCCTTTTCACCATAAGGACCTGACCACTAGGGGCTAAAAAGTGCAGTCCCCTTCATATGCAGGACCGGACTACAAGGTGGCTAAAAAGTCCTTTCAGTGAAGAGGAAATAGCTCTGTGTGCAGATCTGGCTAGTTCCCCTTCATATGCAGGACCTAACCACTAGGGGCAAAAAGGTTCTTACAGGAAAGGGGAAATAGGTGTAATTGTACATAGCTGGCTAGTTCCCCTTCGCCGTAAAGACCTGTCCACTAGGGGGCTAAAAGGTGCAGTCCCCTTCTTTGCAGGACCTGACCACTAGGGCAGGGGTGGGGAACCGTTTTTTTGCCGAGGGCCATTTTGATATATAGACAACAAAAAGAGAAATTAGTCCATATAACGAAATGCACTAATGTGTCATTGGGTACTGTAATATTAAAACATAACTTTTATTCAGAATAGATTTAAACAAACAAATAGTATAAAATCAGCTAAATAAAATAACAGTAAAGTAGGAAAACATTAAAACAAGGGCTGTAGTATTTTAGTGTCCCATCAGTGTAGTGAGAAACTGTATATGAATATTGAAACTATTTATTCATTTAATGTATCAATTCTAGCAGCAGGCAGAATTATCTGAGTCATAAGAAAATAAACTAAACAGTGATGTATTTAGTATCAAGACTGCTCAATAGCAGAAAGACAGATATATCTTATTTTTCTGCTCAGTTATTAATTATAATCCTAAAATGACTGCTCCGCACAGAGCTATAAGGATCTTTAACCGAGAATATTAAGAAAAGACGTCCTGCTTTCTGTACCATATAGTTCCTTTTAATCAGATTAGATATAAGGATTCAGGTGAATGTATGTATAATAAAGTCACTGAACATCCCTTATTTCCCAGATTAATCATCAGTTCACATATCCATCACAAGCTAGTAAACTGCCATATGTCCTTACATCTACCCTGCTATCTATGAACACTGTCAATAATCTGATACAGTGTAAATAAGTTGCTATACGTAAAACGGCTGTAGCTGTGATCCGCTGTAAGCTGCTGCTATTACCGGCTAGTGCATCAATACTATACACAGTTTAAGACATTTCGACACAGTGTACACTACTAGCTGTACAGGAGAGACGGCCGTAGCTACGGTCCGCTGTTAGCAGCTGCTATTATCGGCTAATCTCTGCCTTAATGCTGGCAGTCACAGCGTGCAGCGCTAGTGCTGCGATCAGACCCCGTAGCCACGGTCCGCTGTTAGCCGCTGCTATTGCCGGCTAATCTCTGCCTTAATGCTGGCAGTCACAGCATGCAGCACTAGTGCCGCGATCAGACCCCATCAACACAGGAGGTTAGTAGCGGCTTGGTCATTCACAATTTTGGACATATTACAATATATCAGTACTTTGTCAATTTAACTGGGCACAAATATTTAATACTACAGCCTAACACCGACGCGCGTTTCGCTGTAGCTTTTTCAATAGGCAAGCGACTGTTACCTTTCCCGGGTTCTTTATACATCAATCCACCAATCAGTAACTGTCACTCATTTGAATATAAAAAAGAGGCAAATCTGATTGGTCTCAACTCATTCAACTTTGAAAACAATGTTAAGCAAAAGCCGTATATCTTACATAATAATATCTAACACTTCCTATTTATTATATATATCTCATATATACCACAATAATAAATCATACACAATAAATATTCTATAATAAAAATAAATTGTAACTATGTAAATAATAATAAACTAATACAATAAATTATATTATAATAAAACTCAACCTAAATTAATAGTGTTAACATAATATGTGGCATAAAGAGAATAATTAAATTAATAAATAGTTAACACTATTTATTAATTTAGGTTGAGTTTTATTATAATATAATTTATTGTATTAGTTATACACCGAATTATTAGGAAGGATTCTTATTGTTTATTATAACACTTTATTGTTGGGTATTAATCTATAGTCAATAATTACTTTACTATTACACATGTATAAATATTTTACACTTTTAGATATTTTATAATGGTAATATTTATTTAATTGAGATTTATCACTGTTAACATTACTGTGTGCACAAATTCACAAACATTATTTTTAATAGTTATTCATATATTTTGAGACACAGATTATTTATGACATTTATATTTGGATAATAGTGGGTATTCAATTTATTATTTAGTCACTATTTGTAAAATTTACAGGCTTATATTAGGCTCTACACATATTTATAATTTATTTTATATTTTTATTTTACACAATTAGATTATGGATTAAAACAACAATAATATGGTTTATTTAATTATATAATATGGGTAATATAGGGTTAATATTGTTGTGAATCAAATATTGTAGATATTAACAATTAATAATAATATGATTATTTATTAATATATAAATTTAATTACTCACTGGTAGGTTTATGATTATTTATATAGTTACAATTTATTTTTATTATATAATATTTATTGTGTATGATTATTATTGTGGTATATATGAGATATATATAATAAATAGGAAGTGTTATATATTATGTAAGATCTATGGCTTTTGCTTAACATTGTTTTCAAAGTAGAATGAGTTGAGACCAATCAGATTTGCCTCTTCTATATTCAAATGAGTGACAGTTACTGATTGGTGGATTGACGTATATAAAGAACCCGGGAAAGGTAACAGTCGGCTTGCCTATTGAAAAAGCTACAGCGAAATGCGAGTCGGCGTTAGGCTGTAGTATTAAATATTTGTGCCCAGTTAAATTGAGAAAGTACTGATATATTGTAATGTGTCCAAAATTGTGCATGACCAAGCCGCTACTAACCTCCTGTGTTGATGGGGTCTGATCGCGGCACTAGCGCTGCACACTGTGACTGCCAGCATTAAGGCAGAGATTAGCCGGCAATAGCAGCGGCTAACAGCGGACCGTGGCTACGGGTTCTGATCGCAGCACTAGTGCTGCACGCTGTGACTGCCAGCATTACGGCAGAGATTAGCCGATAATAGCAGCGGCTAACAGCGGACCGTAGCTACGGCCGTCTCTCCTGTACAGCTAGTAGGGTACACTGTGTCGAAATGTCTTAAACTGTGTACAGTATTGATGCACTAGCCGGTAATAGCAGCAGCTTACAGCGGATCACAGCTACAGCCGTTTTACGTATAGCAACTTATTTACACTGTATCAGATTATAGACAGTGTTCATAGATAGCAGGGTAGATGTAAGGACATATGGCAGTTTACTAGCTAGTGATGGATATGTGAACTGATGATTAATCTGGGAAATAAGGGATGTTCAGTGACTTTATTATACATACATTCACCTGAATCCTTATATCTAATCTGATTAAAAGGAACTATATGGTACAGAAAGCAGGACGTCTTTTCTTAATATTCTCGGTTAAAGATCCTTATAGCTCTGTGCGGAGCAGTCATTTTAGGATTATAATTAATAACTGAGCAGAAAAATAAGATATATCTGTCTTTCTGCTATTGAGCAGTCTTGATACTAAATACATCACTGTTTAGTTTATTTTCTTATGACTCAGATAATTCTGCCTGCTGCTAGAATTGATACATTAAATGAATAAATAGTTTCAATATTCATATACAGTTTCTCACTACACTGATGGGACACTAAAATACTACAGCCCTTATTTTAATGTTTTACTACTTTACTGTTTTTTATTTAGCTGATATTATACTATTTGCTTGTTTAAATCTATTCTGAATAAAAGTTATATTTTAATATTACAGTACCCAATGACACATTAGTGCATTCCGTTATATGGACTACTTTCTCTTTTTGGTGTCTATCGGGTTTATAGTCCAGGGATAGCACCCTTCTAATTTATATAGAATATCTATTATAATTATAATTAGAGAAGGTTGTGTTGTGTAGGTATGATATATAAATTTCTTTGGTGCAACCTATTATGTTTTGTGGCCATTTTGATATATATAACATTATTTGCGGGCCTGGTGCAGGCCACGCCCCCTCCGTATGATGCCACACAGGGGTGGAGCCACAATCGCCGGTAATCATGAGGATGCTTCAGGAGCTGTAAGGTCAGTAGTGTGACCATCTGAAGCGTCCTAAGGACGCTCCTGGCGACACTGCTGCATAGATTCTGGCTGCATGGTGCCATTCTAGGCACCCTGCTAGCCACATGAGGCTAGCCGAGAAAAGCTCAGAGGGCCAGACCGAATGATTCCAGGGGCCTTATACGGCCCCCGGCCTGAGGTTCCCCATCCCTGCACTAGGGGCTAAAAAAGGTCCATTCAACGAATTGGAAATAGCTAATTTGTGTAGATATGGCTAGGTCCATATGTCTAAGGGTAAATAGGTGTCTTTGTACATAGGTGGCTAGTTCCCCTTCATATGCAGGACCTGACTACTAGGGAGCTAAAAAGGTTCTTTCAGCATAGGGCACAGGTTCTCAAACTCAGTCCTCAGGACCCCAAACAGTGCATGTTTTCCAGGTATCCTCATAGAATCACAAGTGAAATAATTATCTCCACCAGTGGAACTTTTAAAATGTGTCAGTGAGTAGTCAATACACCTGTGCAACTATTGGGTGACCTGGCAAACGTGAACTGTGTGGGGTCCTGAGGACCGAGTTTGAGAACCTCTGTCGTCGGGGAAATAGCTCTGTTTGTGCAGATTACCATAGTTCCCCTTCATATGGAGAACCTAACCACTTTGGGCAAAACGGTCCTTAAGGCGAAGGGGAAATAGCTTGCTGCTGATATAAATTGTGACCGGCCCGGCTCGGGGGCGTTTATCACCCGGCCCAGCCTATCAGCCAGATATTAGCCGTGTCATACACGTGTAGTGTGTAGCCCCGTCCTGTTGGTGGATTATATGCATGCATTCCTTAGTGGGATTGGCCTGCAGTGTGTGTGACAGCTGGGAGGGCTCTGTAGCATTATATTGTGGCTGTTTTGACTCACTACACTAGTTGATCCGCTTCAACAGTTCAACTGCTGTGGCCGTGTTGTTGCTTCGGACGAGTGGGTTAGTGATCTGCGGCTGCACCATGCTCCGAGCTGTATTGGGGAACCTGTGCTCTAAGGCGCCTTTGGGGGTGCAGATTAGCAGATTCTCCTCTGCCGCCATCCCTGCCCCCAACCCTAAACCAGATGTGCACTATAACCAGGTAAATATCTTTATTATACAGGCAAACCCCATAGCGCCTTGTGATTTCCGGCTGCTTTAGTGCAGGAATAGGGCAATCTCTGTACAAGAGGTGCAGCTCACATAAATAAAACTGCCAGCAATTCTAAAGTTGTTTATCTGCCAGAATAACGTCAGACGCGGAAGCACAGAGCGCAGGCTAGTTCTTATATGGCAGAGCACAGCGCATAATCCTACAATATCCCGCAATCGAACTCCCTCATTACCTCCTGTGCGGCTGCTGCCGAGTTGCGCGCAGTGAAAATCCTGAGACAACAGTCAGTGTCCTTACCCCGAGTCATCTGTGCTATGCTCCCTAATAAGTACTGGTGGGTAAAGTGGTCAGCACATTCTGTAAGCGCTGTACAGAGGCTCGTAATCCAGATCACTCACTCCGTGTTGCTGTGGGTTCAACTTCACCGACATCATGTATTTTATTACCATACACTATAATCTGTGGCAGATTCTGCAGTGAAGAGTAGCATTGTTTGGAACTTCTCAACTGAATTGTTTTCTATAACTTTCTCCTTTACAAACCTGACCCAGGAGTAAAAGTGCCTGAGCACAAGCAAGCATTTTAAGAAATACGCTACTTTGACATATTTTTGGGGTCAATGAACTAAACTTTGGAGAGAGCGAAAGTGGATGGAGATAAAGTACCAACCAATCTGCTCCTAACTGCCATTTTTTAAACACGGCCTGTAAAGTGACAGCTGATTGGCTGATACATTATCTCCATCCACTTTATCTCCAAGGCTTCGTACATAGACCCCCTTATGTCCTATAGCTGCCTGGTTTTCTTTATGCATACTACGGAATAGGGGTGGCCATCGACCATCAATTAGCAGCCATTAATGGATGGTGAGTGTTTTCACCATCGACTGGAGACCACAGATGGAAGAACATTGGTGGTTGTCCCCCCCTCCTATTCGCATGTGCAGGACATAGCCTAACCATCGATGGCTCACAATTGATGGTTAATTGCAGTTGGTGGAAAACCGTTTTGTTTGTAGAGCTGTAAATGGTCATCACTACTATGGAATCTCTGTGCACCTGGTATACAATCACCATAGTGAAATGCACTGAAACGTATGAGTTACAATGACCATAGTGCAATGTTTTCCTTTTACCATCCTCATTTCTAGAATTTTATGACCTTTTGCTTATCACCCACAGAGCTCTGCCACCTCTCAGTAGTGTAAGTGCAGGTAAACCGTTTAAATAAAAAAGTGTAATCTCTGATGTTTCTCTACGTATTAGCCAGTGAGCATGTTCCACCAGGTATTTGATTTAATCTTTGGCAGTAGGATTGTGCACCACACACCCTCTCCTCTCACATCTGTAGTAACACGCTTCTTCCCCCACCTCTCTTGCAACACCTTTTTCCACCAATCCCTGTCGTTACTCAGATTCAAGCGATGAGACTTTTACCAAAACCCTTGACTACTGCTTCCTCTTGCTGTGTGCCCTTCCTTTCACTCCTTTCCCCTCTTTATATGTCCTGATTGCCGCAGCAAGACACCACGTCCCCCTCTGAAAATCTCTGCATTTTGAAGCCTCACTTACTAATCCCTCTCCTACTTCTGACCTTTCGCCATTTAGAGCTGCCTCTGAAATGGGTCTCCAAAACCTCCCCTGTGCTGCACCCACACTTTGCTACAACAACAAAAAAGTTTTAGTTGGTTTAAACAAAGTATTTTTTTGCATTTATTGTTTAAAAAAAAAATGGAATCTTGCATATTATATTAATACTGTGAAACATTGCTATGTATTAGAAACCTTGATCAACCATCTTGTAATGCTTTCTAACATTACCAATCTGAATTATTAGTTTTTTTTTTTTTTTTAGCACATTAATCTCTAAACTGAGGATTTTTCCGGCAAAACCGGTCAGAAATTGCCAGTTCCGGGGGGCGAAGAGTAGAACAAATTCCCTCTTCAAAAACATAACTGGGCAGTGCGGTCACACCTTGTTATCTGAAGCACAGCTGGCTGCATTCTCATCCCATACGACCATGTCAGTTAAGTGGTTAAGGGGTCTATGTACTAAGCAGTGAAAAGTGATAAGGTGCCAGCCACTCAGCTCCCAACTGTCATTTTTCAAACGCAGCCTGTGAGATGACAGTTGGGAGCTGATTGGCTGGCACCTTATCACTTATCACTCTCTCATTGCTGCTTAGTACATAGACCCCTAAAAGAGAGCCAGACTGATAGGGGTAATCAATATGAAACGTAAACTTCGCCGGCTATGCGTGTCGAAATTTTCGCCACACATCGGAGCTTTTTGCCGGTGAAAAAGTATCGCGCGTGCTCCCGCTTATACCCGTATTCAATATGAAATTGTCGAAAACTGCACCAGGCGAAAGTGAAATCAGCGAAAATGTCGCTGATTTTTGGGGAAATCACCCTAACACCCCCAAAAAGATGGTCTGACATGGGGGATCACTCTGGTAACCCCCGATTAGCCCTGCTGAAGGTTTTTGGGGTCTTTAAACGGGCTCAATAGCTGCTATTTCTGAGATTTGGGAAGGTGGTGAAGAATAGTATTTTGTTTTTTTGTTTGTTTTTTTTTTGCAGAAAATAAGTAGTCCAAGCAAATTTTGGGTACTTGAAAATGGGAGTGAGCATATTTAAAAGTTGCTAAAGTGAAGTTTTAAAAAACGTGAAAAACACACCTGCAATGAGAAACACCTGGGGCATACTTGGGGACCCTCCTAGATTGTAGTTCGCTGGTTTTTAACTTTGTACCCCCCAATTTTTATTTTTTTTTTAGCCCCCAAAATGAAAGTGCTTTTTTGGGGGTCTTCTGAGGTATTTTTTTTTTTTTAAATTGTTCGGGCCATTCATCAAGAAGGTAAAGCAGGAGATATCACTGATATCTCATACTTGCCTTCCTTTTTGCGGAATGGCCTGCTGTTCTGAGGACCGAATTCATCAAGCTCCAAAAATGCTATATTTTCGGAGCTTGAGTGCGGTAGCATTCGACATCTTCAGATGGCGAATGCTCCTGCTTGTGGAAGGTGGTCCGGGTTGTGAAGAGGGATCCTTTTTGAACCCTTCGCCTCTGTCCGGCTCCTTCCGCCGGCTGTCCGGGGCTCTTGTGCACATGCGTGAATAGATTCACTGCTCCATAAAGGAGCCGTGAAGCTGCTCATGGGGACAGTTGACTTTGCATCAGCTGTCACTGCCCCGGGCAATGATAAATTACAGCGGATTCCGCGCTGAATTAGAATGTTAATTATCGGGGTCCGTTCGGACCCTGAAAATTAACATCATGAAGAGGCCACTAAATGTTTTGAATTGGAATAAACATGAAGCAGATTAAAACCGTGAGGTGTTTACCCTTTAAGATTGAGAATGTTAGCTGTGGTTTTCTCCTGTCTTATAGGATTTAAGGGAGGAGATTGTGGAGGCTTAGCTGATGCTAGGCAGATTTAGGGGTCTATTTACTAAGCCTTGGATGGAGATTAAGTGAACAGAGGTAAAGAGCCAGCCAATCCGCTCCTAACGGCCATGTCACTGGCGGTGTTTGAAAAATTACAGCAGCTGATAATCAATAGACGCTGCCTCAGATCACCGTAGTAGCTTTGCGGCCGGCCAGGCTGTGTAAGCGGAGATGTACTCAACCTTGACCCATGGACAACTGGGTCGGGAAGTCTGCATGCGCTGACGCGGGCCCTGGGTTCAGCACACCTCCAAAACGGGGGCTTTGGAGTACAGCTCCAGTCGCCACTTCCCAAACGCCGCAGCATGTTAATCATGCTGAGACTTATGCTGGGTATACACTGGCCAATATATCGTGCCCCCGTCGGCCAGTGTGTACAGACGATATGTCTGTGAACAACGTCGTTCAGACATCTGTTCATTGGCAAGTGTGTACGGGTTATCAGCCGATCGCCCGTACACAGGGGGGGTAGCTACTTAGCGGGTACTACTTAGTCGGGTCTGGCACAGCTCCCCATCCACAGCAGCCCAGCACACGCTGCTGTGTGCTGGGCTGCACTGGGAGACTGTCCGAGGCTGCTAAAGCAGCATCCCGAGCAGTCTCCTGTGCCAAAGACGGGGGACGGATCAAGCTGATCAACCCCCCCCCCCCCCCCATTGGCTGTGCATCAGGCTGAGGGGCACACAGTGCCCCCCTCCCCAGCGCAGTGTCACAAATGTGGTTGTTTTTTTTTCCAAAGGAGGCATGGCCACGCCCCCAGTCCGGCCTGACCCGCTGCAGCATGCAGATGATGGTCGTTCAGTGTGTATGAATGACCATAATCTGCAGATTTATCTGTCAGGTGTGTACCCACCTTAAGAAGGGTTTGCAAGTGAACTTGCAGGACCAGTTCTGTACATGTGCAGACCCAAAAACAAATTGGATATGTACGCTAAATATTGGGTTAGTGCTTAATATTAGTGCTGCATTACATTTTTAGCTCAAACCTGCTCTTTTTTTTAAACGTACAGCTTTACCTTCTAAGTTCGACATAATGTTGTTCACTCCCGGTGCTAACTTTTTAACTCTGGATTCTAAAATAACAACTGTACATTTTCCAAATACTGACACCATAGACAAGACTAAAATAGTGTAGATGTCCTTTGTTCTAATAATGAAACATTTACAAAGCAGGTCGCCGAGGTGTGGTGCCCGCATTGAACGGCGTTCAGTGCAGGAGCCCGACCTCTTATCTGAACATGCCAAACCTGCCGAGCGTCGTCAGGTTGATGGGCATGTTCAGTAGATAGTCGGGGTCGGCAAGGACCCAGCGTGCGCGCGTATCGCTGGTCCTTGCCGGCTATCCATTACACTACTTTGTAAACAATGCGACCAAAACCTCCTGGTTTTGGTCGGATTGTTCAGTCATGTAATGGATAGGCCCCTTTTAGAAATGATCTGCAAGTTCTGTGGCATGAATTGAGTAACAATTATACCAGTTTTATTTGAAAAGTCCATCACAGACCTGAAATGGCCAATGATGGTACATTTTGTATGGATTATTGACTTCTTACTCCCTATATGCAAATTGACTAAAACGCAACCTTAAATTTATGTGCTCAAGCAGTCATTCCATATGTCTGTTGCATAATCCTCTAGTTTGTAGGGTAAAAGTGAGTCTTTGTTTTTTCTCTCTGGCTTAGACAGTTTATTTTTCCTGGTGTTGATGGCCCTAGGACAATTGATATACATTTATTTATTTTTCTGTAAATTTTTTTTTTTTTTTTTAGATCTATAAAACAAATAACATTTGATCCACAAATCCTGCTAAATCTCCTGTAGCCTGACTCACTTAATATATATTACTGTCTGATATTCCTTAGCTTGCAAATCTATATCATTTTGACATTTTCAAAATTATTTGGGTAGCTGCTACTATACTGAGCAAACCTTTATCAGATACATACCCAGTTTATTTAGTCTTTAGCTTGCAACAGAATTTATTCTCATCCAGTCAGGTGGGTTTTGCCAATTGTGTAAAAAAAAAAAAAAAAATCAGGTCACACTTAGCAAGTAAGCATCTACAAACTTTGATAGTCCTATTGCAGGAATTTCTGTTCTACTTTTTAAAGCCAGGCTTGTCCTGTGTTGCAAGGGGACAAAGTTCTTAGTACTGCTTAACCCTACTTCAAATTAATTTGAATTTCTGATATTATTTACAACGTGTTTTTGTGTGTTAGGCTTTTTTTTTTCAACAGGAAAACACTGTCTAACCTGCTTGACTTGAAGACAGAACTGCAGAATACGAGAGACCGCCTCCAGGGGTGTCACATGTGGCTCTTGAACACTCACTTTAGTTAGAATTAAGTATTGGAGACTCAGTCTAAACGCACCACCATTGGTGTTGCACCCTTCTGCTATGGTTATAGGCAATTGTGACATCACTATCTGAACATTTTGTCAACGAAACTGCTGTAATCAAAAATTGAATGTATTATTGGCTGGTATACTGTTTTATAAAAATACCCACCATCTGGTTACATAATGGTCTGTGTGACTGTACCATGCTCACCAATGTCTGTTGCTCTAGACTTTTACAGCATACAGTGATGGTTGCATTCTGTCCATCTCTACAGCTGTTCATAAACAACGAATGGCAAGAAGCAGTCAGCAAGAAGACCTTCCCCACTATTAACCCTTCCACTGGAGAGGTCATCTGCCACCTTGCAGAGGGTGATAAGGTGAGTAGTAAGCCACAGGTCATTATAGGTTTTACCAGAGGATAAGCTGCTTGATGACATAAGTTCCTAAGATTTCAAATGTTTAATGCAACAGGAAAAGCAGTGAGCTCTTGACAAGGGGCACATGACCTAAAATGTAACTTTTAATCACATAGAATAAAGAGATGTCAAGAACTAGTGACCTCTACACAAAACACATAGAACAGTATAAAAAAAACAAAAAAAGTTTGCCAAAGTAGATAATGGTGTGTGTGTGTGTGTGTGTATGTGTGTGTGTATATAGATAGATAGATAGATAGAATGATTAGATTAGATAGATAGATAGATCATAGAAAGTGAAATCGCACATATTAAAATTCAAATCAATACTACGATCATTTCAACGAACTCCAGAAGTTCTTTTTCAAACTATGAATATTCAATCTATGTAACGTAGCTAAGATCAGTTGTGTACAGGATGTCGGTCAGAATAACGACAGCGGCATCGTAGCACTTTAAGTATAGGTTCAGACCTAGTCACACAGATATACAAGTGTCTCATATCAAATTAAGCAGTGCAGTTTCTTGAAGTGGTTTGTCACATCTGTTTGCGACTAAGACGCATTTTTGGGCAAAAAAGATGCTCAGTGCAAACTGAGTCAGGCGGGACCTGGCGCACTGAGAAGGGCTGTTGGGCACGACTGCAGCAATAGTGTATGAGGACGCATCTGTATGATGGTACGCTAGTAATGTGATTAGTTAAATATGTCCACAAAGATGCTTACTTGCTTGGACAGTCTACCTATTCCCGCAATAGGTCTGACTAGGGGGATTTACAATGTTTTTATGTACCATCTGTAACATGTAAAAGGCCGATATTTTGGGATTGCTGACCTGGAGGAATACATGTTCTTGGATGATAAAAGCTTTTTTTTGTGGGGTTAAACATGATGGATTTTTAACATTCAACTGTCTAAATGGTCACAAGACTGTTATCAGAAGGTTTTATGATCACATTTGTCCATTTATTTTTTTAAATATCACTAAGGGCTCTTCTTTCTTCAGTAGTTAAGTTGGAATTAGCGTAGGGTCTTCTGCTGTAGGCACAGTGCACTCTTTGAGCCTGATATACTGTTGGACACAAGTGCATTGTAATTATGTGTCTCAGACAAAATTACATACCCAGTACTATAATGACAGATGAAGGGCATTCAGATGCAAGTAGAGGATTGTAATGATGTCAGGGGTATAGGGAGGGAGGAGCTCATGTATCAGGTGCTGCTCTGACTGGGGGCATAGTCTGGGTCGCATTTATTATGGGTCATAATACATCAGCCCCTTAGTATTAGAAGCAGTGGCGTAACTACAGCCCCCGCGGTGGCTTGGGGGCGCGGAGGCTTGTGGGGCGAGGTGGCTGCCTGCAGATTCCATGCGGACTGGCCCGTCCGCATGAAATCTGCAGAAAACAGCCCTCCCAAAATGGCCGCCGCCTAGGAGGAGACATATGCTAGAGGTCCTACTGGACCTCTAGCATCTGTTAGTCACCCAGGCAGGGAGGTAGTGTGGACGGCACACTACATTACTAGCAACAAACACACAGCCGCCGGCTTCGGCAGCTGTGTGTTTGTTTTAGCAGCCGATGAGAGTCTGTCAGACTCATCGGCTGCTGCACTCACTGCGGGAGCCGGGCTTCCGGCTCCTGCAGTGCGTGATGGGACAGACGTCATGACGTCTCTCCCATCATGCAGAGCGGACCGGCCCGGGAGGACGCTGCACGGAGGAGCATGCCGGGGCGGGGATCAAGGTAAGCAGAGTTTTATTTTGTGTGTGTGTGTGTTTGTTTCTGGCCGGGCGGGGGGCACTGCTGGGGGGACTACCACTAAGGGCACTGCTGGGGGGGGGGGGGGAGGATGGACTACTACTAAGGGCACTGGGGGGCTGAGGACGGACTACTACTAAGGGCACTGGGGGGGGGGACTACTACCACTAAGGGCAGTGCTGGGGGGGAGGACTACTACAAAGGGCACTGCTGGGGGGGGGCTACTACAAAGGGCACTGCTGGGGGGGGGCTACTACAAAGGGCACTGCTGGGGGGGGGACTACTACAAAGGGCACTGCTGGGGGGGAACTACTAGGAGCACTGCACACTGGTGGGACCACTACTGGGGGACACTGCATAGAGGGGGATTACTACTGGGGGCACTTCTGGGTGGGACTACTACTGGGGGCACTGCTGGGGGGGCTATTACTGGGGGCGTTACTGTGGAGGGACTACTACTGGAGGCATTTCTGGGGGGGGGACCACTACTGGGGGCATTGCACTGGTGGGACCACTACTGGGGGCATTGCACTGGTGGGACCACAACTGAGGGCACTGCATAGGTGGGGATTACTGCTGGGGGCACTGCATAGGTGAGGATTACTGGTGGGGGACTACTACTGGGGGCATTGCTGGGGGAGGACTATTACTGGAGGCTCTGCTAGGAGGGACTACTACTGGGGGCACTGCTGGGGGGTTAGGACTGGGGGAACTATATAAGTGGGTCTACTACTGGGGGCATTATGTAAGGGGCACTGCATAGGGGGACCACTACCTGGGGCCCTGCATGGGGGGGGGGGCCATCAGAAATTTTTTTGGCAGGGGGGAGCAAAATTTATAGTTACGCCACTGCCTAGGAGTATGTATGAGAAACCTAAATCTTCTAATGCTTGTTTATTTCTAAAGTATCTGTCCTGTAAACAAACCATATTTCCATAATCTAGTGCTGAGTCATGCTGACAATTGCTAGAATTCCAGGAGCAAAATGTGACAAATTTTTTTATTTTTTATTAAGGGGCATATGTATCAAAGCTTGATGTGAGATAAAATTTGTGAAATACGTATATATCCCCAACCAATCAGCTCCAAACTATCATTTCTTAAACACAGCCTGCAAAATGTAAGTTAGAAGCTGATTGGTTGGTAATATATATCTCCAAATTTTCTCACATCAAGCTTTGATACATAGGCCCCTAAGTGTGAGTCCATGAGAGCGCTTTGTCCCTTTTTCATGTGGCAGACCAGGCCTCAAATAGTTTGGACTTCAGTGACTGCTGCATGTAGAAAAAACTGTTTTGCAATTCCTTGGCAGCAATTCAGAGTTATGAAATGTAAACTTGTGTTACAGCATTCTGTGTTCGTTGTGATGGGGTAATCCAAGGTCCTTGTAATGTGCACGGTTTTATTGTGTCAGTTGGAATGTTTCACATTTTACAGAAAAACTTCTTCTTTATGGGGGCTTTATGGTATTCATTATCCACATTGCAGGTACAACCTATAAAGCAAAGTAATAAAAGATGGTCAGTGTTCTCCCCAGGCTGTTTTCTGCGGGCGCATCGCAGAAACAGCCTGCCGCCCGGCACTTTCCCAGCTGACCCCTGCTGTGGAACGCTGGCCTCTGAAGTGACCAGAGGCTAAAGAAGCCTCCGATCGCTTCAGAGGCCAGCGTTCCCAGTGATGCATTGCGCGGGTGACGTCACCCGCGATGTGAGAAGCCTGCCGCGCGCGCCTGCTGGATCTAGTTGGATCCAGTCTGCGCGAGGCAGCGGGAGCGGCCATGGCTGTGAAGTGAAGTGCTGGGGCCAGGACCAGTCTGGGGGCACTGCATAAGAGACACTATTAAACCTGGGGGCACTGCATAAGAGACACTATTAAACCTGAGGGCACTGCATAAGGGGCCAGTCTGGGGGCACTACTTCAGCCAGGGGGCAATGCAAAAAGGGGAAAACTACAGGGGACACTGTATAATTGGCACTTTTGACTGAGAGCCAGTGGGGGAGCAGCCTGAGACCCGGCGGGCTGGATTGGTAAGGGAGATACCCCTTTTCCCGGCGTGTGTATAATTGTGAAGGCCCCCACCCGGCTACTTTTGGATGCCACCCGGCTGGAAATAAATTCTGGGGAGAACACTGATGGTATTCCACACAATGCCAGTGTGAGTAGCATTAATTCTGCAGCCCTACCACTTTGCGTATATTTGCATTATGTTGGCAGATGTAATCTACTATTTAAGTATGACAGAGTTTGTCATAGATTTGCTGTAGACTTTGTACAGACCCTCCTGTATGCTGTCTTCACACATTCCTGTGTAGCCGTCGTTTCTTGTTCTTATGTAATAGTTTAGTACAGTACAACTGGCATTGGTAACTGACTTGACATTAGGGTGCCATGTGCAGCCATTCATTTATTCAAAAAATGAATAATGCTTGTTTTACTTTCTGTACTCAGAAACTGACGCAATGTAAATTATACCTCTTTTCCACCAAAAACCCAGGTCCGACCTGGGTTTTTGGACATGGTTCCATCCCAGGTCAAACCCATTTATACTGCACCTTCGATCTGGGTTACTCCCAGGTCAGCCCTGTTCACACTGAACTCAGGTCTGCCCTGCTAAACCTGTGAGGTCATAAAAAGTGGGAGGTGAGTGCTCCAAAACCAGCAATCAGCTCATTTTAGACATGACCCAGGTCAGATAACCCTGGTTGCACCGTTTACACTGCACCATTACCCGGGTCCATCCTGGGTCCAACCCTGGTAGCTACCTGGGTTGGATTGCTGGGTTACTTGACCTGGGTTATTTTTCAGGGACCCTTTTACACTGAGCTGCGACCCAGGTAGACCAAGCAAAAAACCAGGTTTTTGCTCTGGTGTAAAAGGGGTATTAGTTGGAAATGATCTTTGTGGAATAAAAATATAATTTGTGGGGTGTTTACTGGTGAAATGACATTTGCTCAAGTCTATATTTCTGTTTAAATCCTATACATAGATCTATGTTTATAAAAACAACCAAATCTGTAACTTGTAAAAAAGAAAATCATCCAGAAACATATACAGTGGTATACAAATAGGTCTCCATGACTGAGCTTGAGGTATGTTATAATTGTTGTGAATTACCCAGCTACAGTCAGGTGCATAAATATTGGGACATTGACAGAATTTTCATATTTTGGCCTCTATTCACCACCACAATGGCTTTGAAATGAAACAAACAAGATGTGCTTTAACTGCAGACTTTCAGATTTAATTTGAGGGTAATTACATCCAAATCAGGTGAATGGTGTAGGAATTACAACTGTTTCTATATGTGCCTCCCACTTTTTAAGGAGCCAAAAGTAATTGGACTATCAACTCAAAAGCTTATTTCATGGACAGGTGTGGGCTATTCCCTTGTTATTTCACTATCAATTAAGCCGGTAAAAGGTCTGGAGTTGATTGTAGGTGTGACATTTGCATTTGTAATCAGTTGCTGTCGACTCTCAATATGAGATCCAAAGAGCTGTCACTATCAATGAAGCAAGCCATCATTGGGCTGAAAAATCAAAACAAACCCATCAGAGAGGTAGCAAAAACATTAGGTGTGGCCAAATCAACTGTTTGGAACATTCTTAAAAAGAGAGAACGCACCGGAGAGCTCAGCAACACCAAAAGACCAGGAAGACCACGGAAAACAACTGTGGTGGATGACAGAAGAATTATTTCCCTGGTGAAGAAAAACCCCTTCACAATAGTTGGCCAAATCAAGAACACTCTCCAGGAGGTAGGTGTATATGTGTCAAAGTCAACAATCAAGAGAAGACTTCACAAGAGTGAATATAGAGGGTTCACCACAAGATGTAAACCATTGGTGAGCCACAAAAACAGGAAGACCAGATTAGAGTTTGCCAAACAACATCTAAAAAAGCCATTACAGTTCTGGAACAACATCCTATGGACAGATGAGACAAATATCAATTTGTACCAGAGTGATGGGAAGAGAAGAGTATGGAGAAGGAAAGGAACTGCTCATGATCCAAAACATACCACCTCATCAGTGAAGCATGGTGGTGGTAGTGTCATGGCGTGGGCATGTATGGCTGCCAATGGAACTGGTTCCCTTGTATTTATTGATGTGACTGACAAAAGCAGCAGAATGAATTCTGAAGTGTTTAGGGCAATATTATATGCTCCTTTTCAGTCAAATGCTACAGAACTCATTGGACGGCGCTTCACAGTGCAGATGGACAATGACCCGAAGCATACTGCAAAAGCAACCAGAGTTTTTTTAAGGCTAAAAAGTGGAATGTTATGCAATGGCCAAGTCAATTCTCTGACCGGAATCCGATTGAGCATGCATTTCACTTGATGAGGACAAAACTGAAGGGAAAATGTCCCAAGAACAAGCAGGAACTGAAGACATTTGCCATAGAGGCCTGGCAGAGCATAACCAGGGATGAAACCCAGCGTCTGGTGATGTCTATGCGTTCCAGACTTCAGGCTGTAATTGCCTGCAAAGGATTTGCAACAAAGTATTAAAAAGTGAAAGTTAGATTTAGGATTGTTTAGTTTGTCCCATTACTTTTGGCCCCTTAAAATGTGGGAGGCACATATAGAAACCGTTGTAATTCCTACACCGTTCACCTGATTTAGATGTAATTACCCTCAAATTAAATCTGAAAGTCTGCAGTTAAAGCACATCTTGTTTGTTTCATTTCAAAGCCATTGTGGTGGTGAATAGAGGCCAAAATATGAAAATTCTGTCAATGTCCCTATATTTATGCACCTGACTGTATTTATCAGACATAGGACACCTACTGCATGGCCTTACATTGCAGGGAATGCAATGATGGGAATCTGTCCCCTTTATCACAAATCTGAATTGTCCTACTACAACTTAAATAGCTAGTATAGTTTGTTTAGTGGACAGCTCATTACACCAACTTGCTTTAGCATTTTGACAGCTAATGTTGGTCAGCGTGACTGCGTAATTTGATAAAATGGGTTAGAAATCTGGTAGCTTTGCACTGAATCCAGGCTACATGTATAACAATGCTCTAACTGGAGAAGGTGCAGTTGTCTATCTTGTATTCTGGTCATCCACTACTGCTGAGATATAGAAGAAACATTAATTAGGCCACTGCATACTGTTCCATACAAATAAAACTGTTTTTTTGTTTTTACAATTTCGTAAAAATACTAACAAAAAAAACACACATTGTCTGGTTTATTTATAAGAAGTGCTTCTCCGCCATTTGAAGGTAGCTAATTGAATTGCTGCTTGTGTAGCCATCTTTTGTGAGGCTTATTTTATTTATTACCAGTAGTGTGCACACATTCCGTAACTCTTTACAGAGAATATTGTCCATTTACATTAGTCCATGCCCCATGGGAGATTACAATCTATATTCCCTACCACATGTACACCCATACACACACTATGGTTAATTTTGGTTGACAGTCAATTACACAGTTGGGGCCATGGTGGTAATTGAACCCAAGACCTCAGTGCTGTGAGACAGTAATGCTAACCATTACACCATCTGTACTGCCCAGCAATTTGAATGGTAGTGGTTGGTGGCAGTGCAGCTTTCATTTCTTATTTGGTCTCAAATTCTGGCCTTTACCAGACGAGACAAGAATTCCCTGGACTGTATTGCAAACTGACACATGATCATTGCTTGGTTTAGTCCTAATCTTCCTTATTGTGCCTCTACAAAACACTTATTCACAGTGCTCGGGCTTGATTCCAAAATCCTGAGGCAAATCAGAGGTTCTTCTACAGATTCTCTACAAACATACTGATGGTTAACTATTTATTTAATTTATCAGTCTTCAGCATTTATGTTCTGTCTATCTGTAAAAATACACTGAACAGCACATGGATGGTGGGCCGTGTCTGCTTCTGCAGGTACAATAGTGGCTACAGATTAGCCGGAGGTGGATTTATGCTCCCAATGGCTTGTTTTTGCTCTAATCGTGACTTTGCTAACCTAGCTTAGAGCATGGTCTCCCAGTTTCACTCCCAGCCTTTTCAGACGGAAGTTCTGACCCAGTGAAATAAGACCTATCAGCAGCTCAAGTCACAAACTATCATCCTTTTACGGGTGACTCCAGGGGTCCCACTTGGACAAGGGCCACCCCTTTTGGATTCAGGACTGGATCCTCCTCACCACCAACACAAGTCTTCATCAACAGACCTGCCAGGGTTGATGGACAGCTCAATTGAGCCAGCTACCAATCAACATTCTTGAACTCAAAGTGGTCCATCATCTGGTCCAGGTACAGCCGCTGCCCACATAAACAATCTGGGCGGCACTTGCAGTTGTGATTATATCAGGGAGGTGAGTCGCATTCTCAACTTAAGCAGAATGTCCTCTTCCAGCTCAGATGCCTTTCAGCTCCTAGTTCTTCTCTGAGGCTTGCTGGACATCGACTTGATGGCGCCCCCCCCCCCCCTTCATCTCACTGATTGTGCAGGTCCTTCACAAGTTGAAGTTTGAAGGCGGCCACCATGATCATTGTAGCTCCTGACTGATCGCGATGAGCTTGGTATGCACATCTCCTAGGTCTCTCGCATCAATGCTTCTCTGCATCTTCCTCTGCGGCAAAATCTCCTGTCTCTGGGCACGTGCTTCCATCCACATCTAGCTTTGACAGCTGACCAATAGTGCACCAGCATCAGGGTTGTTTCACCTCCAATTAGAGGATATGTGACCATTGTAATCACAGCTCCTGTCACAACCGCTACCTGGAGAAGTTCTCTCTCCCTCAGATCTCTGCACACATAGGGACAACGGCGTTTCTGGCTGCCCACTAGAGAACAACCACCAAGTGCAGAGCAAGGTTACCCCAGCATAGGGCGGAGCCAACTGGATTGTAGATCTAGGGGTAATTTACTAAGAGGGGACTTCTATTAAGAAGTGATGTTGTCCATAGGAACTAATCAGATTTTACTTCTCATTTATCTAGCACCTTTTTGAAGATAATATCTGGAATCCGGTTGCTATGGGCAACATCACTTCTTAATAGAAAGCCCATCTTAGTAAATTTACCCCCTAGAGTGCACTCGCCAGGACGGATCCTGCAGCCTACTGGTAACTGCATAGTGTGGGAAACAGCCATGACACACAAGGACATCCAAAACCCTGACTACCACCTTCAAGGCTCGAAATGCATAAAAGCCTAGGGGCCCTGCCATGGGATAATATGGTCCAGTGTAAATAAATGACATTGACAGCAAATTACAGTGGATGACCATAAATGTAAATGATTAGCAGATGCAGAGGTTGGCCTCCCACACCATGTTTCAACTTTTGTAATCTCTTAAATGCCAAGCCCAATTATATTGTATGTATTAATATTTATCCTACACTTTAGATCCTCAACATACCATATTTCTTAGAATTGATCAAATTCTAGGTGCCTATCCATTAGGTGACCTGAAAGTCTGAACGTCTAGCATTCAGACCTCCAGGTCTCCAGTGAAGGAGCCCAAGCTCCTATCCCTGAACATGTAGAACCTGACTAGCATGTTCAGTAGACAGTCGGGGATGGCATGGACCCACCGTGCACGCGCATCACTGGTCCTTGCCGGCTATCCATTACCCAACTTTGTGAACCATGCGACCAAAACCTCCTGGATTGTTCATAGTCTGGTAATGGATAGGCCCCTTAACATTCTCTCCCTCTCCCTTTTTATGACTAGGTGATGGAAAAAAAGTTCAGAATTGCCATTTTGTGGTGCAAACATTGGGAAACCACTCAGTACACTTGGGACAGCCCCCCAAAGCATTACTGCGTCCAAAAGACTAAAAAAACAAACAAACAAAAAAAAACTCTCCAGAAAATTACTTTGATAAAAAAATCAGTCTGGGCACAAACTTAAAAAACTAACGAAATAAGCTTTTGGGGGATGGGGGTCTGCAAGTATGGGGGAGGGTTTTTTTTTTTTTTATATTGCAGGTGCTTGCTGAAGGCGTGTGGGATGTTTTTAAACATCACTTTTGCGACTTTTAACCATGCTTGCACCCATTTTCATGTACCCCAAATTTGCTGGGACTAGTTATTTTCTAAAAGAAAAAAAACTCCTAAATGCTATTCTTCACCACTTGTGCAAAGACGCTAATTAGCAGCTATATACAGCATTTAAGTACCCCAAATACCTTCAGCAGGGCTATATGGGGGCATCTTGATTGATCCCCAATGTTAGTGCATCTTTTGTGGGGTGTTAGACTGATTTCCCCAAATCTGACAGCACTTTTCATCTATTTGCGTTTCGCCGGGTCCTGTTTTCGCTTCCTTTGGAATTGAATAGGGCAAAAAGTGGGGCCGAGCACTAAGTTTTCGCCTCAAACACGTGAAAACTACATTCTGCCGACGGCTGCGAAATTATCTCGGCCAATTGAATATGGCCCTAAGTGAGAAGTGTGTATGTATGTATATATATTATTCACTAACTACACACACATTTTTCTTTTATGTAACTTGGCTCATGGTAGACTATATAGAATGAACAAATCTGAGACGCCAGATATCTTTACAATATAAATAATCTTTACCATCTAAATGAAGATTCCCACGTCACTATTTCTAGCTTGCCACTCTGCTTGTATTTGACAGGAGCATGGATTAATGTAATTGGATATATTAAATTGTTAACCTTTTTAATGCTATTACTGTGGGATTTGCAGGTAGTGCGCTGCTGCATACCAAGCTGGCACTCTGAAGGGTGGTGTGACTTTTCTAAGCATACCACAGATGTGCCTGATTATCCATAATCTGCTTAGTCAATTACTTCCATCTGGTCTTGTTGAACAGATCACAAAAGCATCTTTTCAGCTAACTTTATTTTATGGTCTATTCAAAGAACTACTAATCCAGTAAAAGCTGGAGGTAGAACCATCTGAACAGGTAATATAGTAACCTCTAGCCTAGGGGTGGGCAATTATTTCAGATTGGGGGACACTTAATAGGGTTTAGCAAATGTTTGAGGGCCACACACACACACACACACACAATATGCCATCCTCATGGCCCTTTAATGCTTTCAGACCCCTCAGCATGCACCTTTTTAATGCTGCCATCTCCCCCCCTCCATGTGTAATTGTATGCACTTAGGGCCTGATTCAGCTTTGGGAATAGAGTAAAATATAGCAAGTAATTACTGTACTTGGTAAAACCATGCTGCACTGTAGGTGAGCAGATTTAAAATGAGCAGATAGATTTAGATTTGGGAGGAGCATGTCAAAACTGACATCTAAATTGCAGTGTAAAAATAAAGCTGTGCAGTATTTGTGGGCTACATGCAAAAGCAGCCAGTATTTACCCTATATGCAAAAAAAGTGGTTTGTCCAGGTTCACAATTACTTGCTTTCTTACTCCTATTCCCAAAGCTGAATCAGTCCCTCACACCCCTGAACATGCCACTTTTTAAGCCACCACACTCCTGAAAATGCCCCTTTTATACTATCAAACCCTTGAACATGCCCCTTCTATGCCCACAGACCCCTAATAATAATGTGTGTGTTGGTCATAGCTGTGATAATAAGTAGGGGAGACTCGCAGATTTTAATGCTTGTCTTAAACAGGAATAGAGACTGAATACCCAAACCACCCCCAAACACACGTCTGTCCCACAGAAACACTGCTTGCACCCACATAACTCCCCTCATATATTTCCTTTACTCTATGTATGCTGTGTATGACCTGCAATGTAAAAGTCATAACTCGCAAGTTAACTGTGCAGTTATAGATGTTAAAATACTGCTGATGCTGCAATGTCACTTTCTTCTCTTTTTGGTCCCATAAGGGACCGATGCTGGCAGTTTGGACTACAGTTGTTTACCTGGTGGGGCAGGGCTCGGGGATGGATCCTTCTATTGTCTGTTTATACAGCCAGCTAGTGAGAAGGAGTGTACTGCTCAGTAGTGATGAAAGAAATGGTCTCTGCTCATGTGTATTTCTGCATGCTAATTCTGGGTATACAGATTAGAAATGGATCAAAATTATCTGACTCCCAGAAATATCCTGTGTCCAAAAAGCTCAAGCAACTTCTTTTGGAGAAGGGATCTAAGGACATTATTCATTTGAGGTGCAGAGTGGAACTGGTAGTTGTCTTAAGTTGGGCATACACGTCCAGATAAAATGCCTGGCAGACCGACAGACATATAGGGCGTGATGCTCTAAACGGAAAATGCAGTAAAACCCCTGTTTACCGCATTTTCCGTATGCATCAGCTGGCCGCCGGGCTCCGATGCAGAGGGTAACGCCAGCTTTTGTTGGCGTTACCCTATAGAAGCCTATGGGCTTCTACCGCATCGCGCTGCAAGGAGGGATCCTCCCCAGCATGCCCCACAGCCGTTGCGTTACTCTGCGTATGCGCAGATGGACTCCCGGGTCATAAACCCGGAAGTCCACGGCGCCGGGCAGATCGCAAAGGACGGCTCTTATCGGAGAGCTGTCCTTTGTGCTGCTGATCTCATATGTTAGTGCATATGCGATCAGCAGAGAGGCGGTGACTGGTGGTAAGTTTGCCAAGATGTTAGTGAATCTCGCCCTTTATCTGGCAGCCTACCAGCCGCAGATGTCCGCGGCATACGCTGAGAAATCTCAGTGTATTTGCCGACATCTGCGCACCGCCCCCGGGGAAGGAGGCATTTCCCTGTTCCTTCCATGGGAAGGCTGGGCATACACTGCCCGATGCGGCCGGCATAAATATCGGACAGGCACGCTGGACAATCCGGCATGCCCAACCGAGCAATATTTAACCCTCGGTTGGCCGCACACACGCTACAATTAGCCGGGCGGATCGCCCCGATAATTGTTGCGTGTATGGCCAGCTTAAGTAAGACAACTGAGAGGGAATAGTTTATAAGTACACACCCTATACTGGCATTGGCTGTCCAAATAGATAATTCTCTATATTAGCAAGAGAGGAATATCTTATTCTTTTAGATGACTTAACTTAAAAAGAATTGTTTAGTACAAAATAAAATGTATTAGTTTCCATGAAGGTCCAATATGCTAATTATTGTCTTGGCCTAAGAAACTACTTTATTGATGTAAGTGAATGGTACAGTTCACCATTTTCCTTTGTAACCTGCTAATTTATTGCACTTTTAAAGAGAATGTTATTGTTATACAGTTGGAGACGTCATAGTGCAATTTGTCCTTTATGTACCTAACCCTATTACTATACAATTAATAACATGCAGTTTGACTGTAGCTACAGTAAATAATATTGTTACAAAAGGTGTCACTTATAAACCATAACTGCATTGTTTTGTACATGAAATTCTAATTATCTGTATTGCCTGCTCATGTGAATGTCCCTGGAAATTATCTGCTTTCAGTTTTGTATCCTGCCTTCTTATTGCAGCATTGTCCTATCTATAACTAGTTAATCTATAACTCTTCTCTTTATAGGCTGATGTTGACAAGGCGGTGAAAGCTGCACGAGATGCTTTTAAGCTGGGATCACCATGGAGGAGAATCGATGCCTCTCAAAGAGGAGTCCTGCTTAATAGACTGGCTGATCTTATTGAGCGGGACAGGGCTATTCTAGCTGTAAGTAGATAATATGCATAGAATGATCATTCTTGGCCATCATAGGTTTGTTTTTGGACCAAATATGCTGATATTGGTGCAGTTGATATGTCAGGTGTGGTCAGCATTACCATAACCTTTTTGTCAGATTTACTTTTAGCTTCACTAACTTGCTGCCTCTGTCATTTAGGTGTCACCAGCGGCTCTGACACCTTAAGTGCAAATGGGGCCATATCGAATTCAATTAAACGAAGACCATTTATGCTGCTGGTACTCATACACGCAAGGTTCTGTTGCTGCCTCCTGAAAGCAGTGTGAGAGCTGCCAGGAGATAAAGCTGGGTACACACTGTTTGTGTACACTGCACATGTGCGCCGCACGCAATCCAGTACACGACAGTGCGATACATCGTTTCATGCTGCATGTAGCAGCTTGGTGTCATTCATTGCAGTCACATCTGCTATGTACCACAGCAGATGAGTCTATGCAATTAACAGCTGCAATCGGGGGCATACACACAATACAATTCGTGTGTGTGTATATAATTTTTTTCCGATCCCCGTCAGAACGATATATCGTATGGCAATCTTATGTCTACTCATTTTAAGACCGCATAGCACAAAGGCAGCATTGATACATGTTGCAAATCGGGGTCTGATTACTAAGCCTTGGATGGTGATAAGGTGCCAGCCAATCAGCTCCTAACTGTCATTTTTCAAACACAGCCTGTGACATTGCAGTTAGGAACAGATTGGCTGACACCTTATCTCCATCTAAGGCTTAGTAAATAGACCCCATAATCTTAGTTAGACTGTAGTAGGCTGTATCTAGCAGATTAGGGGTGCTGGATAAGGAAGATAATCAGGGGAAGTTGTTCTGTGGTCTAACAGTGAAATGAAGTATAAATTACGAACTATTTATTTACTAAAAACAAAAAAAACCATTTCTGATCTATGTGCTTTTTTGTAGAATCTGGAAACCCTGGACAATGGAAAGCCTTATGCAATTTCCTATGCAGTGGATTTGGATCTTGTATTGAAATGTTTGAGGTAAAACTGGACTAGGAATAACTGGTTGGCTGCAGTACTTTGTTCTAGCCAGTAGCATATGCATTAACAATCTATGATCAGAACCTGCTATATACAAGGGAGGTTCAATAAATAACAAGAGCTCTCATTGCGTAAATGTAATCAAATCATACATGTATGTATAATCAATAGTATGGCCTTGGTACTGGTTAATTTTCCACGTAGTCCCTAGACTTGTCTAAGCATTTGTTCCACCGGTACACCAAGGCATCTATCCTGGCATAGAAGAAATTGGTGTCAAGCGCCTGATGCCAGGACATGAGGCTTGCTGAACTTCAGTCTGTTCCAAATCACCGTCCACCCAGCTTCTTTAATGGTCCAAAGAGATGAAAATTACTTGGTGACAGGTCAGGCCTGTAGGGGTTTGATCCAGTTCCTACCAATGGTGGCACCGTAACAACTCACGCGTGCGGTGCACTCAAACCTGTTCCTGTGGCATGATATCACTGTATGCCTCAACAAGTTGGCAATGAGTTTCAGCTGTTGATGTGATCTTTAGACCCAGAAATCTGATCACACTCTGCACCTCAATGGTTCACAATGTTTTCTCCAGCCCCATCATCTTACAGCTGATGTTGGGACAGTATAACTGAGATGAGGCGCAGGCTAATTGCCATGAGGGGAAGCAGTGGTCTACCTGCTCTGGCCTTTCGGGAAATTAGAATGAAATGGAGAACATTACACACATGAGAGGTCTTGTTACCTTATTGAACCACCCTCGTACAAGGACATGTCTTATGGTTTGAGTAGAATTAAATATAATTAGTTCTTGAAGTCCCTTCTATTTGCTACTCCAGATAAAATTCGATGTACATCAGATGATGGTAAATAATTAATATCTTAGAATATTTATAGATTATATGAATAACAGAGCGGGAAGAGTCCACTGGAAGGAAGTGAAAGTTGAAACATTTAGCAGGTGGGAGACACTGGGGAGGGCAAAAGCCTGAGATGGTGACTAAATTCAATGAATCTTCCTAAATAGGAAAGGTCTAGTGGTCCCCAAAAAATGTTGACCTGCTGTAGTGCGAATTGTAAGATTTATCTTTTATTTTTCACCTACATACTGTTTATTCCATGCCTAAAACAACTGCTCTAGCAGTGAAATAATATATGTATAATTGGGAGATTTCTTCCTGATGGTAAGTTTACTAAAAGTGAGAGTTTTTAGAAGTGGAGTTGTTGCCCATAGGAACCAATCAGATTCTAGCTATTATCTAGAAGGTGCTTTTAAAATGTTACGCAGAATCAGATTGGTTGCTATGGGCAACATCTCCCCTTCTAAAAACTTTCACTTTTAATAAATTTACCACCGGGCTTATGACTGGTGTGGCAATGAGTGGGAAATTGCAGTGACCATTGTAGGATCTGTTAATTTTTTACACTATTTTAAGTATTGTCAGCCCATATGCTAATATCATGCAGTCATCAATTAATATTATTTTTAATATCTGATTTACCAATACATAGTAAATGAGCGTAGTGTTATCAGGAGCTTCGCTCTTACCGTATACTGCCTGCTATGTGGATAGCCGATGAGCACAGATGGAGGCTAAGATAAAACACACAGCAGATGTGGGACATAACTCTTATATTGCATGCAGCTTCATAAAACACATTTGGGGGGGACAATAATATGGATGTAAGTTACCTCTAATTTTGGAAGCCACCCACTTTAATCACTGTTTTACAACCAGTAAATACTGGCAAACTGGAGGTAGGAGCAGAGTTTAGGTTTTGTTGACTTTTTTATTTATTATTATTTTGGGGTGGGGGTTAGTATGCCTCCTCTTTTTATAGTCCACGAGGGTCTGGGGTGTAATCTCTTCAAAAGATGACTGATCCTGATCTGTTAATTCTCTTTATGCTGTACATCAGATATTATGCTGGATGGGCTGATAAGTGGCATGGAAAAACCATCCCAATCGATGGAGATTACTTTACCTACACAAGGCATGAACCAGTTGGCGTCTGTGCACAGATTATTCCGGTATGTCACAAGACCATCAATCCCATGCTGTTTGGTTGTAATGGTATCAGGATTGCCCCCACCACAATGACTTGTAGAGCCCCTTTCATTTCTTCTGCCCAGTAAATGTTTTGGGATCACTTTATATCTTGCATTCATTGTTGAGCCTATATACTATTTGTTTAGGTGTTTCTCAGAGAAACATGAAAAGCTACTTTGTCTAAAAGTGCGTACACACTAGACGATATTTTGCATGATTCGCCTGATTTCGACGCATCTGAACGACAAATCGTGTAAAATATGTCCACTCACGATCGCGATGCTGATGCGTGTACCCGCGGGTCGTACATCACATCTTCAGGTCTTGCATACAGCAGGCAAAATTTGTCAATCTCGTACACGACGCACTGGAAATCGTTTAGGACTCACGTTGGTCAGATTGACACTTTTAAGCACCACGTTGTTTCGGGGAGCTTCCGGGGAGAGTTCAAGGGAAATCGTGCACACTATCGCATTTTGACCTTATTGCCTACTGTGTATGCACCTTCACTGTTCTGCTGTGAGAGCTGAATCCATATTCTGGTTTCTTTACAGTGGAACTTCCCTCTTCTGATGCTAGCATGGAAGTTTGGTCCTGCATTGGCTACTGGTAATGTGATTGTTATGAAGGTGGCTGAGCAGACTCCTCTCACCGCCTTGCATGTCGCCAGCTTAGTGAAAGAGGTACAGTTTATTTCTACTTTTTTTTTTTTTTTTTTTTTGTATGGAGTTTGTCTTTTGCTTCCACCTCCCATTGAGGTATAGTATGTTCTGTCACTTATTCTTAAGATTCTGTGATCTTAATAGGCTCTTTAGCTATATTCCTGGCTGTACTGGTTAGGCATTGATGATCTGAATCCGTATTTAGAAGATAGTTATTTTTTAAGAGGGACAATACGTTCTGTTTACTTATACACTTCAACACCTTGCATGGAACTAATTTCTGACATATTCATACTCCAGAGTCCTCACATTGGGTTAAGTATATGTGCTATGAAGTTATAAATATTGCAATGAGTTTAATTGTCATGGGAAAATGGGTTTCTTTCGCCTTGTGCTTGGTTTGGTTCTAATAAGGACTCTCTCCCCAATGATGATGGCACTAAATGGCCTCCTGGCACAATGCACCAGCTGTCTGTATTGCAGGAAGTTTCTTGATTCTGGGAGTGCTGGTATCTTAATGACAAGTGATTGAGCTATTAGATCAATGAAACATTATGAGCAGAAATACCCAATACTTAAAAGGAATGGTCAGTATATATTTTTAGAAGTATCCCCAAAAATAGCACCACATGTTATTGCCAGGTGTGACCTGGTGTAGGGAATGAACCAGTTCTCTTGTAGCAGTAGTTACAGCATGGAAAACTGATACATATCCATGGAAAAGGAACATGTAGCACACACATGCATTTGATATGGCTTTTGTGGTCTTTGGTTTCTATATTGACATTTGTGCCTTGGTCCTGCTGATATTTCCTGCATAGTATGGTGCAATGCTTGTGAATTATTATTTTGGCTTTTTTTTTAGTGGCTTTAAAAATGTCCCTTAATATTTGCTTTTGCCAGCGCAGCGTCTGAATAACATAATCTGTCTTCCAGGCTGGCTTCCCACCAGGTGTTGTTAATATCATTACTGGAATGGGTCCCACAGCAGGTGCTGCCCTCTCTTCTCACATGGATGTGGATAAAGTTGCTTTTACTGGTTCTACAGAGGTAGGAATTCCTTCTCATTGTGTAATGGCCCTTCCACAACATCCACAATGGGTGACATTTACAGTGATCTGTAGAAAAGGAGATGTTCATAGCAACCAATCATATTCATACTTTAGATTGTACTGAAACAGACACTTACAGCTGTGGTCCACAAGGGGGTTGGGTATGTGAGACCAGCTTTCGGGATGCCGGCAGTCAAAAGATCGACAGCGGCATCTCGATGCTCAGAATCCCGATGCTCAGAATCCTGAAAGTACCCTAACCCTCCCGGTTAGTACCTAAACCTAGCGGTATACAATCTGGAAACCGGCTGCCTTAAGTTCTCCCCTCCCCGGGAGGGTTAGGGCTAGGCTAGGGGGAGGGAGGGAGGGTTTAGAGAGTCCCCCGGGGGACTTGGGTTTAGGCACCGGGGAAGGGGGGGGTGTTAGGGCTAGGCACCCTTAAGGAGGGTTAGGGTGTTAGTCGCTAAGATAAGTATATACTAACCTATCGGGATTTCCAGCACTGCGGGCTTCCGCTGCCGGGTTCTGCTCATCTGTCGGCCAGGCGCCATACCGATTACAACCCAGCCCACCCCCTTAGTACCAAAAAAAAAAACCCTGATGGTGCCTAACGCCAACCAACCCCCCCCCCCCCCCTCCTGTCCGCAGCCTAACCCCTACTTCACTGTGGTGCCTAAAGAAAAACCCTGGCGGCTAACCGCTAAACCAGCCTGCTATATATACTTATGATCAGGATGCCGGTGTTCTGCCCAGGGGTCGGGATTTCGACCGCCGCCATCCCGAATCGGAGATAAACTTACTACATCCCCCAACAGGGTTTATCTTCAGGTAGCCATGGAACAGTTTTCCTAAAAGAGATGTCTTCCTATAACTCTACGACATAGAACAGATCAGGTGCTCCATTGGTATTTGAATAATGCATTTTTAGTCCAGATGTGACTGTAAAGTCACTGTTCCATGTAACTCCATACCTGTTTGCACATTTATATTGCAGTGGTTAATGTGTTTTTTTGTTATCATGCTTTGTTTAAATAAATGCATTTGCACACATGCGATGCATATAATTTTTACTTGCTTGAATATAAAATTATTTCTAAGGGGAAAATGTCTGAAAACTAATGGCCTGATTCAGGGGTAGCCAGTAACAGAAAGCAATGTTTGTGTAGTTGAGCAATTATTTGCTACTGAAATGTTAGGATGTTTGTAGAGCAGTCAGTAAAATCATAACACATACGTCCTATATTTGTATAGGGTTATCGCTTTTCCAGTATCCTATATAAATACAGCTGGTTTTAAATCATAAGTAACAAAGTATGACCTGACAAGGGTTCTGTTAAATGAAGGCAATCCAATTATCATTGTACAGGATGCACTGTTGCCTATATGGCCTGATTCAGAGGTGCGCGCTGACTGCACGCAATGACGCTGTTCACGCAAAGTATTCTGCATGTGCAAAATATTCTGCAAGCCCCTATGACGCATGTTACCCTATGTGTAGCATATGCACAAATGCATTGTTGTGCAGAGAACCACTAGTATCTGAGATGGCAAGGAAAAACCAGGGTGTTCCTGGGCAGTGAGTGGGAGGTGGCATGAAGTGAATGCAAAAAAAATTGTCACATGGGAGTGTCACGGACATGTCGGTGAAAGCTGCTGCATTCGCAGATGCACATCGCAGCCACAGAGGTCATGTTTAGGCAGAGACACTGTTTAGACGGGCAGTACACCTGTCAAACCGTAATGCAGCTGTCTGCTCCAAGGGAGGTTTCTGTCCCCCCCTTGACAGAGTTGTGCACGCAATGTTACAGAGTGAGTCACTAGCGGTGTCACACATTCAGGTGCACGGTTAGTACTTGAGGGAAGGCAGAAAGTAGCGCCTCTGAATCGGACCCACAGTCTGTGCATCTACAAGAATCTTGCATAACTGTTATGCTTCCGAAGCATGGCCAGATCTTGCACACACAGATCTATGCTGCAGGTGATGGTGGGTCTGTGGGCAGCTTTAGTTGTAGACATCTCTTGTTCTGTTTGGTGTTCTCATTTATTATTTATTACCAGTTAATTATATAGCGCACATATGTTCAACAGCGTTTTACAGATACTAGTTGGCCATTCACATCAGTCCCAGTGGAGCTTGCAATCTATTCTATGACACACACACACACACACACACTAATTTTAAATGACATGTGTTATACAGAAACTAAATATATAAATTAACTTTTATTATTTAGTTTTTTGAATCTTCATCACCACCCAGTGTATTGGCACAATAGGACATTACAACCATTACAGAATAGCTGGACTTTAACCAAGCAAATGCAATGCTTTTCTCATCAGCATAATATAATGAAAATGCTACTCATGCCATCATTCAACCTCTGTCCCCTCACAGGCTGTTCAACACAAACAGCTGACCACCTCCGTTCATGATTCCATCTAAAAAAAAGTGTGTGTGTTTTTTGTTTTAATATTCCATAGACCAAAAACCTTATGATTTCACATGTCCCATTAAGGCTTCTTAGACATGATCTGAAATTTCGGCAAAACTTATTGAATTTCTGCCACTCAAACTTCAAAAAGCAATGAAATTATGATCACTAAGGCTGATGCCTTTATTGGACGTGTTCCTTGCGTAATACAGATATGGTATGCCATCACACCCTGTGGTTAACTACAGATTCAGCACTCAGAGTGAGATTGCTGTCACTCAAAATGGTGGCGCTGCTAATTCACAGAATTGTGTGCTCATTGGAATACACACATGCAGTCTATGCAACTGAGGTCTGAGCAGTTACGTGGCACACACATCTCATTCAGTGCCCACAATCTTCCCATTCAGTCACAATAATCCCACTGGGTTCCAACATCCTTCTCACTCAATACATCCATCTCATTCATTATACACATTCAGCTCCCTAATTGCTAAAGCTATCATACTCTGTCTATGCATGTACACTAACTTGCCTCCATGCTGCTATAACTTCTCCAATCCCTACAGCTGTGTTCTCCCAACTGTGCTAGTCTGCATGCCCTCATCCACACCAATGTGTTTCCCCATGTGCACCGCCCTGTCTTACTGTATTTGTGCCACTGTTTCCTTTCATCTGCACCCCTGCCTTGCCCCCAGCCACGTCACTCTGTCTACTCCTCATCTCTACCACTTTCTTCCTTCATCTGCACCACTCTTTCCCTCCCACCCGCATGAATCTGCTTTCCCCAATCCCTACTGTTGTGGGTTCTGCCATTGTGCTAGTCTGTATTCCCTCATCCACATCAATCTGTCTTTACCCATCTGCGCTGCTCTTTCTGCATCCATGCCTCTCATTACTCCCCATTCATGTTGCTCTGTTTTCCCCAAACCGTGCCACTCTGTCTCCCCCCCATGTGAAACACTTTCCAACCCATCTGCATCACTTTGGCTCGCCCCCATCTGTACTACTTAATCTTCCCCTCTCCACACCTTTTGTCTGCCCCATCCACACCGCTCTGTCTCCTGAAACCCCCCCCCCCCCCCACATGGGTTCATGGCATACCATATCTGTATTATGCAAGGAACACGTCCATTAAGGAGTCAGCCTTAATGGTCACAATTTCATTGCATTTTGAAGTTTGAGTGGTAGAAAGTCAATAGGTTTTGTGAAATTTCAGACCATGTCTAAGATTCCTTAGTGGGACATGTGAAACCGTAAGGTTTCTTGTCTATGGAATTTAATTTAAAAAAAAAAATTATTATCTAATCAGGGTTTGAAGGAGCAAACCGGGCCACCTGCAGGGGAGAAGGCCAACAAAATGGTACACTAGCGTAGGTGGAAGAGGGGCCGGCACACAGGAGGTGGTTGGGGACATGCAGAGTGAGAGACCGCTGCTGGGGCGGGCTGTAGGCATGCGGGGTAGCAGCAGCATCAGGTCATCAGAGAGCTCACCAGTACTGAGCATGCACCTGAGAAAATAAAATCAATAAGTCAGATACACTGACACATCAGTGAGATCAATCTACTCATCTGTTAAAAATTGAATGTGTAATAAAAAAAAGGTACCCCCATCCCAAAGCACAACCAGCCCTGGGCTTTTCACGGCCATACCTGGTTGTGAAAATACAGGGGCCCACGTATCTAGCACAACCAGCACCGGCTAGTCAGAACCAGCCCTGATTGCCAAAATATGGTGGGACAAACAACGTAGGTATCCCCCGTACTTTGCGCAACTTGAACTGTGCTCTGATCTTATCCTGTATATACAGGGAGAACAAATCTGTAGGGTCCCCCTGTATTAGCCAGAGCCGGACTTTTTCTAATGGGGGGGCTAATGCCACCGCCAGGGGAGCCCTTTCACCAGGCCCCCCAGCCGAAGCATTAACCCTGACCGGTAGTCAGCCAAGGCAAGGGGTCCATGGGGAGCTGGGAACCACCCAATAAAGTGGTCCCCCTCTCTAGGACACCCCATGCCCCTGGACTGTGGATGCTGGGTTGATTGTGTGAAGTGACCCACCCCATCCCCCTAAAGCACAACCAGCCCCGGGCTTTACACGGCCAGTCCTGGTTGTGCTTAAATACAGGGGACAAACTACATAGGGGACCCCTGTACTTAAGCACAACCAGCACCGGGCTAGTCAGAACCAGCCCTGGTTGCCAAAATACAGAGGACAAACTATATAGGGGTCCCCTGTACTTTGCGCAGCCAGCACTGGGCTCTGATCCGGTTCTGGAAATACAGAGAAAAAATGAGTAGGGTCCGCATGTATTATCCAGAGCCAGCACTAGACATTTTCTAGCGGGCGGCTGATGCCACAGCCAGGGGAGCCCTTTCACTGGGCCCCCCAGCTTGAAGCATTAACCCTGACCACTATTCAGCCCAGGCCAGGGATCCCTGCGGAGCTCGGGACCCCCCCCCCCTATAAAGGGGTCCCCCTCTCCAGGACTCCAAAGGTCTTGGCTGATTGCCCGGGGCTATCCCCAGCACCCCTGGGCAGTGGGTGCCTGGTTGATTGTGTAAAGTGTGGTGTATAAAGATAAATTTTTCTTTGCAGGCGAACCACAGGTCCCAGCAAGCCTACGCTGCATGCTGGTATTTGGAGAACTACAAGTACCAGCAAGCAGGGCATTACAGGCCCGCTGACACTTGTTGTCCACCTGTAAAGAAAATATTAAAATAAACACAATACTCTTCATATTTTAATAGTTTATTTTACTGCATCTTCACCTGGGGGACGGCGGCCTTTAAGCTCTTTTGCATGGCGGCTGCTATTGGCTTCTGAAGTTGGGGGGCGGGGGAGGAACCCACAAACTGCTTGTCCTGTCACTCATTCTAGAGGAGCGTCTGTACAGGGTGCGATCTCTTTGCGTACTGCGTCTTAAACACATGCACAGATTGCAGACATCAGCAGGCTACGTGCGAACGCAGCCTAGTGACCGGGTCTGAATCAGGCCCCTTGTACCAAAACATTAGCTATCTGTGGATCTCGATCAAAGTTAATTTACCTGAAATAAGGAAGAACTTTCTCTTTGGCATTAAACAGACAAATACTCCAAAGGACTTTACCTGTTATTATCATCACAGGAGTCATCGGTGTTCTTATTAATTTAACCAAGTCAAAAGACTTTTATTTAGGATCCAATTATATGCTTCATATTGTGGTTTTGTGTATATATTTATTAAATGTTTTCCTGTATTTTGCTTTCAAATGCTGCTAATATTGTGAATGTTATATGTGATGTGTGATTTGATACTTATTTAGTAATTGGTATTGTTGTAACTAATCATCCAGCCATTCCTCTGTGAATTTATTCAATTGATTTATTGCTCAGTATTTTGGTTCACTGGCACAGTATTTCCTAAAAATACTTCTAATGTTTGTTGGGTGCCAAGTATATTTTTGGATTATGGGAGGAAACTGGAGCACCCGGAGGAAACCCACTCAAGCACAAAGAGAATATACAAACTCCACACAGTTAGGGCCGTAGTACTGCCCATTTGATGCTCTCCAAGCTAAAAGCTGTTGTCCTATCAGGCAAGCGCAATTGGAAACTAGGGGAAGATGAGGACAAAGCCACTGTGTATTGAGTGAAATAAGCCTTAAATAAAACTGGTTTGGGGAAATAGGTGTCTCTGAAATGTGTTTGATATTACAACCCTGGCTAAATCATAGTTCACTCTGTTTGAGAGCTCATGAAATGTATTTCTTATGCCTATATTGGACTGGACTAAATGTGGCATTCCAGTAAAGTTTTATATTAAATAGCAGTTTGTATCTGAGTTAACATATATGCCGTGTATGTGTACATTTTCTATATGCCTCAGCTAGAAGCTCTATGGGTGACTTGTAGAGGAAGTGAAGAAAACTGTTTGTGTATGTTCTCTGCTATAGGTGGGCCGCTTAATCCAGCAGGCAGCTGGTAAAAGTAACTTGAAGAAAGTAACTCTGGAACTTGGTGGAAAGAGCCCTAACATCATATTTTCTGATGCTGACTGTAAGTAATAAACAAGTAGTCCAGGACTCAAAAGGGTTTAATTACTATACATGTCCTTACATGATTAAGGGAAGGGAAGCGCAATGTTCTCATTACAATTATGTTTTCAGATCTAGGAGTGTTCAGTCCTACAGGTTTACTTGAATATTTTTTTTACTTGGGGGGGAATAATTCTACATTAACATTACCTTTACAATACATTGTGTTAGCGTTTAATTGACCTTTTGTTGGGATAGTAAATCAAATCGTGCACCTTGGGGACAGGCCAGAACTGAACTGTAGATTTAAATCTGTAAGAAATATAAAATCTCAATTTTAAACTTGGAGGGTCAATACAGAGGAGATGGGGAGGGCAAGGACTGCAGAGGAGTGTACATGGGAGTATACGATGGATCCCCTTTCCATTTACCTGTATATATGCAGAACTGCTTTGCACACTGCATGACCAAAACTCCATTAGCAATGGCTGTAATGACCAGCTGTACTAATTACAAACAGGTGCATAAAACCAAGCATACAGCCATGTAATCTCTTTAGTCAAACGGCAGTAACTATTGGGGTTGTACTGAAGAGATCAGTGCCTTTTAACTAGGGATGTGCAGGCTCGGTTCTACTCGGTTCCGTTCGGTTCTTTTTACCGGATCTTATTGGGTTTCAGCTGTCACGAGTTTTGGATAGCCAATAAGATTCGGTAAAAAGAACCGAACGGAACCGAGTAGAACCGAGCCTGCACATCCCTACTTTTAACATGGCACTCTCTTAGGATGTCACCTTTCTAACAAGTCAGTTTATCAAATATCTTCCCTGCTAGAGCTGTCACCTTTTTAAGTCCAGTTACTGTGAAATGAAAATATCTTGGAGCAACAGCTCATCCACAAAGTGGTAGGCCACACAATCCTCTGTCCGCAGTTGCAGCACTAGCTACAGGGTTTAAGATGGGACCTGGCAACAAGAACTGTTAATTGTGATCTTCATCGATTGGGTTTCACTCAAGTCTCAGATATCCATGTGCAATGCCAAACGTCAGCTGAAGTGGTGTAAAGCACACTAGTATTGGACTCTGGAGCAGGGGTAACATGTTCCCTGTAGTGATGAAACATGCTTTGTGTGATGGTTTGGGGCTGTTTTTCATGGTATGGTCAGGGCCTCTTTATTTCAGTAAAGGGCAATCTTCTGCTATAGCATTCTAAAGAATTGTGTACTTCCAACTTTGTGGCAACAGTTTTGGCAATGGATTTTCCTGTTTCAGTAGGACAATGTCCCTGTGCACAAAGGTGAGGTCCATCAAAAAATTGGTTTGGTGTGGAAGAACATGAGCCCTGACATCAACCCCACTGAACACCTTGCATTAAACTATAATGCGGACCTTATTACCTAATGTTTTTGTGGCTGAATGGATGCAAGTCTCTGCAGTCATGTATGACGATCTAGAAGGAATCCTTTGCATAGGAGTGAAGGCTGCTTTTGCAACAAAAGAAAAAACAGCATCCTATTAATATCCATGGTTTTGGAATGAGATGAGGACATGTGTAGCTGATTGTCCAAACAAATCTTCCATGATATATTTTGGGCACTGGGTGAAATACAGTCAAGCCCTGTTAGCAGGTGCATTTTTAGAATTTTAGTCATACACTAGGAAATCCCAAATCACTTAATGATGTGTGTACCAGGCGACGTGACGGACAACCGCACCACTGATCGGCCGACATATTGAGCGGCTGGTACACATTACACGATCTGGCGCACGACCGCCCGATATGTCAGCTCCAGCTGCATCTCACTGCATGAGGTCATCAGCCAGATTAAGCTACATGTAGGGCCGACCAAACTGGAGCGTGCTTGGTCGTTGGTAGTGCGTAGACACTGGTCAATGTCAACGATGTGTCGACCCAATACGCCGAAAAGGACGACCTATTCGGCTAATGTGTACCCAGCTTTAGGATGTAAACCAGTCCTGGCATGTATCTGCTAAGGGTCACTAGGGAACTAAATGGGAGGCGATACTGCACTTAAGATAACTATCTAATTAGATTGAGTTTATTCTTTTTCTGAAATCAATCTAGCTGTTCTCTGATTTGTGACCATAGCTTGTGTTACACTGTTTCTTCTTGTGTGCAGTGGACTGGGCAGTGGAGCAGGCCCATTTTGCTCTGTTCTTTAACCAAGGACAGTGCTGCTGTGCTGGCTCTCGCACCTATGTTCAGGAAGATATCTACAACCAGTTTGTGGAGAGAAGTGTTCACCGAGCCAAGAGCAGAATCGTCGGAAACCCCTTTGACTTCAAAACTGAGCAAGGACCTCAGGTGAGGTATAGCTGAGTGAGATGTGTTAAGGCCAGTACACACTAGACAATGTCTAGTGTGTACCGACCTCGTTAGCAACTGCACCCGGCAGGGTGGCGGCATCAGTAAGCGCATACACATTTGGTGATGCCGGGAGTGGCAGTGCGGGTCGGAGGCCATACTGCATTCGGCAGCATGGCGCCCGCTGACTATCGCCTGTCGGACCTGCAGGCAGGTCCAACAGGAGATGTCGCTAACGACGCGTAGGAGCGCGCAGCGACATAGCCGGTACACACTGGCTGATATGCTGTCTGATTTGCCAGATCAGACGACATCATCTAGTCTGGTGTGTACCCGGCATTAGGTCTTACACTGACCCTATTTCATACGTATTCATTCTCTGAAAATTAAATTCAAACAAGGGGATTAATAACTTTAAATGCACAAAATGGATATTTGAAAGTGTTTAAAATGTTTGACTCCAAAATTAATATTACACTATAGAGCCGTTAATATTACACTATAGACCCAGTCTGACTTTTACTTTGTCTGGAAATGAGTGAATTTGTTTGAATGAAGATTCTGTACTTCTTTCTAATTCAAAATTATTCAACTTGTTCAGGTGGATGAGGAGCAGTTTAAAAAGGTCCTGGGCTACATCAAATCTGGAAAACAAGAGGGCGCCAAGTTGTTGTGTGGTGGAAATCCTGCTACTGACCGCGGTTACTTTATTCAGCCCACTGTGTTTGGAGATGTGACTGACAATATGACCATTGCTAGAGAGGAGGTATGTGGTACTGTGGGGAAGTCTCGTTCCCAATGCGTGGACATATGACACCCTGTACTACATAGGGCATTACATTTCTCCATGTCACCTGATCATTAAACACTTGTTATGACATGCTTTTAGTGCACTTTAACTACTCCCCTTAAATACATGTAACAGTGTACAGAATGGCATGTAGCATTGTTCAGTTGTGTAATTTTAAGAGGTAGATTCAATTAGCTGCAGCTAGCATTGTCTGTTTATCCGCTAGACAGATTCTGCACGCATCTCCACAGGCTGCGAGCACAATCTGCCTTCTGTAGTGTGGAAACCGCCACAACCGATTCCGACGGCTTTCATTGCTAATCTAACAAACATTTATGTAGACAAATTTTCCAACTCTGATATCATTCGTAGGAATTTCAAAACTGTAGATAATGCTGGTGGCAGCCGTACACAGACCTCTGCATACATTCCTCCTCCCATTGAAGAGTCTGTCTTTAGAACTAGGTGACTTTAGATACAGATCACAAGAGTGTATGGAAACAATAACACAAGTTAGAATGGGACTTGCAAATGCACAATTGACCCTTTTGGGTCTACGGTGTATAATTTAGGAGGAAAGTCCACAGAAGCGACATTTTTTCTTTTCACTATTTCATATGAAAGTCTTCATTAACTGCCCTCCTGCCCTTGCTTCCCCATAGATCTTTGGACCAGTGATGCAGATTTTAAAATTCAAGACAATTGAGGATGTTATTGAGAGAGCCAACAGCTCAATGTATGGTCTGGCAGCAGCGGTTTTTACAAGGGATATTGACAAAGCAAACTACGTGTCCCAAGCACTACGGGCTGGAACAGTTTGGTAAGATGTTCGCACTGAGACTCCTTATCTATCCAACTAGGTTACTGAAGTTCTGCTGGAAAATGTTTTCCTACTATGCATATGCATATTGCTATAATTCCCAAACTACACCCTTAAAATAGGACCTTTGTTAAATGGTATTGCACGTAGCAAAAAGAGTTGGCGATGCCACTACAGTTGAGTATATAGGTAACTGGAGGTGTAATACCATGTTTTATTCCAGAAGGGTAAGCTTTGTGGCTCAGTTTCAAATAGCTTCCCCGAGAGGTTGTTGCTCCAGACAGTCGAGTTGTTTATACTGAAGCTTGCTCAGCAGGACACGCATAGCAGCATAAGATACCCTAGAATCTCTTACTGTAACATATGGTGATCTTGCCAGTCCTTTCAGTTTTATTTTGGTTTATATTTCAGATAATTTTTTTTTTTTTTACAACTGGTAGTGCCTTTTGTTACTGTGCATTCTTGGAAAGTTCCTATAGAACTTTGTATATTAAGATCTTATTGAAATGTTTCTAATTTGAACCCATTAAACTGAAGGAGGTCTGCTACATTTCAGGATAAACTGTTATGATGTGTTTGGAGCTCAAGCACCATTTGGGGGTTACAAAGCCTCCGGCACAGGGAGAGAGCTGGGAGAATATGGATTGGAGGCATACACAGAAGTGAAAAATGTGAGTCCAGTAAATGTCTAATAAACAGAACAAGAATCTTGCAGCATTAGCTGGAAATTACCAGGTGGTTGTTGTGGTGGGTTTGCTTTTCCTGACCCTTCTATTAATGCTCAGTGATCTTTGGGTGTTTCATGTGTTGAGAGCCCTCCATGTATTCATTTAAAGGGAGATCAGAATGGCATATGAAAAATACAGAACAAAAAATTGCAGCCCAGTGCCCTAGTATGACATTCCAAAAATACAAGCCATAGGCTGCACAGTGCATTTGCACAGGGCCTGATGCTGATGTTCGAATGCAGCCGCATATAGCGATTGTTAGCAATATGCAAATGCGTCACTTCTTACATACGCAACTTAGAGCGATGCTTAGTTACATGCATCTCAGTCACTTCTCAATGACGGTTGAATGGCCGTTACTGTGAGGCAAACGGGCGGCAATTGGGCGTTCGCACGTAGGAGAAGCATTGTGTGTGTGTGTGTGGCATATGCGTGTAGTCTGGCCTATTCTAAGGTGTATGCATAGAGCATGCCATTTTGAGTTGGATCTTTGCACAAAGCATGGGATAGGTGTAAGCGCCATTACTAGTGGTGATAGCTGCTCTCATGGCCGGATGTCTGGGTGCAATGCGGACGCATAGATGCCTCTGACTCAGATTACAGGCAGATGAACACGTAGGACTTCCGATGGCTGGAAGGGGACAGAATTGCAACTGCATTATGTAGCACTAAAAACTAGACCAATAGTGTCCTACCTGGGGATGTACCAGCAATATCTAACATGTATGTTATGTTTGCAGGTGACGATTAAAATTCCTCAGAAGAATTCGTAAGACTCCGGGATTCATGAGGTTCTCAGTGATGAATGTTTAGAACTTAGGAATGTGACGTTGATGAAGACTTCATTCAGCTCTTTTAATAAGGGTTTAACACTTTTCTGTATTTGCTCACTTTACTATTTCTATATTATGCTTGGATCTGATACTGAACACATGCATTGCATAGGAGCTCATTAAAGTCTGTGAAAAATATATAAATTAGCACTTAAAGTTAAATGAAGCTGTGAGTTACACTACCATTCATATTTAGTAGTGTCCTTGTGTACCCTTTATCCAGCCCATGGCAATAGACTGACATACAAAGCTAGTAGGCAGTAATTTTTTCTCTTTTATACAAATTGACACATTTCTGTAATACACTAGTCTTTCTACGTACACTGTTACAATAAAGTTTAATTTCATACCGCTGGTTGGGAATTGGTTTTTCTGCATATATTTATGTCCTACAAGCATTATAAACAATATTTTCAGCTTTTAAAGCTATAACAAAACAATGTCTAATGCTGGGCTTACACTGCCAGATAAAATGTCTGTCAGACCGACAGACATTTTATCTGGCCGGCTGCCAGCCGCAGATGTCGCTGGCATACACTGTGAGAGAAATGTCAGTGTATAGCCCGACATCCGCGCTCCGCCACCGGGGGAGGAGACCTTTCCCTGTTCCTTCCGTAGGAAGGAACACAGGAAATGTCTGTCTGTCGGCTGCGCTGGGCATACACTGCCCGATGCGGCCGACAGTTTAATGGGAAATATCGCATCGGACGGGCATGCTGGACAATCCAGCATGCCCCACCGAGCAATATTTAACCCTCGGTCGCCCCCCCACACGCTACAATTATCGCGGCGATCCGCCGATATCGGGCGGATCGTCCCGATAATTGTAGCGTGTATGGCCAGCATAAGAAATGGGGGTGTAATTCAGTAGATGCTGCTACAGCTTCCGTAATGGATTGCCTGTTCTGTTCTTATCTAAGGTGTGGAAGGAAACTAGGTCTGGGGACCTATAAAGTGATTAGGACTCCTTTTTATAGTAGAAAACTCTCTCTAGCATCTAAGGGATTATAATCTTATTTATCATTTGAAACAAGAGAACACATTAATTTGTTACATGAGCAATACATAACAAGATTTAGCTGAGAGAATGGTTCTCTTATGAGTATACATTCCGTTCTTGTTGTTTACACAATTCACATATCAGGAGTTGGAACTAAAAGTTGCATTGCCATGTAGATGAAAGAATGACTTTTACCCGAAGGTGCCCTTTTTCCCATCTGTAGCTTCAGGTTCTGCTAAATGCAGCCGTTTTCTCCAGGGCCCTGACAGTTCTGGTGTGGGCAGGAGGACCAATCACCAGCCACAATCTTGAAAATATTTCAGTTATGGGTAGTAAGTGGGGCTGTGGCAGAGATGTCATGAAGTACAGTGCCTTGCAAAAGTATTCACTCCCCTTTTGCATTTTTCATGTTTTGTTGCCTCACAACCTGGAATTAAAATGGATTGTTTGAAGGTGTGAATCAGTTCATTCACAGAACATGCCTACAACTGTGAAGATGTTTTATTTTTTTAATATTATGAATCAAACAAAATTAATAGAAAACTTCAGCGTGCATAACTATTCACCCCCCTAAAGTCAGTACTTTGTCGGGCCACCTTTTGCGGCAATTACAGCTGCAAGTCGCTTTGGATAAGTCTCTATGAGCTTGCCACATCTTGCCCCTGGGATTTTTGCCCATTCCTCAAGGCAAAACTGCTCCAGCTCCTTCATGTTGTGGATGGTTTCCGCTTGTGAACAGCAATCTTCAAGTCTGACCACAGATTCTCAATTTGATTGAGATCTGGGCTTTGACTAGGCCATTCCAACACGTTTAAATGTTTCTCCTTAAACCACTCGAGTGTTGCTTTAGCAATATGCTTCGGGTCATTGTTCTGCTGGAAGGTGAACCTCCGTCCCAGTCTCAAATCACAGGCAGACAAACAGGTTTTGCTCAAGAATATCCCTGTATTTGGCACCATCCATCTGTCCCTCGACTCGAATCAGTTTCCCAGTCCCTGCTGCTGAAAAACATCCCCACAGCATGATGCTGCCACCACCATGTTTCACTGTGGGGATGGTGTTTTTGGGGTGATGGGATGTGTTGGGTTTGCGCCAGACATAGCGTTTTCCTTGGTGGCTGAAAAGTTCAATTTTAGTCTCATCTGACCAGAGCACCTTCCTCCATACATTTGGGGAGTCGCCCACATGCCTTTTGGCAAACCCAAATCGTGTCTTAGTGATAAAAATAAGTAATGGCTCTTTCTGGCCACTCTTCCATAAAGCCCAGCTCTATGGAGTGTACAGCTTATTGTGGTCACATGCACAGATACACCAGTCTCTGCTGTGGAACGCTGCAGCTCCTTCAGGGTTACCTTTTTTGTCTCTGTGCTGCCTCTCTGATTTAATGCCCTCCTTGCCCGGTCTGAGTTTTGGTGGGCGACCCTTTCTTGGCAGGTTTGTTGTGGTACCATGTTCTTTCCATTTGATGATGGATTTGATGGTGCTCTGGGGGATCATCAAAGATTTGGATATTATTTTATAACCCAACCCAGAATTTTACTCCTCAACAACTTTGTCTCTGACTTGTTTGGAGAGCTCCTTGGTCTTCATGGGGTGATGCCTCTTGCTTAGTGGTGTTACAGCTTCTGGGGCCTTTCAGAAAAGATGTTTTTATACTGACAGATCATGTGACACTTAGATTTCACACAGGTGGACTTAATTTCACTAATTATGTGATATATATATTTCTATTTCTTTCATTTCACTTCACCAAATTAGACTATTTTGTGCAGATCCACAACATAAAATTCAGATATAAAAAATTACAGGTTGTAATTTATTTATTTTTAATCCAAGGGGGTGAATACTTTTGCAAGGTACTGTATTTAAAAGTTATGGTCTAATTAGCAATTAATATATTTAAAATCATTCCAGTTGCAAATCATTTAATTGTCCTTTTTGGCATTGTTGCTATGATTTTTAGTATGAGTGCTTAAATTCCTTTTGGTAATCTTGCAGGCCTTGCTATGTTTTAAAATCTTGGAAGAAATGTATATTTTGAATGGCTCTGGGATGCTGTAAAATGGTTGTGATTCTGGATGAGGTTATGGGATGTAATGCTACAGGAGCATGTACCACCCCCGTGTATAGGAAGAACAAAATGTTCCAGCAATATTGATAGTGTTCATCTGAGCGGTAGCAAACTGGGAGGCAAATGACTTCAGCAGGCATGGCCTGCATCCCAGAGTTCTCTCAACTAGCGGCGGCTCCTACCTTATTTCTGCAGGGGGAGCTGCAATCCAAACCCCCTGTGCGGCGATGGCTGTGTGAGGGCAGCAGTCCTCATTTATTACATGTGCATAAAAGAAGAAAATCCACAAAAAAAGGAACATGCGCAGAAAACGGCATTGGCTAGGGGCTGATCCTTTGCAGCCCCAAGAGCTGAATAAGTTTGCCATAATAAAAGCAGAATTCCTATTGGAAGTGCTTTCTGCTAATGACTGTCCGGACTGGCAGTTCCAGGGGGAGGAGACACTGCCCCCTGGGACTGCCTGTCTGACATGTGATTAGCAGGAATCGCTTCTGATTTTGTAATGACGGGCTGCTAATTCACATGTGGGGGGATCACAGGGGAGTGGAGGATTTTACTGGGGTGTGATGAAGCCCCTAGGTAAAATCCGCCACTGCTCTCAACCCTGATAAATTTCCTGCAGATTATGGAGAGATAGGATCAGCCAGACAGCAACATAATAGCATCCTCGTTGAACCACAAGGTGGTTGTTTGCTATTAAAATCACTGCTCTTTAAAATTTTGGTCTTGAGCCCCTACCCATTTACATTATTATTCTTTTCTACTTCAGGGTCCACAGAGTGACCTTGGGGTATAGCTGGATCCTCGGGCACCACGGAGTTAAAGCTTTTAGCTGTTCCCAGGATGCACTTGGGTCCATCCTCCAGTATATACCCCGCCCCCGAGCCACAGGCACCTCAGTTTAAGCTGGTGCCCGGGCGGAGTTGGGTCACCCTGCCCCCCGCAGGAGCAGCCCCCTAAAGCTTTTTATTTTATTTTTTTTAACTAGGTTAAATTTATTTTTACTTTATAATTTTTTTTCTCCAGAGCGGCAGCGATGGGCTGTCTGTGCAGACGCCCACGCTGCCGCTCCTTCTCCCTGCTGGAGACACCAGTACTGCACTGGGGATCGCGGCGGGGGAAGCCAGAGTCCGTTATAGCCGGACTCCGGTTTCCCCCGGCACTACTGCCGCAGACGCCAAGGTAAGCCGCGGTGCGCGGGTTCCTTTTAAAAATGCAGTCCCATGCCCCCCGGTCTAGGGGACAGACCAGGGGCGCTAGCGGTGGCGGCGGGCTCCCCCTCCACTGGAGGCATACCCCACTAGACCACCAGGGTAACGCGGCAAGCGGGATGCCGGCAACCCGGGGGTTAATATGCTAGCCAGGGGAGGAAGCCTTCCCTGTCTAGCGGCTCCTCCCCTCAGATCAGCGCGCCTTTCAGCTAGTAGTCTGGCGTCGCTGAGCTGCAGTTACTCGGGCCACTCCTCCTCTGAGGTCTCCAGCAGCCATTTTCTCTGTGGCAGCGTGGATGCTCTCAGGGAGCACGCGCACCGGTCCCCCTGTGTACCTCTCCCCTGCAAAAGGACAGTGTACACAGCACTATAGCCCTCCCAGACACTGAATCTGGGCAAGTTGATTGTAGTGGAAAGGTGCAGTGAATATATCTTCCTGCATGGTATGTGACTTTTGCTAGTGCTGCCTGTCTGTGCTAATTTCTACTTACTGTCAGCCTATACCTATCCCTCTCCTTCTCCTACAAGCCCTACAGGTGTGCGGGGGAAGGGTGTTTCTACTGACCTCACTTATATAGATCACGTATTTGTGAGGTCTGTCACATACAGTTGTGTGCTGCACAGTACCATATTGTGGGCTGTTGTCCAGCACACTGGTGAGTGCGCTCGTTTTCTTCCTACGTCATAACTGTATATTTAACTATATAGTCTGCCATGTCTGAGGAAGAGATTGAGCACTCTGTGGCTCCGGTATTGTTCTCCTGCAGGCGCTGTTCTGCAGGAGTGGAGGAGGATTTGTCACAGGACGGCCTGTGCGGACCGTGCCAGGCGATCCCTGGTACGTCTAAACCTCCTATGTCGCAGGAGCCACCATGGGCGATGTTTTCCCAAGTGCTGGTGTCCGTCGCGGACCGTCTGTTGGTCCCGACTGCCGTCCCTCCTAGGGCGTTGCCCCAGCCTACCATCCTCCATTCCCCGGGTGTCTCAGCCTGTTGGTCCCTATGCAGGGTTGCCAATGTATTTCCAGTCCACCCCTGTGGCGCAGCAGGCTGTGGTGCTGTTTCAGGCTCCTGTGACAGCTCCTCCACCCTGGGTGGATGCACTTTCCCACACTGTCCAAGATTTGGCGGCAGCATCTTCGGCTTTTCAGTTGATGTTGCGCAGTGACGTGCCCTCCAGGGCGTCTAAACGCACAGTTATGGCGCAGGCTGCGCATTTTTTGGACTCTGAGGGGTCCTCGGATGATGGTGAGGCGCAGGATGACTCAGCCTCAGATGCCTCAGTCCAGGAGGTAGACACTAAGTCTTCCAACAACGTGCGGGCTCTGGTTAGGGCGGTGCGGGCCATTCTTCTGATTGAGGATGAGGCACCCGCTCCCAAGTCGAGGTATCCTAGTTTTAAAAAAAGCTAAGGTTACTTCTGCAGCGTTCCCCTTGTCTGATCAGTTGACGGATCACATGGTGGTGGCCTGGCAGACGCGCAGTAAGCGATTCTTGCCACAGAAAGGGTTGGCGTCCAATTATCCGTTTCCGGAGGCACATTGTAAGAAATGGGAAACTCCGCCTGCGGTCGATTTCCATGTAACACTCCTCATTAGGAGTGCTACTTTGCCATTGCCGTCTATATCCTCGCTGAAGGATCCTACGGACAGGAAGGTGGAGACTTGTCTAAAGTCTATTTACTCTCTCAGGGGCTGTAGCCCGGCCCTCCATGGCCATCTCCTGGGTGGCCAAGGCCATTGAGGGTTGGGCCAATGCCTTGGAGGATACGTTTACGGATGAAGCTTCGGATGTCCAGAGGGCGTTAGGACAGATGAGAGATGCCGCTTCCTACATTGGAGAAGCATCTTTGGATGCTAACCTGCTGACCTCTAGGGTTTCGGCGGCAGCAGTGTCTGCTCGCAGATCCTTGTGGTTGAGGTCTTGGAGAGCAGACGCTGATTCAAAGAAAGGCTTGGAGGCCTTACCTTTTAATGGAGAGTTACTATTTGGTCCGGACCTGGACAAAATAGTAGATACCCTGGCAAAATCCAAGTCAGCCTTCTTCCCTTCAGCTACTACACCTGCTAAGGTCCGGAGCTCGGCCTTTTGCTCCTTTCGGGTTCAGGGCAAGCCAAAAGGTCAGTCCTTCCCAAGGCAGTCCGCAACCTTAGACCACCTCGAAGCCAAAGAAGCAAGCCTGGAGTGCTAGGCGCCCTTCTTCCAAGCAAGAAGATAAGCCTTCTGCGTGATGGGACGGGCCTCCCTCTGGGGGGACTCCAGAGTGGGAGGCCGACTTCTTCAATTCGCCCAGTGCTGGCACAATACCACCACGGATGCCTGGGTGCGAGAAGTGGTCTCCCAGGGGTACGCCCTGTCTTTTCAGCACAGGCCGCCTTGCCAGTTTTTTTGCAGAAGTCCTTCTCAGGACAAAACCAAGGCCTTGCAGGATCAGGAAGCCATAGAGGCCTTGCTGATGGCGGGGGTCATTATACCCGTACCACAATCTCAACGTGGGATGGGGTATTACTCTACGCTGTTTCTGGTACAGAAACCCAATGGCTCTCATCGCCCCAACCTCAATTTGAAGTCCCTGAACAGGTTTCTCAGGGTTCCCAAATTCAGTATAGAAACTTTGCATTCTATCATTCTGGCGATGGAACCGGGGGATTATATGGTCTCCCTGGATATCCAGGACTCCTACCTCCATGTGCCTATAGCAACATCGCACCAACTGTTTCTGCGGTTTGCTATTCTCCACAACCACTACCAATTCAGGGCTCTACCCTATGGCCTCTCCACGGCACCAAGGGTATTTACCAAGGTGATGGCGGCTCACCTTCAGAGCCAGGGGATACGGTTGCTACCGTGTCTAGATGACCGCCTCTTGCTGGCAAGCTCCCTGGAGGTACTGATCCAGCATCTCCACCTGACTGTTGCTTGTCTACAGGCAACTGGAAGAAGTCCTCCCTCATGGATGGTTCATTTGGGGGCCCTGCTGGACTCTCGTCAGCAACGGATTTTTCTGACTCCAGAGAAGGTCTCCTCCTTACAGCTGCGGATTCACAGTTGTCTGAGCAGTGGCAGAGTGTTGGTGTACTCAGCGATGAGAGTTTTGGGGTCCATGGTGTTGGCATTCGACATGGTGGAGTGTGCCCAGTTCCATTCCAGGCCCCTGCAGAGGCTGATTCTTTCGGAATGGAACGGATTGCCACACAGGATCCGCTCTCAGTTACTGGTGTTGTCCTCGGAGGTGCGTCTGTCCCTGGCCTGGTGGCTACAGACGGCTCATCTCCTTGAGGGGGTGCCCCTTTTGGATCCCGGAATGGGTTCTGCTCACGACAGATACTAGTCTCCGGGGCGATTCTTCCCATCAACATCCTGGAACTGCGGGCAGTGTACAGAGCCCTGCAGTCGTACCACGGTGGTGTACATCAATCACCAGGGAGGGACTCGCAGTCGAGCTGCGATATCGGAGGTGTCCCACGTCCTGGCTTGGGCAGAGCGCTATCTTCCAGCTCTCTTGGCAGTCTTCATCCCGGGAGTTCTCAATTGGGAGGCAGACTTCCTCAGCTGTTACGACGTGCATCCCGGGGAATGGTCGCTTCATCCAGAGGTATTCCAACTGCTCGTGGACAAGTGGGGGCTGCCAGAGCTGGACCTGATGGCGTCCTGTCACAATCACAAGCTGCCTGTGTACGGGTCAAGGACAAGGGACGCAGGCGCAAGTCTAATAGACACGCTGTCGGTGAAATGGCTGTTTCATCTGGCTTACTTGTTCTCTCCGATATCTCTGCTGCCTCGGGTCCTGCGCAAGTTCAAGCAGGACGGAGGCACACTCATCGTGGTGGCCCAGAAGGCCGTGGTACTCCGATCTGCGGAGCCTGTCCATCGACGCTCCGTACCTCCTACCTCAACGGCGGGACCTGTTGTCTCAGGGGCCCTGTCTTCACCCGGATCTGGGTCCACTATCTTTGACGGCGTGGCTCTTGAGACAGCCGTCCTGGGGCTTTTCTAGCTCCGTTATTTCCACCATGCTGAGGGCGCGCAAGCCTGCTTCCGCGAGGATCTACCACAGAGTGTGGCACACTTACTTTCAGTGGTGCGAGGCCAGAAAATATGATCCCCAGGTGTTCCGGGTTTCGCGTATTCTGGCTTTCCTTCAGTCGGTTTTGGATTTAGTATTACGTCTTTTCTCACTGAAGGTGCACGTGTCTGCTCTGTCGGTGTGGTTCCAGCGCAGGATTGCTGCTATGCCGGATGTACACACCTTTTTCCAGGGTGTTTTAAGAATCCAGCCTCCCTTTGTGCCACCTGTGGCCCCATGGGATTTGGCGGTGGTTCTTCGGGCCTTACAGGGTCCTCCTTTTGAGCCCTTGGAGTCAGTGGAGCGCAAGTGGCTAACTTTTAAGACGGTTTTCCTCTTGTCAATTGCTTCTGTCAGGAGGGTTTCGGATTTGGGGGCGCTTTCCTGTCGTCCCCCTTTTCTGATTTTTCATCAGGACAGAGCGGTGCTTCGCACTCGTCCTGATTTCCTGCCTTAGGTGGTTTCTAGGTTCCACATTAATCATGAAATTGTTGTACCAACCTTTCAGTCACCTGGTCTTTCGGCTGGGGAGGCTTCCTTAGATGTTGTCCGTGCACTCCAGGTTTATGTGGACCGGACTAGTTCTCTGAGGAAGTCGGATTCTTTGTTTATCCTCCTTTTGGTTTTCACAAGCGGGGTTGGCCTGCCAACAAACAGACTCTAGCCCGTTGGCTTCGTTCTGTTATTATTGAGGCTTATATGCAGGAGAGTTTACCTGTTCCAGCCTCTGTTATGGCTCATTCCACTCGGTCTGTGGGCCCTTCTTGGGCTGCTAGCCGTGGCGCCGCTGCTATTCAGCTATGTAAGGTGGCCACCTGGTCTTCCATTCAGACCTTTTTTAGGTTCTATGCGTTTGACACCTTTGCCTCTCAGGATGCATCCTTTTGGGCGCCGGGTTCTATCAACACAGGAGCGTCCCCGCCCTTAGTTGGACTGCTTTGGGACATCCCCAAGGTCACCCTGTGGACCCCTATGGACCCTGAAGTAGAAAACGAGAGAGGGTAAAAACTTACCTTTTGTTATCTCTGTTTCTACAAAGTCCATAGGGTCCACAGGGCACCCGCCCTGACGCACCTGGCTTCATATGGGCTCTGTGACTGGTCACCGGTTTTCCGTCTCCCATTTCTGTGAGTATGGTTCTTGTGTGTTCCAGTCTTCCTTCTCTCTGTTTCGTCTCCTCCTCCTTCGGCCTGGGCTGCTTACCAACTGAGGTGCCTGTGGGGCGGGTTAGAGGGGAGGATGGACCCAAGTGCATCCTGGGAGCAGCTAAAAGCTTTAACTCTGTGGTGCCCGAGGATCCAGCTATACACCAAGGTCACCCTGTGGACCCTATGGACTTCGTAGAAAGAGAGATAACAAAGGTAAGTTCTTACCATATCTCTTGTTTTTTCCATGATAAAATGTTTCCCCTTGTTCTCTCCCATGGGGTCTGGTTTCCAGTAGGGTGTTGATATAGAAGAGATTGGAATACAAAACATTTAAAGTGCCTGTACCCCCAGCTTCAGTGTCTGGATGACCTGGAAAACATGACCTATGTGGGGTCCTGAGGGCCGAGTTTGAGAACCTCTGCATTAGATGACTGCTTCCTCAATCTGTCGGCAATGTTGAATTTCCCTTATGCCCTGGCTTCTGGGAATCGGAGAATTGCGTCAATCCGTCGCTGGTGTGTGGGGCCCAAAACCTAGAATATGGAATTAAAACTAATCGACATAGTGAAATAGAGAAAAAATAAAATAAACCATGGAATTGAAATTGAAAGATCAAATGTTGTATCAGATAAGGAAAAGTTGTACATGCTTTAATATAAAGTGCCAGTAGATGGCGCTGTGGTACTATGGAGACCAATACATATTTATTTTGAATTTGAAAAATCATCCAATTCTGTTTTGCAAATGGTATTAATGCTTTATTCTTGCTGTAAAATAGTCATAAAATGTTTATTTATAGTGTAGATCGAGAGGTCTGGGAATAACTGTAGATTGTTTAGAACCTCCATACCCTCCGCCAGCCGTGCAGCTCTAAGGATATTCTCCCTAATGTGAAAGAAATGGAGGCGCAATAGGACGTCTCGGGGGGGATCTTCCAGGGGCTGAGCGGGGGTTTAGGAAGGTGATGAATGCGATCAATCAACAGGTCTCAGACCTCCGCAGAAGGTAATCATTTTTTTAAAAGGGTCAGAGCAAAGTCCTGGATATCATTATTAGGCACGGATTCCGGAACACCCCCTTCTCTTGACATTAGTTCTCCTGGTTCTGTCCTCCAGGTCAGCAAGTTTGTCCTTAACAGCTGTTAGTTCCGTCAGAACCAAATTATGAGAGGTAAGGAGATCGTTGTGGGAGGACACAAATTCTTGCATTTTAATTTCCAAATTGTTAGTGCGGTCTCCTACATTCGTTACTTCAACTGGCTAAGCGTAAATTGTTAGTGTGGTCTCCTACATTCATTACCTCAACTGGTGAAGCGTACGGACTGTGAGCGGAGCATCAGCAGGAGGGTCCAGACTAGTTGCAGGGCCGGGTGGAGACGTAGCCATGGAGGTGGACGCTACCAAGAGCTTTCCGGGAGGCACTGGAACAGGTTTTTTTTTTTTGGTGATATCAAATTTATAGGAAGTGCGAGGGTAGAAAGTTTGCGCTGTCTGACAGGCATGGTGGTCCCCAGAGGTCGGAGGCACAGGCAATAGAAAGACAAGTGGCTTTAGAAGTGCTTGATTCTGATATCAAGTAGGTATGAACTGCAGCAGTCTCAGCAGATAGGTATGAACTGCAGATGTCTCATCAGAAAGTTATGAACTGCAGATGTCTCATCAGAAAGTTATGAACTGCAGAGGTCTAATGAGTGAGGGTAGAGAAATATCACTGGAACAACATGAGGATGGGAAGGAGTTACAGCTGCCTTAGAGGAGGGTGCAGATGGAAAGCAGACAGTCACCAACCGGAGCACAGAAGCAGGCAGGAGGTATGAGAGCCATATAGCAAATTTCAGGTGATGATAGAGGCTCAATAAGCAACACCCAGGCACACTGAGCAACAGGTTGTGTCCCAAAATGGCAGCCCCGTTTATCCCCAGGTAAAATCAAGCTAACCTGGGGAGAGGCATTTCTGGGAAGAGGAGGTCGGGGGTCTAGCAGGCCAGGGAAGTAGTAGGGGTGCTCCTATGAGTACAGCGCCAGCCGCGGAGATCACGTCACGTGGCTCACCGCCGGAGCGCCAAAGTCGAGGCCATGGCTTCTGGAGGGTGGCCTACTAGGCCGTGGTTCACCGGACCCCACAAATCTTCTCCAAAATCTGGCAAAAGGATCCGAGAGTGCGGGCACTCCAGGGAGGGAGGACAAGCCATCTAGATGGCGGAAGGTGGGAGAAATCTGCTAGTAAAGGCTCGGGGAGCTCCTGCAAGGTGCAACTGTCCAGGAAGCCAGTCATCCACACCCCCCATTTTAACTTTTTTTTTAAATTCGTGCTTTACCCAGATGCTATGTTATACAGAATGTAATATGCGTTACAGAGCATGTGAAAATATATATTCTGTAGTTATTTCTCACCTGTTTTTAACAGCTATTTTTATGGGGTACCTGCAAATGTTAAGTATCCCGTGCATTTAAAATGGAGGGACTTTAGAAGATATCTCCAATATTTACTGTGGTCCCTCCATTTCCAGTTGCAAGGCAGCCCCCATAGGCAGAGCCGTAACTAGACTTTTTGGTGCCCTGTGCCAGAAAGAGCATTGGAGCCCCCTCGTTTTTCAAAGGGACATAATGCACCCCAAAAAAGGGCCATGGCTTCATGGGGAAGGGCCAGGTAAGAGATAGGAGAGGCCAGGAGATGATGGGGATGAAATAAGAGGAAGCTACAAGCAAGAATGATAATAAACAGAAATTTGACAGCCCCAAACAGCGCCCCCTGACCTGTGGTCACCTACCCTAGCTACGGCCCTGCCCATAGGTTTACCAAGCTTGGACCCGGCAGCTCATGCCATATTCAGATGGAGTTAGCCTTTGTAGCTTATGGGCTACAATATTCAAAAAGTACTACTGCTTACATGCGCATGATAGTAAAGTGATCACATCATAACCCCCCTCCTCCCTATAATTACTTGTAGGTCTTCGTTAACTAACACGTTCTTTTGAACCATGGACCCTTTTGAAAATCTGAAAGATATGTATTTTCACTCCAAGAATATCCACCTAGCCAGTAATTACACAAATATTCTTGCAGTGATCCTCTTACTTTTTATTAGTTGTAATACTTTATCTGCTCTATAATCTCTACCAGCAGTGTTTAACCACTTACAGTAGCTGGCTAATAGTTTTCCAAAAATGTACCCAAAATTGTAAAAAAAAAAATGAATTTTCAAATTATGTAAATCGCTAATTAAAGCTGATTTTAATGATACTAATGATACTAAATGAAGTTTAAATAGCTATTATTTACGCAACCATTTTTGGGACATATTTGGAAACATTTATTTCACACAGTTTAAAAAAAAACAAATTGTGTGTGTGTGACTGTATGGTAACACAGGTTTGTTTGCTTTTTACCTGTATAAAGCTACTTCTTGCAGGACTTCACCGTCCTGCACCAAGAGCAGTCAGCAGCAGGGGGTGGGTGTACTGAAGGTTCTACCATATCTCTGCCTGAGAAAGGGGAGAGGCGCATCAGGGAGTAGATTGTGGGTGATCCTTGAGCACGGGCTGCAAGAAGATCCTACAGAATCGGGTGGGTTATCCTTTTAAGAACGAACTTCTGTAGCCTGGCCGGCAGAAGGAGGCTGTGGGGAGGTCGCCATGGCAGCCTTCTGACATTTTTATACCAATGGGAAATTGTTATTAAAATTATTTTTTGTGACAAGCTGTGTCGCACAATATATTTCCCACTTTTGTCTTTTATGATACTCGTGAAATCTGTGCGGAAATAAGAGGGGGACAACGCAAAATATGTTTTGATGAGCCTTTAAAGTTTAAACTTACTGGAAGTAAGAGTATATTATAAACCAGCTCAAAGAATGTGGGGATCTGTCTTTCTGAGGACCTCTTCTGAAACTGTCTGAAAAAAAACAAAAACAGTTTAATTTATTCCAAACATCACAGTGTTATATTGTTTATTAGTGTAATGCACTATTGTCCATTAAATTTATTTTTCAGAATGTAAAGGTTTATTTAAGGAGTTCACACAGTACTGAAAAAGTAATCTTTTTTATATATTGTTATTTGAGCACTCATTTACTTTTTAGTTGCAATGAAGGGTAGTCCTTATTTACGTATATAGCACTTTTGATATTTGGAGCTTTATTTATAAAGCAGCAGCTTTTTCTAAGCCGCTGGTTGCAGGTAAAAATTTTAAACTGCAGCCGCAGTCAGTGTAAAGCATGTTGGGCTTTACACTAACTACAGGTGCCGTTTGAAACTTTCAGCCTCAATCCGCCGTAAAGCTTAGGAAAAAAAGCCCTTCATCTCCTACTCATATTCAGTAGTCAAAAATACAATATTAAAGACAACTAAGGCCAGACTTCAGCAACAAGCTCAGGAACTGAAGAAATGCCACTGATGGTCATGTGCTGTGCTATTTTATATCTGCCCATATGGTGTCACTAGCTGATAAACCCGGTCTCACCCGGGGAGACCTTAGATATTTACTGTTTCCATTTCCATCTCACCACTTTTATAACACAATAATCCTTCATCTCTATAGTAATGCATCACTGCTACAGTAAGACATTACCCTCCCTCACCTGTGTACTAACACATTTCACTCCCTCACCTCTGTAGTAACACCTTTCCCTCCCTCAACCGTGTTGTAATAACACATTCGACATTTCACTCCCTCACCTGTGTACAAACAATCTCTTCCTCACACCTGTATTAACTTATTCCCGTCCCTCACCTCTGGAGTAACACATTTCCCTCCCTCACCTCTGTAGTAACACATTACCCCAGCTCACCACTGTAGTAACACATTCCCCTCCCTCCCCCATGCTGTAACATTCCCTTCCTTCACCCCATAGCAACACATTTAACATTCCCCTCCCTCACCTATGTAGTAACACATTTCCTTCCTTCACTTTTTCAATATGGGAGCCACCAGGGCCGTAACTAGGGTAGTGTGACCAGTGCCATGATACAGGGGCACCGCAGGGCAGGGGGCGCTGTTTGGGCCTGTCAATTGTCCTGTTTATTATCATTCTCACTGGTAGCTTACAGCTCCCCGGAGCATCCTCAGGATGGTCCTGGCATTGCTGTAATCACCTGCGATTGAGGGCCTCGCCCCATGTGATGTCACACGGATCGGGCGTGGCCTGCAGCAGGCCCGCAAATAAAGTTATATACAGTATATCAAAATGGCCCTCAGCAGAAAAAAGGTTCCCCACCCCTGATGTACAGGAACTTGCTGCTAAAAGCTTTATGTACATTGTGCTACCGTTTCAGCTAGAGAGCTGCATGTGATCATCTTTAGAGTATTCCTCGCATTCCCTGGAAGCAAAAGTCTCCTATATACTCCACAAACATCATTAGATGTGCTATGTTTGTGATAGTCTACGGTTTCTGCAATCCTTAATCAGGCCTTGGAGCAAGATTGTGCAGTAGTATACAGTATATTCGCACAGTCAGAGGAGAGTAAATTGGCAGAATGTAGGCATTCCCAGTACAGTACATGTGCACTAATAAGTCTTATGTGGAGCATAAGGAGTGGGAGAGTGCAAATTTTTAAGGATGCCACTTGTCATACAGAGGTCTGTGGTGATGCACATTTCCAGGATAACTGAGCAATTAAAATTTGGAATCATACGAGTGGTAGCGGGAGCAGTACAGCTGTGAGGCTTCATGCCTTCTGCTAATGTTCTTTGCAGTGGATGCAGATCCTGGCACCAGTATCCCGACCGTCGGTATCCCAAAGGTAAGTATTGGGGTGTTAGGGTGAGGTTAGTGTTAGGTAGCGAGGTTAGGCACCGGGTAGAGATTGTTAGGATTAGGGTGTGGGGAGGTTAGGTTTAGGCACTGGGAAGGGGGTGTTAGGTTTAGGATACGGGGAAGGGGAGGTTAGGTCATAAATCTTTTCATGCTCGCATTGCCTCTCACATTATGGCAACTAAATGTATTCTTAAAGGTGCATACACACACGATTTTCTGAATGATTATCGATAACGATATCGTTCAATCGTTGAAAAAATTGTTCACTTTCTGGGTTAAAACGATGAACGATTATCGTTCATTCTCGTTCACGTTTGTAGTTCAGTCAGACTGGCCAACTCAACGATTTTCAGTAAGGGAGTATGCAAAAATCGTTTGTAGTTGAAAAAAATCATTCATTACATTTAGTAAATGAATGATTTTAGTAAAGGATTTTCGTTCATTTTTCCCTTGAAAAAATTAATGAAAATCGTTTACTAAAATCGTTCATTTACTAAATCGTTGTGTATGCAGCTTGAGAAAACATTTTTGGTGATCACCTTTGTGATTGTTGGTCTTAGGATACTTAGGCCATTACAATACATCTTTGCATCAAGAACACCCTGATTGATAGCGCTTAAGGTTTTTCTCAGTCCTTTCCTTCCCATTCCAGAAAACCCATGCACTCATTTCAGTAAACTTTTGGGTCTATTTTCTAAGCCTTGGATGGAGATTAAGTGAACGGAGACAAAGTCCCAACCAATCAGCTCCTAACTGCCATGTCAAAGGCTGTGTTTGAAAAATGACAGGAGCTGATTGGCTGGGACTTTATCTCCATCCAAGGCTTAGTAAACAGACCCCAAAGTATTACCAAGCCCACTAAAGAAGTCACATGTGATGAAATGTGTTTGAACTTCTTCAGTATCTCCTGACAATTCAGAAACATGAATTATCAGAACTGTGGAAATTCCCTATCATTTTGTTACTTGCAGAAAAGCATATGAGTGTGTGTGCTCCATTCAGTGTCAGTGGGGTATTATGCCTTTGCCAACAACTAAAATCATCTGGTATACATATGTGTATGTGCTGCTGTTCTGATGCGGTTGTGGTTTACACGGGATGTAGTCAGGAAGCCGGCGGTCGAAATGTGGACCGCCGGCTTCCTGACAGTGAAATCCCGCCATGGGACTAATGATAGGCATCTAAATATCCACTCCTATTATTAGCCCCACACCAAAATCCCGATGCCCGACATACCGAACGTTGGTAAGCTGGGCATCGGGAGGTAATAGTCGCATGGGGGGAAGGTAGGGGGAAGGTTTAGGGACTCCTGGGGGGTCTTAGGGTTAGGCGCCCCCCCCGGGAGGGTTAGGGTCAGGCTAGGAGAAGGGAGGGTTAGCTTCAGGCACCTCCGAGGTGAGGTTGGGTTGAGGCACCCCCCCCCCCGGGAGGGTTAGGTTTAGGGTGAGGGGGGCTTTGGTTTAGGCACCCTGGGGGGAGGTTAGGGTTAGTGGGGGGAAAGGGGAGGGTTAGGGGGTCTTACTTACCTCTATCGGGATCTTCATGTGCCGGCCTTCCAGCGTCTGTAGGTCATCTGCCGGGCTTAGGTCTGGAGGTAATTCATACCAATTCCGATATACACACTATAGATCACATTTCTTGATAAAGGTCCGTTATTAGGACCGAAACGTTGAAGCTGCTTTGTGCGACCACTATGGAAAAATAAAAAATACCTGCTTACATCAGTTTGCCAAGTCTGATGAGTGGCCTTTAATATCATCATTGATGTGTGTGTGTATGTATGTATGTATGTATATGTGTGTGTGTATGTATATATATATATACATATATATATATATAATACTCATGAGATCTAAACAGACAATCTTTCTGTCAGTGAGACAGTCACACATAAAGGATCCACCCTTCCTGTTAGCAAAGCAACAGTTAAAACAGCTCCTTACAGCAACATGTGGTAATGATGAAACATAAGAACAATCTCTAACCTCTACCTTTATGAATTTGTTCACATTCAGACTCCAAATTAACAATTTCATCCTAGCACTGTAGGCAGAACACTGAGTAACATGATCAACAGTGGTCAGTAACATATTATTATCTATATGTACAGCCTCTAGACCAGATTATTTAAAATATGAAGAAAAATACTTACACTGACATGTCTAGCACAAATAAGAACACAGTAGTGTGGGCTATAGGCTGTCATACAGCAGTACTTATATATAACGGCATGTATGTAGTACTGAGTATACCTAAAATATTTTCTTGAATTTCACTAGCAATGTCAATGTTTTATGTATCTATTTGTACTGTTGCTGCCCCAGAGCCCTTGCTTCTGGCTAGCCGTTCCGGGCTGCATTGCCACCACAAAGCATCCATTGGATACTTCAGACATGCATACTGCAGCGTGTACAGTCCTCCAGAATAGCAAGTGTATGATCCAGGCAGTACTGTCATTCCCATTGCTGGTGGCCCCGCCCCCTCAACATAATGCCATGTGCTCAGGAGGACTGGTCACAACAGGGCGCAATAAAACCATTATGGCGCTGATTACACTCAATGTAGAAAATGTGTTGTGGTCCATTTATGAAAAAAATAAAATAAGAGCAGCCCTATGCAAAGCCTATTCCTCCCATTTGCTTAGTATTGAAACGTGGAATCACTTTCTTGGAAAAATGGCTGTCAAATATTAAGGTTTTGGGTAAAGCCCCCACCATGTGCAATTCAACCATCTTAGTACAACAGGTTTTTTTTTTTTTCCATTTATAATAGCGTTGTTCACTTTTGAAATATTCCTACAGTATCTGCCCTCTACTGAAAGGAACTTATAATTCCCTTGCAGGCCAGACAGACAGAATAGTTATGATGAGGGTGTTGTGGAAAATAGCTGGGATTCCAGTCCTGCACTCTCTTAGGTGACAGAAGGCCATGTTATCATGAGGGAATATATGGGATGGTAATGGTCTCCATGGGGAGGGGATTGCAGCCCACAGTCTTTCCCATACCCTACTCATTTTCATTTAGTCTTGTTTGTGGAGGTCTCTCACATGTCAAGTCACTCTTGCACCTAAATTTACCTGGCAGAGACAGGTGGGAAGAAAGTAGCCCTCCTCCAAGGTAGAGTCGTTATTTATAGCCGGAGGCAACCCTTAGGAGGTTTTTTTCTTCTTGAGTAGCTGAGACAATCTAGTCCCTACCAACCATCCTAATATAACAGGCGGTAAGTGCTGCGGCCAGCCATGGAAAACAGCACAATGGTAGGCAAAACAGGTAATTACAGATGGCTTTACAAAACCAAAAGTGGACAACCCCACAAGTGGACAACTTGCATAGGTCACATGTATCACAGTTAGTGCAAGCATAGACGGGGACTTGCCTTACCCCCTCAGCCAGTGTTTACAGTGTTAGTTTCCGTCTTAATATTTGTTGCACACAAAACATTATGACGGAACAAACAGGTCAATATAGTTCTCACTGTCACATATCAAGACATTTCAAATATGCAAATAGGTACATAATTGCATTAAAGTCTCAATCTACTTTAAGGTATGCTACTTTAACATGAATCAAGCTAGTTATCTGTAAGAAGACAAATGGAGTTATATTTTTCCTTAGCGATTTGAGTCATGTTGCTATTAGTGATCTACAGTTTGCCAAGTGTCATGAGATTATCATGGCAACCAGGGGTTAAAGTGGGCCGGAATGAGCGGAACTGCGTTCCGTCAGTTCTATTTGGAGACAAAACCAGTTCCACATCCTCCGGCCCATCTAACCCAGCCTGTCAGCCCGGCGCCGCAGGGAGATGATTTTGTTACCAGCGGGTACTGGCTCCTTCCACACAGCGGCAGAACTACAGGGGGCATTACTAATGGGAGTATTGCATAGGGGGCACCACTACTGGAGGCACTACATAAGGGGCACTACCACTGTGGGCACTGCATAAGGGGAACTACCACTACAGTGGGCATTGCATAAGGGGAACTACCACCACAGTGGGCATTATGTGTAATGGGCACTACTGCTGTGGGCATTGTATAAGGGGTACTACTACTGTGTGCATTATGTGTATTAGGGGCATTGCTACTGTGGTCATTGTGTATCAGGGGCACTATGTGCGATGTAATGTGAATAAGATTGTGCTACTGTGTGGCGTAATTTGAACTGGGATACTATTGTTTGATCACGCCCCTTTTTTAGACCACACCCGTTTTTTGTGATGCGGGCCTATGCCGCGCACAGTCCCTTTATTAAATAAGCATCGGGGGGAAGGGGTGAGTTCCACCACTTCTCTAGGACCACTTTAAGGACTGATGGCAACCGTAGTTGCATAATGTGATATGCTTAAAAGAGTTTGGTGACTGACTGGCTCAGACAAAGAGCTCAGGTTACTCTCTCCTGAGAACAAGCTGAAACCAATTGCTTAAAAAAAATCTAAATTATACAAGGACCAATTAGAAAATTGATAGCTTTAGCTTCCTGTTTAAAAAAAGTATAAAACTTACTGTAAACTTTGATTTACTAAAATTGAAATATCGGGAATGGTCCTCCCCCATCCCCATAGAGGACAGTACCAAATGCTGTGTAGGCTGGCACTTACACAATGTGTAAATGGTGTAAAACCACATTTACGGCTCTAATTGCATGCAGTTTGGCTTGAACCGTAATCAAGGGGGCATTTATCAAAAATCACATTTTGAATGCAATCTGGCCGCAATGTTATTGCCCAAAATCGCATTGCAAACTGCAATTTTATTGTTGCCAAGTATCATCTGGCACCTGTATGGACAGGGGATCCGAAAGGTGCCCGTCCCTGCGATGTGCTCAAAGTGCTGCCTGGGCTTCTGCGCATGTGCAGTCTGACTGACTGCACATGTGCGGCTGCCATTGGAACCATCTGCAGGCTAAATTTGTGATGTGTAGCCCAAAGGCTACAGCAGGCTAGCGCCATCTACAGATGGCAGTAGCTGCGGGGGCCAAACTCCGTAATGCATCGCATTCCGGAAGTAGGTAAATACGGCAGCATCCCTATGGGGCTTGCGGCTGCCATCTGGAATGAAGGGAACGTACGAGGTAGCAGAGATATCTGCTGCGGTCCCTCCAATACATTCAGGGGTACTAAATATTTGTGGTTCCCCCCCGCCCCCCCCCCCAAAAATGGGTGTTTTTGGGGAATAAGCCACAAATATTTATTGATAAATGGGCCCTGCAGTGTGATGCACTTATTGTGTTAATAATAACTTAACAATTCGTATTAATTTTGTTCATGAAATAAAAAATATAATTGTTCAACAAAAGTAACATTACCACACTGGATACATTACTAGTATATAACTAATGTATTTTACCTTGTTATGTATTAATTACTGCAATAGGTATGAGAACAGATTCATACTATATATAAAAATAAACCATTAATAATATGCTTATATTTCACTAAACATAAAAATATGAAATATGCTTTAAATAAAGGCTAAAATAATTCAGCTTAATAAAAAAAAAATCATCTAGTGTTTAGCGGATCCATGAGGATGGGCGATACTCTGCTTGAAAGAGGTCCCCAAAATAGTTCTCACATACAGTGTGAATCATGCTATTGGCTCACAATTAAATTGAGTGGGCGCGTTTTTCAGTGATGTCTCTAGAAAGCAGCACACAGTCACCCACAAGCGACAGCTGCCCTTCCCTCCTACCCACCTCTTTGTCAGCATGAAAAGGACAAGCCTGCATTCTGTTAACACCTACCCTGCCAGAGGTTCAGGCAAAGCAGTGCAGTACACACTATCTTTTTAGTCTGTACCTACACTGCTAGATTAAAAAGACTACATTGCATTACACACCACACATTAACCACTAACAAAATAAAATGATTTGTTAATATCCTATTAAAGCAACATATTCCCTTTCAAATCTCTGGTAGAATCCTGTGATCTGTTGCACGTTTCCATGCCACTGTGGTGATATCCTGGTCTCGGCTGGCTTCATTGGTTACATGACAGAGATGTTCCACTTTTTTTATTCTTTGGCTATTTTTGTTTAGTATCCTGGTCATCAGTAATTAGTTGTTTTTATTAAAGTTTAGGCAATTTGATGTTCAGTAGTTATACTCAATGTGGTATGACGAAGAATAATGGTGTGTACACACGCTCAGATATAACAGGACGATAAGAATGATAACGATATCGATCATATCGTTATTGTTCTTATCGTCCTGTTTTTGGGCCCTTCCAACCCCCAAACGATGGTCAATGCACGGACACGGATGGTCAGTATCGATATCGTATGGGACGTATATTTCTTCCTAACACAGATTGTTTTTTTTTTGTTTTTTTTAAAGATAATGGCAATTGTTATTGTCAGTCTTGGATTCCCTGCATGGCGAGAGTTAGATCTACTGGCATTGCATGAACTGCAGTACAGCTCCTGTATATTTCATCATGTGCTAATACAATAAACCTGCTATACATACATTGCTCACCAGTGCATAGTCTAGCTACAAGTATGTTAATTTTTGATTCCATTCTTATACTCTCTCAAAGGGGCATATTTATAATAATATGCGGCAAGCCTCCAAATATTAAGAATCCATATTGGGGCAAATGGGAATTCTACTTTCACTTAAATGTATTCATTTAAATCGCCGGGACACGGGCTCAATGGATGGTTAGTGCACATGCCTGGTTTTCTACCTGCACATGAGCAATTCAGAAACCCTGTGATGCACTTCGGGATGTCCTGCAACCCACCACAGAGGGATCACAAAATCTCTCTCTCTCAGGGCTGCCTCAATCCAGTTAATAGGATAACGCCATTGTTAAATACCGTCCCCATAGAAAACTATAGGGATAGCTGATGCAAGAGCTGACTGCCAGAAAGCAGGAGAACTCTCCCATATACCCTGTTTTCTTTCTTGGTACAGTTTAAGGATACTTAACTCTGCCCTTAAAAATATGGAAACAGTAGTTTTCCACATATTTTAAGGACAGAATTGATTAATAAATCCTGAATATAATCCACATAAACCACATGAAAGAAATGGTTTTGATGTTCAAGATCACTTTCTCTGGTGTTCGCTGTTCCTGAGATGCAAAACTAATTCACTTCTAAGCAGGACTGTTTGTCTCTTGAGCATGACTGTGAAATAAAGGACTTTGTGACTATTTCAGGCATGCTTGTATACATTTAGAAGGAATTTGATATTCTATTGCACTCAGAGCCGTAACTAGACTTTTTGGTGCCCTGTGCCAGAGAGAGCATTGGAGCCCCCCATCATTTTTTAATAATAAGATAGTGCATTTGAAAAGGGGCCATGACCTCATGGGGAAGGGTCAGGGAAGAGATAGGGGAGGCCAGGAGATGTTGGGGATAAAAGAAGAGGAAACTACAAGTGACAATGATAAATAACAGGAAAATTGACAGGCCCAAACAGCACCCCCTGCCCAGCGGTGCCCTGTGCCATGGCACTGGTCGCACCACCCTAATTACAGCCCTGATTGCACTCACATTTAAACAGTAAAAAAGCACATATCAATATAAATAGGCAAGATCCCCTCGACAGGATACATCGGGCAACATAGCAGTTTTCATATAGAAAGTAGGATTAATACCAACAAGTCCCGGAGCCTGTGGCTTCAGTCCAAAACATCCAAAAAAGATCTCATATAATGCCAGCCTTAGTTCATATAAGGGTCCCTGGGTCCGCCTTGCTTAACACATTTTGAACCCCCAAAAGTATGGGTTCTTCATCAAGGATCCTGCCTATTTATATTGATATGTGCTTTTTTACTGTTTAAATGTGAGTGCAATAGAAAATCAAATACCATATTTTGTGCGATTTGCGGTGTTGCACTATGTTCTCTTCTTTTTGAATTACATGGTTTCAATCGTATCCACATCATATAAAAGAAGAATTATACACCTGGGCATCCTAAATATCCTTCTACGTATCAAGCTGAAGTTTGAATACACCACACCTTTGGGATACTAAACTGCCTATTAAGGTTGTGTTGTTTTTTTCATTCAACACTATAAAGAAGTGCATGTAATCTATCTGAGGCGCCAATGGATTTTCACCTTTTTGTGATAAATAGTTGTTGTAGGAGTTGTGAACCTTGGTTAAATCTGGGCTGTATTTATTTAGATTAATTGCATTTTGAAAATTTTATTGGTAGGTATCCCCCACAAGTTAGTTGTTCTGGGGCCTCAACAAATCCTGTTTGCAAGTGTATCGTTAGTACATCAATAATCAGTTTAAATATTTTATATTAAGAAGTTAATGATACAGTGATAGATTTCAGAACTGTACATTCTCTCTTATTAGGCAGCTACAAATTAAATCAAGACTCCATTAGAAATTTCAAATTTACCTTTTCATTTATGTATGGCAAGGGACAGATAGCAACCATTAGTGTCTGAATGGGTCAAGGGTCATGTTCTTCCGGGGTCAGACCCTATTGAATGTTTTAGCCTGGCAACTGCTCTTTCTGTTAGTGATTGATGTGTATGGCATAGCCTTTGGGTGTCCAATGCCTTTTGATTGAAAGGTGTGGCAGCATAGGAGCTTCACAGCTGCATAAAACAATATGAGCAGCAACCACTAAGAGCACAGTATCACTTGCTGTCCTCTGGAACCCATCCTGATGAGGTGGACTACATCTCAGAGCAGGACAGGATCTAGGTGTGTACTGGTAACCTTACCTGGAGGAGGAGGAGGAAGGAGGGCCATATATCTCCATAGTCATTTAAATATCGTGCAGCGGAAGGGAGCCATTATGAAGTGATTTGCCCAAACACTTTAAATAGATAAATGCACATAATATGGGAACGTGATCTACTCTTCCAGGAGTCTGGGGGGACTGCCCAAATTTTAGGAGATTCCGGGACATTCCATGAGAATAGGTCACAATGGTTAATACTACTTATTTAAAGTGGACTTGCCTCCTATAAATAGTGGAAGCACCCATTTTGTGGCCTGAACCAATACTTTTTGGAATTGTAAGCTATAAATATACTGGGAAATAGTAGCTATATCAGCCATAGCTAAAAAATGTATTCTACAAATGTGGATACAATCTGCTCCCCCTCCATTCTCCCTCTTTTCAGAAAAACTTTTTCATGTTTTTAGAATGGAGTGGTTAGAGGCCTCATTACAAAAGGAGAGGTTTACCGAAAGATTTTTTGAAACATGGGAAAGTTACATAGAAACCCTCTTCCACTCACTTAAGGAACATATTTGGAAGTGTTTCAGATACACCCTATGGTATAAAACGCTTGTATGTTTTCAAGACCCTCCGATTTCCCTCACTGCTGACTAGACTATGTCTGATTTGAATCCTAGTAAAACTTTATTTTATATTTGTTACACAGACAGAGGAAGAGTAGACAACATGGATTCGGGTTCTTACCATAATTATTATGTTTATTTTTTATTTAATAGTTGTCAGGACCTCCGTGCTGGCATCCTTGGACTTAGGTGTATTCTCCCCGGGATCTGCTAAGGCTTCCGTGGGTGTGTCCTGGTTCCCATGGTAGCGGGCATGATCGCAGCCATGATGGTCCATATCACCTGACTAGTATCTCCCAGTTGTAGTCCGGCGATCACCCAGCTGATCCTCTGATCCAATGACCAGCTACCCAGGGGTATTTAGTCTGACTCCAGGACCAGGAAATTGCTGTTCAACTTCGCTGTTCCAGTGATTGTGATTCTCACTAGTGATTCTCCATGTAATATCCTTAGTGTGTTGCTTCAGCCTTCTCGCTGTCCTCCAGTGTTATTTGCATCAGCTCCCATGCTGACTCCCAGTGTGTCACTTCAGTTCTCTCACTGAACTCCAGTTCTTCATGTAATAACTCTTGTGTTGCTTATTATTGTGCTGTTCAGTTCACCAGCTGCCTACCTGTGTTACAGGTGTCAGCTTTCATGCTGATTACTACTAATTCTCAATGCATTCCTGTGTCCTTTAGAGCAAACCTGCGACTAGATTCCTAACAATTCTCAATGCATTCCTACTTTACACTTTCCTGTGTTCTTTAGAGTAAACCTGCGACTGGATCCCTAACAATTTCTCATTGCATTCCTGTGTTCTTCAGAGCAAACCTGCGATTGGATCCCTAACAAATTCTTAGTGCATTCCTGTGTTATACCTTCCTGTGTTCTTCAGAGCAAGCCTGTGAGTGAATCTCTTACAATCCTCAGTACACTCCTGTGTCTACATTCCTTGTTTTTCTCAGTGCAAGTTGCAAGTCTGTGACTGGATCTCTACAATCCTCTGTACACCCCTGTGTCTACATTCCCAGTGCTCCTCAGAGCAAGGCTGCAGCTGGATTATCTCCAGTAACCATTTCATTTCCTAGTGTTAATACATTTCTAGGGTTCTCAGTGGTAACTCTCTTAAATATAGTTTCTGGTCTTCCTGCCACTCCCAGGTACCTATCCAGAGGGCCATGACCTGCTCACTTGGTGCGGCAAAACCCATATCCCAACTGGAGGGGTCACTGGTGAACACCACCAAGTGAGTTAGACTCCACGCCTCTGGGCAGGTCTAGCCAAACCTGGATTTGGCTGCAATAGGGAGACCTAGTCACTGTCACTCACTTAGGGTTCCCTAGCCACTCTAACCCCTGGCTTTTGTCCTCACCTAATGAACCTCCTGTAGGGATCGTGACAACATTTATCTGGTATGTAATGATCAACTAACTTTAATGTATATTGGTTATGTGTTCCAGAAATGTATAATGTTGTATTTCCATCGACTTTACTATAATTGATGTCTTAGGTCTGTAATTGATATGCTTCAATAAACGAGATAATGTAATAATAAAGAGAGAGAGAGAGAGAAAACAGCAAATCCACTCTCACTGTTTTTTAAAAATAGATCACAGGGTGCCAGATCATAAATATTAATAGTCACAAAAGACCAGAACACCAGACGACCAGCACACCCTTTTCAAATGCAAAATGAGTTTTAAAAGAAAGCATCAAGTATCATGCTGGAATTACATTATTTGATTGCATGTTGCTTTCTTTTGGCTCACATGAACGAATGTTGTTAGCTATTGGGCTATTTATCTTTTGATGGTTTTTATGGATTAAAACTCATTTTGCATTTGAAGAGGGTGTGCTGGTCGCATGGTGTTCTGGACTTTTGTGACTATATATATATATATATATATATATATATATATTGTGACACAGTCAGATTAGGGGTCCCTCTCCTGGGTAGAGGTCTCCTTCCTTACACACACACACAGCAGCAGGGAAGCAGCACACCAGTCTGGATGCGAGTACAAGCTGGTCGGCGCCAGTCTTTATTGTACAGTGTCAGAAATAAAATAAAGAAACATAAATCCTAGCCCTGTCGGGGCACTAACTTCACAGGTGGTTCCCTCACTACCAGAACCTGGCAGGGCCTAATGCCCTCACCAGCAACCAAGGCACAGCACAGCACTCACAGTTAGGTTTTCACAGTGTCTCTGAGCAAACTCCCTGTCTGCTCTCCCAGGTGAGACACTCAGCCTTATCCAAACTAGGCTTATATTGGCCACTCTCAGGTGGAAACCCTAACAAGCCTGTTACCAGGCTGCGAGAACCAAAACCTGGAGTGGCCGTGGGTGGAGCCCTCCCTCTCCTCTCACCCACAACCCCCAGGTCCCAAACCAGCTTTTCAAAAAGCCGAGACTCAAGCCTGCTACACTGCAGACTTTCTCCTGGGGGTTTAGAACACATAAGACAGGAATCTGGGACAAATGTACCTGCCACAGACCACTTTACCAGTGATCCTATCACTAATATATATATATATATATATATATATATATATAATGTGTGTGTGTGTGTGTGTGTGTGTGTGTGTGTGTGTGTGTACTGGCAAATATTGACATCACTACTTCAGTGATGTAAATAGTTCTTAATGAATTAACTGAGGCTGAATTCTCTAATAAACTGGTTGCCTTTATTTTGTTTGGGTGACATGTACAGTTTAAGTTGGATGGAATGTACAAGTGGCAAATTAAAAATCATTTTTTTAAATTCTATAAATTGCAGAACATAGAAATAAGTCTACCAGATAGTTCATATGTTAACTTACAGTTTTCCTTATGTCACTACTAGTTACTAGTTTTCTTTTGTAAATGTATGTGTTGAGGCAGATATCTAACACAAAAGTAGTTAATGTTCTCTGCTGTAGTTCTTTAATGCAGTCATTGTTTGTAGCTATGTTCTAACAAATAGCTTAATTATAATCATTTATAAGACAAGAACATTTCTATGGCAGAAAGGGCATTCAGTTTGGCCATTGTGAAATTTATGCTTCCTGACTGTGAACTAGTGATTTGTCTATTACACTGTACAACAAATTAATACTTTTAATTTGTTTCCTTTCTAAAGATAGTCATACATTACTAATTTGAGGGCAAGAAAAACTAAAATGATTTCAGAATGTTTTTCTAGGTCTATTTTTTGAGCTACACTACTTGCACTATACTGTATGTACATTGGTAATATAGTCATAGTGAAAAGCTATTTTAAAATAATCTGATATTTTCTTGATAGAAAATAAATAACGGTTGTTTTAATTCAATGAATCACAAATAAGAACACAAAACGAAATAAACATACAGCATACAAAGCAAACATACAGCATACGAAAGTACTATCTAATATAGTGGCCTATTCATGGGGGTGCTTTCTCTTTGCTTGTTGCTTGTGCTCCTCTTCTGGGGCATCTCTTGTCACTGTCCAACAGTAGTGATTCACCTGCCCTGATATCTTTGTTCCATTGCTGAAATGTCTTGGTGGAATCGCTCACTATGCTTGTCACTCAGTGCACCACATTTATCTTGTGTGGGTAATCCCGTGAATCGCATATATTTCAATAGGGGAGGGGACAAATAACTGATTCATTTAATTGGGTCATTAGGCCCCGCCCCCTCTGCGCGGAGCACAGATTGCTGGTAAGATTCTCTCCATTTTGCCCACGTCACTAGGAATACCCCTACATCGTCATAAATGGGCTATATCTAGGAACTCAGAGCTAACTGAAAGTTTTAATTGTCATATTAATTCTTTGCATGCTGAAATCAATTAGAAGTAACTATTTTCACATCGGAAACATTTTCATTGTTGTGCAGTGTTATTAAAAACTAACTTTTATGTAGCTCCTCTACTTCCACTTCATACATACCTCTTATTACAAACATTGTATCAGTTGCCTCTGAGCAAATACAACTGAAATTCCCATTGGATATTCAATTATCAACTTATTTTTAGAATGCAGAGCTCAACTGTACGGGTACAAGGGGAACTTAATCAAACATTACAAATAATGACTTCTGTAAACGAATGTCATTGCAGAAGAATGCAAACCAAAAAATTGTAATTATTTTGCAGAGATTATTTATTTTTATTTATATATTTTTTTTATTTGATTGTACAACAATAATACATGGGTGTTTCAAAATTACAGACTACATATCGTTTAAAGGAAAACGTACAAGAATAATCTAACAGTTAAAAAAAAAAATATGTCCTATGGAAAACTTGTAGCACACCCTTTTTATAATTGAAAAAAGAAGCAATAATCCTCTAATTTAATGTAAATGGGTTTTAATCATTAAAAATATCAAAACTATTTCTACACAATCTAATGGGCTATTCCACATCACCTGATCCTATTTTTAATAACTTTTTTACCTTCGGTTTTCAAAATGTCATTGCACATTGTTGATATGCCAAAATTTTATACAATGTATGAAGCCTAAGACAAACTCGACTGACATAAAATTGTTTGTCTCCTTCCACGCATTTAGGAGAATAATAAATAGTCATGTGGGGTTGGGTATGAAATCCTGGAGGCTGTCAAGCCACCGAGTGAAATGCAGACGCCAGAAGCCCGAAATACCAGAATTCCGATGGGGCGGGTAAGTATACTAACCCTCCCTTGGTGGTGCCTAATCCTAAAACTCCCAGGGTGGTGCCTAACCCTAAGACCCCCCCAATGGTGCCTAAACCTAGTTCCCCCCTTCTCGTACCCTAACCCTCCCCGGCGGGTGCCTAACCCTAAGTCCCCCTGGAGGTGCCTAAATCTAACCGTTCCACCCTTCCCGCGGCTATCAGCTAACCCTAAAGATAGGCGTCGGTATGTAGACGCCTATCTTTAGTACTAAGTCGGGATTTCGATGCCGGGATTCGGTCAGACGGCTTCCCGTGCGTCGTTATTATAACTACATCCCAGTCATGTGTATGCAAAAACCCAGTATTTTTATATCAAAGACTTCTAAACTGACTAAAATTCTTGAAATGTATGTTTTTAATTTGATTGTAGTTGCCCTACGATTCCTCTCCCTTACTCCATTAACTCCATCCCGTGATTGGATGTATAGTTTTTTTATTTATGTTATCCTATGTAGTGAGTTACAGTTTTGTGGTTAATCCCTGCATGCATGTCGCTGTGGACTTGTCGCGTCTCCATATAAATAGAAAATTATATATATATTATATCCATACATATACACACACATAAACACACACATATAAAAAAAAAATCAACAAAGTTGCCCTCTATTGGATCTCAACTTCAAAACCTTTTAATAGTTTGGATGCAATCAGCCCTTACTAAATGCCGCCATCATTTTTACACGACCAGCAATAAAGCTGGTAGACTGCTTGCCATTAAGTTACGGGCTCAGTGGGAATTTATATCTCAAAACCTAAAGCCTGGTACACACTGTACGATTTATTGGGCGATATGCCGGATTCCGATGGATCGGAACGACATATCGTCCAAATCGTGTAGTGTGTACCCATTATGTCGGCTGTTGCTCACTCCTTTGGGGTCGTCAGCTGCATCATCCGGTCGTCCCTACATGCAGCTCAATCTGATGATGCGACTGACGACCCCATGCACCAGGATGTGGCAGTCGCCAACATATCGGGTGGTCAGGCACTGCATCGTATAGTGTGTGCCATCCGCCCGATATGCCGGCCCGTAGGCGGGAGGGTTGGCAGTCGCATAGCTATGTGTACCCTGCTTTAGTTATTTTTAATTCCTCACTAGTATCTCCATAAATGGATTATAAAGGGTATATTTACAATCATTGATATCCTTTTATTTAATACTATTGTCTCCTTTTCTCACCTCCAACAAACATATGATCTCCCCTGTATTGATCATTACAAGTATAAGTTACCTAAAGCTTTTTGTTTACCATCAGCATTGTTTTTTTAACAGATTGGTCTCCAGCTTCTCTAATTGTTTTTTGGAAGATATGCAGCCTGTGATATCCGATAAATCTACTCTACAATTACGATGGGAATCTGACTTACACTATACTTTTAACTCTTAGCAATGGGAACATGTTTATAATTCATTTTGGATTTCTAAGTGTACTAACCATGTAGAAATGCATGTGAAATTGCTTCATAGACTGTACCTTACACCAATCAAATTAAATAAAATGTGGCCATCTTCCTCAGAATATTGCCTGCATCAATGCTCTACTGAAGGTGACCTGTTCCATATATTTTGGGGCTGTTTGGTTCTCCATTCCTTTTGGCTTGAAGCTTTTTGTCTTTGGGTGGGATGTACTAAGCATCGCATCCACAATGCCGTACATAATGGCGATATGTACCTAGAAAATCGCAAAGGACAGCTCTCCCGGTAAGGACTGTCTTTTGCAATAGAGGGACTTCTGGGCATGTGCAGAAAAACGTGCATGCTGCAGGGGGTGCTGGGAGGGATCTGATTAGATCCCTCTAAGGTAGCGGTTCCCAAGCACGGTCCTCAAGGCACACTAACAGTCCAGGTTTTAGGGATAGCCATACTTGAGCACAAGGGATTAATTAGTGCCTCAGTTATTTTGATTTAACCATCTGTGCACAATCATGGATATCACTAAAACCAGGACTGTTAGTGTGCATTGAGGACCGAGGTTGGGAATCACTGCTCTAAGGGGAAGTTCCCCAAAGGCTTTTATAGGGTAATACTATCTAAAGAATGCGTTACCCACCAGGTCCAAGCTCCGGAATGTATCATATTCCGGAGCTTGGTACATATGGAAATGCTGCCAAAACTCAGAAAACAGGAATTTTTGGATTTTGATCGCATTTCACCCCTCAGTACATCCCTCCCTTATTATCTAAAGTTATTATAAATTAACGTGTCCCCGGATCCAGCTCAATTGTTCAATTTTAGTGGCAGCTAGGGCCACTTTAGCTCAACTTTGGAACTCTCCTAACCCTCCTTCTTTATATAATGTAATTTCCAAAATCCAATGTGACAGTGACAGCATGAACATACCTGGCATGGATATAAATAGCAGGGTTGTGGCTGGAAAGAATCCAGGCCAGGTATTCTGTTTGGTCAAGTCTAAGAAACAGCCAGTATGATCGCAGACACCTGTCAGTTTGTTTTAAAAAGCTGTCAGACAGAAGGAAAAGGGCTCCTGACGGTGAACTAGTCGCCCAGGTGAAACGCCAAGGGGTGGCTACTGTTAAGGGGCCTGGACCTCAGTGTTCTCTGAAGAATTTATATCTCTGTTTGCAAAGATCTGCTGTGGATTGTTTCACTGTGACCTGCTGGTAGCTACTGACATTCATCTGAGAACTGCCTGTCTGTGTGAAAGCTGTGGAAAAATAAACCTTTTGCTTGGAACTTTTACCCGGTGTATGTGATCCTTGTCACACCAGTTTAATTTTGAAATGTAAACCTTTGAAGGTCTTTATTTTACTTTACCTTCCTCCCCTCTTTTGATAATGAAAATGAAGGAAAGCGCTTAAATATATTTGTGCCTCTGTTGCTCCAGATGCACGTCCCAGTGAAACCTCATAATGAGTGGGCTAATCTAGGTCCTTTAATAAAAAGGGTTGGGTATGAAATCCCGGCAGTCGGGATGCCTGCTGTCAAAATGCAGACAGCGGCATCCCAATGCTGGGAATCCAGCCAGGGGCCAGGTAAGTATGTTAACCCTCTCCCCTTCTCTCCCTAACCCTCCCTTCTTGCACCCTAATCCTAACCCCCACCACTTGCACCCTAACCTTCCCCGTTAGTGCAGAATCCTAACCCTCCCCCCTTGGTGCCTAAACCTAACCCTCACCTTAGTGCCTAACCCTAACCCCCCATAAATGGTGCCTAACCTTAACTACTCCCCCAGAGCCTAACTCTAACCCCCCCCCCCGTGGTGCCTAAAGATAACCTCCCCCCCCATGGCTTACCTTCGATCGCGATGCTGTCTGTCCGGCGTCGGTCTGTGGGCTGGTGTCGGGATATAATCCCGGCCGTCTGTATTTTAACTACATCTCGCTTAAAATTATTTAAGTAAAAAAAAAAAAAAAAGACTGGAAAAATGTGGGTGTTCTATGATGGGTAGTATATACTTTTGAAGCGGTACGGATATTTGGAGCCTGCCCCATTAGCCAGACACACATATCACACATAGCATCCCAGTAGCCTTAATCTCCCCATCAACTAACCCTCTTGTACTTAAATTAGGCAAAATGATTCCATTATGTTATGCAATACTGATGGAATGCACATTGGTCGCGATTCAATTCAAAGTGATGATGATTAACCCCAGGAGGGAGCTCCCAGCGCTATTCAATTCAGTGCGATGTTTGGTCCGACTAAAGGATTTCTTCATGGAGGAGAAATCCGACAAAAGTGCCAGCCGCACGGCTGTTTGCTGGCTTAGGGCGGCGCTAACAGCCTCTCGGCCGGCACTTTAGTTGGAGAATGGCGGTTCTCATGACTAAACACCCAGGTTAAGTTGCGAGAACCGGCATTCTTCGACTTAACAGCGCGCCGAATTGAATAGCCCTGGGAGCTCCTTCTCGGGGCTATTCAGCATCGCGCTGAATTGAATTGTGGCCTTTGAGACAAATACCATCTTATATAACTGTCCCCATCTGTCCCTATCATGGAACCAATTCATTTTGAGAAAAAACACCAAACCGTACCAAAGTAGAGTTTTCAGCACTGTGGACTTTATTTTTTGTAACGGTGGTTGCTACCGCCACATTTACTATACTCCTCCTGTCTAAGCCCATCACATTCTTTAGACAGCTCCTGTTTTCTAGCACTGACAGCAATGTGGTTTTCCTGCTTTAGGGTGAAATCAGGCAGGTCTTGACAGGGTCCCATTAAAGTACTACACTAACAGGGAAGGTATAACCCAAAGCAGACAATTCATTCTATAGAAAAGTTATCCATAATAAATAATCAGACGTTATTAACAACCCATCAGATCTGTCATCTTTCACAAATGCTAAAAACATGGGCCCTGATTCAGAGCCGGACGCTCTGACCAGAGCGCTCGCTCTGAATCAGGGCCCACCTCCATTAATATGGAGCGTCCTCCTGGACGCTCGTATAGCTGTGGGTCACCACCCACAGCATATACGAGCGTGCAGAATGATGGTCGCGATGGTCTTGACCATCGCGACCATCGCCACTGCGAGCAGAAGCCTGCGGTTGAGTTTTTCAACCGCAAGCCCTGGAGTGATTTTGGCTCTATCAGAGCCAAAATCACTCCCACTGACATCACTAGTGATGTCAGTGGGGCCGGCTTCAGACGGTAGGCGTTCTCTTTGGAACGCCTCCGTCTGGCAGGCACGCCCACCAAAGGGGGCGTGCTGTCAGTCAACATTGACAGCACACCCCCTTTGATGAGACACTACGAGCGAAGGAAAGTCCTTCGCTCGTCGCGTCTCGCGCATGCGCATGACAGAGCTCCCTCCGTCGTGCGCATGCGCAGTGCAGACCATCGACCCACTGGCGAGCGGACAGCCGCTCGCGAGTGGGTCTGAATGAGGGCCATGGTTCTGTACCAATCACACATTCAAAATGATGGTTCCATTGTAGGAAATGTATCATCTTCTCACCTCAGTTAAAGCATGAATTCAAATTCCTGAAAATGTAACATGTCCCCATCTCAGTGTATGATGCTCCAGTAGTTTACCATGCACATATCATGAAGTAAGAATTTCCACATACACACTAATATGGTATGCAGTCTGTATGTCGATGTGCACTAATATGTTGACATCTGGAAAATGTCGACATGGACAAAAAGTCAGCATATGACATTTTGACATAGTAAAAATGTCAACATTAGGGTTAGGGACACTTTACAAATTGATTGTCAACATTATAATTAACTATGTCGGCTTTTCATCAATGTCAACATGCTGAATGTCAACATATTAGTTGTCGACACGATGCTTGTGTATAGGAAAGAGTGTTGCTCCATAGCAGCCAATCTCAGCCAACCGTGCTGATAAGTTCTTGGAACATTTACCTCGATTTGTGAATATTACTTTTAACTCATTTAAATAAAGCACTTCATTGTTTAGGCTTAATGCTCCACTCCTGCTTATTTCCCTATTAATCGTACCACTGATGCAGACTTCATTCTAGAAATAACACTCAGCTTCTGTTTTCATGGCAAGTGAACACGATGCTGTGCTTACAATGGGAACGATGGAATGTAAAGCAATGTGTGCATGAGTCATAAGTGAATATGATGTATAACAGGGTTTTAGAAACCGCTAATATGCTTAGACAGATTATTTGACCTCATTTGTGTATGTCTTTGCCTGTAAATGTTTTAGCAGCAATTTGTTTCATTCAGAGCAAGGACATTTGATATCTAACACACCCTAATCTTCTGTACTAATCACCCTGTGACCCAGTTATTGCCCTTGATGCTTGTCCAAACGCACCACAAACACATGGCGTTCAGTGAGCATCTATTGTTAGTCAGCACAATTTCAGATTGTATGTGTGTGTGTATGTGTGGGTGTGTGTGTGAGCTGCACTATACAAAGTGTACATGCATATTTACTTGTTATAGTACATGTAATGTGCAATTGTATGTAATATGTATTTTAGTCAGTGACTATTAGAACCAGATATTTTCTCAGTAACCAAATGGCCATACAATATACATAAGGGGAATTACCAGGCTCTAGCACCAGGGACCCAGGACACTCACCTAGGAAACAGGGTTCACTTTTAAAATTTCAGTTACTTTTTAAAATGTTGAAATGTTTTTATACTGCCTGATAGTGGCGTATTTGATATGCAGTGCTTAAAATGTTGCATGATTCCAACTATGGCTGCCATTTTTTCCTGGAAAATAATATTTGCTTTACTATAACTGTTGTATTTCTGCCCTATTGCTAACATGTGTCCCAATTTTATATACTAGGCTGGTAAAATACAACCCTTAAACAGTTTAGTATAATAAAAAGAAAAATGCCCATTTATTACGGTGACTTGTAACTTTATACAGTGTGTGTTAGCATGTAGAGTGATGCCAGTGAATATGATTGTGGTGAGAAGCATATTAACACCTATGGGGACCTGTGTGCAGCGGACCCCCTCTTCTGAGAAGCAGCTCCACATCTTACTTCGCTCCAGCAAGCAGGTCCCTCCTCCTCCACGGCAACATCTCCCCAGTGATATTTGGGAAGATGGTGCATGCCCATGAGTGCAAAGGCTCCGACACAGTGCCAATGTCTTTGCATTCACTGAGTAGTACCATCTTCCCCAAGAGGTCACTAGGAAGATAACGCCACGGAGGAGGTGGGACCTGCTAGGAATGTAAGTATACTATGGGTGCACGGTGTGCGGATCACGGCCACCTGTGCACAACACACCCTGCACCCATTATAAATATGCCTATATTTGTGATGCTTGGTTCCAGGAAGAGATAAGCACAAAGTTCCCAACTGTTCAGGAAAATATTTGCCTCACTCCTTGTTTGGCCTCAACGTTCTGCCCATTGCACCAGAGGAAATTATCCATAAGTGTTTCTCATACTTCCCAAGTAAGACCACACAGTAGACTGAATTGACAGTTGTTGCCTCAACTCTATACATATAAATTACATGAAAATGCAAATGTACTACTATAGTACAAAATGAAATTGCATGGCATGGCAAAAGCAGAAAAAAATATTGTATAGACGAAATTTCATACTAATGTAAAATAATCTTTTCTACTCAAAACATAATTTCTGCTTAATTTTGCTTGTACAGTATGTGGTTCCAGGCCTTTTGATAACTTAGATAATGTTTCAAAGCATGGACCTATGTAGTAGGAATGGAATATAAATCTTGTCTGTGTAATTAGAGACATGTTTTTCTATAAACTGCACTGATGTGTTTCAGTATGAGCCACTTATGCTGGGCATACACGGCAAGATAAAATGTCTGTCAGACCGACAGCCATTTTATCTGGCCGGCTGCCAGCCGCAGATGTCCGCGGCATACATATATATTATTTTTCTTTGTCTCTTTAAGCCAGCACTCCACAACAAACGCATTGTAATGGCCCTGGTGCCATCTGTAGTATAAAATACTCAATGTATATGCAGCAAAACACAGCGGCACTTACAGCTCTTGTAATAAAGAATGACGCCAACCAAGGGCACGTTCGCTCAACGTTTCAATCGCTTAGACTTTTATCAAGAACAGTTCTTGATAAAAGTCTAAGCGACTGAAACATTGAGCGAACGTGCCCTTGGTTGGCGTCATTCTTTATTACAAGACCTGTGAGTGCCGCTGTGTTTTGCTGCATATATATATATATATATATATATATATATATAGAAACCCCCCCTTAAAAATCCTGCGTTTGCCACTGCCGTAGGGGCCTAGGACAGTGGATGAGAGAATTAATGGGTTTCAGATGGATAGCGAAAGGAGCGTATAGGTAAGTTTACCAAAAGAATTCAAGAATATTATTATCGTTCTAGAGGTGCAATCATCAAATGTTATGTGGATTCCACAGATGTCAGAGATGACTAGGTCGCACTGGGTAATACCAAATAGTATAGAAGGAACGAAGGTCACAGCGTGTAGATACCTGTTACACCACTACATTCTGCTGCTTCCCATCTTGCCAATGACGAGTGAAAGATCAGTGTGTCGCAGTAGCCCTTAGAAACAACAGTCCATATCAAATCCCTTTTACAGGTGTTTGTTTCTAATTTCCACTGTCATACCCTTCCGGGCATAGGGCGGTGGATGAGAAAACTACTAAGCCGCGGACGGGAGATGATAGGAGTGGATAGATAAAGTATTAGAGGTATCAATGGAATTTGTTGTGTACTGATCGTATAGTTGTATAAATGACTGTTGATCATGTAAAATGTACAGCATCAAGACATTCCTTCTTAATTATAAGCTGGTAAAAAGTATATTACATAACAATCGAACATTATAGCACAAAGTGCAAAATATTTAGCAGCAGCAAAAGTTGTTTAATATATATATATATATATATATATATATTAGGGGTGTGCACCGGCCACTTTTCGTGTTTTGGTTTTGGATCTGGATTGGTTTTGCCAAAACCACCCTTCCGTGTTTTGGGTTCTGGGTTTTGTGTTTTGGATCTGTATTTTTTTTTTAAAAAGCATAATAACAGCTTAAATCACAGAATTTGTGGGTTTTTCTGCTCCTATGCAATTATTAACCTCAATAACCTTCATTTCCACTCATTTCCAGTCTATTCTGAACACCTCACACCTCACAATATTGTTTTTATGGCCAAAAAATTGCACCAAGGTAGCTGGATGACTATGCTAAGCGACACGAGTGGGCGGCACAAACACATGACCCATCTAGGAGTGACACTGCAGTGGCAGACAGGATGGCAGTTTGAAAAACTAGGCCCCAAACAGTACATACTGCAAAGAAAAAAAAGAGGTGCAAGATGGAATTGTCCTTGGGCCCTCCCACCCACCCTTATGTTGTATAAATAGGACATGCACACTTTAACAAACCAATCATTTCAGCGCCAGGGTCTGCCACATGACTGGGGCTGAAATGATTGGTTCGTTTGGGCCCCCACAAAACAAGCTGGCAATTAATGTGTCCCTGCACAAACTGGCTCTACGGAGGCAAGATGTCGTCCTCATCCTCCTCATCCACCGATTCCTTGGATAAAACAGGAAAAAGGGATTTAGGTGTCCCTGGACTGCTTACGGTCTTAGCCAAAGTTTCTGAACTTGACAGTAACTTTTTATGAACGTGTTGCAGGTGCCGTATAAGGGAGGATGTTCCTAGGTGGTTAACGTCCCTACCCCTACTTATTTCACCTTTACATATGGTACATATGGCAAGACAGTTGTTGTCCGGATTTGGATAGAAATATTGCCAGACCAAAGAGGTGGAATGTTTGGTCTTCTGCCCAGGCATGACCGTGATGGGCTTTTTCATCCCACAGACAACAACTGTCTCCCCCGGAGCCTGATTTAAACAAATCACATTACCATCAGAATCCTCCTCGTCAACTTCCTCCTCAGTGCCAGCTACACCAGTATCCTCATCCTGTTGTACTTCAACAGTGACATCTTCAATTTGCATATCAGCAAGTGGACTGTGGGTGCTCCTTTCAGCACTTGCAGGGGCCGTGCAAATGGTGGAAAGAGCCACCTCTTCCCGTCCAGTGCTGGGAAGGTCAGGCATCGCAACCGCCACCACACTTGGACTCTCCTTGGGGATTTGTGATATCTTCTTAGAACGCACAGTTCTTCGCTGTGCTTTTGCCAGCTTAACTCGTTTCATTTTTTTAGCGGGAGGAGGGCTTCCATCGTCATGTGAAGCTGAACCACTAGTCATGAACATAGGGAAAGACCTTAGCCGTTCTCCGTGTCATAAATGGCATATTGGCAAGTTTACGTTTCTCTTCAGATGATTTAAATGTTTTTTTCAAGGTCATTTTACTGAACTTTGTCATTTGGGATTGTATGTGCCCTCTACTATGACATTGGGCATCAGCCTTGGCAGACGACGTTGATGGCATGTTATCGTCTATGTCATGACTAGTGGCAGCAGCTTCAGCACTAGGAGGAAGTGGTTCTTGATCTTTCCCTATATTATTTTTATCGGAGAAAGTTTGGTCCTCCATTTATGTTATATTGATATATACGTGCGGCTAAGGCGCACACAAACACAGAAAATATTTTTTTATTTTTGCTGGAGAGTAGTGCACTTTGTGGGTTACACCACCCTTTAAGAAATGAGCCAGCTGGCTCTTTACTTATGGGACATAGGCGCACGCTTGGCGCTGCTCCTTTGTTGATGCACGTGCAGCCACAGTGCACACAATTCACAAACACAGAAAATATTTTTTTATTTGGTTTGGAGTGTACTTTGGGGGTTACAGCACCCTTTAATGGTCAAGCCAGCCGGCCCTTTACTTATGACACAGGCGCACGCTTGGCACTACTTTGTTGATGCACGTGCGGCTACTGCGCACACAATTCACAAACACAGAAAATATTATTTTTTTTTAGCACTTGGGGGCAGCACCCCTGATGGACAGAGCACCCCCTGGACAACACTACAGCACCCCTGTAGGACTGGGACACTGCACAGGACTTTGGAGTGGACACTATGGACAACTGACTGCACAACACAGTCCAGCCAGCCCCTATGGACTTTGAAGTAGTGGACACAGCCCCTATTAACAACAGCAGCACAACACAGCCAGCCCCTATGGACTTTGAAGTAGTGGACACAGCCCCTATGGACAACAGCAGCACAGCGCAGCACAGCACAGCACAGCACAACACTACTCTGCACTACACTACACAGCCCAGCCAGCCCTAACTCCCACCCTCCCTCTTCACTGTCCACAGCCGAGTGAGAAAATGGCGCCAAGCGGGTACCTTATATAGGATCCAAAACCCGCGAGACCCAGAAGGCGGGATGATGACGTTTTGCCTCGATTTCAGATCCGAGTCACGCGGGAAAAGTCGAGCCTGACTCGGATCGGCCTCGGATCGGGGGGGCTCGGGGGGGGTTCGGATTTCAGAAATCCGAACCCGCTCACCCCTAATATATATATATATATATATATATATATAGCACCAGTATCGTTGCTTATATAGCTGTCAATCACAGGAGTTACGTAATTTCAGAAACACATAGTTACATGCAGTGCATAAGTATAATTAATAGTAGCAGAGCAACATAACAAAGTGCTATGTTTATAGCAGCAAAGAAATAACGGCAATATCATTGTGTGTATAGCCAATAATCACAAAAGATGCATAGCTACAACACACTCGTTTTTACAAACTGTGCATGAATATACCTGTTAGAATAACAGGACATAAAGTGCAAAGTTTATTTAGCAGCAGAGAAATAGCAGCAACAAGGAGCATTACAGTTGGATGAATTCCAACATGTCCCATGTTTTGCTCACACTATTAACTTGGTGGTGTAAAATTGTTTAAAAAATGACAGGGCCGTAAAGGAAATGCTCTCCGTGTCCCCCAAAATTTCTGCCCATTTTCGCCATTCAGCAGGTGCATGTAGAAGATTGCAGCACCTGCAAGAAATTTTTAATTTGCACTGTTACAAGCTGAAGCAAGAGATAGTTATGAGGTGGAACTCTTTATATGCTTGAGCGGATGAAGGAACAGCAAAAAGCCATCCAAAGCTAAACAACGAAGTATGACATAGGAAGAGGGACTGTACCTTACTCAAGCTCAGTGGAAAATACTTTATGTGTTGTGCAGAGTGCTGAAACCCTTTGAAGTAGTCACCTTTGAAGTGAGTTCAGACACTGCCAGCTTCAGTCTGGTAATTCCCCTCATTAGACTGTTGGAAAAGCAGCTTGAGAAAATAAAGGAGGAGCTGAAACAAAGCGATTCCGCTAAGCATGTCAGACTTGTAGATCAAGCCCTTTATTTGCTTTGCCAGGATCCAAGGGTTATCAGGATCTTCCAATTGGAGTAATACATTTTGGTGACCATGCTCGATCCCAGGTTTAAGTCATATGTTGTGTCTTTCTTCCCAATGGACACAGATCTGGAGGGATGCAAAGAGCCATTGGTAAGCGAATTGTCAGCTCAAGCGGCACTTGATGCAGTGATGGCTCCTCCTTCAGTTTCTCCAGCAAGTGCGGCTGAGGACTATTTTAATGATAGCATCCAAATAGGCATGTCAGATAGTCCGTTTCACTACTGGCAGGAAAAAAAGGTAATTTGGAGGCCCTTGCGCAAACTAACTTTGCTTTACTTGAGCTGCTCATCCTCCAGTGTGTACTCAGAAAGAGTTTTCAGCACAGCTGGGAACCTTGTCAGCGATTGACATAGGAGGCTACTTCCTCAAAATAAAGGAAAAAATTCTGTTCATCAAAATGAACTACAAATTTCACGAGGAAGACCTTTACCGTCAATTACATCCAAAAATTACAGAGACACCTGAGGCTGTAATGGTGGATTCCAGTGGGGACAAATTAATATTGTGTGAAGATGATGTACGCACTGATGTTGGTGAGGAATCGAATGATGATGGCGACAACATCTTGTCTCTGTAAAGCCAGTTTGTGCACGGAGAAATCATTGCCAGCAATGTCAGCTGCCCGTTGGTAGCTTGTTTTGTGGCCCCCCAAATAAACCAATCGCTTCAGCAGTCCCTGTCACTGAAATGATTGGTTTGTTAAACTGTGCATGTCCTATATACAACATAAGGGTAGGTGGAATGGCCTAAGGACAATTCCATTTTGCACCTCTTTTCTCTGCATTATGTGCTGTTTGGGGCATTGTTGTCTGACATTTTTAATTTTATAGTTTATGAAACTGCCATCCTGTCTGCCACTGCTGTGTTGCAAAAGTTTAATAGATGTGCTAGATTTTTTTTAAACTGCCGTGCTTTTGTGCCGCTGCTCTGACGCTTACTTTTCTTTTTGTATAGTTTCATACTGTATTTATTTCAACTAAAATCACAAATTAGCATACTTGCTAAATACTCTTATGCCATTTTTCAACCTTGATTTGTAGATACCAACCTGGTGGGCTTGGTTTTCCTTGATCATAACAGCCATGTTTGAACAGATGCAACTCAAACACCAAATGGAAAGGCTATTTTGTGATGGTATCTGGAGATGTTCGCTCTCCTCACCTCCCAGCCTTCCCATCCATAATCCCAGAAGCACAATGATAAAATGTTTAGTACCAGACTTTAAAAATCCCTCTGCCCCCTTCCTTTTCAGAGCTTCCGTTTTGTCTGCTGCCACAGACAGCATCTCCTGCATGCCCATTTCATTTAAAAAAAAAAATACTGGACCACCACAAGAGCTCAACTGGGGCAAGGACTGATGTGAATGAGTCAAATATTCTTTGAAAATGACTCCCCACCTCCCTCCCTCCCTCCCTCCCTCCCTCATAAATTTGCTTTGGAATCCAAAAGTCAAATTAAATTTATTATGACTCAACCCTTCCTTTCCCTGCTTTCAACTACATACATACTCCATCTCCCTCAGGCTTCTTGATTAATGAAAACATGTTTCCTTATGTGCCATGTTTGAAGTTGAACTGCCACGTGTTTGTGCCGCCCACTGCTGCCACTTAGTTTAGTCAGCCAGCTAGCTTGGCGCAAATTATGGGCCTAAACTGGATTAAAACAATATTGTAAACTGTGAGGTGGTCAAAATAGTCTGGAAACGAGTGGAAATCAATGTTATTGAGGTTAATAATACTGTAGAAACAAAAAACAGGCCCAAATTATGTGATTTTAGCCGTTTTTATGATTTAAAAAAAAAAATTCCGATCCAAAACCAAATACGCAGGGGCGGTTTTGCCAAAACCAAATTCAGCTCCAAAACACAAAGGAGATACAGATCCAAAACACGGGGGTCGGCGCACATCCCTAACATTATATATAATTTTCAGAGTACTGCAAAGAATCATGAACTTGTTGCTCTATGTTGCATAATCAGTTTTTTTTTTGCCCTTCTGTGTCTCAATAAATACATTCTTTACTGTTTTATTTATGTATATGCATTTATACTTGTATGCTGCCAATAAAAACTACTTGGTTAGTAACTCTTATCAGGTCAGATAGCAGATTCTCTCTTTGGTTTATGATTAAAACTAAAAGTAATTAACTTGTTTAACCCAGTGAGAACTTTCTAGAAATTATAAATTGTATTTCACATTTATATTATTGCCAATTGTCAGTTAAGTGTTTTCTGTTCTACTGCAAACACACAACACAATTTAAGGTCTCCAGTACAGCACCATAAATTCTGCAAATGTACAAATACAGAGGGACATGGCTTCCTGCAGCAAGATATAGCCTATATATGGAAAGTAGAAGTGGAATACTCAAATATTCCTCATAACTTCTTTACCATGCTACAGTGGCAAACGCAGGATTTCTAGAGGGGGGTTTCCAAATGCCTGATTTTAAAGTGAGTGTAGCCAGTCCATGAAGAGGGTATAATTATCACTAATCCAACTTTAATATGCATCATACAAAGTGTATTGTGTGTCATAATTCCAGCATATACAGGACCAGTGATCACAATAAGCCATTAAATGCAGCAGTAGGGCCATCCTGCCTGAAATTAATGTTTTTACTTCAGATGTGGACACGATTCCAGAGCATTGGACCTAGCACTGCCATGGACATTTATGTACATATTGGTCTCATCATGCACTGGATATTGTATTATTATATGGTATTAATAATTAACTCTATTGATGGTCTATAGCAGTGCTCACCTAACTGTGCATGTTTTCCAGATCTCTTAGTTGATGCACACGTGTATTTATTACTGGCGGATACAAAAAATCCACAGGTGGCGCTAATTATTTAATTTGTGATACTGAGAAGAACATGCAGCATTACTATTTCTATAGTGGACATGGTGTGACTTGGGGAGGGGGGGTTTCCAGGCAACCGTAAACCCACCCTCTGCATTTGCCTATGCACTGTGTATAATATATACAATAACTGCAGATGTTAACCACTAAAATAAATAACACAAAATCAACCAGTGGATATACACTAAACCACACATATCATCTATAAAATATATTTAAGTTCAAGCTATATATATGAGGGTGAGTCAAAAATGATCCGCACTCCAGTTCTATGAAAACTTCTGTTGGCCGCACTGTCTTATCAACGCTTTCTGTATTAGGTCGCTGTCTCCCTAGTCACTGCTGTGCAGGTTTGAACGTGTTACGTCAATTTATTTGTGACTGCAGTGCAAAAGAAAATGGCTGCACCACTTGTGATTTGCACGAAAGAGCAGCGTACAGTGATTCGTTTTTTGTGGTCTGAGGGTGTCTGGTGCCGATATTTATGGAAGACTTTGTGCACAGTATGGAGAAAGTGTTTTGTTTGAAGAAGTGTGTATGAATGGATAGAGAAGTTCAAGGAAGGTCGCACAAGTGTTAGCCATGAAGAAGGAGCTGGACGCCCGTCCACGTTCTTGACTGATGAGAACATTGAGCGTGCACGTGAACTGATTCTGTTGGATAGACGAGTGACACTGGATTATGGTGCAAATCATTTGCAAATCAGCCATGGCTCTGCCTATGCAATAATCCACGACAGACTTGGGTTTCGAAAGGTTTGTGCAAGATGTGTACCGAAACAACTCACGGAAGAGCACAAACAGACATCTGCAAACAAAATTTGGACTGATAGTCTAAGGAAAATAAAAGCTTCTTAAAAAGAATCATTACTGGTGACGAGACATGGATTAATCACTATGAACCTTAGAGTAAAAGGCAAAGTATGGAATGGAAACATCCTCAATCACCGACCAAGAAAAAGTTCAAAAGTCAACCATCAGCTGAAAAATTGATGCTTACAGTTTTCTGGGATTCTCAAGGGCCAGTATTGGAACATTGGGCCTGATTCAGAGCCGGACGCAATTAGCGCTCGCTCGTCCTGAAAATAGGGGTGGCTATTCAAATGAACCGTTCGCTGTTTGCGGTCTGTTCACGCCTCTAGGTCTGAACGAGCGAACAAAACTTGCGGTCGTTTTTTGGGAAACTACGCCCCCTGGCCGCTCGCATCCTACGTCATGTCGGCTATTTATTAGATTAATCGAGTACATCGACCAGGGTATGAGCTGCTCGCTATTCTTGTGGTTGGTTTTTGCTACCACAATTTTGCGAGCAGTTCTGGCTAAAAAAAAACCCAGTGACGTGGTCAATGACGCTGCTGTTTTAAATATGCACACCCATAAAACGCCCGTTTTGACCTTTAAGCACGCCTGCGATCGGATCTCCACTCCCCCTTTTCAAGCACCTTCCCCTGTTACCACCCACATACGCCTCTTTCTGTCACTCAAATTAGCAGGCATTCACTATTTTGCGAGCACATGAATTTCGGCCGCACTGACTGGTTCGCGCATGCGCATAACGATCCGTACGCATGCACAGTTGGGCAAACATCGCTCGGAGCGAACGAGCTGCCGCTTACGAGTGGCTCTGAATCAGGCCCATTATCAGGAAAAAGGTTCAACATTCAACAGTGCTCATCACAGTGAGATGCTCATTGAAGAGCTGAAGCCTACAATTCAAACAAAATGCAGAGGACTGCTATCCAAGGGTGTTGTGTTGGCCACGTGGGTGGGGGCCATATAATTTTTTTTTAATAAATTAACCATTTAGTTACACACACAAGCAACCTGCACGTATCTCACTGAGAAACACGGGCAGGAAACATGGGGTTTAAACAAGGGTAGGAACAATCACATACACCATCGGGAAATATGATCCTGACAAACACGGGAGCTTGGTAAATTCCCATATTTATTTTAAAAAAACCTCCCGATTCTGATCGTTCCTAGTTACCCATGTTAAAAAATGTACAGACACAGGCAGGAAACGATTCTTAGTAAATTTACCCCATAGACTTTATTACAAGCACAACAAATCATACACAAAGAAAAAGTGTTTAGAAGCTAATCTGTCAATCTTAGAAAAAGTGCAGGATTGCACTTAATGTCCTGTTGTAATGAAAGAGTCCAGCAGCTTCTTTATATCTGGCATATATAGAAAGACTATCTCTAGCTGAGGGTACTTATAATGGAATGCTCATTGTAGAACAAAGACATGACTAATTTTCACTACTGCAGAGTAAAACACCTAATACACAATTATGTGTCAGTCATTTAACCTATGCATCAGATACCAGGACATTAATTAGTGTCATTATTTATTTGCAAGCCATCAAGGTGACTCAATGGCTAACTTTAGCCTTCTACTATCACAGCATATTAAACAGTGCTTAGCAGTTGTTTTCAAGCCTTTGTATTTTCACAACACACTGATTACAAAAGTGTCTGATTAATTACATAATTACTTATTCATTCCAGACTAAAAAAATATATATTATTGTAAACTGGTGCCAGGTTGTGATACTGCATGAACCCCTGTTATTTCTAGCAACAAGTAATAGCCGGAAGTAATCGTGCTTCTTCACATAGGATTAGGGCTTTCTAATGATATAAAACACAATTAGGAGTGAAATCCGAACATACGTGATTGATGAGACCCTTGGCGGTTGCCTCTTTCTTATTCTGAATTGTCCATGTGTTATCCAATTGTGAGTCAGCTAGAACAAAATAAAATAATTTATGAAGGGTCTCATGCTATTCACTAAAAAATAAAAGTATGAAATATGTTATTGTTCATTTATTATAACACACCACTTTCAATTCCCCTGTAGTAATAGTTAACTTGAAATGATTTCCAGCATCAGGTTATGTAAGATAAACAATATGGTTAACTGATGGTCAAATTGATGCACAGGAAACCTATCAACCAATCATATGCTAGCTGCCTTTTTTGTTGTGCAGTTTAGAAAATAAAAGCAAATATCTGAATGGTTTTTATTCAACATCACAGTTTGCTGTGATCTGGTTTTGAAAATGTCCACAATAATTTTTGTACATAGATCCAACTTATATAAGCATCAAAGATCCATATAACAGCATAGTGATAGAATGGCAAATCAGGATCCTAGACACATTAGGGGAAATGGTCCTGAAATAGAAACAGAAGGTGTATAGATGGTCTTATGGTGCATTTCTTGGTCGATTTAAACGACAACTATATCGTTTATCGTTTGATCGCTTAAATCAACTTTTTTTGTCCCCTCAAATGACTAAACGATCAAGTGATGCACGGGCACGGATGGTCGATATTGACCATCTCCCGTGCATGCAAGTCAACCTGGTTGATATCGACCAGGTTAGCCTCGTTACTATAGGGACCCTCAATCATTGATCGAAGGTCGTTATAGTAGTTGGGGGAATGGAGCATATGCTGGATGTTCGATAACAATCATCCAGCACATGCTGGTCAATCAGACAACGATATCTGACGGTCCATTAGTGGAAGGTTTAACTCAGATTTAGCCTGTATTAATCAGCCACAGTATATCTTAAGAGTCAGATCAGAGAGAGCTGTGCTTTCCATTCATGAAGTATTCTATTCACAAAGTATCCAAATTGAACAGTTAAAATAACAGTTTCCATTTATCTGGACTTAACCATCTTCCTTTTCTCATCTCTCAGGCATGTGATATCCACCCTCTTGCAATCTTCATACTCTGAACTGTTATGCAATCATTCTCATTTAATTGTATGTGATATCCACCCTCCTGCAATCTTCATACTCTGAACTGTTATGCAATCAATCTCATTTAAATGTATGTGATATCCACCCTCCTGCAATCTTCATACTTTGAACTGTTATGCAATCATTCTCATTTAATTGTATGTGATATCCACCCTCCTGCAATCTTCATACTCTGAACTGTTATGCAATCAATCTCATTTAAATGTACAGTATGTGATATCTTATATTGTTGCAATAGTCATTACCTGGTTTTGAGATGTTTTCAGTGAAGCATAGTTTATGATGGCATACTAGGCTGTTGTTTACATAGTCAAACACAGGGCAATTTAAAACCTTAGGTCAGCTGCCCATTTCTCTCTAGGTGGTTACACACCTGACAGGTATATCTGCAGATGATGATCGTTTATACACACTGAACGGCCATCATCTGTGTCTTTGGGCTTGTCCCGGCAGGCAGATGGCGTGTCCTGTCCCCCTCCTCGCGGCTGCCACTGTGTGTGTACGGGCGGTCTGCAGACCCCCCATACACACCTGCCGATGGACAGATATGTCTGCAGATATATCTATCCATCAGCTGTGCAGCACAGCCAATGCGATATGTCGGTGAACGCCGACATTCACCAACATATCGCGGGTACACACTGCCCGTTCGCTTCCGCTGCCCGCATGCTGGGATTGTGGGTGTTTTATTGTGATGGTCTCCTGGCCTCTTGCAAGTTGTGCGAGAGGCCAGGAGACCATCACGATAATCGCGACCATCGACCTTGCAACGAGACCCTATGGTAGGGTCTAGGCTTATGCAAGGCCAAGTGGACTATTAAAGCAGGAAGTCCACTACTGGCACTATATCTGACCAGACTACCATCCGTTTCTAACATGAAGGAGATAGATATAAATATAGTTGTGGGAGGTGTATGAAAGTTTTTTTATGGCGACAGGTTGAGTGAGCTATTGTCAATTTATATAGATAAGTAAAAAGCTCATGTGTGTTCATTAGAGGGGAGTCGATTACTGAGGCTGCAATGTGTACAGAGGGGTGAGGTGCAGGGATAGTGAAGGATGTGATAGCCTTAGATAAGATACCATGGATTGAAATAAGAAAGAACAATATTTGGTACATGGTGATTTTGAATATAAAAATAAATTCTTTGAAAAGTACATAAACAAATATAAAGTTTGATTTAGAAATGACCTGTTTTCAAATGTTGTTCAATGTTTGTTCAACTGTTTTTTAACTGTTCAGTTTTACTGGACATCAGTAGTGATGTCAGTAAAACCTCCCTACAAAGACCAGGAGTTCCTAAAGGAACGCCTGTGTTTTTAAAGCCACGCCCCCTAACTGCCCACAAAATGAGGCGAGCTGTCACTCACCATTGACAGCCGCCCTGTCTTGTTGCGAGCCCCGTAGCGACTGAACTTCAGTCGCTTGGCGGGGCTCGCACACGCACATGCCGGACATGGCGCATGTGCAGTACCTAATCATTGGGCCGCTTGCGAGCGGCTCTGAATCAAGGCCATTGGCTGATCAATTGATCGGCAATGTATCTGTCAGTGTCTACCCAGCTTAAGATCTAGCCTGTGTTAATCAGCCACAGTGATCTAGCCTGTGTAAATCAGCCACAGTTTTAAGAGTCAGATGAGAGAGAGCTGTGCTCCTCCTGAGCTGTGCTTTACATTCACAAAGTATCCAAACTGAACAGTTAAAAAACAGTTGAACAAACATTGAACAACATTTGAAAACAGGTCATTTCTAAATCAAACTTTATATTTGTTTATGTACTTTTCAAAGAATTTATTTTTATATTCAAAATCACCATGTACCAAATATTGTTCTTTCTTATTTCAATCCATGGTATCTTATCTAAGGCTATCACATCCTTCACTATCCCTGCAGCTCACCCCTCTGTACACATTGCAGCCTCAGTAATCGACTCCCCTCTAATGAACACACATGAGCTTTTTACTTATCTATATAAATTGACAATAGCTCACTCAACCTGTCGCCATAAAAAAACCTTCATACACCTCCCACAATTATATTTATATCTATCTCCTTCATGTTAGAAACGGATGGTAGTCTGGTCAGATATAGTGCCAGTCTTGAGGGTGAATTTTGCATGGACTAATTGTGGCCACGAGGCTTACGGAAGTGGAACAGTTTTTTGGGCTGTGGAGGCAACCTTGGGGGCTGGCGAGCTTAGGCTCATTCTGGCCAGAGGCCTGGAGGTGAGATGCAGCCTTTGGGCTGTGGAGGCAGCCTTGAGGGCTGGTGAGCTTTGGCTCATTATGGCCAGAAACCTGGAGGTGAGATGCAGCCTGTGGGCTCTAGGAGCAGCCTTGAGGGCTGGTTGTGGCCTTTATAGTCGTGGCCAAGGAACTAATGGTGTGAAGCAGCCCTTGGGCTGTTGCAGCAGCCTTGACCTGGGGCCCCAGGACCATTGCAGCCTTTGTGCTGATGAGACTCAGGTGAGGTATGCAACAAGAATGTTTGGCTGCAACCAGTGCTGCTGAGATAACACTGGCGACGGTGTGTTTGTGCACCTGGAATGCAGAGTTGCTACCAGTGCCGCTGGGATGACACTGGTGACGGTGTGCTAGATTGCGCACCTGGAATGCTGAGTGGCTACTAGTGCTGCCGGGATGACACTGGCAACGGTGTGCTAAGTTGCGCACCTGGAATGCAGAGCTGCTACCAGTGCTGCTGGTATGACACTGGTGCCGGATGGTGACAGACGCTTCTGGGGTAGAAAGCACTCCATGCTGCTCAGATGGTACAAGAAGCACGTGAGGACGAGATGTAGGTTGGACCCGCCTGGATGGAATAAACGGCACACACAAAACACAGCTAGACTAACTCAGGAGCTCGACTGACAAGCAGGAGACTGGAAACCGGAAGTATGAAAAAAAATCTTTCACCGACAAGAAGTGAAGGGCTGGCTGGAATTTAACAGAAACAAGGCCCAACCAGAGCATAATGACAGATTATTGAGCACCTGGGCTGTGTTCAGACAGGAGAATCAATCAGTGTGCACCTGATGCTGCACACAGACAGGCAGTAATTAATGCTGTGCCTCAGTTTGGAAACTGCAGATCTTAACACTTCTACTTCTATTAGCTGGTGACACATCACCAAATCCAGGCCCTACCCACATGCCCCCTCACAAAGGATTATAACTCCAGCAAGCTTCAGACACATCACATGCCTACCAACACCCTCCAAGTCACTAAAATGTGCCTTATGGAATGCATGCTCTGTCTGCAACAAACTAACATCCATCCATGACCTCTTTATTTCAAGAAACCTCAACTTTCTGGCAAAAACAGAAACATGGCTCACACAATCAGACACTGCCTCCCCTGCAGCACTCTCACACGGTGGCCTACACTTCACCCACGGTATGCAGTCGGGAAGCCGGAGGACGTAATCCCGACTGCCGGCTTCCCGACTGCTTTATCCTGGTGAGGGTTAGATGACAGGCATCTAAATCTAGAGGCATTTCATTTTACCGACGCCAGGAGACCGGCGCCCGGCATCCCGATCAAAGTAATTCATATCGATTCCTCACCCACACCACCAGGCCTGGTAATAGTAAAGGAGGTGGAGTAGGAATATTACTGTCCCAATCTTTTACATATATAGTTCTCCCACAGGTTACCATCACTCACATTTACATAATTTGAAGTACATTCTATTAGGACTTTCACTCCTTTCTTTCTGCGCATTGCTGCTATCTATCACCCACCTTGGCCACCCCAACAATTTCTTAAACATTTTCTGCCTGGCTCCCTCACTTGCTATCCTCAGACATCTTCACCATCATCCTGGGTGATTTCAATATCCCTATTGACAGTCCACAATCTCCTCATGCCTCCAAACTTCTCTCTCTAACCTCCTCTCTTGACCTCTCCCAATGGACTGACTCCTCTACTCATCAGGAGGGCCACTGCTTTGATCTCTTATTCACCAGACTATGGTCAGTTTCTGAATGCAATAACATTCCTTTCCCTCTCTCAGATCACAACCTGATCACCTGCACACTCTCCTCCATTACGTCAACCTCTATGTCAATCAAATAAAACCAAGCCTTCTCAAATCTGCAGAGATATTAATGCTATTAAGTTTCAACAACTAGCCACCTCTCTGCAACAATTACTCTCACGAATTTCTACGTTCACTTCTCCTGAGACTGCTGTATCACACCTGAACCAGACCATAGAAATAGCCCTTGATGAAGTGGCTCCAGCTACCCATCACACTCCACATAGACCTAAACGTCAACCTTTGCATTCCAAACTAACAAGACACCTATAAAAACTCTCACGTAAAGTAGAACGCCAGTGGCATAAATCTCGTAATCCAAGTGACTTCCTCACATATAAGACTATCTACCACTCTTATCGTAATGCTCTGGACACTGCCAAACAAACATATTTCCAAACTCTCATCTCTGCCCAAGCCTCTAACCCCAAGCAACTTTTTTTTTAAATGTATTTGTTTGATTTTTCACAAAATAAAAAGAACAAAATAGATACATAAATAGAAGCTTTCACAAATACAAATATCTTAACAACATATATTCAGACTAAAAATTAGTTCAATATATTTATAAAAAAACAATGCGTCATCAAAAAACAATAATAGGAAGAACAAAAAATAAAATGGGAGAATTGGAATATAGTATACACACATCTAATACAGTGAATCTGGTATATATAAAACATTGTTAAGACCTCACAGGATACGTTGATGTTAAAACGATTCTGATAATTTTTTATGTAAATACCAGTCTGTTGATTCAAAAAATGTTAAAATCTTAGATTAAGTATTCTCATCCAAAGTATCAATGTAAGGTCCCCATTTGCGATAAAATTTGACAACACCTTTTTCTATATCAGGAATAGTAGATTGCCTGTCCTAATACATTGTTTTAAGCAACAATTGTTTAACTGCTAGATGAAGAAGAATGTGATATCCAACATTTTAAAATTATTTTTTTTGCCACTGCTACTAGTACCACCAAAGAGGAACGCAAATGTTTATTATTATCATCTAAGTTCCAATTTATACATTTTGCACACAAGAAACCCAACGGATCCAGAGAAAATCTTACATAAAATGTTCTATCTATAAAAACAAGTAATTTGTTACAAAAACATTTAATATATCTACATTCTCAAAAGTTATGAATAAATGTGGCTGAGATATGTTTGCATTTAGGACAAGAACCTGATTCTTCCAAAACAAAATGTTTTTGCTGTGATTGCGATATGTATGCCCTATGAATTGTTTTAATGTGTACTTCTTGAAGATTAGTTGATTGCAAAACTCGCAAGTTGTCATCATAATGAGTAAATAAGAAACTGCTCTGGGTTATTGTTGGAATATCTCTCTGCCATACAGACACATTATTAGACCAAAATTTGTCTTCATCAATATGTAATAAATCGAGATACAGAAATCTTAGTTTATATTAGGGGTGTGCACCGGCCACTTTTCGTGTTTTGTGTTTTGGTTTTGGATCTGGATTGGTTTTGCCAAAACCACCCTTCCGTGTTTTGGGTTCTGGGTTTTGTGTTTTGGATCTGTATTTTTTTGAAAAAAAGCATAAAAACAGCTAAAATCACAGAATTTGTAGGTTTTTCTGCTCCTATGCTATTATTAACCTCAATAACTTTAATTTCCACTCATTTCCAGTCTATTCTGAACACCTCACACCTCACAATAGTGTTTTTATGTCCAAAAGGTTGCACCGAGGTAGCTGGATGACTATGCTAAGCGACACGAGTGGGCGGCACAAACACGTGACCCATCTAGGCGTGAAACTGCAGTGGCAGACAGGATGGCAGTTTAAAAAACTAGGCCCCAAACTGTACATAATGCAAAGAAAAAAAAGAGGTGCAAGATGGAATTGTCCTTGGGCCCTCCCACCCACCCTTATGTTGTATAAACAGGACATGCACACTTTAACAAACCAATCATTTCAGCGCCAGGGTCTGCCACACAACTGTGGCTGAAATGATTGGTTCGTTTGGGCCCCCACAAAACAAGCTGGCAATTAATCTGTCCCTGCACAAACTGGCTCTATGGAGGCAAGATGTCATCCTCATCCTCCTCATCCACCGATTCCTCACCCTCTTCAGTGTGTACATCCTCATCCTCACAGAGTATTAATTCGTCCCTGCTGGAACCACAGGTCCCTCTGTACATTCTGGAGGCTGGTCTCCCTGGAAGAGTTGATAATTCATTTTATGAACATCATCTTCTCCACATTTTGTGGAAGCAACCTCCTACGCCTTTCGCTGACAAGGTTCCCGGCTGCACTAAACACTCTTTCGGAGTACACACTGGAGGGGGGGCAACTCAGGTAAAATAGAGCCAGTTTGTACAGGGACCTCCAAATTGCTTCTTTTTCCTGCCAGTACAGGTACGGACTGTCTGACATGCCTACTTGGATGCTGTCACCGATGTAATCCTTTAACAGACAGACGCACGCTTGTCGCTGCTGCTTTGAGGATGCAAGTGCGGCTACAGCCCACACAATTCACAAAGACAGAAAAAAAAAAGAATATTTTTATTGTTTGTGGAGCGCACTTTGAGGGTTACACCACCCTTTAACAGACAGACGCACGCTTGTCGCTGCTGCTTTGAGGATGCAAGTGCGGCTACAGCCCACACAATTCACAAAGACAGAAAAAAGAAGAAGAATATTTTTATTGTTTGTGTAGCACACTTTGAGGGTGTCACCACCCTTTAACAGACAGACGCACGCTTGTCGCTGCTGCTTTAAGTATGCAGGTGCGGCTACAGCCCACACATTTCACAAGGACCGAAAAAAAAAGAACAATATTTTAATTGTTTGTGTAGCACACTTTGAGGGTGTCACCACCCTTTAACAGACAGACGCACGCTTGTCGCTGCTGCTTTAAGGATGCAGGTGCGGCTACAGCCCACACAATTCACAAAGACAGAAAAAAAAGAACAATATTTTAATTGTTTGTGTAGCACACTTTGAGGGTGTCACCACCCTTTAACAGACAGACGCATGCTTGTCGCTGCTGCTTTAAGGATGCAGGTGCGGCTACAGCCCACACATTTCACAAAGAGAGAAAAAAAAAGAACAATATTTTAATTGTTTGTGTAGCACACTTTGAGGGTGTCACCACCCTTTAACAGACAGACGCACGCTTGTCGCTGCTGCTTTGAGGATGCAGGTGGAATCTAGACGGGATTTGGAACCGAGGACACACTACCTCCATCAATTGTCTAAATCCCACTGCACTAATGGCGGATACCGGATGCACATCTAACACCAACATAGCAGTCAAGGCCTCAGTTATACGTTTTGCTTCAGGATGACTGCTGTCGTACTTCATCCTCATCGCTAGGGACTGTTGGAGGGTCAATTGTTTAGTAAAAGTAGTGATGTTCCTACTTCCTCTCTGGGATGATGAACAACTCCCAGCAGCAGCAACAGCACTAGGAGGAAGTGGTTCTTGACCTTTCCCTATTTTATTTTTATCGGAGAAAGTTTGGTCCTCCATTTATGTTATATTGATATATACGTGCGGCTAAAGCGCACACAAACACATTTTTTTATTTTTGCTGGAGAGTAGTGCACTTTGTGGGTTACACCACCCTTTAAGAAATGAGCCAGCCGGCCCTTTACTTATGGGACACAGGCGCACGCTTGGCGCTGCTCCTTTGTTGATGCACGTGCAGCCACAGTGCACACAAGTCACAAACACAGAAAATATATATTTTGTTGGTTTGGAGTGTACTTTGGGGGTTACAGAACCCTTTAATGGTCAAGCCAGCCGGCCCTTTACTTATGACACAGGCGCACGCTTGGCACTACTTTGTTGATGCACGTGCGGCTACTGCGCACACAATTCACAAACACAGAAAAAAAATTTTTTTTGGCTTTGGACTGGAGTGTACTTTCGGGGGTTACAGCACCCTTTAACGGTCAAGCCAGCCGGCCCTTTACTTATGACACAGGCGCACGCTTGGCACTACTTTGTTGATGCACGTGCGGCTACTGCGCACACAATTCACAAACACAGAAAATTATTTTTTTTTTGGTTTGGACTGGAGTGTACTTTCGGGGGTTACAGCACCCTTTAACGGTCAAGCCAGCCGGCCCTTTACTTATGACACAGGCGCACGCTTGGCACTACTTTGTTGATGCACGTGCGGCTACTGCGCACACAATTCACAAACACAGAAAATAATTTTTTTTTTGGTTTGGACTGGAGTGTACTTTCGGGGGTTACAGCACCCTTTAATGGTCAAGCCAGCCGGCCCTTTACTTATGACACAGGCGCACGCTTGGCACTACTTTGTTGATGCACGTGCGGCTACTGCGCACACAATTCACAAACACAGAAAATAATTTTTTTTTTGGTTTGGACTGGAGTGTGCTTTCGGGGGTTACAGCACCCTTTAACGGTCAAGCCAGCCGGCCCTTTACTTATGACACAGGCGCACGCTTGGCACTACTTTGTTGATGCACGTGCGGCTACTGCGCACACAATTCACAAACACAGAAAATAATTTTTTTTTTGGTTTGGACTGGAGTGTACTTTCGGGGGTTACAGCACCCTTTAATGGTCAAGCCAGCCGGCCCTTTACTTATGACACAGGCGCACGCTTGGCACTACTTTGTTGATGCACGTGCGGCTACTGCGCACACAATTCACAAACACAGAAAATTATTTTTTTTTTGGTTTGGACTGGAGTGTACTTTCGGGGTTACAGCACCCTTTAACGGTCAAGCCAGCCCCTCCTTTACTTATGACACAGGCGCACACTTGGCACTACTTTGTTGATGCACGTGCGGCTACTGCGCACACAATTCACAAACACAGAAAATAATTTTTTTTTTGGTTTGGACTGGAGTGTACTTTTGGGGGTTACAGCACCCTTTAACGGTCAAGCCAGCCGGCCCTTTACTTATGACACAGGCGCACGCTTGGCACTACTTTGTTGATGCACGTGCGGCTACTGCGCACACAATTCACAAACACAGAAAATTATTTTTTTTTTGGTTTGGACTGGAGTGTACTTTGGGGGTTACAGCACCCTTTAACGGTCAAGCCAGCCGGCCCTTTACTTATGACACAGGCGCACGCTTGGCAGTACTTTGTTGATGCACGTGCGGCTACTGCGCACACAATTCACAAACACAGAAAATAATTTTTTTTTTGGTTTGGACTGGAGTGTACTTTCGGGGGTTACAGCACCCTTTAACGTTCAAGCCAGCCGGCCCTTTACTTATGACACAGGCGCACGCTTGGCACTACTTTGTTGATGCACGTGCGGCTACTGCGCACACAATTCACAAACACAGAAAATATATTATTTTTTTAGCACTTGGGGGGAGCACCCCTGATGGACAGAGCACCCCCTGGACAACACTACAGCACCCCTTTAGGACTGGGACACTGCACAGGACTTTGGAGTGGACACAGCCCCTATGGAGAACTGACTGCACAACACAGTCCAGCCAGCCCCTATGGACTTTGAAGTAGTGGACACAGCCCCTATTAACAACAGCAGCACAGCACAACACAGCCAGCCCCTATGGACTTTGAAGTAGTGGACAACAGCAGCACTACACTACACTACACTACACAGCCCTAACTCCCACCCTCCCTCTTCACTATCCACAGCCGAGTGAGAAAATGGCGCCGACGCGGGTACCTTATATAGGATCCAAAACCCGCGAGACTCGGAAGGTGGGATGATGACGTTTTGCCTCGATTTCAGATCCGAGTCAGGCGGGAAAAGTCGAGCCTGATTCGGATCGGACTCGGATCGGGAGGGCTCGGGGGGGGTTCGGATTTCAGAAATCCGAACCCGCTCACCCCTAGTTTATATGTAACTGTTTTCACCTAAGATATAAAAGACATAAGGGAATCAGGAGGACATAGCATCAGGTAATGAAGTGACATAGGGGCCTATTCAACATAACTAAAAACTCGATGGAGGTAATTATGTTTAGAACTTGCATGGAATTCTACCTAATTACCTGAGGAATTCATCATTCCTCCTCTCCATAAGTATCTATTCCGAAAAGCTATCATTTTTGAGATGACAGCTTTTCATAAAATAGATATTTTTCCCGGCCTGTTCTAACTTACCGCAGCTGTAATCAGTGCTGCGCATTCGCCGTTACGTTCACAAAAGCGGCGCATGCGCAGCACTGATTAAGACTGCAGTAATTCTTTGTCCATCTGCCACCCCTCCCTCCCCCCTCCCCTCCGCTCCCCTCTCCCACCTACCTGGCCGCCTGTACACAAGCTATAGCCGTGGACCCTGGACCTCCTGTCTGAAGATTTTTTTTATTTTTTTTTAAACTTTATTGTTTTTTTTGTTTTTTTTAACTTTACTGTGTTCTGCGAACACAGTCTGTGTGTTAGGAACTCAGGGTTAATCACGCAAGATCAAGTCTAGTGTCAGCCTTGAGGGATGATTTGCATTGACTAGCCATGGCCGGAGGGCTGAGGGAGTGATGCAGCCTCTGGGCTGTGGAAGCAGCCTTGAGGGCTGATTTGCCTTTACTAGTTGTGACCTGTGGGCCGAAAGTGAGACGCAGCCTTTGGACTGTTGAAGCAGCCTTGAGGGCTGGGTTGCCTTTACTAGTAGTGGCCTGTGGGTCGAAGGTGAGATGCAGCAGCCTTGAGGGCTGGTTTGCTTTTACTAGTTGAGACCTGTGGGCCGAAGGTGGGATGCAGCCGTTGGGCTGCTGAAGCAGCCTTGAGGGCTGGTGAGTCTCTTTATGAAAATGTGAACAAGACGCTGAGATGCTACCAATGTCGCCAAGTTGACACTGGCGTCGGTGCACTGGATTGCGCACTTCGGACGCAGAAATCCTACCAATGTCGCCGAGTTGACACTGGTGTTGGTGCACTGCATTGTGCACTTGGGACGCAGAGATGCTACCAATGTTGCCGGGTTGATGAATAGCTTAATTTCTACATCCCCATACTAAAGTATGGGGAGTGTGGAAATGAACGCAGACCGACTTAATCAGGAGATATCAGCTATATCTCCTGCGTTAAGTGTGTTAATGAATACTAAAATAACGGTAATTAAGGAAAATGTCCTTAAAACCGTTATTTTAGTGTTGATGAATAGGCCCCTAATGTCTTAACTGTATATATGTTATAAATGTTATATATGCTACGTTCCTGTAGCATTTGATAAGAACATAGCTTGCCACCAGGATCAAACCCGTCTGCTGTGGTTCTAATTCCATTAGCCCTCAGTCATGTAAAAATTAGAGGTAGAAATAAAGGGTTACCCCAGAAGTGAATCATATTAGATCTTCTTGGATTTCTTTTAAGTTTCTAATTTATGGCCCACCAAGCATTGTAAGTATCTCTAAAAAGTTTATTTACTAAGAGATGGGAAGGTATCTGAGGTCTGAGGACATATAACAGTACTCCCGGAGAATAAGGGCTTATAATTGCACAGTCCAGGTCATATACTGAATAAACATTTCTTTCTAATAACCATTCTAAAATATATCTAAATAATATACAATGGAGTATTGTAGAAGGTCAGTAGTAGGTCAGGAAAACCCAATCCACCATTCTTACCTGTCATTTGTATTTTGTTTCAGGCTATTCTGGATTTCCCATTTTTCCAGATACATTTTTTAAACAATTTATTGAGTAACTTGATATCATTATTGGTAAGGCGTATTGGTATCATTTGCATAATATAGGCAATTTTAGGAAATATAATTGTTTTTATGACTACTACTCTTCCCATAAGTGATAAAGAAAGATTGATCCAATTGGCTAATATTTTGGAAATGTACAAAATTTTTGGGTTGTAGTTAATGTTATATAGTGTTGACATTTAAGAAGGAATATTATTCCTAAGTATTTGAAATGAGTAGTTACTACCTTAATCATACTTAATGGGCCTCCATTAGCTAAAAATGATAAGCCACCACACAAGGGCATAATCTCAGACTTATCTATATTTATTTTATAACCTGAGAATGAACCATAATCTTCAATTATATTTATTACCAGTGGAAGAGAATGTTCAGGATGGGATAAAAACAATAACATGCCATCTGCCAATAAGGCTAGACGAAGATCTACCTTTCCCATAAGTATTCCATTAAATAAAGGGGATTGTCTTAGAGCTATTGCCAATGGCTCTAATGCTATCACAAATAGTAATGGCGATAATGGCAATCCTTGTCTTGTTCCTCTTTGAATAAGGAAGGGATTCCAAAGATACCCATTACATAATACTTGTGAGGTGGAGGTTAGTATATAACGTTTTAAAAAATCATTTTAATTTCTGAGGACAACCAAATCTCAGCAAAGTTCCAAATAAATGGTCCCAATGCACCATGTCAAAAGCCTTTTTGGCATCAAAAGATAATAGAGCTTTTGGGGTGACATCTTTGGAGCATTGATTAAAATCCACTGCTGACAAACCTCTACAGATATTTATTACAGAATTTCTGCCCATAACTAAACCAATTTGTGTATTATTGAAGGGAAAATATATTTCAATATGTCTGCTAATATTTTAGTCAATATCTTGTAGTCAATATTGAGTAAAGAGATAGGGTGATACGAGCCTGTTTGGGATAAATTACTACCCGGTTTTGGAAGAACATTGAGTGTAGCAGAATTAAAATAAGTTGGAATTTTTCTTTTTTCTAATATCAAATTAAATACTTATGTTAGTATAGGTGTAACTCTAGGTGATAATAATTTATAAAATTCTGCAGTGAGACCATCTGGTGCTGGGGCTTTTCCAGAATTCAGCACGAGAGACTTCCAATTCGGAACAGGGGTTAATAGGGATTCACTATGAGAGTCAGAAATTTGTTGTATTGGTAGTCTCTCCCAAAAAAAAGAACTGAAGAACTGCTGGAAATATTAGAAGTCAAGTCAGAGTAGTGGTCAGCATAACATTTATGCATCACTTCTGCTATTTGAGCGTTTGAGGTTGTATTGCTTCCATTTGGCAAACTAAGAGGGTGAACTACCATAGGAGGTCCCCGTCCTAAATTAGTAAGTAATCTTCCCGATTTGTTACCAAATCTATAAAATCAGTAATCTTTATGAAATGAGTAGTTAAATTCTATTTTAAGAAAAAATACCATCAAAATAAGACTTGGCTTCTAAATATTTTGTTTTAGCTGCAGCAGTAGAACATGACTGATAATTTTGGAAAGATCTCTGACGAAGCCCCACAGGGGAGAAACTAGTTGGAGGAACTCTCTACTCTGCTATCTCTGTTACCCCGAGATACTGGAAGGACGTACACGCAGTAACTGGAAGTGCGGCTGTGCGCTCCAAACTGCGTTCCAAACAACAGGGGAGTCTGTGACAACTTCAGCCAGGGAGAAAAACAGCGGCTATTCCGACTCCCCACTACAACTATAAAACGGACCAGTAAAGGCTGGGAAAACGGGACATTGGCGCTACGAATACACCAGAGAGGGTGAGTGCCATATACAGAGTGAAGATTATTACCACCTTTGGGTCACGTATGTAACCATCCTACCCAGCAGTAATATACTGAACAGCTGGCATCCTACCCACATCCATTTTCGGCCATACACAGCTATTGTAAAATAACAGTGTGGCATTTCAAACTGGGAGACTATACTTGGTTACAACTGTGGATCCTAATACAGCCAATGTGACTGGAGGAACAGATCTCTGGACTAGACTGTATGCACTGATTAAGAAGTGCAATATATATTTAGCTTATTGTGTTTTTTGGCCAATTTGCAGCGAGCTTTGTCTCAATTATATGTTGCCTCTCCGCAGGCTATACCTTTGTTGTATGTTTTAAATTGTTGGATATAGTCCTCCGTATCTAGACTATTAGATGTGATTTATTAAGTGTATATTTTAATACCAGATTTTATGTAAAGGCATATCTCGTCTTTTTTTATTGTCTATATACATATTAAATATATTGTACTACACCAAGTGGATTACTTTCTTTCTATTTCTCCTTATTACTTTTCCTTATTACCTTTTTTCCCCATTTTTATTTCCCTATGCCTTGCTTATTTCTTTATAAGTATGCGCCAGTAATACATTCCATTTTGGACTAATTTTGGAAAGTGTCTGTCAGTATTTGTTTAGCCTTTTAAATATTCCTCTGTTTTTTTTTAAAGAAGAAGTATAGGAAATTATATCACCCTGGATGACAGCCTTGGAGGCTTGCCAAAATAATATCGGTTCATCTGTAGCAGTGGGCAAATTATTAATTTTATATTCTTCCCAGGCTGCTTCAACTTTACGTCAGAATTTAAGGGATTGTGCTAACGAGGAAGGAAAACGCCAGGATCTGTATGGGCCTTTTTCTATAATTTTACCTAGATCCAGCCAGAAAAGTGCATGATCAGACATGCAAATCGGTTCCATTTCAACACGTGATACCTTAGAAAGCAATGTGTCAGATAAAAGCATGTAATCAATTGTGGATATAGGGCCTGATTCAGACCCGTACGCTATGCTGCGCTCGCTCACATTGAGCGATTTTTCACAATCTGCGCATGCGTATGAGTTGCAATGCGTGTGCACGAACCAGTCATTGCGATGGGAAAGTGCTCGCCTGTAGCCCGCAGTCGGGCCACTATTTTGAGTGACAGTGCCGTTTGTGGGTGGAAACAGGGGAAGTTGCTTGAAAACAGGGGGGTGGATGTGCGAACGCAGGCGTGCCCGACCGTCAGAACAGCGTTTAATGAGTGTGCATAATTAGCAAAATAGCGTCATTACACACGTGTCTAGGTTGTATTTTAGCCAGAACTGCTCGCAATGTTGTAGTGGGAAAAGGCTACCACAAGCACTGCGAGCAGCTCCGATGGCTCTCGATGTTCCCGATTTAATCCTACAACTGCCGGAGATGACGTGTGTTGCGAGTGGCAAAGGGGCATCTTTATACAGGTGCGAGCGCATAGTGCGGCTGCTCGCTATTACTTAGTGGGCGGCTTGACTCGACGCAGCACATGATTTAAATAGCCGGCCCCTTTTAGCCAGTGAGCGGACGCAAATAGCATCCGGGTCTGAATCAGGCCCATAGTCCCGTGAGCCGCTGACAAGCATGCAAAATCATGTTCAATGGGATGAAATACACGCCACATATCCAATTATTGTAATCTCTTACAATACAGGCACACTCAGTTTAGGAGGTCTACCTCCTCCTACTGATGGAAATTGTTTATCAAGTTGGGATGATGATTAGGTTAAAGTCTCCACATACAATAATTGGCATATTAAGATATGAGCTAAGAGTTGTTATTAATTTTTGGGAAAAGGGCTTAGAATACTGATTTGGAACATAGATGTTACAGAAGAGATATTTCTGACGGTTTATAATCACATTACATAATAGATAGCGACCCTCAGGGTCTGATACAATAGAAGAAGCCTCCACAGAGATATGTTGTTTTGCAAGAAAACTCCTCTTGCCTTGGAGGTGAAAGGGGCTGAGGCAAGTACTTTCCACTTTAACATGTTTAATTTAACCATCTCTGCAAGTATCAAGTGTGTTTCTTGCAGATATGCTATATCCAAGTGTAATTTGTTAAGATACAGTAAAAAAAATTATGTTTCTGTGGGGAATTAGTACCCCCCACATTCCAAGACGCAATCTTCAAATTAGACATAAGAGGTCTAGATATAGGTTTAAAATTCCTACACACATTATAAACCTTGCGAACTGAAATGATTTTTGTAGATCAGGTCGGTGTATACTTCCAAATAGAAAATAAAAAACTAAAAGGGAAAAGGGGTGACATCCCCGAGAAAATAGAAAAAGAAAAGAAAACATATCTAAACAGCAAAAGACATATAATATCAAATAGTAACAGCATCCAATGCTAATTATAATATAGTATTGCGGACTTCCTAGCAAATACTGTAAAAAATCTATAAACAGTGTAATAAGAGCAAGTGATTCCTAACTGCCACCACCTATCAAATACAATATAATATTTTAGAAAACAGGAACCAGTAAGAGCTATAATTCTCTGTATGAATAATACAAAGACAACCTTCATTTTAAGCATCAAACCAAACCATATTCGACGACTGCTACTGATTAAGCAGATAAGATGCCCAAAAAAGGTATTCAGGTCCGAGTGGAATTATGGGAATCAGTACGTTTTTTTCTAATTCTATCAGATAGGCTTCTGCGTCTGCCACCATAATGAAATCTACAAAGTTGGATCCATCATAAATCCTAAAACATGCTGGATAGAGAAGTGCCAATTTTTTGCCATCTTGAATCAAACGAGCACACAGGGGTGAAAACTCCTTCTGAGCTTTAGTAAATTCAGCAGAATAGTCCTGAAAAATTCAAAGTTTATTTCCTTCCCAGATCAGGTTACAATGTTTATGTGAGGCCACCCGCATGACTTCTTTGTGTTGAGACTCACCTTGAAAACTCACCTCTTTAGACAAGATTATTAGATTCCAGAGCCGCCCACATAACCTTCATTCCTGTAGCTTCCCTATCTAATTACATCCCTTCTTACAGTATACACATATTTTTTCTTTCTTTCTTTCTTTCTTTCTTTCTTTCTTTCTTTCTTTCTTTCTATTTTTCTATGCTCCTGTCCCTGGGTCAACTTTCCTGTTGACTGGATCATACAGCCCACCATAACCTCTGCAATCTGACTGGACCAATTTGCAATATGTAGCACCTATCCTCGTGTATCAACACCTATTTCCCTATAGATTGTAAGCTTGCGAGCAGAGCCCTCTTACCTTTATGTCTGTCTGTTACTACCCAGTTTGGTTCTGTTGATGTTATTTTTATTTGTAAAGCGCAACGGAATATGCTGCGCTATACAAGAAATTGTAGGTGGTAAAATTAGCTGAGGTTCATCCCAGCATTTAGATACCTTAAACCATTGTTAGTAGGGTGAGAAGATAACCACACATCCATACAAAGATATTACCAACATGGCTCAATTTATTTATCAGTCTTTTTTCTGTGACAAATATTGCAATTTCTGAGAAATATCACATTGCAACATATAAGGGCACTACATGAGTAGGCCACAGCAGGCAATGGATGCAGAAGTTTTTTGGAATAAGCCGTTTTGTTGTGGGACACTGCAATGTACTGTAGATAGCTATAAGCTAGCATGAGAGATGGTGTCATGTGGGGCAAAAAGACACTTTCTTGTCCTGCCTGCCCCCCTCTTCTTATTTCTACATATCAGGGCTAACTTGAAACAACTAAGTGTTGCGAGGCCAATAACAATAATCACAGATAATATATCCATACGTAGCTCCAGAATAGGAAATAGGCATGAATTATGTTCCTGTCACGAATAGGGGTCTGAGCATCTCATACAGATTGAAACACTAATTAATTTCTGTGTTCAAAACACCTCAGAGATGTTCCCTGTAATAGCCTGATGCCCCTGTCTGCTCACCTGAACAGCCATGAAAATTCACCACTCCCTATTTAATCTAGCCCGTGGATTCAACCGATTGCCTGAACAATGTGTTCCTTCCCGGGATAGTTCTAGGCTCCAGGTCTCACTCCCTGTGTCCTGTCATCGAGACTCCAGTGACTTCTATTTGATACATCGTGGGCTACTTGCTGTTTACCATCTACAGTTATCCAGTGACGCTCTCTGTGAGCCGTTACATGCATTCCACCTGCCGTTGTATATCACCGTCATCTACCAGTGCTGCAGCTTCCATGCTGCATATAGACTTGGCCTTCTGCTGCTCTGTTCCCGGCCAGCATGTGCATCAGTGGCTCATCCCATCTGCTGCTGTGTATCGCCACTTGTATCATCTTCGTGGATCCCGCTCTACATAGGTGCCACTGGCTGCTAATATTGGCACAGTGCATTCAAGTTACCTGTATTCTGATAACTCTGCGCTCTGTGGTTCACTTCAGGTTAAATGGCTATACTATTGAGTTGACCTTGTATTGGTTTTCCTGTCCTGTGTGCTATTGTCTTGGGCTGGTTCTGAGTAGGGTGCAGGTTCCAGTGCTAGGGCTCAGTGTGTATTATACAGTCTGTACACTGTAGTGTCCAGTAAGCTGTATTACCTATCCTGACTCTCAGTACCTGAGTTCCTCACTGGGTTCCAATTCCAGGTCTTGCGTCAGAGCAGTATCAGGGTTTCAGCTTCCTCAAGCTCTACCCTGATTACATAAGTAATGAGTTCTGCAGGTCACATGTGTCCTTGGTCTTGCTGGCCTTCGCAAGTCACTAGGCTAGGGGCCGCCCAGAGGATCTGGACTGTTCACTCCGGCTCCAGTTCTGTATCCATGCATATCCCCAGTCTGTGGTTCCTACATAGTCACTAGTGTGCCTATTCTCCTGTATAAACTCATAAGTCAGAGTATCATCAAGCCTCCATGTTTCCTGTGCACTTCAGTTCTACACAAGGGTCCTGGGCCTTACTGTTACTAAAACCGTGACAGTTCCAAAATAACCCATCAGTATGAACATTTGAAGGTTTGAGGCTGCATTATGGGCTACATAGATGTTTTACTGTATGAAGTAACTCAATAACATGCTTTAATGAGGACCAAGATATTCAGCTGCTGTTCTCGAGCTTTAGAGAATCCAATTTGGCCACCCACGTGTGGACAATTGGAACAATGATCCTGACGTTCTAGGCTCAGGCCAATAGTCAGCACTGGCCTGTGTTTGAGTTTATTTCTAGTTCATCTGGGCAGATATTGTCAATTCTCCACTTTTTACAGTTGTGAACCCATTACACATAGTCTGCTCTCTGTGGCAGTGCTAGGTTTGCAGTTCAAGTAAGAAGCTTGACTTGACACTGTGGTGCTGATGGCGTGGTAAAGAGCTCTTGTACTGTAATTAGCCATGTTGGTTTGTTTATATTTGGAAAGTTGTACATTTAGTTCTACTACACATGTAATCAATGCACATATTGCTGGAATGCCTACTAAGTGCTTGGACAGCTGTTCTATATGACAGATATTAGCAAAGTAGTATCCATTATGTAAAGATGCAGACATACTGTAGCTGGTTCTTTGTAGTATTGTAAATAATTAAACCTGCTGTAAATAATTAGATAAAGATCTCGCACTTTAATCATATTTATAACAGACATAATGGAAATGTAAACATTTAGTTGTTTCCTTATATGTAAATTACTCTTGAACTTGATGGGATTCAACTATGTATACATTACCTTAATTTCCATTATGAGCAATTCATAGACTGCCTTCTACTGGGATCTGTGGGTGAGGCCGGAAGCTATAGCTGCAATAAGCTGGCCACACAATGCATGATATTCGTGCAAACCAGCCGAACAAAGAAAGAGATTTTTAAAAACAAACTGTAAAAGAACCTCATCCAGGGGGTTTATATCTTTTTACCATCTGACGTTACAACAAAACAGTCCACCTAAAGATTGTCATAAGCTCATGTGGGAGGAGAATATGGGAAGAATCCTTGATACCAAATCTCCATTTGTGTTAAGGTCAGCTCATAAGAAATACTATCGCTGGCACCTTGTCCCAAGGAGGCTACATGCTATTTTCCCAAATGGTTCTCTTCCCTGCTGACATATTTGTGTCAATGAGGGCATGCTGTCTCATGTGTGGTGGCAGTGACCAAAAACAGCCCCCCTAAGTAAAGGAGTTCACAGCTAATTTCAAACATCACCTATATTAACTTACCTGTCTCTCCTACTCTCTGCCGCCTCGTGACATCCCAGGTGTCCCTAAACATACACACAATTAATTACCCAGCAAACTGCCAGATTGCACTGTACTGGAAAGCGGAGGCTCAGCTCCCATTCTCTCCATCACTAGCAGACTCTGGCCAGTCTATCACATAGATTACATTTCTAACATCATCCACAACACTCCAAACAATTTCTCTTGCTCCGTGTATCCCTGCCCTGGACACTTTAGGCCACCACTACGCTACAGGATTAAGCAACCTCTGTCACGTGCAACAGAAGAGACTCCGACCTGTTATTGTCCCCTATACCCCTCCATAAAGCCCTTCTACCCTGTCTTACTGACAGGGATACTGACTGTATCATTGAACACTTTTATTTGGTCTAATAGGACTTTGTTGTTTCAGAATCTTGTAACATTATGAACTAATCATCTCAATTATATTTACTTATCTGTGATTTTTCACCCTCACTTGTTTCTTTCTTTCTGTACCATCTTCCTTATGTTTACAAAGCTGAAAACCAATATAAATAATCTTCAGCCAGCATACTTTATAATTATCATTTACTGTATATGTTAATTATAGCTAAAGAACAGACATCATAAAACTACACAGAACGACCGGCAGTAATATCATATATATATAAAAAATGGAACGCACACTGTTAAATCATCAAAGCCAGGTGTAGGGTCAACTATTCTTCATAGCAAAAACCGGTCCCACCATGACATATGGAACCAGACCAGCACACTGTTTTAAACATATTCAATCACCAAAATTTTAATGAAATGTCCAAAAACCACAGGGTACAAAAACAAGCTGCCGTTGGTGCAGGGCACTATGTATTTTACCTCCAACCTAGTATATGGGCATCTAACTCAGCATTGGCCTGACAATGAGCATTTATAGCACTTTATCATACTGATTGTTTACTCATTTCAAAGAAAAACACATAGGTACTGTCAACCATAGATACACGTATATCTGTCCTTTAATGGAACACTGATTCTGTAACGTGCTATATTTGCTATTCTGCAGATTATGTTTTTTTCCAGAACCATTTGCTTCTGTTCCTCCCATGAGCTTACTTTATCAGTGTCAAGAAAGGGATAGAAAAGTGTATTTTCCGCAGATAGATTGGAATGTCTGTACTTTCAAAGGAGCTTATAAAGATCTGCAATAGGAACACCAAAGCATAAATTACACTGTGATGCAATCTCCTCTAAATAGTTTTCCTTCAATTATCATAATTGTACCTTAGAGGAAGCACACTTACATAACGCACTATTGTATCTGTTTCATGACTCTGGGTGACCAAACCCTCTTCGTTTATCCTTACTGAAGTATCTGTACAAATGTCCTAATGATAGTAACAGTGACCTCATTTTAGGAGGCATTTTAGGAGGAGTGTCCATAGTTACTAACATTTAAAAAATATTTACAGGGATACTTTGCTACTAATATGTTGTGTCCACACTGGTTATGTGCTCTGCAGGATCTGGAACACTACAAACTCCATAATGTTATGTTTACTACAGTTGATTATAATGTTTTTTCCCATGTTTAAAATCCTCTTTTTAATCAAATATAAACTGATGGTGAGGGGCGTCGAGTGCGGTGTTGGGGAATACAGGTTACTGGGCCCAGACAATCTGGGGGTCTGGAGGGGGCCTTAGCCAGTATTAAAAGAGAATTGCATTAGAATGCTACATCTTCAGTAGCTGGCATGCAATATGTCTCATTGGCCTTGTCTGTGGCCACAGAGTAAAGCTGGGTACATAGAAGGCCGAACCGCCAATCCATCTAACATTTGGTAAGTGTATACACACTTACCAATCATTTGCCCGATGTGTGATCCTGCTGTCACTCACCACCAGGCCCTGCAGCATGTGTATGGGTGATTGGCAGGTTGCCCATACACACAATTAGATGAAATGGTATCTCTGCAAGATATGTCTTCATCTGCTGTGCTGCACAGCAAATCGGATATGTCTGCGAACGACATTGCTCAGAGACATATCCGCTGTACACACTAGCAGATGCACCATAGATATATCGCCCATTCAATGGAACGGGCGATATAGCTATCAGTGTGTACCCTACTTAAGAGCAAACATGCTGCATCTTTTATACAGAAAATAGAATTTTAATTGTGCAAATGACCAACATTGAATATTTTCAATAGCAACATTTCTCGGGGCAAAATTTTTCCAACCTGGAACTGACTCTAGAAAAGACAGACAGTTGGTAACTGTTAGCATCTACTTGAGATGAGCTTAATTTTAAAAACTGTAATGTGAAATATTCATTCTGTAGTTTGGTGCAGAATTTTGGGTGTCTGTCCAGCAGTTTGGCAATAACGGCCTGATTCAGAGGTGGACACTGCTGCGTCTGTTGCCGGAGACGCGACTGTGATAATATGCCAATGCTAGTATAAGCCTTCCCCTGGTGTAGTAGCCTGCATCTGAATGAGCAAGCACTGAGACACCCACTTTCTACGTCTCTGCATGCTGTAACACCGCCGGTGATCATGGACACGCCACCATTGGGCACCATCACGTGTACCGTAGACACTTGCAGCAGTTCTATGGCAGTTGCAGTTTCTCCGTCTGAACATGACCTCTGTGGCTGTGGCTCTGCATCTGAGAATGCAGACGCTTTCACTGATATACCCCTAGACTGTAATGGTGGAGTTTGGGAACCTCTGCCATAGGGGAATCAGGCTAACAAATAAAAATACACTACAGGAAAAAGACAGTTCTATGCTAATAGCAGCCCACATAGCCAGCTCCCACTTAATATTAATACCCCCAAACCACCAGCGCAACATAACATTAATATCCCCAAGAACCCCAGCAAACTTGCCCATCCAAACCCTTTACCTGCTCTACATTTCTCATGATCTTGGTTTATTTTACTCAGTGCCTACCTAATCATTTATTCTGCCCCCTGTTCCCACCTCTATCCTTCCCCCCTAGTCTCCTCCACTTCTTCCTCCCCTTCTCTCCCCTCCTCTGTCTTTATTCCTCCCCTCTGCTTCCCTCCTTCTCCTCTCCTGTTACTCCACTTTCATTCTTTTCTCCCCCACAATGGTCCTACTACCCCACCACTAAGCTGAGCACCCACCCTCCTCACCCTATCACCAGGGCCAGATTAAGGCCCACATGGGCCTGGAGCTGAACATGTTCAAGGGCCTATACTGAGAAGGGGAAGAGCTGTGATCGGTGCTGTGTGGCTGTGGTCAAAGTCACCTTGGTGTATACACCCCCTAAACTATGACCACAATGTCTCCCTAACTACATAGAAATAGAAAAATTGCATAATTTTTTTTTTAGGGGGAGAACTAGAAAAACTATTTAAATACTTAAAATGTATGGCCAGTTAGGCAGCTGGTATTCATGCTGTGATGTTGATGGGCCTATATTTATGTGGAGGCCTGGAGCTGTAGCTCCATCCGCCCCATTGTTAATCTGGCCCTGCCTATCACTTCACCACACCTTCATCTACAGCACACTTGTCACGGCCAGGGTTTCTCAGCATGATAGTCACCGGGTATTACCTGTGAGGTCGTTATGGCTGGGGGTCTCTGGCAGCGGTGCATTGAGGGGCATTGATTTTGCGTGGTTCTGTGCGGGCACATTGTCACTAGGCCTGGTGAGGTCTGGCGGTGTTTCCGTTCCGTTGGCATGGGCGCCGCCATCTTCTATACGCTCCTAGCCTGAACCATGCCTGCTCCAACCTGCTGGACTTACCCTGCACCCTCCATATACCTTCTTACCTGCCTGAGTACCTGAATATGCTGTTTCCCTGCACCTTGCTTCATTTCACTCCCAGCTGGACTTCACTACCTCTGCCTGCATCAGTTACAGCTCACCAAACCTGCATTCAGTTACAGCTTATCAAGCCTGCATTTAGATACAGCTCATCATACCTGCATTCTGTTTTCAGCTCACCATACTTGTATACTGGACTGTTCCTGCCAGTCACTATCTGGACATTTTCTCATTAACCCCCACTACAGTTATCAAGTGCACTTTAGTGCGATACCTGGACTTTTCATTTGCCATTCCCATGTCTTCTAAGTCACTTATTAAAAACTCCACTTTTTCATTTAAGTCTGCTTCTGTGTCTGCTCCTATCACCACCCCGAGTCCACAACAAATTCAGAGCCTCACAGTTTGCACTGGCCCTATGGATCCGGCCACGGAACAGGAGTCTGGAGTGGATTTATTTTGCTGTATTGCTGGTCGTTTAGAAAACTAGGAAGCTATGCAACATCAAATGGCCCAGTTCCTACAGGAGATGTCTAAACACCACCCCGGGTCCACAACAAATTCAGAACCTCACAACACTAATCTCCCTCCCTTTCCTACAAATGCATCCCACCTCTCTTGCCTATTGATCACTTCCTTCCACTCCTGCCTCCAAGATCTCTCCCGTGCTGCCCCCTACCTCTGCTACTCTCTCCCTCTCTGACTCTCCACCTCTCTACAAATCTTCAAACGGGGTCTCAAGACTCACTACTTAAAAGCCTTCCAGCTCTCATCCTAACCTGCTGCTCACATGCTTCTTCCTGACTGTCTACCCTGTCTGTATCACCCCTGTCTGTCTCCCCCCCCCTATAGAATGTAGGCTTTCACGAGCAGGGCCCTCTTCCCTTATGTGCTTTTCCTTCCCTCACTCAGGGGCTGGCTGGCAACTTTTAGCCTGGGGGGCAAATGCATGTAGGCGGCCCTGGCAGAGGAGTAGCGTGTAGCCAGGGTGCCACCATTGGGCACCATCACGTGTACCGTAGACACTTGCAGCAGTTCTATGGCAGTTGCAGTTTCTCCATCTGAACATGACCTCTGTGGCTGTGGCTCTGCATCTGAGAATGCAGACGCTTTCACTGATATACCCCTAGACTGTAATGGTGGAGTTTGGGAACCTCTGCCATAGGGGAATCAGGCTAACAAAAAAAAATACACTACAGGAAAAAGACAGTTCTATGCTAATAGCAGCCCACATAGCCAGCTCCCACTTAATATTAATACCCCCAAACCACCAGCGCAACATAACATTAATATCCCCAAGAACCCCCGCAAACTTGCCCATCCAAACCCTTTACCTGCTCTACATTTCTCATGATCTTGGTTTATTTTACTCAGTGCCTACCTAATCATTTATCCTGCCCCCTGTTCCCACCTCTATCCTTCCCCCCTAGTCTCCTCCACTTCTTCCTCCCCTTCTCTCCCCTCCTCTGTCTTTATTCCTCCCCTCTGCTTCCCTCCTTCTCCTCTCCTGTTACTCCACTTTCATTCTTTTCTCCCCCACAATGGTCCTACTACCCCACCACTAAGCTGAGCACCCACCCTCCTCACCCTATCACTTCACCACACCTTCATCTACAGCACACTTGTCACGGCCAGGGTTTCTCAGCATGGTAGTCACCGGGTATTACCTGTGAGGTCGTTATGGCTGGGGGTCTCTGGCAGCGGTGCATTGAGGGGCATTGACTTTGCGTGGTTCTGTGCGGGCACATTGTCACTAGGCCTGGTGAGGTCTGGCGGCATTTCCGTTCCGTTGGCATGGGCGCCCCCATCTTCTATACGCTCCTAGCCTGAACCATGCCTGCTCCAACCTGCTGGACTTACCCTGCACCCTCCATATACCTTCTTACCTGCCTGAGTACCTGAATATGCTGTTTCCCTGCACCTTGCTTCATTTCACTCCCAGCTTGACTTCACTACCTCTGCCTGCATCAGTTACAGCTCACCAAACCTGCATTCAGTTACAGCTTATCAAGCCTGCATTCTGTTTTCAGCTCACCATACTTGTATACTGGACTGTACCTGCCAGTCACTATCTGGACATTTTCTCATTAACCCCCACTACAGTTATCAAGTGCACTTTAGTGCGATACCTGGACTTTTCATTTGCCATTCCCATGTCTTCTAAGTCACTTATTAAAAACTCCACTTTTTCATTTAAGTCTGCTTCTGTGTCTGCTCCTATCACCACCCCGGGTCCACAACAAATTCAGAGCCTCACAGTTTGCACTGGCCCCATGGATCCGGCCACGGAACAGGAGTCTGGAGTGGATTTATTTTGCTGTATTGCTGGTCGTTTAGAAAACTAGGAAGCTATGCAACATCAAATGGCCCAGTTCCTACAGGAGATGTCTAAACACCACCCCGGGTCCACAACAAATTCAGAACCTCACAACACTAATCTCCCTCCCTTTCCTACAAATGCATCCCACCTCTCTTGCCTATTGATCACTTCCTTCCACTCCTGCCTCCAAGATCTCTCCCGTGCTGCTCCCTACCTCTCCTACTCTCTCCCTCTCTGACTCTCCACCTCTCTACAAATCTTCAAACGGGGTCTCAAGACTCACTACTTAAAAGCCTTCCAGCTCTCATCCTAACCTGCTGCTCACATGCTTCTTCCTGACTGTCTACCCTGTCTGTATCACCCCTGTCTGTCTCCCCCCCCTATAGAATGTAGGCTCTCACGAGCAGGGCCCTCTTCCCTTATGTGTTTTTCCTTCCCTCACTCAGGGGCTGGCTGGCAACTTTTAGCCTGGGGGGCAAATGCATGCAGGCGGCCCTGGCAAAGGAGTAGCGTGTAGCCAGGGTGCCCGAAAAACGTGCGTGCTACGGCGTCGCCCCCCCCTCAAGTGTTCCAGGGAGGGGGCGGGTTCATATGGGATTAATGTAAGGTAAAAATAAAGATTAGGGGCAGCCCCCTGTCGTAGTTCCCATATGCAGTGCCCCCGTGTGCCACAGGAGAGAACACCCTTATGCAGGCCTCCAGTAGTGCCCCCAGTAGTGATCCCCCCTATGCAGTGCCCCTTGTGCCCCCAGTAGTAAGCCCCTTATATAGTGCCCCCAGTAGTGGTCCCCCCTGTGCAGTGCCCCTTGTGCCCCCAGTAGTAAGCCCCTTATATAGTGCCCCCAATAGTGGTACCCCCTATGCAGTGCCCCTTATATAGTGCCCCCAGTAGCAGTCCACCCCCCATGCAGTGCCCCCAATAGTGGTAACCCTTATGCAATGCCCCTTAAATAGTGGCCCCAGTTGTAGGCTCCCCCCTATGCAGTACCCCCAGTATTGCCCTTTATAAAGAGCCCCCAGCAGTGGTCCCTCGATGCAGTGCCCCCAGTCATAGTCCCCTCCCCCCTATGCAGTGCCCCTAGTAGTAGTCCCCTCCCCCTATGCAGTGCCCCTAGTAGTAGTCCCCTCCCCCCTATGCAGTGCCCCTAGTAGTAGTCCCCTCCCCCTATGCAGTGCCTCTAGTAGTAGTCCCCTCCCCTTGTAGTGCCCCCAGTAGTAGTAGTACCTCCCTTGTAGTGCCCCCAGTAGTAGTAGTCCCCCACCCCCCTTGTAGTGCCCCCAGTAGTAGTAGTCCCCCCCTTGCAGTGCCCCCAGGAGTAGTAGTCCTCCTCTTGTAGTGCCCCCAGTAGTAGTCCCCCCCTTGTAGTGTCCCCAGTAGTAGTAGTCCCCCACCCCCCTTGTAGTGCCCCCAGTAGTAGTAGTCCCCCTTTGTAGTGCCCCCAGTAGTGGTCTCCTCATTGTAGTGCCAGACCCCCCCCAGTAGACACACGTAATATAAAAAACAAAATTAAAAAAATGCTTACCTGAATCCCCGCTCTCGCCACCGCCGCCATCTACTCCTCCGTCTGTCCTCCCGGGCCTGCCCGCTCTGCATTATTGGAGAGACGTCATATGACATCATGACGTCTCTCCCATTGCCCACTGCGGGAGCCGGAATATGGAGCGGCTCCTGCAGTGGGCGCAGCATCAGCTAATGAGAGTCTGACAGACTCTCATTGGCTGCTGTTCAAAACAAACGCACAGCTGCCGGAGCCGGCGGCTGTGTGTTTGTCACTTGTGCAGCGCTGACCGAACTCCGTCCGGTCAGCGATACACACGCGGTGCAGTCTGTGTCACAGTGACATAGACTGCCCGCATGACGCTGCGGCCCGGGGGCACATGGCACCCTGCCTCCCGGCCCAGCCCGCCATTGCCCTCATTCATATGATCATCTACTCAAAACTCTTCACAAGGGCACTTAACACTTGGTAGCTGACGCCCTACTGCTTTTTTGAGTGTTATGATTGCTGCAGCAATGTTTATATACCATGATTTTATTCTGTGTTGTCTTCTACTGTAAGTCCTTGTTTTACGAGTTTGCTCATTTGTTAATGTACTTTGTGAGGTGCTGCGGAACCCTTGTGGCGCCATATAAATAAAGGATATAATAATAATAATAATCATTTTAGAGACTGTAAGATCATTTGGGCAGAGCCACCGTTATCTTCTGTTTCATGTCATTGTATGCAATTTTATAATAATGTCCTCAGTGTTTAGTGCTGCATAATATGTTGGCACTTTATAAATAAAAGATAGCAGTAATGTATTTGTAACCTTGGTAATTAACATATTTTATGTTGCTGACACTGACAGGATGGGATAGTTTTCATTTATTTTCATGGATTTCGCTTCTGCAATCATGAGAATAGGGGAACAAATGTCAATTGGAGCAGTACAAAATGAATTCATTGCATTTATCATTTTGTTTCATGCTGATTAAATAAATGTATCAATTTAATTTATTAGTCTTTTCAGTGCATATTATGCCTGCATTTTATTTTCTCTTGTTATTTCCTGTTCCATAATAGATACATTGCACACTATCATTAAATAGAGTAGAAAAATAAGTAAGTACACAGATAAAATAGAATATTACTGTATAAAGACACTAATCCTACCTGGCTGGACTCCCTGTAGAGCATGTGAATAAACTCATGATACAGATGCAGAAACTAATTGGGATATGCATGAACATGGGCTATTTGAAGACACGGCTGAAAACTCTTCGATAACTGGGATATTTCGGCATGTTAAGGTCTGGTTAAGGTTATATTTTTTATTGTCAAAAATTGCTGCTTAAATCTTCTAAATGGCAGAATTTTCATCACTTTGTAAAACTTGCACTGTATTACACTTGGGCTATCATTTCTAGCTGGATCTAAAACCATTATAATGAGGGCCTGATTCAGTAAGGGTCGCTAATGCTAAAACATACGCATTTGGCCAATTGGTGCGTACTGCACATACGTATGCTTCACAGTGCACCACTGCGACCACTGCGACCATGTAGAGCTACCGCAGAGTGATTGACAGGTAGTGAGCATTTGGGGGTGGTGCTGGGGGGGTAGGAGAAACGCAGGCGTGCCTTACTGTTTGAACGCCGTTCCATGGGTGTGCATAAATTAGACATTGCGATTGCATTCGCAGCCTGAGTACTTACTGCGTGTAACAAAGTTATCAATTTCTAAGTAAGGTCAGGGCTGCTGAAATTCTGCGTGAGGGGCCGATGGTACTTGATGTTACTGATGTTTATGAAGGTTTTCAAAGTATTACGGCTGTGAGATAGCGGTAGTGGGAGGCAGTGGGCGTCTCTATGCTTGTAGTGCGACGGCGTTGCTATTGCAATCATTAGCATATTTTCACAGCAGACCTGCGTGCGATTACGGAGCTGCGATCACAATAGCGATTCTTACTGAATCAGGCCCTGAGTTCGCTGTACTCCAATGGCCTCCATACTTACCAAATCTCCAGCCAATAGAGCACCTTTTGGACAGGGGATTTTTCCTGTGCATCAGGTTAATGGGGCCCATTCATCAAAACTTAATTATCACTTATTATAATTATGGTATGAACTCGCAGTGTGTTCAACTTCAAACAAAGTTTAGGAGGCATTCATCATGCCTCCTGCCCTAAACTATCACTTCCGAAAAACTACTGTTTCTACGAAGTCAGTTTTTCAGAATTGAGAGACTTTTCACTCGCTCCTCCGGTCTTCCTTCAGTTTTCACTGCCTGTCTTCAAGCTGTGCATCACAATCAACCCCGCCGGTGTCTGTGTCCAGCCCAAACCCCCTCATCCTCCAAAGAGCTACAGCTGGCACTGGAGTCTGTGCTCCCCCTTACTGAAACATGCAGCCCTGTGTCAGTCCCCCACCGCTGTTGTGCCCTCTCCTTGCCCCGTCTCACAGGAAGACTGCTCTGGGAGCTGGTAGGGAGCTGGTAGGGAGCTGCTACAGATAAGAGGACACAGCAGCGAGGATCTTTTCAGATCCCTCTGCTTCATTGGGTGCTGTACGCCATCTCAGAATGGCGTACAGTATCACTGTCAAGTTCCGAAAAAAATGCTTTTTTGGAACTTGATGAATTACATAATTTCCACATCCCCATACTAAAGTAGACTAGGGACTGTGGAAATTATCGGGGGACAATTTTAGCAAGAAAATATCAGTGTTATCTCCTGCTACACATGAATGATGAATTACCCTGACACTTAATTTATACAAAAGTAGGTGAAAATCTTAATCTTAAGTGATGATGAATAGACCACAATATGAGCAGCTGCTCACCTGCCGGCTAGAATGAGGACATTTGTTCTCTGCAATACTAGAAAATAATTTGCATCTGTGACTAAAGGGAAAGAAAAGATTAGGCAAATGCAGAAAACCCAGTTTCCACTGGCCTCTTCTGTTTAAGAGGGGCAGTTTAAGAGAGTAGGGGCATGAGTAGACTCCATGCGGCCCCTTCCTTTTTGCGGGGCAGTAGACTGGCATTTTGCACTCACGCCATGTTCCTAGTGACTTCTCTACTGCACATAGCCAAATCTCCAGAAAAATGTCTGCAGCCCCATTTCCTGGTTATTTGGGGTGCTGCTGCAGTGCTGATGAGGGACTTTGGAGAGGTAAGTATTAAACATGGGTGCAGGGTGTGCTGTGTGGGCTTCCCGGACCCAGGGGCCCATGTGCACCGCATACACTGCACATATTATATATACGCCAATGATCTCAGAATAAAATGATTAATGATGGGAGATTTAATCAATACATGGACTGAGAATATTCATGTCTGTTCCAAAATACTAGCATGGCCCATGAAAGTAAGAGACACCTAATGTGTGTAACAATCCCTGGGAAGAGCAGCAATATACCGTATAAGCCTTTTATAAATATACATCAGTGCAGTGTGGTCACAAAAGTCAGTACAATATTGCACAGAGTGATTACAGAAATATAAGTGTATGAAGCTTCAGCGATTGCACATCATAAATTTACTACCTAACAAGTACCACTGATATGCTAATAAAGTGAATTGCATGCATCCTACTCACATTTATTCTAGAATATTTCTACCTGTAGGTTTTAGAGCAGTTGCTGCAAAAAGCTACAAATAAACTATAATAAAAAAAAACGCATGGAGTATTGTTAGCAAATATGGGCAGGTGGGGTCGAGGCCTGGGGCAATATAACGAACAGACATTAACTGATTAATGATGTTATACCCCTTTTCCACTGCCCAAATTATTAGTATTATTATTATCCTTTATTTATATGGCGCCACAAGTGTTCCGCAGCACCTTACGTAGTAGATAAAACTAATAAGTGAACCAGAAACAAGTAACTTACAGTACATTACAGTGCAGGACAAGGACACGATTTATATACATTGCTGCTATAGCGATCAAACACTCACTTAAAGCAGCCGGGAGTTGGCAGCAAATGTTAGGTGCCCTAATGGGGAGTAAAGAGTAGAAGAAAATGTAAAGAGAAGCACATGAGGAAAGAGGTCCCTGCTTGTGAGAGCTTACATTCTAAAGCATTCCAAATAACCCAGGTTATTGCCAGGTCTACCCGGGTCACAGCTTGGTGTAAAAGGGTCCTTAAAAAATAACCCAGGTCGAGTGAAAAAGTCACTGATTGAAGTTTCAGTGAGCAGTCACCACCCACTTTTTATGACCTAATCTTTGTGAGCCTGAAAAAAGGCCACTTCTAATGACATACACAGGTTTTGCAGGGCAGACCCGGGTTCAGTGCAAACAGGGTACAGTGTAAACGGGGTCTGACCCGACTCCTACACTAGTTGGAACAGGGGTCAGATCCAGGTTTTTGGTGGAAAAGGGGTATTAGTGTGTCAGTAGCTACAAACATAAAATGTGTTTCACATTTGTACAGTTGTACTTGAATTTTTTAACACAAAATCAATTTTAATTGTCACAAATGGTCATTGAATTTATGTAACATAATTGCATTTCTTTTTATTTGCTAACAACCACTGTTATTTTATCAGGATAAGTGTCTTTCACAGAAGGGCAATTATGTAATTAACCATACATCTGCAGCAGGGTTTGCATGCTGATATGATGTGTAAGATGCACAACCACTGAACATACAAATCATACTTGCTGCCTTTGTATGCAGGGGTGTTTTAAGAGAGGAGGGGGCTCGTGTCCTGTGGTGCCACAGCGGCCGCGGGTACAGTAGATTCTGGATAAGTGCCAGAATCTAATGTGCATGTGCGGGTCTCTGGGAAAATAACGCCCGTGCAATTTTCTCGGGGACAGCGGTACTGTGTATGTGCAAGTCACCGGGAAAATGGCCGCCACCATTTTCCCAATGATTTTTGCTGCCCTGCAACGCCGGCTGACACTGCAGAGCAGCAAAAACTAGAATGGGTGCAGGGTGTGCAGTGTGGGCCCCCCTGAACCCAGGGGCTCGTGTGCACTGCACACAATGCACCCATTATAGATACGCCCCTGCTTGTATGCAACCCCTCTGTGAGTTCTGAGAGGTGTGGGGGGGCTTCGCATTCATCCTTGTTTACCCATGTAATACTGTTTTGATGGATTTTGGGACAATATCATTTCTAACATTTTTTGTTTCCTAATTTTGGTTATTACATACTTTTTTCTATTTTCAACTCATGAATCAAACAAGAAAATATGTTAATAATTGCATAAACAAGCCCTTTAGGTAACGAAAACAGCCACAGGGATTTGTACAGAGACACCCACTAGCAGCGTCTCAAGTCCGGCTCTTAATTAATTAATAATTATACGCAGCAACATTCGCAAATTGTAGCAGCATCAATGTTTTGAGAAACCCTATGGTCATTCAGAATGTATATAGGAAGTGAGCTGCAAATTCGCAGTTGCAGGTACAGATATGCCACCGAAATGGTCATGACACAACTGTTAGAGCCACAGACCCCTATTACCTCTTACAAACACTCTCTGTCAATTACCAATTACTCTGTGTCCAAGTTCCCACTGCAACCGATGTTGGCAAAGAAACTTGGTACATGCGCAATGCAACTCATACACATGCGCAGTACAAAAATAATTGCTCAACACCACAAATATCAGCAGGCCCATTGAGGGCTCTGATGTGCCCGCAGCCGTTGCAACTCTGTTGCTTTACAGGTGCAGCCAGTGTAGTGGGAGGAGCATGGGAGTGGTTACTTACTCGGTCTCCGCCGGGCCCCTCACAACATCTCAGGCCTAAGTAAGTAGTACCCACTCCCCCTCTCCCCCACCCCCCCTTGGCATCTCTGAATATTGGCATCACGACCACCTATGAATCAGTCCCAGAATCTCTAAAGCACAGGTTCTCAAACTCGGTTCTCAGTACCCCAAACAGTGCATGTTTTCCAGGTCTCCTCACAGAATCACAAGTGTGGAACTTTAATAAAGTATCAGTGAGTAATAAATACACCTGTGCACCTGCTAGGTGACCTGGGGTCCGAGTTTGAGAACCACTGCTCTAAGGAATGTTTGAAGCTTCCTGTTGTATTCATGTCATGAAGCATTCAGGCTGATCTGTGGGCACTGGGTGTATATGCTTGAAAATAAAACTGCTCCAACTTCTTCATACTATGGGCCTGATTCTGTAAGGATTGCAGTTGCTAATACGCAGGCAATCGGACGACTGTTGCTTTCTGCGCATGTGTATGCATCGCAGTGCGCGTGTGCGAACACTCCACTGTTATCGGGAATGCGATTGCAGTGACTACGCAAACCCATCACAGAAAGATTGACAGGAAGTACCATTTAAGGGAGGTGACGGGGGTGGTTGGCAAAAAGCATGCATGCCAGTGCATGTGAATGCAGTGCCAGAGGCGTGTATAAATTAGCCACTGCGATGCCCTACGCAGCCTGAGGTCTCATATCGTGCAAGGAAGGAAGATGGCTTTGCTGTCTTGCTAAACATTACGGATGTGTGTAAGGTGAAGTGGGCATCCTTATGTTATGCTGCGATGGCATAGTGATCGCAATGGATTAGCATACTATCGCAGTTGAACTACATTCGCAATAGTGATCCTTACTGAATCAGGCCCTGTGTCACTACAAAAAGACTTAATTTTACCTCAAATTTCTGTTGGAAGAATGGGTCACTACCCTGTCTCCCAAACTTATCACTTAACATGAATTTTGTGATGGTGAGACACAGCATTTTCTAATGTGGACAATATATTGCAGATTAAGAACAATGGGGGTCATTCAGACCCACTCGCGATTGGCAGTACGCTCGCAAGTGGGTCGATGTTCCCCACTGCGCATGCGCACGACGGAGGGAGCTCCGTTGTGCGCATGCGCGAGACCCGGCGAGCGACGGGCTTCCCATCACTCCGGGTCTCGCACCAAAGGGGGCGTGCTGTCGATGTTGATTGACAGCACGCCCCCTTTCGTGGGCGTGCCGGGGGCGTGCCTGCCAGACGGAGGCGTTCCCATGGGAACGCCTACTGTCTGAAGCCGGCCCCACTGACATCACTAGTGATGTCAGTGGGAGTGATTTTGGCTCTGATAGAGCCAAAATCACTCCAGGGCTTGTGGCTGGGAAACCCGACCGCAGGGTTTCCCTCGCAAGTCCGATGGTCGTATATGCTGTGGGTGGTGAACCCAGGCCTATACAAGCGTCCAGGATGCTCCATTTTAATGGAGGAGGGCCCTGATTCAGAGCGAGCGCTCTGGTCAGAGCGTCCGGCTCTGAATCAGGCCCTATGATTCTTCTACTATTTAAAATAATCACTAACATCTTAAAAAAAAAGGATGTATAAGCACTGTTTAAGCAAGTGTAAGAATATAGCTAGCCTATATAGCATTAGTTTCCCCCCCCCAAAAAAATGCAGCAAGCAAGTTTGATATATTACAGAAATCAGGGATGTGCAGTTAGGGCAGGCAGGGGAGACAGAGCCTCCCCTGTCATTAAAATAATACAAAGACACATATTCTATCATAAGTACCTGCTATATATTATTCTAATCATTTTTGCAGTGTACATTTTTTTGGGAGGCACAGAAAGCGGTGCCTCCTGCTGTAATAGTAAAAGATAGGAAGTGGGGGCAGGGCCAAGCCACAGGCAGTGAAAGCCCATTGAAAAATAACAGCTGATGCTGCACCTATAGAAATGCCTCAGTGACAGGGATGTGCTTTCAACCCACATCAAAGCACGCCCCTGTCACTGAGAAAGATGTGATTGTGCATCAGCGCTGTCACTGACAGTGACTGCATCCGGCTGTCACTGTAAGTGTGGGCGGCAGGGTAAGTAACGGGTACCAGCTGACCAGAACCCCAGAGGGAGGCCATCACCGGAGCACCATTCACCAGCCCTGGACTCAGGTAAGTTTTTATTTTTTTGCAGTGATCAGCTTGTGGTCTGTTTAGATCACATAGCTGATCACTGGGGCCGGCTCTCGGCTCTGCCCTGCTTGTTAGAGCAGAGGAGGAGTTGGGGAACCAGGGGAAAGCCCTAATAATGCCATCTCCAGGTGGTGTTATTATCACAGGGATTCCCCAGGTATTTTTTCACAATATATTTTTAGTAACTTTGGCCAGATCACATTTCCAATTACAATTATGGGAAATGCGATCTGCTTACTATAAATATGTGATAATTAGGGCTTGGAGTAGAATTTTGCGAATTCTTCTCCAATTGCCCTGTAGTAAATTCAGGTGATACTAAAATAATGTGAAAAGGGTGTGAAAACACCCTTTTCACTTTATTTTAATAAAAATAATGTTAATAAATAGGCCCCTATATGTGTGTGTAAATACTGATACTAGCCAGTGCCTCACCAGCCACTGACCTCACCGCACATCAATGACAGAAATGCATATCTTGGTGTAACATGGAGGAACCATGACAAAATGGATTCTGATTTACCACATCATTGTGCACCTATTTCTGCACATTTTCATCTCTTTCTATGAGAATCACATGTTAATATAGTCACTGTTGCATAGGAAACACGATTTTTACTTATAATAGTAGGAGCTGTAGTGAAGGGTCATTTGCAGATAGAGGTTTGAGCTATCCATAATAATGTGTGCAAGTTCAAAAATAAGTTTTCATTTTGTGGGACACCAGATTTTGATGAAGTTAAAGTGGTAGAGTCTGTACATTAATTATTCCTAACCATATTAGCCCTACACTATGGCAAGCCATTAGTTTCTATGGAACATTTTCTTTGTGCCATCTACAGTAGATGCCAGTTACATGAAGTGCATTTATATGCATAAGTAAATCAATGCAAATAATACATTACAATGCTCAATTATGACACAGGAATTAATAACAGCCTCAATGTCCTAATTCTTATCACATTGTAAAAGCCTTCAAAATGTTGTGCAAAAATATCTTTGCGGTGGAACATCAAAAAGGGGGACTAGGGATGTATGTATCTGGGACTTATATCTGCAAATTTTCACATAATACAATGGAGGGAATTCAATTCAATGCGATGATAAATAGCCACGGGAGGGAGCTCCTGAAGCTATTGAATTTACTGTGCTGTTTGGACGGGCTAAAGGATTTCTTCTTGCACCAGCCTGGAGATGCGAGGAGAAATCCACCAAACGTGCTAGGCGTACAGCTGTTTACCAGCTTAGTGCGGCGCTAACAGTGTGGCTGGCACTTTAGTCAGAGAATGCCAGTTCTCACGGCTAAACACTCAGGTTAAGTTGCGAGAACCGTAATTCTCTGACTTAACCAATTTCCGACTAGGCAAACAACGCGGTGTATTGAATCGCTGCGGCAGGGGCTATTCATCATCACATTGAATTGAATTCCTCCCCAATGAAGGAGATGTACTAAACCTTGGTGAGAGATAAAGAGGATGGAGATAAAGTACCAACCAATCAGCTCCTAACTGTCACTTTTCAAACAGCATGTAACATGGCAGTTAGGAGCTGATTGGCTGGTACTTTATCTGTCTCCACTTTATCACTTTCCAAGGCTTAGCACATCTCCCCCAAAATTCTATGCTTCTGTATTTTTTGCTGGGTTATATAAGAGAATACTGTATATAATAGAAATATATTTTCAGTATCAACTCTGATGCTGCTGGCACCAACTTATATGGGAATAAATAGTTGTTACAATTTATCTTTTTTCCCTTGAATGCAGCAATTTAATGTGTATTCTTGAATATTAATCTTTAGTAGTCTGTTTATTTTTTGAAATGGAGGCTGAATGTGCAATTCTTCCAAGCCATCTCTTGCAATATTAAGACTTAAAAAAGCATGCCATATCAATAAAAACAAATCACTGAAATAAAAATAACATTTCTAATTGAAGTAATGACGTTTCATTTAAAAAAAAAAAATCAAAACTGTGTCCCTGAATCACACCCTTGGATCAGTATTGTGGCATTCTGCAGTTGCCATGTACATGCTACACACTGTATATACAGGTTGAGTCTCCCATATTCAAAATGCTTGGGACCAGGGGCATTTTGGATAATGGAATATTACGTATTTTGGAATATTTGCATATCATAATGAAATATCTTGGGAGTGGGACCCGAATATACACACAGAATGCATTTATGTGTTATATACACCTTATACACAAAGTCTACAGGTAATTTAATACAATATTTTCAATAATTTTGAGGCTCAAGCAAAGTTTGTGTACAGAAATTAAATTAATTTATGTTTCATATACACCTAATACACACAACCTGAGGTATTTTATACAATATTTTTAATAATTTGTGCCTTAGGCAAAGTTTGAGTACTTTGAACCATTAAAAATCAAAGGTTTAATTATCTCAGTCATGCCAAAATTATTCCGTATTTCGGAATATTCCGTATTTCAGAATATTTGGATATGGGAGACTCAACCTGTATATTTTTATTTACTAAACCCAAGTGGAGGTAGTGCTATTTTGCTTATATATATCTATATATATCTATATATATATATTTATATATATATATATATATATATATATATATAGTGTATCCGGAAAGTATTCACAGCGCTTCTCTTTTTCCACATTTTGTTATGATACAGCCTTATTCCAAAATGGAATAAATAAATTTTTGTCCTCAAAATTCTACACATACAATACCCCATAATGACAATGTGTAAAAAGTTTTCTTGAGATTTTTGCTAATTTAATTAAAAAAACAACAACCAAGAAATCACACGTACATAAGAATTCACAGCCTTTGCTCAATAGTTTGTTGATGCACCTTTGGCAGCAATTACAGCCTTAAGTCATTTGAATATGATGCCACAAGCTTGGCACACCTATCTTTGGGCAGTTTCGCCCATTCCTCTTTGCAGCACCTCTCAAGCTCCATCAGGTTGGATGGGAAGTGTCGGTGCACAGCCATTTTCAGATCTCTCCAGAGATGTTCAATTGGATTCAAGTCTGGGCTCTGGCTGGGCCACTCAAGGACATTCACAGAGTTGTCCTGAAGCCACTACTTTGATATCTTGGCTGTGTACTTAGGGTCGTTGTCCTGCTGAAAGATGAACCGTCGCCCCAGTCTGAGGTCAAGAGCGCTCTGGAGCAGGTTTTCATCCAGGATGTCTCTGTACATTGCTGCATTCATCTTTATCTCTATCCTGACTAGTCTCCCAGTTCCTGCCGCTGAAAAACATCCCCACAGCATGATTCTGCCACCAGCATGCTTCACTGTAGGGATGGTATTGGCCTGGTGATGAGCGGTGCCTGGTTTCCTCCACATATAACGCCTGGCATTGATGCCAAAGAATTCAATCTTTTTCTCATCAGACCAAAGAATTTTGTTTCTCATGGTCTGAGAGTCCTTCAGGTGCAGTTTGGCTAACTCCAGGTGGGCTGCCATGTGCTTTTTACTAAGGAGTGACTTCCATCTGGCCACTCTACCATACAGGCCTGATTGGTGGATTGCTGCAGAGATGGTTGTCCTTCTGGAAGGTTCTCCTCTCTCCATAGAGGAATGCTGTAGCTCTGACAGAGTGACCATCGGGTTCTTGGTCACCTCCCTGACTAGGGCCCTTTTCCCACAATCGCTCAGTTTAGTTGGCTGGCATTTTGGCCACAATGACTTTTTGTTTTACAAAATTTTGGTGCCAACACTGTAATTGTCTAAAGGTGCCCATACACCTACGCGATTTCTGTCCTATTGTACAATTTTCGACAAGCCGTAGGGTAAATCCTGTAGAAATCGTGCATTTTTTTCCCTGTATACGATCCAATGCACGCTCCCGCAGCTCCTAAATTTGATTGTATGATCTGATGTGCAGCACATCTTCTCCGTATGCTTTTCTTGCCATGTTTTTGAGCAGGCAATGCATCGTGCGTCCGACTGGCCGTGCCCCGTCACTTGAGTGACAAGTTCCTGTTTACGTCCACTGCAGACAGTGCCTGAGTGGAGAGGATCAGCAAAGTGAGCAGCAGACACAATTGTGCAGGTATTGTGTAGTATTTGCAGGCCACTTGTTTCCCATATACAAAGCCCACTGGCCACCAATGTTTAGCATATGCATAGTGGGCATTGGTTTGAGCCCTGCACACACTGACCACCTCTGTTTACCTTTCAATGCCCACCCATTTTTGCCCAGCAATGCCCATCTATTCCCCAGCAATGGCCACCGTCTAGCTATTGTTTACCCAGCAATGCCCACCCATTTTTGCTCAGCAATGCCCATCTATTCCCCAGCAATACCCACTGTCTACCAATTGTTTACCCAGCAATGCCCACCCATTTTTGCCCAGCAATGCCCATCTAGCTATTGTTTACCCAGCAATGCACACCCATTTTTGCCCAGCAATGCCCATCTATTCCCCAGCAATGGCCACCATCTGCAAATTGTTTACCCAGCAATGCCCACCCATTTTTGCCCAGCAATGCCCATCTATTCTCCAGCAATGCCCACCATCTAGCTATTGTTTACCCAGCAATGCACACCCATTTTTGCCCAGCAAAGCCCATCTATTCACCAGCAATGGCCACCATCTACCTATTGTTTACCCAGCAATGCCCACCCATTTTTGCCCAGCAATGCCCATCTATTCCCCAGCAATGCCCACCGTCTACCTATTGTTTACCCAGCAATGCCCACCCATTTTTGCCCAGCAATGCCCATCTATTCCCCAGAAATACCCACCATCTAGCTATTGTTTACCCAATACTTTCCACCTCTGTTTGCCCATTAATGGCCATTGACCACCATCCACCTATGTTTTTGAACCAATGCCCATCGGCCACTCCCCCCTCCCCCCAACATGTTTTATAAATGTAATCATGGAAAGTACATTGTATACTGCATTGGACAATTATATGCATCTGAAATAAATTACACTACAACTTTATTAATAACAAATCAAGAATTTCAACAAAAGTGTTCAATACACCATTTTGGGGGCCTCATTTACACAGTTCAATGGCCAACCCCACTGTTGGGGGTGGCCACAATATAAGTTTACTTGGGGGCCCCATTCACACAGTTCAATGGCCTCCCCCACTGTTGGGGGTGGCCAAAATATAAGTCCACTTGGGGGCCCCATTTTCTCAGTTCAATGGTCACCCCCACTGTTGGGGGTGGCCAGAATCTAAGACCACTTGGGGGCCCCATTTACACAGTTCATATTTATATATTTTTTTTTCCATATTGGAATGTCTCTGGATTGGGAACCAGAATTCATAACTGGATTTATCGAGCTATACAGGCAACATGACTGTCTTTGGTGTACCAAGTCCAAAATGTACAGCAACAGACTGAAGCGTGACCACGCCTTAAAGGAGTTGTCAGAGTATAGTATGCCATATTCTGAAAATGTTAGTGTGGGTGCGCAATAAGATACAGAGTCTGTGGACAACCTTCGGCAAACAGCATAAGAAGGTCGAGGATTCAAAACGTTCTGGAGCCGGGGCTGACAGCATATACAAACCCAAACTTTGGTATTATGACATAATGTTGTTCCTGGTGCAGCAGGATCCCCTGAGATCTTCAGTATAGGTGATGGCTGAGTCAGAGGAGTGCAGCCTGCTGGAAGAGGATTTTGTGGCATCTGCAGATACATCAACGGTAAGTTCCAAATTTATCATGTCATATTCTCTTGCCACAGCACTGCACCATCCCCATTAAAATAGACCATATATTCCTCTCTGACCTTTTTGGCCAGAGAAGTCCCGGGTTCCCTAACTGCAGGTGGTACGACTGAGGGGAACGGAGCAACCTCTTCCGGATTTTCGGGGTCTTCAATTGCAGGTATTCCCAATAACCTTTGCTGGGTGGCTTTCTTGCGCAGCAAGTTGTGCAGGATACAGCAAGCCGTGACCACCCAGTCAATGTTCTCGACCTTTACAATTATTGGGGTATGCAAAATCCGGAATCGGTTGCTCAAGATCCCAAAGGCGTTCTCCACAATACGCCTTGCACGAGATAGGCGGTAATTGAACACCCGCTTTTCATGAGTCAAGGCCCTCTGAGGGAATGGCTTCATGACATGTTCATGAAGGGCAAAAGCCTCGTCAGCCACGAAAACGAAATTCAGCCCATGTTTAGTAGCCTCTCTGGACAGCAAATGAAGGGTGTTAGTGGTGAGCCTCTCGTAGAATGCCGTCTTCTGAAAGGAGCCATCGTCGGAAGAACGCCCGTTCTACCCCACATCTACAAACAGGAACTCGTAGTTTGCGTTAACCACAGCCATCAGAACAACACTGAATTAGCCCTTATAGTTATAATAGTAGGACCCAGTGTTGGCAGGTGGGATAATCCTAATATGTTTGCCGTGGATAGCTCCTCCACAGTTTGGAAACTGCCAACGGCTCTCAAACTCATCCCCAATGGCTATCCACTCTTCTGTGCTTGTAGGGAACTGTGCAAAAAATAGAAAACTTCATGAAAAAATTTAATCATAACAAATGTTATCTATTTACAGACTTCAGAGATCGCCAGCAACCAGGACCTATACAGTGGAGAAGAGAGTGTTGCGACTCCAAACCCCACCCCACCAATTTCTAAAAAACAAAAGAATACAAAAATAAATAAACTGAAGACAAACTACTTAGCCAGGCCAGAGAGGCCTTATTGAAACCACCGGATGAATATGACAACTTTGCGGCCTATGTCAGTGCAGCGGTGCGAGGAATGGTCCAGGACCAAAGAATACAATTTGAAAGACTGACGTTTGACCTAATATTTAAAGCAAGGCAATGTCTACTGACATCGGAGACTAACATTATTATCCCGCCAGTAGTTCCAACCCCACCTACACCCAACACGGCAACTTACTATTAATCCCAAACATACCCTCATTCAACTACAAACTATCCACACTACCCTCCTGATACCCCACCCACCTCCACCTTCCAAACTCAGCCCCACCCACCTACTCCTATCAACCTCATCCACCACCCACCTACACCTACCAACCTCTTCCCCCACCCACCTCCACCTACCATCAGACTCCTTTCAAACAACTGGGCCCCCTCCCACCTCCACCTACCATGCTGCTCCCCCCAGACACCTCATCCTACGAAAATGTAACCCCATCCGACGTGTCTTACCAAACAACTTCTACACCCTCACCACCCAATTTTTTCACAGTATTACGTGAAGTAAATGAGGAGAATGTTGATTTTACACATTTTTTGGTATTAATGACATTTCATACTCCCTGGTAAGTATGGTGTTGAATGCAGCATGGTGTTTGTATTCCAGACTCTCAGGTGGCTAGGAACACATGCTGGAAGTGCATGTCAGTGGGGCCGGGCCCACTGATTTTGCACTTTCAACATGTGTTTGCACCCCTGATATCTGGGCCGCAAACACCAAAGCTCATTCCGCACCATACTTAACAGGGATTGGGTAACTTGGTGATACTTTTAAAATTTTAGCCATCTTTATATCTAAATATATATAATTTTGACATAATTATTTAAGTTTCACTTAAGTATTATTTTTTTATCTAATTTTCACATAACTAGCAAACTACAGAAACTTGAAATAAAACATATTTCTGGTTTGACAAAAAATAAAGTGTGGTGTGTGTTATCTTACCTAACAATAACGGAACTGCAGCACCTTCACAATAGCCTTGCACGTCTCCGCGATAATGCATCCCAAAGCTTGAGCCGAGATAACGGGTCCCAAACTTTAGGTCCTCAAAGGAGCATCCCGTAGCCAGGTACCTCAGCGTAGCCACGAGCCTCTCCTTTGCTGTGATGGCCATCCGAAATTTGGTGTCCTGCTTCCAGATATAGGGGGTCACCAGACGCAGAAATTCCTGATAGGTGGTGTCATCCATCCACAGGAAGTTGCGGTAGTGGTCCGGATTGTTCTCCCTCATCTCCATCAGCAGGGGCATATAGGATTGACTCTCCCTCTCCAGCAGCCAATCCTTGGTCCAGCAGGACCTCATCCTCCTCCTATGCTGGGCCCTCTCCCTCTCCTCTCTCAGCTTGACCACAGCATAGGACAGCAGTGCTCTATAACGGCAGGAATCCATCACCACAAAAAAGCAGAAAACAGACCGACCACAGTAAATAGAGCAAGAAGCACTTTGTAAAGCTAGGCAATACAAGGCAATGCACAGTAGCTAGCAATGTGGAGCGTTCAGCAGGGTAAAAATCAAGCCTCACTAATCACAGAGCAAACAGGAGTGCACAGAGCTGAAGAGGCAGGCTGTTTTTATACCCCCAGTGAGGCTCAGCCCTCTATTTAAATTTGGGACCAATCTATCGCATGATCGCATGTTTTTGGTGAGGCACACGATCAACCGTTTACACGATCCGTCGTATAGTGACATGTGTTTTTTGTACGACTGATCTAATGAAAATCGTGTGTAAAAAAAAAAACAAATTTGTGTGGTCACGACGGCCGGATAATCGTAGGGAAATCATATAATGCATCTGATCTTATGCTGGTCGTGTAGGTGTATGGCCAGCATAATTTCTGACTGTCTAAATTTTGAATACATTCAATACTTTCAATTTGAACTTTATGTGTTATTACTTGCACATCTACTAGCATCTTTAGAGTTGATTGTAACCTTCAATGCTTTAAATGCAGCAACAGCACAAAAATGGACAAGCAGCCATAACATTACTGTAATGCAAAGAAATGCAAGTAAAAACAACAATGGGTATGATTAAGTTAGAAACAATATGTCAGATCTGTTTATATCATACCTGTTTACTCTATGGGGTATAATTACTAAAGTGCGGGTTTTTAGAAGTGAATTTGATGCCCATAGCAACCAATCAGATTCCAGCTATCTTCTAGAAGGTGCTAGATAAATGATAAGTAGAATCTGAGTGGTTGCTAAGGGTAACAGCTCCACTTCTAAACACCTGCACTTTAGTAAATAACCCATATGTATCTGGCCCCCAGGAGATCCTGGGAAAGGAAGTTGGCAGGGGCAAAAACAATCTTTCTAGAGGGGGGTTTCTAAATGCTTGATTTAGAGTGAGTGTGGCCACCCATTAAGTGCCAGCTATCTTCTGCCTTACACAAAGTGAAGTATAAGTAGTACTTCAGACATATATAGGACCAATGATTACAGTAAGCCTTTAGATGTAGTAGTAGGGTCAGCACACATGAGCTGAATGTCTGTTTTTTTTCCAGATGTGGGCACCATTCCACAATCTAATGCTGGGTACAAACTGGCTGATATATTGGCCGATCAATTGATCAGCCAATATATCGTGTGTGCGTCGGCCAGTATGTACCAGCGATTTGTCTGTGAACAACGTCTGCATATATATATGCTCATCGTTCTGTGTGTACAGGAGGCTTGGGGGGAGGGAGTGTGACGACGCCGGCAGCCAGTTGACATTTGATGGTTGTTCAGTGTGTATGAACAGCCATTGACTGCAGATCAGTTGATCTGCAGATATGTATGTCAGTTAGGTGTGTACCCCTCTTAAATCCCATGCTCTGCGAAGCATTGGAGCAATTCCGGAAGTCTGGAGGAGAGGTAGAAGAACCTTGACATATATACATATTGGTGTTGATAGTGTATGTTATACAGTATTAATAATGAATGATATTGATGGGTTATAGTAGTGTAACCCTAATAGTGCATGTTTTCCAGACCTCCTATTGGTGCACAGGTGTATTCATTATTTGCTGACACATTTTAAAGATTCACATGTGGTGCTAATTATTTGTGATACTGAAGAGATCTGTAAAATATGCAGCTCTAGTAAAATTATAAATATACTATCTTGCGGGCCGCCGCGATAGGGAGCGTGGCCTCATGTCCTTGAGATCACGCTCCCTGATCTGTGCAGTTTAGAGGGTGTGACTGCATGTCACACCCCTGTTGACATCACACTAGTGGCTTCCCAGTGTGTCCGGGAGCTGCTGGGCAATCCTCAGTCTCTCCTGACACTGGGGTATGTGTAATGGATGATGCTCACAGGCGTAAAATGATAGGTATAATCTGATTGGCTGCTGTTTGCAACTTCTCTACTATTTAGTAGGTTTTAACATCTCCTACCAAGTGTAGTATCTCTCTCATATCCCAGCAGGAGTGGTAGATCTTCTAATGTGTAGACTGAACACCTTGATTGAAAGCCAGGAGATACAGTATCTTGCCAGAATACTCAGGTGAATGCCCCCCTTCTTACTCGTAGACCAGAGGTGCCTTCACATGTACATGGTGGTCTTGGTACCATTTGCACTTATTGGTAAACAAGTAAACTTATTGGGACACTTTTATGTCTACTTGCTGGCCAAGAAATTTTGTTATAGAGTCGGCATAAGGCTGGGAGTCTTAGGCACCAATTCAAGGCCTTTGCTCCTGGATACTACATCTGAAGAGTCATGACATCACATGTGCTGGGGTGGAGGAACATAAGTGCCCTGGTACAGCACTGACAGGACAAAAGTACGTCATATGGAGTTTTCATCTCCCTCCATTATAAATTGCAAAATGTACCATGTCTAGAGTTCCATTAATATAGTAAAAATATATAAAGTTGTGAAACAATGATCTATCAGTTATTAGACTGAAAGGTTTCATTTAATAAATAACCCTCTTTCTCCCTAAACTAAGCCCCAAGGTCAGTTAATAGCCCCCAAACCAACCGAGCATTAATGCCATGTCTAATGTTTCTTTTTGTTTCCAATTTCAAAAATAAGTAAAGTGGTGTATGTCATGGTCCTGCGAGCCGACCCTCCAGATACACCAATCTGAGAATCACTGCCGTGACTTTTACAGGTTACCTCAGCATGTATGGTTCACTAAACCTGGTAACTGCCACCAGCAGAAGAATATAATGCTAAAGCATAAGGTGAATTTCTGCTCCTACCTGAGCCATATGAGGTCTTGGGTCATAAAAACACAGATCCAGAACTACAAATAAAGTTTAATTCAAGAATATCTTCAAAGCTTATGTACAAAAAGATACAAAGAATATAATAATGTTAAAGAGAATCACACATTTACTTACAATTTCCAGAAAATAAAAGAAAATAACAAATGGAGAAACAAACCACTCGGATCATGTTGGATTAAATGGTTCTGGGATGAGGCCTTCCCAATGACGAATTAGGGATCATCTGTATCCTTCGATAGCCTCCTGCAGAATGAATGGGTTGAGTCGCATATTTATGCCTGCTTTTTTAGGTACCCCCTCCCTGGGGATGCCTTTAATCCTTTTCAGCTCAGAGTGGATTGTTCAGCTGGCTGTAGCTCAGGGTTTCATGGCCACATGAGCAGAGGTCATTTAATTAACTACTCAGCTCTCTTTGAACTTTGGGAAGCAGGCTGGGGTCCATAAACGTGCCCAGCAACTAAGTGAAGAAATTCACACCTCCTGAGTCCGAGTATCTCCCTGTTTAAACAACTATTTTTTTATCACTGTTCCCAAACCGAACACAGGGCTCTTAATGGCTGTTTTATCAAGGGTCTGGCCAACTGTCCTATAATTTCCACAGACATATTTCTTTTATGCTCTGTACAGCGAGACAGGTTTATGGCTGACTCAGGAAGACAGACCTTCCTATAACCTCTCTTGCCCAGCTTCAAAAGGCTTGTCATCTTTCCATCACCAAGGATGCTACATACAAATGTACCATGGAAAATTACATGTTTTTACCAACACAATATCATGTGCAGTAATGCCCATGCTGATGTGAAATGAGCTTTACCGCTACAGTGTACAAGATTGCTTCTTGAATGTTTTATAAAATATTGTTCATACTTCTCTGGTACAATAAAGAGATTTGAGAAGAAAAAAAATGTCTGTTCTGTTTCACCAATATAAACAGTTCCATACTACCAATTGTTAGAAAGCAGTGCACTCCTGCACTGTCTCATCTCAGTGCATACATGCTGAGCATTAGGACCCAGATTCTGCGGGAGGTCCGACCTCCAACCTGATGTGCTACTGCACATGTGACTGCAGACATCTTTACTGTGTACTGTGTAGAGTGACATGGTGGGAGACAGAAGTCTGCTGCTTAGCTCCTACGATATATAAAGCTGTTTTAGCATTCCTGCACTGCTACCTGTTTGCAGCATACACTCACTGGCTGGTGAGCAGTATGGAACCCTGCTCCACTCCTGCAATAGAACTAATGTAACAGTGAGTATGGCTGTGCCTGCTATATCTATCAATAAACCAACACCACTGGTTAGTGATAGATATAGGTGAGCTCAGGGAGGACAGAAACCTCCCTTTGAGCAGAAGGGCATAAGCTGTTCATAGTTTGTCATCCCCAGATGTGTGCCTACATAACCCTGCAGTATCAACACCTGCACACACATCATTCCAACACCAATCACATATAGAAATAAACCAACAATTCTGAATTGAATGCAAGCAAACCAATAGATGCTGACTAACCTCTGAAAATATTTACTTACAGGGAGATTAGCACATATAGATTCTCATTAAGGTAGGGCTATTTAGAGGGAGAACGGACCAGAACAATGTTCTCTCTGCCCTGCATCTCCCTTTGGTCCGGCCTTCCCTGCCCTGTGCCCTTCCCCCCCCCCCACCCATTAAGTTCCAGCCATCCCGGCACCATCTAGCCAACCCTGAGGTTCCAATAAGTCCAGTCCTACCTGTCCTGTGCTTCATCTTAGTATAGCCCTCCCTGCCGTGTGCCCTCCCCCAGGTCCAGCCTTCCCTGCGCCACCCCCTCCCACCATGTCTAGCCATCCCTGTGCCCCAATAGGTCCAGCCTTCCCTGTTCTGCAATTCCCCTTAGTCTAACCCTCCTTGACTTGTGGCCCCAGGTCCAGCCCTCCCTGACCTGCATCCCCCCTTGGACCAACCTTCCCTGCTCTGTGCCCCCCATTAAGATCAAGCCTTCCCTGCCCTGTGCTACCCCCCACCCCACCATCTAGCCAACCCTGTTTTCCCAGTATACAGGGCCCTCCCTGTCCTGCTCTTCCTCTTAGTATAGCCCTCCCTTCCCTGTGCTTCCTTCCTCCCCAGGTCCAGCCCTCTCTGCCCTGTAAACCCTTGGTCCAGCCCTCCCTGCCCTGCTTTCCCCAGGTCCATTCTTGGTCCCTAGGGGATGCAGAACAGGGAGGTCTTCCCTGTCCTGTCACCTTCAAGTTGCATCCCTCCCATATCCAGACCCCAACCTTTACATTCAACACTAAGGGGTAAATTCAATTAACTCGATCTCGCCCCTATGAGGCTGCAAACAAAACTCCATGAGTTTGGAGGTACCATAAGTGTGCAATATACTTACACCTTAAGGGGGCTTTCAGGTAATTGAATTGACCCTTAAATGATTCCCATATTATTCATGTAGCAGCTGTGCATTTTCTATTGACTTACATAAGGAGTATAGTATAACCTAGGTTTCCGTTTCTGTTTCCATGTTTGAATCTGTGAAAATGAGCTGTGCTGTGACCCTAACGCAGAAAAGAAAATGATGTTGTGACTGGAACGCGTGGCTCTGAGGAAATGTTTTGCATGTAGCTTGGATGAGCAGAAAACACTCTATTACTGACTCATAGCAGAGCGGACAGTAGTTGGATATGAGGAACGACAAGCTTGGCTTAAACCCCTTTAACACTGAAAATGAAAATCCCAGGTAATTCACTTTTGCCCAGTAATTTACTAAACAACCCGGGATTTTTCCCAGTGTGAAAGGGTCATCCCGGGAATAAATTCCCGGATCTCCGTCCTGGTTTTTTGCAGGGTCGTAGACCTGGGAATTAAGGCCCTCATTCAGAGGCGGTCGCAAGAAGCGACCGCTCTCTCTGAATGAGGGCGGCCACTTCCTTTTTTTTAGTGCGGCCTCCTGGTCGCTAGCTAAGCTGTGGGTTACCACCCACAGCTTAGCGTCCGACCAGGTTGATGGTCGCGATGGTGAACACTATCGCGACCATCGGGGCTTGCGACGAGACCCTAAGGTTGGGTCTTGGCAAGCGCAAGCCCCAAGGAGCTTTCTGCTCTGATCGAGCAGGAAGCTCCCCACTGACATCACTGATGATGTCAGTGCTGCCCACAAAACGGCAGGCGTTCCTTAAGGAACGCCTCCGTTTGTGAAACCACCCCCCTGCCCCACCTACAAAATGGGGCGAGTTGTCGATCAACATCGACAGCCACCCCTTTTGTAGAGAGCTCTGGAGCGAGAGACCTTCTATCTCTTTCCGGGGCTTGCGCACGCGCAGTGCGGCCGCTGCGCGTGCGCAGGTCTAACCATCGACCCGGTTGCTGGGATCCTGGGATGACCCTTCACACTGGGAAAACACAAGGGTTGTTCTGCAAATTACCGGGTAAAAGTGAATTACCCGGGATTTTCATTTTCCTGTGTGAAAGGGGTATCAGACAGAAAATGGCAAAAAACCTGGCATGCAAACTGCTGGGTAAAAGCCAGGTTTTTTGCCATTTTCTGTCTTAAAGTGGTATAAATATGTCTTCAACACAATAACACATGCAGACAGACCAGAAGGTCAAAAAAGTACATTCAGTCCTTTTGGAGAAAATGACTATCATTATTAATATAATAAATAAATAGAAATAGTGGTACATAATACAGTATCAATTATTATGTGTCGTCTATTAAATGTTTTAAGGGGTGAATTCCATTAGGCTTTGACTTAGTCGTGGCTGCTAGTAAGTAATGCTGCACTTACGGTACCACCGGACCTGCAGATTTTTATTCACAAAACTCTGCGAGTGCGGGGCAAGATCAGGCCATGAAGTGGGGTGTGGTGGTGAGTATAGCTGCCATTGCCCACGTTCCTGTATGCTATTGCAATGGCAACTTGCCCCCTTGCGTCTAATTGAATTGATTCCTTTGTATTTACTTCAGGTTTTTTTACATATAAGAAAAACACACACAGAATTCTCTAAGGGGTAAATTTACTAAGATTCCATTTGGTCCTGATTTTTCCACTTTTTCAACTGGGATAGGATCGATCTTTAAAAAATTGGCAATTTACCAAGCTCCCAGTTTTGACAGGATCGTTTTGATTGATGGTGTATTTGGTCAATCCTGTCCGCTTTGAAGTCCTGATTTAAACGGACGAATTTCTCTCCCAAACAAGCAGGCTGCACATATCAGTGAAATATGTGCAGACTGTTTTTTTTATTTTTAGGGTTAATTTTCTTTATTTTTTAAATTACGTGAGATCCCCCCCCCCCAAAAGACTAACCAGCCCTGGATTTGGCAGCCTGTACTGGTACCTAAAATTGCGGGGAACAAAACGTGTAGGGTTCCACCGTAAATTATGTACAAGCACCAGGCTGAAAGGCCAGTCCTGGTTTTACTTATAGGGGGGAAAAAATTGCGTAGAGGCCCCCTTATAATTAAAACCAGCACTGGACCCTTTCTAGCTGGGGGGGCTGATGCCACAGCCAGGGGAGACCTTTCACCGGGCCCCCCAGCCGCAGCATCAGTCCTGACCGCTAGTCAGCCCAGGCCAGGGACCAATATAGGGGTCACCCTCTCCAGGGCACCCCTGGCCTAGGCTGATAGCCCGGGGCTATCCCCGCCACCCTAGGGTGGTGGTTGACGGGTTGATAGTGTATGTAATGTGTAAAAAATAAAATTAACAACATTGTCTTTACAGTGGAACTACAGGTCCCAGCAAGCCTCCCCATATGCTGGTACTTGTAGAACTACAAGTACCAGCATGGGCGGAATTAAGGGCCCACTGGCACCTGTAAAGAAATGTGTAAATAAAAACACAACACACGCACCGTGAAAGTACAGTTTTATTACATCCATACACATACTCACCTACATTACCAGGAGTGGTCCCCTTGTCCAAAGTAGGCATTCAAGGTCTTCAGAAAACAAAAAAATTAAAATTGCGATCCACGCAACAGATACCAACCAGGATGGTTGATATCTCCCGAATGAAACGCTGTGACGCAGTTTCTGCCTTTATAGAGCCGTATCTGAGCGTTCATTAGCTGAGGTGAGCCCGCGCCTCTCTCAGCCAATGAGCGGCTACTCCATTGGAGTCAATGATGGGAACCGCAGAATGAACTTTAGTAACCTGCTGCTCCCACCATTGACTTCAATGGAGGAGCCGTTCATTGGCTAAGAGAGGCAGGGGTTCACCTCTCTTAGCCAATGAACGCTCAGATTCGGCTCTATAAAGGCAGACGCCGCATCTGAGCATTTCATTCAGGAGATATCAACCATGCTGGTTGGTCAGTACTGATGCTGCGGCTGGGGGGCCCAGTGAAAGGGCTCCCCTAGCTATGGCATCAGCCCCCCGCTTGAAATGGTCCTGTGCTGGTTTAATTATAGGGCGATCCCCACGCAATTTTTTTCCCCTCTATAATTAAAACCAGGACTAGCCCTGCAGCCTGGTGCTGGTACCTAATTTACGGTGGAACCCTACAAGTTTTGTTCCCCACAATTTTAGGTACCAGGACTGGATGGGAAGTCCAGGGCTGGTTAGCCTTTTGGGAGGGAACCTCACGTCATTTTTTGCCATTCACAAACATACACAAATCACACTGATTTGTGTATGTTCGATGGCAACTCGCAGCTCAGGAGGTGGTGCATTTAAAACTTCTATTGAGTCCCCGATTTGAGTGTAAAATGGGTGACTTTAGCAAAACGAATAATGGTAAATTCCCAATTTGTATTAAAAGAGTGAAAAGTACTTCCGATTTGAGCTGATGGTGATATAATTTCCATTTGTTCAAAACGACTGAATTTGCGGCATTAAACCACCTGATTTCAACATGAAAAAATGAAGAAATCACCTGAATTTAAGGATAGTAAATTCCCAATTTGAAAAAAAGTAATATTATCACCCGAAAATGCAAAACGGGACCAACACGAATCTTAAGGTGCTTACACACTTGGCGATGTGCTCACGATCCGACATCGTGTACGATTTCCCTTGAACTCTCCCAAGCAGCTCCCCGGCAGTCCTGTTCACGATTTGGTGTAAAAAGTGTCCTATGTGACAAACGATCTATTCTGCATCCTTAACTTTTTCCAGTGCATTGTGTCCCAGATTGGCAAATCTGCCCTACAGCATGGCAGATCTGAAGATGCGATGTACGACCTGAGGGACGCGCATCGGCATCGTGATCGTGAGTGGACACTCATGATTTGGGCATTTTTTACATGATTCATCACGATGCATCGGAATCGGCCAAATCATGTAAAATATCGCCAAGCGTGTAGGCACCTTTAGTAAATTTACCCCTAACTCTGACTAATACAGAATACAGAGCTGCTGCTGCTGCGCTGCTTCCGCTGCTGGCCACATAATAGTGCAGCTGAGCTCCGAACGGCCCGCGGAGGCACACAGGAGCGTGAGTAGTACTTCGTCCGACGTGCCCGCGGATCAGTATTAAATAGTTCCTCTTAGGGTGCTCAGATCCTTGCGCGGGCCGGCACAGGAGGAGGAGGCGGCGCCATTTTGTGCTGCTGTGTTCTCGGAGCCTGCAACGGAAGAGAGGGAAGAGGCTTCTTGGGAGACGCCGAGAGCGCAGCAGCTTGCTCCGTCACATTTGGGCTGCTGCCTTTTCCTTCTTTGTCTTGTTGTCACACTTGAGTCCGTGTCGCATTTAGAAGTTCGAGGCCATCATGGCAGATGTCGACAAACTGAATATTGACAGCATCATCCAGCGGCTGCTAGAAGGTGAGGCGGCCCGGGAAGGCCCGGTGCTGAGCTGCTGATTAGATACAGGCCGCCTGGCCCATGGGTTAGGGGGTATGATGTCCTGTTGTTACCAATCTCTATCAGGGTTATTATGTTGGTTTCTAACTTTCTACACGTTTCCTGAGCGCTTTTGCTGTGTGGAGCGATCTAAGGGATTCCAGCTGTAGTAGAACTAGAGGTCCCAGCATGCCCTGACAGCTGAAGGCCGTGCATGCTGTCACTTAGTTACACAGTGGCGGGGAGTTACCGGCTACTGAAGATTCATTAAAAAGTTTTTTAGTTACTGGTGGAAGATTGGAGCAGTTACACCCCATGTGCTGCACTTCCATGTACCAGGGGGTCAATATGTTATCTGCCCCGGCCCATTAGAAAGGGTCAATATCCATATTACAGTGGCTTCTTCTGTGATGCTTATCGCACAGATCTTACATGATACTTGCAGTATGTTTATGCAATATTTTATAGCAAGTACAAGAGACCTGTCACACTACGCTGTTAGTCACTGACCGGGGAGCTTTGCATTTAGCCTGTTATACACAGATCATTCCCTTGTCCCCTGGCTGGTGGGAATTCTAGGTCTAGCACCACAAAATGTCTTGGAAAGTGCTATAAAAAAAATCTTTCACATGCCAGGTTTTTGTATTTTTATATTATAGAGGGGGATGGAGAGCTTTTGACTTTCACGAAGGTGTGGCTTCTGCAAATGAAGTGGGCAACAGAGTGGATGTTTTACTCTTTACAATATTAAATGGTGCCAAAAATATTTTTTTGTAAGAAATGAGCCAGTGCAAATATAATGTAATATAAGAGGCAATGAAATGCTGTAGAGACCCACTTTGTATTTGGTTGTGATGTAATGGCTTTTTTTCTGTTGCTAAATCTTTTTAAAGGTCTAATTTTTCACACTGAAATTGCTAATCTGACTCATGTAGGCAGTGTCTAAAGAAGTATGTGTGTAATCTTGTGGTACAGTACTTGGTAATTATAAGGTGGCCTACAGTTTGGCATAGACACTGCCCACCTGTCATTTCTGGGAGGACTTGAATGTTATTTTGCTAGTGCTGCTTAACTGAATGGCACCCCCCGCCCATACTGCCTTAGTACCGGTACTGGCTAGTTGGCTCACTGCTGAGAGTCTGATTTTGGGAGTCCCATTGTAGGTGTGCTACTGCTCTCCATTTCTCTCCAACAGTAGTGTAGAACTGTTGAATTGACATAGGGGTCCGGTGATGGTGACTGAAGTGGGTAGATGGCTGTTTTTGGTATTTAGATCCGCCAACATGCATGTTCCAGGATATCAGCATTTCTATTGCGCCCCCCTTTATTAAAGGTGCCAGTGTAGTTTTCAGTCTTTTATATTTAAATACTTATTATAGAATACATTAATATATGTAACACATATTGGGCTGAGTTGGCAAATATGCCTAATGGGATAATGCTTTTACAGGTAGTAGGTGGTAGTTTTAAGTAAGAAAAAAGTTGTACAAAGATCTGTACATCTGCACTGATGGCTAAAAATATAGAACGCTTTCTGGGTCAGTTATGTTCATTTCTGGTGACCGCTTGGTGTGTGGTTTTGCAACAATAGGTCAACTCATGACCTTGGTTGCCAAGCATATATGCTTATCTCTGTATCTGTCCAACATGGACACTTGGCCAAATTGGTGATCATCTAAACTTAATACATATGCTAACTGTTTTCTGTCTTGTCTACACACTCTAGTAATGTGTATATAGCCCTTACCTGCACTCAAGTGCCTGCTGTATTCAGGTGGGCTTAGTGTAGTGAGTTCTGCCTATGGTCAGCCCCCTCTGTCAGCTTTGTACAGTTTTTTAGCTACTTGGTTAAAACTGATGTTTGAAACTGCTGGCTGTAGACATTAAGATGCTCCCACCTCCACCGCCTTTCTCTAGTGCTATATTTAATCTTGAGTATGTACAAAAAAATGCTTATACTATGTAGTTTATGAAAATAAACTTTTAGGCTTCTATTTGGCAACGTTAAGCCATCCCCAAGTTGGTTGAGTATGAAATGGAATCTTGTAATAAAACTGAGATGATGATGCATATAATCTATCACAATGCAAGCTGTTATCTGCTGTTAGCAATTTTGGCGAACAAATGCTCTCTGCTGTTTTTCGCAGTAGGTTTAACTGCTGGAAGCCTAAAACGCACCAGTCAGAAGGGTTCCATGCATTAGTGCAGAAGAGGAATTTCCTCCCTTCCTTGTAGTAGCAATGGCCAATTGTCAGGCACATATATGAAAGTACTCTTTGCCCAACTATTTCTTCCTTTGGCAATAATAATCTCATGAAACTCTAAAAGCTGGACAGAGGAATCTATCATTATCTGACATGTTGTTAAATGCATCTGGAATGTGACCTCTTTGGCCTGTGTGCTTAGTAATTTTCTGACATCACAAACGAACCTGATCTTCCCAATATTTGTCTCGTTAAACTGAACTCAATTACTTGTAGTTTGCAATATATTTAAAAAAAACTAAACCCCGAACTTACTTGCATAATTTCAGTTAAATTAAAAACTAATTTGTTTAATGCTAGCTTTGTCTCACAAAATACTGTTTGCACACAGTGACCATAATTTTGGAAATGGAGGTGATCCATTAATGATTGTAAACCTATTCCGCACTTCTGTCCACCTTCTGCAGTTAGCCAGTGTTTGGGCGGTATTCAATTGTTTTCGTGGCCCGGACCTCCCGTCTAAAGTGACGGGAGATCACGGGCCGCTATTCAGTTGTTCTTGTTTTTCGCACTGATCGCACCAAAAGTGGTTGGGTTTAGCCGCGTAACTCTGCTTTCCCCGACCAAAGTGCTGGGCATGATTGTGAAAAATGGCGTTTGGGTGCCCAAACATGTCACTTTTCGCCCATTTCAGTTTGCACCCCCCTGGGGCTGTGAGCTAAAATGGAGCGCTGGCAGCTGATTGCGCCCAACAGGAGCAACAATTGAATAGCTCCGTCGGGCGCCAAGGGGGCTGAAAACAATTGAATTCCGCCCTTTGAATACAATCACTCCTTTAGAGTGTAAGCCCTCTCGAGCAGAGCCACCCTGGCTTCCCAGCCTGGTGTACATCAACTGTACTCTGATTTATCCTTAATGTTTATGCATTTTTTTTTTTTTTTTACTGTATTCTGCCTCTTATGTCAAATTCTGTCTATACTCAACGCAGCAATGTAGCTCCTGGGATGAGTGCCCGTAACTATTCAATTGCCCTCATCGTGTCCTGTACTTAAGTCGGGAGATTCAGTTTATTGCAACTGACTGTGGTTTGGTCTCGCTAAACGGCATTTTCCATTAAAATCACTGTGCGATACTGTTGCTGCACGCAATGCTGCCCAAAGGCGCTAGTTAAGTCAGATTTGTGCTCAGAAGGCTGTGAGCAGAACTCCTCTAGAACTCATCCTCTAGTCGCAGGATTACAGCACAGCCAACTAAATTACTCCGGGAGCTACATTGCTGTCCTGGGAATTGAATTGCCCCTTAGGGGGCGATTCAGTTGTGTTTAGGGGATATCAATTTAGCAGGAGTGTTTGAGCACAAATTGCTAACTGAAATATTGCACATGCCACAACAAAGTTTCCTGAAATTCTCCCACACCTCTTACATTTCAACTGTAAATGGCCATTCCAGGGCAAAATTGTGGTGTTTCTACAATATGCCACCAGGGACAATTGTAAATGGCCATTCCAGGGCAATATCGTGCGTTATTTCTACAATATGCCACCAGGGACAAGTGAATATTAGGTGGTAAATGTAGCAGTCTCCATCGGTGAATGGATGCCGGGCACACCACCAAGGGTGATGAAAAGGGGATGCAACTTAGACACCCCCCTTTTCCTTGGCAACGGCCCCTTTTCAGGCATTCGCTCCTCCGGCACGTGCGGATGTGCCCTTTCTCTAGGTCTGGGACCCTGCCCGGTGCCGGACTGAAGCTGGCCACCCATCTAAAGATTATCTGTCCAACCAGCCAACTAGTTGATTTGGTTGGAGTGAAAATCTGGTAACGTATGGGAGTAACTGATCAGCAATTTGCTCCTAAATGCCAGAAAACAGATGAAAATGGATGTTCAGACAAGTTTTGTTAAATGTTTGATCTAAACAATTTGTTCAAACAGTTTTTGTCCATTTTCTGGCATTTGGGAGCAAATTGCTGATTGTCATTTACTTTCATACCTTACCAGATTTTCATTCCAACCAATCAACTAGTTGGCTGGTTGGACAGATTTTTAGATGTGTGGCCAGCTTTAGAGTAAACACTAGATCGTAAACAGTATTGTTTCCTTTTTTCAGTGTGTTCAGGCAAATTTACAAAATGTTGGAAAACTTAACTAACCTGCAGTTTCCCACATCACTTACCCCATTTTTGAGCATTTGAGACCTGCACCTGAAAACTCATGTCAGTATTGTCCATATTGTATTGAGCTATTTAAATGCCTGATTATTCATTGTCGGAGGAGTACCAGAGGTTCTGCACGGTCATGACATTTTTAAATTAAAACAAAACAAAAAAAAAAAATCTCTTTTCCCACACTCTGGTTTGCGAGGGTGAAATGATTTTGCTTTGAAACTTGTTTGAGTTTGGAATCTAGTTGTAAGGTTGTGCGGAGATTACTTTTACCTGCAAAATCGCCTCTCCAACCTATATTCTCTGAACATAAAAGATTAATAAGAGACCAGGAATACCCAGTAGTTTATTGATGGTGTTGGATATGATGGGGGGGAGGGGGTGCTTGTGTTATGTTTTCCCAAAGTTTTGACTGTCCTAGTAAAAGATTGTAATGTGCACTTTGGAAAATAGAAATATACATTTTCAAAGGTGACTGTCTTAAAAAAAAAAAATTGTCCCATCTTTGGACAGAATCCACAATTGTCGTGAAATGGCAAACTTAACTTGAATTATATGTTCTCAGTATCATGATGGCTTTGTCACCATGGTCAAAATGAAGTCTTATTGTAGTGCATTGTTTTAATTATAGTATTTTTGCTGTCCAGAACTTTCGCATGTATGCCTCAACTCCCAGATGGGTCTTCACTGCTGTTAACGCTGACTAAGTTGTTGGGAGTAAGGGGGGGTGGACACATGCTGCAATTGCAGTGTGTATGGTGACCCGCATCTAGTTCTTATTGAAAGTGGAGCCGACTTGCTTTGGCAGGTTACTGCTAACTTAACTGTGTAGTAGGGTAGATTTCTGGTGATTGTAGTATTTCCTTGATCATGAAATAAGCGGTATGGTCTGACTATAATCACTACTGCAACTGGCTGATGTGCACAGTGAGCGGCCGATCGCATGCAATGGAATTCCTCCTTAAACCACCCTTTAAGTCCTGAGGGGGACAAATAAGCCGTACATGAAACTAGCACAATGGGCTACCCCTCCTGTATACCTTTTGACATGTTCAAAATAAAGGCAATAATCTCAATGTTGTGTGACAGCCTTCACAAGATCTTAATGAACGTGAAGTACTCAGAAAATGATCTCCACCCCAAAAGGATGGAGAGAAAATAGTGATATAATTGACAGACAGAAATAAGACAGTGTTAATACAACAGCTAGCAAATAGTCCCATGCAATGCATATGTAATAAAATTACAATCCACTCTGAAGCAACTACATCGACACAAAGGAATGGTAGGATATAGAGCACTGTATACCTTAACCAAGGACGAGGTATACAGGGAGACTGACACAAACCCTCCTGAGACCAACGGCTACAGGGCGCACTGAGCATGGACCGTGAGCGTCTCATACACGTGGAGGGTAAGCGGAGCAACCTAGACACGTGAAACCCTTCGTAGTGGCTGGGTTGGGGAAGGAGCTGTCGGGGGAGCACCTACCTCCCCTAGGCTGCGTTAACCAGCTGGGTACGCTGGCCTCAGAAGCGTATGCTGCTGATCCCTGGCGTCAGACGATAAGGCCCAGGTGGTGTAGTTAGGATGTGGACAATCCTGGGAACGGCTGCTTCTGGTGTGTCTCTGACACTAGAAGCAAGGACAGCAGCGCGTGATTCCCTTAAGTGGGTACCTGACACCTCTGTACATCTGGTTGCAGTCCAGGTCACAGCATTGCGGCTGAGCCGCGACCCGACGAAATCACCAGCCCAGTTACTTGTGTTGCGGCCCGGCGGAGGTAGATTAAGTCACAGTATGTGTGTCTTAATTCAGATGCTTGATACTGCCAACCCAAAAAACATAACCTAAAAGAAAAGCTTAGGACTGCCAAGAGCAGTCACCTGTTACAAAGGTGCGTCTTGATCCTGATAGATTATATGCATCATCACCTATGGACCCAGAAAATAAATAACTTTGTATTCTATTGTGGTGGTTGGTGGTTAGTTTTTTAATCCATTTCTGAATCACTGACTTCAGTCATACAGTGGAAAAATACTAAAAGCATGAATACTTTCCACGTGTACAGTTTATTTAGCGTATGCATACTTATACTTTAGTTCTAATTCTGCATGGATTAATTTGAGGTTGGCTTCTTTAACTTATTCACAATTTAGGGGGGTATCCAGTTAGCCGCGGTAAATGACCGCGGCTAATTACTTCGCCCGGGGCTATCAAATTAGCCCCGAAGCCGGCACTTATCAGGGATTGTTTCGCCTGCCTCAGGCAGGTGAAATCAAATACTTGATGAGGTGTTTTTCTTCCGATCACGGCAGAGAAAATACATAGTATCTGCGAGAAAGTTGCAGACCTATGTATTTTTGTTAAAAAAAACAGCATTTTTGGGTGTAATAAACGGGGTTTAATAGCACAATAAAATCTGCGAAAAATACCCAAACATCTGTGAAAGCACCCTTTTTTATTTTTATGGCGAGAAATTTTTCGGAGCTAATTGGATACCTCCCTTAGTAGCCAACCAAATATGTTAGGTGATATTGTATTTGAAAAAAAAATGTTTTTAGGCAGTTATGGTCATGATACAGCAAAGTCTTAATCTACCTCTGTGTATTGCACTACTCGCTGCAGAGTCGTTTTCTTTAGTTGCTTTGGTAGATTTCACTTGCCCAAATTAGAGTTCGACATGAAATTGTATTCTCTATCTTTTTGAATGCATGCATTAAATCTCAGCAAAGATGAATAGTATAAGAACTTCAGAATTAACTTAGAGCTCATTTGGGGGAATTTGGTTTTGCAGGAAGTGCCACTGGGAATTGCAGTGTGCCTGACTGCACACCTATCAGGCTGTTACAGTAGTGCCAACATTGCATGAGGGGGAATGGGAACACTGATGCAGGCAGGATGTAATGGAACAGCACATCGTGCCGAAGTCCATAATTTAATCCCCCAAATTCAGACGAGCATTTTCTCATCACTGCAGTGTAAAAGCCGGTACAGACAAACAGAAAATTACAGTTTAGCCCTTTTGTTGTTTTGTTATTGCATGCGCTATAGGGACACTGAGGGGCCTATTCAGTTACGAAAAATGTTCAGGTGCGTACAAATCTTCCCAGTTATGGTGCTATCATATTGCTACTTTTTCTGTATGCTGTTTGGGACTGCACATCACGGTCATACAATTTGATTGAACCTCCTTTATCAATTCCAGTTCTTGCTGCATCTTATGAGTTGTGTTCTTGTTTTGGTTTAGAAATATTGTGTTGCGTCCTTTTCCTCCAAAGCTCACTGAATGCCATTTAAAAATTCAAGCAAAGTAAAAAATATTGATGTGCTTTTTGTCACTCCATTACAGCTTGCTAAGTGTCATGGCAACTTTTCACATGACATGAGGTGAACAGAGACTCTGCAAAACTGTTTTCCAAGGGGGAAATTCAATTGTATGAAATGTTTAGCTCTGTGACCTGAGTGCCTAGAGCTATTCATATGGATGCACTGTAAACTAGTGACTAGAGGATTTCTGCTCGCACCTTCCTGAGGTGGAAGCAGATATCTGACTTAACTAGTGCCAGGACGTTAGTTGTGTGCTTCTGCGTCTGCCAACTGAATCAGTATGATTTCAAAGCCCGGAAGTGAAGTTCCCGACAGGTGAGTATTTATTGTCTATTTACTAACCTACTGTCCCCCAGTGCGGTTAGTTGACTAGCATCGGGAACTCCTTCCTGGAGCTATTCAACATCGCTCTGAATTGAATCACTCCCATAGATCCTTCAAAACACATGGATGTTTGAAAGGAAAAAAAAGAAAGTTCATGATCTGTCTGCAGTGTTGCATTTATAGAACTAGGACTTTGCATAATATTGTGTTAATGCAGAATTACAGATCTATCCAATTTTGTTGCTGATCTAATTATTCAGTAATAGAAAATGCCTTAATGAGATTGAGTCTTGAGTAAGTAGACCAGGATGTTGGCTGTGCGTTACTCTTCTTGTGACCCACACATTTCAAGCCAACATTTCCATTGGCACTTCTAGGCTGTAAATAGTGGGTAATCCTGTCTTTGTCCCTGGAGCTCTTATACTTAACTAAATGTGTCAACCATACACTAACACTGCGTTAGATTGCCATGCTATTAAGGAAGTGCTTCTCTAACACAAGACAGAAGGGCAGCTTTGCAGAAATGTACTCTGAATTCTTATACAGCAGGGCCAGTGATGTCATGTCAACCAAAACTACCTGATTCGGATACTGTAAGGTTAATGTCTTATAGATGTTGATGCAGTGTCAGATGTCTGTAATGGAGTGGGTAGGTAATTTTCATATTTTTTTTTTCTGCCAGATATGCATTGCATTGCCATGTAATGGCATACCGGACTAAAGCAGGGTACAACACCTTTACGATCACTTGGCTGAACATGTAAATGCTTCAAAAGTAACGGGTGCACAAAACAATTGAATATTCTCATCACTTTAAATGGGAGATAGGGGGGAATTTGTTTTTTTTCGCACCCAAAGTATTATGAATACAATTTACCTCTTCCTTCCAAGATTATTTAATGCCAGAAAAGTTCTGCAATAATTACCTTCTCAACTTTGCATTTTGGGCAGACTTCTGTGTTCTCACTTTTATTTTTAACCCAGGTGCAAAGGTTAATTGTTCCTCCAAGAAAGCTGCGGGTTCTCAAGGACATTTACTAACTGCAGTCCTGTTGGGTAATGCTGGTCTTTAATGACCATGTTTCAACTGGAGGTAACAGTGTACATTAACCAGCAGATGTCTTTTTCCAGAGCAAGAGTGTAGGAAACAGAATATTCTATCATAGGGGGCATTTCAGTTCAGCGGGAGTTGAACAGTGCCGGAAAGTTTGTACCGGAGCTATTCAATTCAGCACGCTCTTGGGTCGATTAAATAATTTATTCTCATCTTCCTGAGAGTGTGAGGAGAAATCCGACAAAAGTGCAGGTCACGGGGCTTTTCCAGCTTAGCGCAGCACTAACAGCCTATTTGTTTTTTTTTTCATAGGAAGCTACATTAGTGTTATGCGAGTAAATTGTGTGTAGTAAGTCAGTTACATCTAGTTTTCCATCTTCCTGAATCTGTTGCACAGTAAGGCAATATCTTACTTTGGGGAGCACCATGTCTTGCGAGTTTAAGTTCCCGGGATGAGTGCCCGCAGTTATTCAATTGCCCGTGCTGAAACACTTGTGACTAGAAGATTTCTGCTTGCACCTCAGAAATCGATGCTAACTAGTGCTTTGGGGCTAGTCTTGCTGTGTAAACCCCACTTAAGTGCCAGGTGGTGATGCTGATGCCGGACGACTTAAGTCGGACAATGCAGTTTACCACGACTAAGCCCCTAGTATTAGTCGCAGTAAACTGCATCTCCTGATTTAAGACTGCATCTTAAGTGGGTTTACACAGCTTGGGCAATTGAAGAGCTCCGTGCACTAGGGTGGGTTGAAAAGTGGGTAAAAACAGAATTTTTCCGCATCGATTGCTAGGGTCGAAAAAACTTGTGGGACCACTCGAGAAGATGATTTCCGTTTAGTTTAGCAAAATCGGATAAGATCTTAGTCTGCCAACAGGCGCCTAAAGATTTCGTATTTACACCCTATAGGCATGCCCAGAGAACACCGCTGCAAAGCACTCTGGCAGTTCTTTTTTTGTACTGTTTAAGTAGCAGTATACAATAATTTTGACTCGTAATACACGCCTTGTTCACCGTATAGTGTCATATAGTAAGTGCGCTCAACATGGGAGTATCATCTATAATGCAGTAGAAGGGTATCTGTTGCCCTATGCCTGCAGCTCTGAGCTTGTTGCGAACACGTACATGCAACAACCCAGGACACACCACTATGGAAAGTAGGCCCTCATTTTTAGGAGTGTCGAGCAACGCTCGATATTTCTCGTAGTTAGTCTATGGTTTGCAGGGTGACGGTAGGTAATGATTCTTTAGTCCATACAGCTAGAATTCTGTTAGCAACAGCCCTAGCGACCTCTGCATGCAGTTGACTGGTTACGACATGTATCTAACAGAATGTCATGTCGAATGACATGGAATTGAAGAACTACTTTTTCGTAAGTCTGAAGAACCGTACCATCAAACTCCTGAGGGGGTCCTGAAAATAGAACAGTTAGTAGGTGGGGGAGGAGTTTTCTTTCTAGTGGAATCAGCCGGAGCCTTATACGAATCCATCCTAGTAATGGAAATTATTCGATGGGGTTCAGATGATTGACTTTCTTTAATTCCTCAGAGCTGCCCTGGCTCCTTCCTGGCTGCTGTGCGTTTGCATCAGGGGTATCTATTCGTTGAAGGCTGTCTCTGGGAATCAGTCCACCTCAGTGATACCTCTCATCTCTAGGCTGCTACTAGGCAACCAGACACATTGGCTCACTGATAGTGATAACCAATCAGAGCTATCAATCAGAGCACAGCCAGCCCCTCTCCCCTGCACTGCCTTAGTTTCTACTAGCACAGCCACAGCATGATGGGCAGGGAAGACGCAGGCAATTGGCAAGCCTTCCTTCACACCGAGTCACTCAGTGACTGCTGCTAGAGATAGAGGTATACTGTGTTGTCCAGCCTATCACCACTGCCAGAGTGCTTTGCGGGCATGCCTATAGGGCGTAATCTTTAGGCGCCAGTTGGCCGGCTGAGAGATTATCCGATTTTGAAAAACTTAAACCGCAATCTTCTCAAGTGGTCCTACAGGTTTTTGTTTTTTTGACCCTCGCAATTGATGCAGAAACCTTTTTTTTTTTTTTTTCAACCCTCACGTGCACTCATCCCTGGATCTTAACAAACTCTTATTCAATTGGTTTCCCCCCATTCGTGTTGAAATATGAATAGTCTTTTCTCTGCCTATGTAAATGAGGGCATATATTGCTTTTCTTCAAATTGTATGGAGGTGTTCTAATTATCAGCTAGTTGCTCCTGCCATCTTCCCATTTGGCTGGTCAGATGCACTGTTGTGTAGTGTGTGGCCAGCTTTAGTCCCCTGGGATGATTCCTAATTTAAGCAGGCAAGAAGTTATATGCCGAGAGCAAAAGGTGACTACACTCTTGACTTGTACCTCAATCTAAAGGGAAAAAGATCAGTTGCAATGTTGTATCTTAATCTGATTTATATAGGGGCCTATCCACTAGGCGACCTGAAAGACTGAACTACTAGCGTTCAGACCTTCATTTCGCCGAGGTGCGGTACCCGCACTGAACGACGTTCACTGAACGTCATTCAGTGCAGGAGTCCAATCTCCTATCTCTGAACATGCCGAACCTGACGAGTGTCGTCAGGTTGACTGGCATGTTCAGTAGATGGTCAGCAAAGGCCCAGCGTGCACGCGCATCGCTGGTCCTTGCCAGCTATCAATTACCCGACTTTGTGAACAATGTGACCAAAACCTCCTGGTTTTGGTCGGATCGTTCTAAAAGTTGTGTAATGGATAGGCCCCTTAAAGCACACTTATTGGGGATTCTGACAGACTGATAATATTTGCGCTGCTTTTACCTGATCAAATGTGTAAGTGGAATCTTGGGTAACAAATGGTTTTCTAAAGCCAAATGATTGGTAAAGGATCTTTCTCTATACATGTAGCAACAACAGACTTTCTGAACAGGCTTTTCCCTTCCACTTTCTCTGGTATAGCATATTGTAGCATTGGAAAGAATTTTTTTTTTTTTTTTTTTTTTACAAAACTCTGTTCCAACTCTATTTTTTATGTCTTACCTTGTAAGAAATTAATTTTTAACTTTGCCTGTACAGTAATCTTTCTCCTGTAATAACGTTGCAATGAACATAAAGGGCGGAATTCAATTCTTTATAGCCGCTATCGCGCCCGACGGAGCTATTCAATTCTTGCTCCTGTCGGGCACGATGAGCTGCCAGCGCTACAGTTCAGCTCGCAGCCCTTGGGGGATGAGAGCTGAAATATGCGAAAAGTGACACGTTTGGGCGCCCAAACATCTCTTTTTGCGATCGCGCCCAGCACTTTGGTCGGGTTTAGCTGCTTTACGCGGCTAAACCTGACCTCTATGGGCGTGATCAGCGCGAACATCTTGGACAATTGTATAGCGGCCCGCGATCTCCTGTCACTTTAGACGGGAGATGCGGGCCGCGAATACAATTGAATTCCGCCCAAAGACTCTTATCTGCAGTAGTGCTCCATTGTGGAGGTAGCGGAAGGATGTTGACACTATTTTGGAAGCTGGGCCTGTTCATTTCTACAGCTTGCTGAGTATCTTAATGGACTTCTTGTGCCCTTTTGTCCAGCAGGGTGAATTGCTCTGTTTTCCTCCAGAGCTCCTGTTCAGGATATAATACAGTGTTGCCCATGTGCTTACATGCCTCCTATGCACTTGTAGCCACTGTCTATTTTGATAAAACACTTTCTTAAGCCTATTCTGTACTTTTAGTTGGAGGCAGTTAAGAGTGCAAGTATTTCAACCACATCCTCGTATGTTAAAAAGCTTTATTGGCTGTCTTCTTGGTTGCTTTGTATATACCCAATTTACTGATGGTAATTTTCTGCTGTAAGGGGAAAAATAATCCAGTTACTAATGACATCCATGTAATAATGGTAAGAATTCCTGGATCATTTTGATTCAATGAGGCAATAAATTAATGTAAGAAGAAAAATTGTGTGCGCTATACTTACCACTATTTGTGGCTGCATACATGTAGCTGATATAAGTGGGGATTCAGTTGTAAGTGATGTGCAACAGAGCGTGGCCACAATGCTCAGCTGCACACCTATTATCCATATTCAGTTCTGCCAACATAGCAAGTATTACTATGCACCTCTTTTGGGTGCAAGGAGAAACTTGTGATGGGGATCTAGGTAAGGGATTTAATTTGGCGCAATGGCCGGAATGTGCTCTACCGGATTGGCCTAAAATGTAAGCATGTCAAAGTTTAATTCAAGATTAGAGGTTAGTGTGATACAGGTTGAGTCTGCCATATCCAAATATTCTGAGATATGGAATTTTTTTTTTTGCATGACTGAGCCATCATAGATGAAGGTTTCAATATCTCAGTGTACACAAACTGTTTAAGGCACAATTAAAAATATTCCTTCAGGCTTTGGGCAGAATTCGATTGTTTCCAGCCCCCTGTCGCACCTGACAGAGCTATTCAATTGTTGCTCCTGTTGAGCGCGATCAACTGCAGGTACACAATTTCAGCCCGCAGGGTGAGAACTGAAATGGGTGAAAAGTGACCTGTTTGGGCGGCCAAACGGCACTTTTCAAGGTCACGCCCAGCACTTTGGTCGGAGGTAGCGTTTTACCCGGCTAAACCCAACCTCTATGGGCATGATTGGCTTAATGATCGCCATCAATTGAATAGCGCCCTGCAAACTCCTGTCGCTTTATGGGAGATCGGGCGCGCTAAAACAATTGAATTCCACCCATTGTATGAAGTGTAAATAATACAAATTAATTTCACATTTGTAAACAAGCTTTAAGGCACAGTTATTGAAAATATTGTATAGAATTACCTGCAGGCTGCGTATAAGGTGTATATGAAACATAAATGCATTCTGTGTTTTACATTTGGGTCCCATTTCCAAGATATTTCATTATGGTATGCAAATATACCAAAATATGGAATATTCTGATATCCAAAATACCACTGGTCCCAAGCATTTTGGATATGGGACACTGAACCTGTATCACTGTTCAGACCCAAAGGGCGGAATTCAATTGTTTCCAGCCCCCATCGTGCCCGACGGAGCTATTCAATTGTTGCTTCTGTCATGCACGATCAGCTGTAAGCGCTCCATTTCAGCTCGCAGCACCAGGGGGGTGAGAGCTGAAATGTGCGAAAAGTGACCTGTTTGGGCGCCCAAACATCACTTTTTGCGGTCGCACCCAGCACTTTGGTCAGGGGTAGCTGCTTTACAGGGCTAAACCCGACCACTTTGGGAGCGATTAGCACGAAAAATGGCAGCAATTGAATAGCGGCCCGCGATCTGTCACTTTAGACGGGAGATCAGGACCGCGTAAACAATTGAATTCCGCCCAATATTGGGGAAAATGGCTATTCTATCTGGGATAAGCCTGGCTTCTGAGAACATTCCAATTGGAGGGTAATCCATAACTGGGTAATTAGTTGAGAATGTATTAGTTACATAGTTTAGAGGTGGTCAGAAAAGCTAGGTACTTCAGTAATCTACTTCTGAGGTGACTTGCCGTGTTTCCACCTGTCTTGGTTTGAGTGGCCTGATCACTTCCAGTTTCATTATGGCCTGTTAGTGCAGTGAGAGGACAACCACACACAAGCATGTATCTGTTTGCTGACTGCGATTTATGCCATGCCTCATTCTATCGCTTTCTGCAGAATTATTCTGGAATTGCACTTTCTAGATTATTGGGAAAGTAAGGAAATATTGGTTGTACTATTGCAGAGTGCAACCAGCGTTAATCTCTCCACCTCAAATTAACAACTTTGGGAACTGTTTGGTCATGTCAGAAATTATTAAAACTGTTTAAGCATAGTGTACTAAAATTTACATTGTTTCTTTATTCTATACTGTAACTAATACTGGAAACGCTCCACTCTTGGCCATGTTCTCTGCTGCATTTAAGGTACAAAATATATCAATTTCCTGTGGCCTAAAAGTGGTGCCGTAGGCTTTGAAGTGACAACCCATACATGCTAAATGGTTGTAATCTTTTTTTTTTTTTTTTTTTTTTTTAATTGTCATTGATTCCATTTGTCAACTGGTAGTACACATACTTGTGTAATGGCTATTTTTCTAATTTCACACTTAAGTAACTTTAAATTTGCATACCAAGCCTTTCATTACACTGAATCATGAATATTCTACATTATTGATCTGCTCTTCGTATACTTTTAAAGCCTCATTTTAAAATATTGTATTCTTGTTTTCATACACTAACTATTGAGGGTTTCCCCCCCCCCCCCCCACATACTGGGCAGCTTTATTTTGGCACTGCAGTTTAGAGTTGAGTAAGATATATGCCCATCTCTAATAATGGTGAGTACACACTGGGTGATAACGTGGACGACTTAACGATATCATTCAGTCGTCCACTTTATCGTCCATTTTTAAGCCCAAAAAGATCGACGACGCGTGTTCCCGCGGGTCGTTCGTCGTTCGTCGTCATCGTTCATCGGGCTGACATGCAGGCCATGTCTGGGAATTGGGGAGAGCCCGGCGCTGAACGATATCGTTGATATCGTTCAGCGGGCTGTGCTCAATGTCATGAACGACATTGAGCACACCCTACCGGGGACACACTAGACGATATCGCTCAGGGAGCATATCGTCTAGTGTGTATGCCCCTTTAGGGATCGAGTCAATTCAGCGCAATGCAAAATAGCCCTAAGAGGGAGCTCCCGGAGCAATTCAATTCTGCTCGCTGTTTGGTATGACAGTTGCCAGTTAAGTCGGATAATGCCGGTTCTCGTGACTTAACACGGGTGTTTAGTCGCGAGAACTGACATTCTTAGGACTGAAGTGCCGGCAGCGAGGCTATTTTCGCCGCACTATGCCAAAAAACAGCCTCGCGTCCGTCACTTTGGTCCGACTAAAGGATTTTTTCTCGCACCCTGAGGGTGCGAGGAGAAATCTGACAACAGTGAGCTGAATTGAATTGCTCAGGGAGCTCCCTCGCAGAGCTATTCTGCATCACGTTGGATTTAATCGAGCCCTAAATCTGTACACATTCTAAATTCCACCTGAAATTTAACATTGCACTTTCTATTTGTAAATATTCGGGGGCGGTTCAAATGTTAGAGCGGGCTCGCGACGGAGCAGTACAAATGACCAGGACTTTAGACAAGTTTAGCTGCTATACACAGCCAAACAGTGTCTAATTAGACGTGACAAGCGTGATAATTAATGGACGCCCAAAAACAATTGAATTGTTGCGTTGTGCACCCATTACGGCGCCCAAAACAATGGAGTCACCCCCTGTATGTTTTTGGTGCACCTGTTTTGGTGGTAATTAAATACAAATATTTATTTTTGCACCAGAACATATTTTACTGAATTGTTTTTTATTGCTTCTAGTAAGAGGATCAAAGCCTGGAAAAAATGTCCAGCTTCAAGAGAACGAGATTAGAGGGTTGTGCCTGAAGTCTCGAGAAATCTTCCTCAGTCAACCAATTTTACTTGAACTTGAAGCTCCTCTCAAAATTTGCGGTAAGTACAGGAATTTGTCTAGGTAACCATCTCATGAAATGTAATTTATTTATTTATTTTTTATTTTTTTTTGAATGAAGTGGATAAGGATTCGCATATATCTCTGCATGAACGTAGGGTTCTGACAGTCAATTTAAATAGTAAACCATTATTAATCAGTGTTTTGCTATAAAAAAAAGTGCTTTTGTGTTTTTCTATATATATATATATATATATATATATATATATAGTGATTTTAATTGTTGCTCTCACTGTAACTGTTCTAATGAGGCTTGTTTTAGTCTCTATGCCAGGGTAAACGTCAGCTGGCTACAAATGCTACTTATTTAATGTGCGTCATAGGGCTCTATTCATTTCAGTGCGATGCTGAATATCCCCGAGAGGGGGCTCCTGGAGCTATTCAATTCACTGCGCTGTTTGGTCCGACAGTTGCCAGTTAAGTTGGAGAATGCCGGTTCTCGCAACTTAACATATGGGTGTTTAGTCACGACTAATGTGTCAGCCGCGTGGTTTTTATCGCCACGCTAAACAGGAAAACTGACGCACAGCTGGCACTTTTGTCAGATTTCTCCTCGCACCCTCAGCCTTGAATTGAATCAATCTGAGAGCTCCCTCCCGGGGCTATTCAGCATTGTGCTGCATTGAATCTAACCCATTAAATTTCACCTTGTTGACCTGCTTTAACTATTTTTATAGTGATATGTCCTAGCCATCATAATGCCGCTGCATGTGTCACAGAGCTCTTCATAATAATGTGTAGTAGATAATGTGTGTAATACACACACACACACACACACACACGCCCTTTCCCCTTTGCCCCTCTAGTAAGTACTAACAGAACTATCAGTACATGCTTGTCTGCACAGACCACAAGTGACTGCCTCCGAGTTGTAATAAATCCCTTTCTTTCCAGGTGACATTCATGGACAATACTATGACCTGCTCCGACTCTTTGAATATGGTGGTTTCCCCCCAGAAAGCAACTATCTATTTCTTGGGGACTATGTGGATCGAGGGAAGCAATCTTTAGAAACCATTTGTCTCCTTTTGGCATACAAAATAAAATACCCAGAGAATTTCTTCCTCCTCCGAGGCAATCATGAGTGTGCCAGCATCAACAGAATCTATGGCTTTTATGATGAATGTAAGTGCTGTATGTTTAGTAAACTGTTAGAAGTTGTGTATGTGGGGGGGGAGGGAGTGTATGAAGGGGAGATATGTGAAAATAATGGTAATTGCACACAGAGGGCCTGATTCAGACCCGCTCGCGATGTCAGTGGGAGTGATTTTGGCTCTGATAGAGCCAAAATCACTCCATGGCTTGCGGTCACCGAGACCCTACCGCAGGGTCTCGTCGCAAGCCCGATGGTCTTGACCATCGTGACCATCATCATGGAAGCTCGCATAAGCTGTGGGTGGTAACACACAGCTATGCGAGCGTCCAAGAGGCCGCTCCAAGTTTAGGTAGGAGGGCCCTGATTCAGAGCGTCCGGCTCTGAATCAGGCCCTGAGGCTGCAGTTTCCACTTCCCTACATGTAGTAATGCGGGGAAGCGCGCAGTAGAGCGCCCCTATCTTGTAGGTAGTGCGCTGATATGCTGGGCAATGTATGAATGGTCAGTGGAACTGACTGTTCCGACAGCTGCAGTTATCTATTTCAACAGCCGCAGCTGTCGTTGCCTTAAGCAGGGATAGCGCTGTCCCTGGCTGCCGGGCTCCTGGCTGCACTTGTGGTGATCTTGTGATGTCTAACGCATGCCCATTGGAGTCGACCACGAGGTGACACCGCGCATCAGCACTAGGCTAATGCGCTGAGGGCTCTGGTGGGGATCCCCACTCTGGCAGATGAGATGTTGCATCTCGTCGGTACTGCTTCCTGCTTTGCCTCGGTAAAATGTGTTATAATACATCTCCCCCATAATTTCTAATCATAAAACTTATAATACAGGAAGCTCATGTAGTTTCAACCGGTCCTTTTGCGAACGGGCATAATGTCTTTTGTTTGTGTATATATAATGCTGTTGTATGAAGGTTTTACAGGATTATCTAATGGTAATTTGTAGATTTGGCAGGAAAACTATAACCCCAACAAGTTTCCTCTCTGGAGAGCGGATAACAAATTGGAGTTTAAGATGTGCCCAACTCTTGTACAGGTGATGCCCCATAAATTCTGTAATGCCTTATCCAGAGATGTAATTTGTTTTCATAATATAATAGGGATGGACATCGGAGGCCCGGCATCAAATTATTGCCGGGCTTCTGACATCAAATCCAGTGATGCGATAACTAGGCATCACATCGCAAGTATTAGGTAGTATAACCATGTCGATTGTTATACTTGTGACCAAAAAGGGCAAAACCTCTGAAAGTGATTGGAGCCTTGCGACACCTCTGTCCATATTACTGTGGTGGAGTAACCAGCACTCTCAAGGTGCCCACACACATACTGATATACTTATGATCCGACGATGTGTCGATTTCCCTTGAAACTCTCCCCGGCAGCTCAGCACACGATATGCTGTCCAATCTTCATCCGATCTCCTGCAGCCAGACTTTTTTTATAGTGCATTGTGTCCTAGATTGTCAGATCTGCCGTACAGCACAGCAGATCTGACGATGCGATGTGCGACCTGCGGGGGCGCGCATCGTGATCGTGAGTGGGGACTTGCGATTTGGGCATTTTTTACCCGATCTGTTCCGATGTGTTTGAATCGGCCAAATCGGGGAATAAATCGCTGTGTGTGGGCAGCTTTAGATGCTGGGATGCCCCAGGCTCCCACTACACTGAGAATAGATACTGTGCATATGTTCTCCAGCTGCTCTTCAGTGGTGTGTGCTCCTTCCCCACAGCCAGCCATTAGATGGGCATCAAAGCTGCGTCCGATGTCTGGCAACCATTGAATTCCCAGTATTCGTTGGAAATTACTACTTCGGAGACATCGATGGTTGCTAACATCAGCTTCCGATGTCTTCCCTATAATATAATATATGCAAGTAAATTAAATATCTGCAATTCTTTAAACAATAACTGGTGGTGAGAGCCTTGTACTGCTCCTATGTAAAGCAGTGCAGAATTGCTTTGTTCAGAGAAATTAGTTAACTTAAACCAGATGAAGTAACAATTCTTATATTTTCTATAGGTAAAAGAAGGTATAACATTAAGTTATGGAAAACTTTTACAGACTGCTTCAACTGCCTGCCTATAGCTGCCATTGTAGATGAGAAGATTTTCTGCTGCCATGGAGGCAAGTGGTGTTCCCCCATCAGCTTGTATTGTATTTCTTTCTATCTTGGATTATCTAAATAGATCATTAGTAGTTGTCTGAAAATCTTTACTTTTAAGATGTGATCACATTTAAAGCTAATAAAAGACCTGGTTTGGATGTAATATTTACATGGATGTCCCCAGGGATTAAAAAAAAAAACAGGTTAAGGGTACCAAGAATTGGGCGGTGTTTCCCTTTTAACACTGATTTGTCCACATTTGACATGAGGTGCTGAGGGTTATTTGCAGAAGAGTCTATAGAGCATAACAAATCATTGCATTTTAGGGACGTAATCTCCCTGAGCACACAGCACCACCTACCTGCACTGTGAGGCACAAACACTGACGCACAGTACAATGATAAGCACGCTTTATAATGGGGGAAATTCCTTTTCATTTCTCAGTGATTTGTGATCAGCGTTCAGATGATTTAAGATATCTGCATGTTTTCAGTGCAACATTTTTAACTAGAGCTTACAAACATGTAGAATGTAAAGAAGTATATCATTAATATCCTCATCAGAAGGTCATGTGCAGTGCACTCTGTAAAATGTCTTAGAGGGCTCATTTTGGTACCTATACCATTAGTGTAGTGTACTTCAAGGTGGTCACCTATTTTCTCAGGAAGGTGCCTCCACATATTAGTCATTGTTCCAAGAAGGTGGACATGATGGTGTGGAAAAAGCCCTGCACCTAGATTTGGGATGCTGGTGACCAGCTGAGATCCCTGGTCTCCCTTCTCTAACATTGCATAGAATTGTCCCCCTCATACCACTATGCCTTACACTGACAAATATGTCAAACACTTGATCCTCTCCCACTGTTCCCTGCACTGATGATGTGGTCTTATTCATGCATGTAAGTGTTACAGGGTGCCCTCACATTTAGAAACTGAACAGTGGCTCTTTGTACAGGTTTATCGCCAGACCTTCAATCAATGGAACAAATCAGGAGAATCATGCGTCCTACTGATGTACCAGACCAGGGTCTTTTATGTGACTTGCTTTGGTCTGACCCTGATAAGGATGTTTTAGGTTGGGGTGAAAATGACAGAGGGGTATCCTTCACTTTTGGTGCAGAAGTTGTGGCAAAGTTCCTTCATAAACACGACTTGGATCTCATCTGTCGAGCTCATCAGGTATATTCCACCTGTCCATTTCTGTGCGTTAATAACCTACTTGTAGGAAATGTTGTAGCAAACTAGTAATGTGCAACAGACCAACCTTAAGTTTTTGTATCTCTGTATTGAGTGGGAATCTGCACACTTCAACATCTGTGGTAAGCAAATATCCTGGTTTTTCTCCTGACCTACTGGCAATGCAAAGAGCTTAAACTTTCCATTGTTTTGATAATGTCCTTGTACCAGTATATTAAAGTTATGATGTTCCTGCAACTAAAGTTGTATCTAACCTGCTGTCCTGGTTGAGTTGCTGGTGTCTGATGCAGTTCATATCTATGTGTCTGCTTAGTGTACAATATCAAATTTAGCAGCAAATCAGAAATTATTTAGTCCTCTGCGTCATTTGTTATGAAAAATAGAAATCACACCTAAGAGAACAATTACACATGGGGATGATGAAGTTGGTGCAGATGTGAGAACGTGGATAGAGCGAGTCCTACTGTGCCACTTTTAACATGCATATGGTGAAAACTTTGCACTTGTGCTGTAAATATTTAACTCTTGATGTAATGTACAAGTTATATATGACACTGTATAACTGCTATGAATGTATAACATGTCCTGCTGACTGACCTACATAAACTGTAACCATTTCATATTTTGGTTGACTGATAACAAACGTTCTAATATTGCACCTGCCTCCCATAGACGACATCTAGCTGTGCTTTGAGGTAAATATTGTTTATGAACAATTCTCACTATGTTTTCATATATTTCCTGTAGGTAGTTGAAGATGGTTATGAATTTTTTGCCAAGCGACAATTGGTGACTCTTTTCTCTGCTCCAAACTACTGTGGAGAGTTTGACAATGCTGGAGCAATGATGAGTGTAGATGAAACGTTAATGTGCTCCTTTCAGGTATATTAACTAAGTGATATAGCCTGTTTTTCCAAGCATAAGTATTTGACTAAGTTACCACCCTTTTAGAAAAGGGTATTTTACTTTTAATATAATCTGAGTACTTGTACAGTGTAACTGACTTCTCTTCTACCTTTCTCAACATATTGTTGGCTTAAATGAATGATTTATGGCTTCGTATTTCTTAATTACTGCAAATTATGCTTTTGAACTCCCCATATGCCTCCCCGCATAACATTTGTTCACCCCACATGCCCTACACATACTATGGGAAGTCACTCATATTTTCAGTACAGGTAATGCTCATAAATACATTGCCTTGATCTCACATAGCCAACAGGTACAATGCTGGGGGCAGAGGAGGGTGAGGGCAGGCAACAGTTGGGAAAGTGCTGGGGGCTGTGGCAGGAAGGGGGTGGGTAAGGGCATGTTTGGTTAGGAAGGGGGGGTAAGGTTAGCAGCTGGGGCAGTACTTGGGGGCAAGGAGTGGGTTAGGGTAGATGACAACTGCGGTGCTATTGGAGGCAAGTGGCGATTAGAGGCAGGCAGTATTGGGGGTATTGCTGAGTGTACGGAGAGGGTAAGGGTAGATAGTAGCTGGGGCAAGGAGGGGGTTAGGGCAGACTACTGGAGGTAGGGAGCAGGTAAGGGTAGATAGCAGTTTTGGTAGCACTGGGTGCAAGGAGGGGGTCAGGGGCAGGCACTACTGGGCGCAGTAGTTGCCTCCTTCCTCCAGGGAGCACTCAGCAAAGCAGTCTCATCCGAGCTGCAGCCTCAGTGCCTGGGCTAGAAGGTAGCTGGAGCTCTACAGTGTGCACCTCCCCGGCTTCCTGTGTGCAGAGAGCTGGCTAAAGGAATTGGAGATGGTGCGCAGGCTGCTGGAGGAGCCTGGCACCCACAACATGCTGGGGCAACAACACTGCTTCAGCCATCAGTGTCTAAGGGTGGCTGAGGAAGCAGAGAGCTGGATTCAAATAGTTGAGCGACACGCAGGGAGGGAGACACTGCAGGCAACATGGCGATTGGCTGTGGGGCAGGCGCACACAGCCAGACCTGTGGGGACCGCTTATTTCCTAAGTGAGTTCTAGGCAGTCTATTCAGGGTAAAAGACACGCTATAGAACTTAGTTTCGATCACTGCCTGTAATAAGGCGATGTCAAATTTAAATTGATGATGTGAAGCAGCCAGTAATCCATAATAGTTTTGGGTGAGCTGCTTACCACCAGCATTTTCTACTGTTCCTAAAGCGCTAGATGCTGTAAAGTTTTATATTTCAAGTAGAATTTGAATAATTACTATTTTCCAGTAATTTTATATTTGTGTTCTCAGATTCTAAAACCTGCCGAGAAAAAGAAGCCCAATGCAAGCAGACCTGTAACACCTCCACGAGGCATGATCACAAAGCAGGCAAAAAAATGAGCCACTCTTAGTGGGTTTAGACTTGTATTATAGTATATAATCACTTTTTTTATTTTAAATTGTGTAACATGTACTGGTCCGCTCCATCCATCTTGCTGTTAGTGGCTCAAATTTTTTTTTCCTTAATTGTGTTTGCTACATTGCTCACTTTTTTTTTTTGTCTGCTCCTTTCTTTTCATTCTGAAACCACATAATGTTTGTTTGCTCCTAAAAGGTTTCCTTTATGCCGGTGATATTGTACACTCCAGATCTCTCCCTATTTTTCATGTAGCCTTGTACAATTCACATGAACTGTAAATGCTGGTTTCATACTTTAGTACTTAAGAGGACACTCGTTGGCTGGTGAGACTAGGCACGTCACTGCTATATTCTGCATATTGTTTATACAAACCACTGTGAACATTATCATTTTTTTTAAACTTGTTTTAAAGGGATTTTCTTTTAATGTCATGTCCACACTTGTATAGCCATTATCAATATTAGAAAGATCTCCTTTGACTTTGCCAGCATCACTGGTTTGATGTATATTTAATTAAAGCACATTTTTTTTTTTTTTTCCCGTACTGTATTCTTTAACTGAAATTAAAGCCATCATTTTAACTGTTGTGTTCTATTTCCTGACACTTGTATCTGTTCCGGTGTATTGCTCATGTCTTCCACAGCAATGAAGTTGGATTTGCATCTGTGGTATTTGCATGGTAGCAGAAAAATAGTGCAAGAATGGTTAAGACATACCAATGCACTTTTCACATTGGCATTACATAAGACTGACTGGTTTTTTAATATGGCCTCAAAGGCATTATTACAACTCATTAAAATATCAGAATTAGGACATGCCAAAGTTGTCACTTGATGTTTACCAGCCTTTTTTATTTCTTAATAAAGAACTTTGAGTCACATGAGTATATTTGTTCACTTTTTGTTACTGAAATATGAAGGGTTTTAAGTTCCCATGCTGTTATCTCACCAACCATTTGTATGGGCTTATCATCTAGGTATTGGATCCTGGTAGTCAGGATGCTGACTGTCAGAATACTGACAGCGGCATCCCAACAGTCAGAATCTCCACAGAATTTGGTAAGTAACCCTCCCCTCCCTGTACCTGGAGCCAGGATTCTGACCACCGGCATCCTGACAGTCGGGATGCCAACTACATCCTGACTATACACTGTGGCAACATCTATTTTAGGCTGCTATGGTACCAATTATGACATTGTAGCAATAACTAGTATTCATACAATTCAGCCCACAAAGACCACAGAAATTAAACAGCTGGAAAAGTCTGGTTTGTCCATCCTGCAAACAAACTTAGTGTGTGAAATAGCCCTATGGCAGGTAGTCGAAGTTTCGGTCATCTGTGACCATTTTCAAGACCAACTTAATGGACTCCGGGCCTGATTCAGACCCGATCGCTAGATGCGCTCACACGCAGCCAAAGTATGCAAATAATGCGATGATCCGGAAAGGCATTAGCACGCCCACTATGTCTTGGCATGCAATCGCAGTGTGTATTTAGAAGCCCACCAGCCTATCTTAAGACACCCACTTTCCCTTAGCAATACACGTCATCTCCAGGAAGTGTTTGCAACAATCGGTAACATCAGACCCATACGCAGCACTTGTGGCTGACCATACCCTACCGCATGCACTGCGAGTGCTTCAGTGTTAATTCAGCCATGTGACGTGTAACATGACGCTGCGTCTTAATTATGCATGCCTCTGAAACTGCGTTAAGATGCTCACGCCTGCGTTCGCACCACCACTCAGTTTCCATTGACCAACCCGTTACCACCCAGAAATGTCTCATCCTGTCACTCAATCTAGCTAGGCGTCTTTGTACAAGGGGCGATCGCTTTGTGATGACATGGACTGGTTCGTGCACATGCTTAGCGTCTTATACAGATTGCAAACATCGGCAGGCTACGTGCGAACACAGCCTAGCAAACTGGTCTGAATCAGGCACTCTGTTTGAATTGCACTGATGTGCTACGGATGTTTACTGGAACTGGTCTCAGTGGACATGCTGCTTTGGGTGGTAAATACTTTTTTTTTTTTTTTTTTGTACTTTACAAGGAGAGTGCTCTATGTATTCTTATATGGTTGCAATCACATTCCTAGAATAGGGTTTGATATCTATATAGAGGTTGATAGATACACTCCTGCATTGATAGGCAGCACTCCCGTTTCAGACTCTTTAATGCTGCATCTTTCATCAGGATCATTTTGATATGTATCCTGATGGAAGACGCAGTGTTAGAGTCTGAAACGTTGATAAAGCAAACTTGCATGTGAATAAGCTTTAAATCTGTGGAGTGCCGCCCATCAATGCAGAAGTGTTTGAAAATGAGTCCCCAGTGGAAATCAAACCGGGACATCACTCCAGGGGAAGTAGAGCAGGAGATTGTCTAGAATGGATTTCTTCCACAACAGACTGGGGACGCTGTGGGACAACACTTGTCGCAGGGGATACTCCTTCCAACTTGGTGATTTGGTGAGCACTGCATGTATAGAACATGCAAATAACTAACTTGCTTTCTGAATGAAAAAAAAAAAATTGCTACCCTTTATGGTTAGATTTTAAAATAAAAAATTGCTTGGCACATGTTGAACTGTGGTGTTGAATTGATATCCGAAGCACATTTTCTGTTACTTAGATGCCAATGATACTCCAGCTGTTCTAAAAAAAAAAAAAAAAAAAATAGAAGCCATCCATATATGTGGCTTATTTCTAGGAAATATTTATTTATTTTTTTGGTGTTCCCAATTATAGGATTTATGCAAATATAGCTATTCAACAAATGCTTTGTATAGTTACACACCAAAACTTCAGTAAATGGTGCATTCTACTGGCTATTCCTCCAGATTTTATACACTTTGGTGTTTCTAGTCCAATGTAGAAGGTAGTTTACTGGTATAGAATCTTTTTGTATTTAAAAAGGCATGGGTTTACAAAGATGGGTGGGTCTTGATGTCATTGTGACATCCCTGTCCAACAGAATTTTCGTGGTTGTGCAGATCTTCTGGGCATACAGGGTGGATAGGTAGCATGTAACTGGTCTAAATTCAGTATTTATATATGGGGTGATTTTACAAATGCTGTATTGTGTTTGTTTTTTTTCAGAACAGTGTGTGGCTCTTGAGCACAGCTGTTCTAACAGATAACTACATTCCAAATGCATATTTTATTTAAATTAAACCCAATATACTTTTTTTTTTTTTTAAGCAAAACCCATAAGATACTTAACATTCGGTGGCACCCCTTGTAATTAATAAAATAACTAGCTTGATGGATATCTAAGGGTCTGTGTCAATACAGCATTCTGTTGTAAGTGGTCCCATTCTCTACTCCATGGCAGCATTTACAATGGGTTAGTTCCTTTCAAAGCTACGTACAGACCAATGTTTAGGTCAGTTAGTAGTCTGGAATTTTTTTCCATAAGTATTTACCATTGGTCCTGGTGATGCATCAGGCAAAGGACAGGTTCCCTAACATAAGTAAACCAGGCTTCTACTTCTGGGAGTGGACCAGCTTGTTGATCTCAAATAAGAATCTAAAATGAAAGACTAGTGCTTTGCTTATGTGCGCACACCACATTATAGGGGAAGCACTAAACAGGCTAAAAACAGTTGAACTGAGCGGTCACTCATTCATACTGACTTTCTCCATGCATATGTGTGGTGTAAATAGGGACAAGAAGCCTGATTCAAAACAGCTAAAAGACAATGGCTCAAGGTAACCCCACAGAGGGGAATTCGGTTCCCGACAGGTGAGAGTGAAAATTTGCAATGTTTGCACTACCATAATAACCCAATATTGTGCGCAGCCGCAGCACATCGTGCCAAATGTAATACGCCCCCCCCCATATCATCCTAAATTAGGGGTGTTATTAATGTACTGAATAGCTGTAGATTTGGATTAGTGACCAGTGTAGTAAACTACCCTTGTAGAACCTATTGGAAAGCAGATTAACAAATCGCGACTAAACAGTCTGTAACTTGTGATGGAAGATCTGCTCAAAATGGATTGTTGTAACATCTGTAATTCTCTTACAAGATAAATCTGTTTCCAGGACAATTTAAATAGATTTCAACTTCAGGGTCCATAGGGTATCCACAGGATACCTTGGGGTATAGGTGTGACGTCAGTCGCTGGGCACCATAGAGTTAAGCTTTTCAGCCTCCCAGGATGCACTAGGGTCCACCTCCTATACCCCGCCCCCGAGCCAAGGCACCTCAGTTTAGTTTGGTGCCCGGCCGGAGTCGGGTGCACCTGTCGGAGTGGGGGCTAGAAGAGCCCCTGAAGCTTTCTTCAGTGCAGCTGTGGCTGCACCTCTGGATGTACAGCATGGACATCCATGCTGTCTTCCCTACACCCCCGCCGGTACCAGAACGCCGGTACCGATCCGGGGATGCTGGTGAGCATCTGGGGTCACAGCTAGCGGTGACCCCAGATGTTCCGGACCATGGCAGGATCCAAGGGGGACAAAGGTAAGCAGCGGGGTCCCGCGGTGGGTCCCCGCTGGTCACATGGTCCTAAGTCCCCAGGCAGTGGGCTCCCTGGGGACTGGCTGCAGCGTGGAGCCAGGCGACCAACCTGTGCTTTCCACTACCCCCTGGGACAGCGGATCGCAGCAGAGCAGTAGCGCTGCGGCGTCCCAGGGGTTAAATGCATGCCAGGGGAGCGCGCCTTCCCTGTCTCACAGCCGGCGCCTCCCCCGCTGCACACAGCCCTCTCTGCACGCTGACGACTGGTCCTGTGGCAGCGCTCCTCCCCCAGGCCAGCCTCCTCTCTGCTCCTCGGCGGCCATCTCCAGAACGCATGGTGAACGCTGCTGGAAGCCTGGAAGGAAGCATTGTGGTCTGGGTCCCCCCGCATACCTCTCCTCCGCTGTGGTCAGGTCTGTGTATGCAGCGCTGTGTCTTACCAGGCCCTGTGTCTGTGTAGTTGAGTTATCAGCGCTGTTAGTGCAGGAATTGATTTTCTTTGCATTGTATGTGACTGTGCTAGCGCTGCTGCCTGTAACTTTTCTCTAAACTGTCAGCTTTATTACTGTCCCTGTTCTTTCTGCTAAGCCCTTGTGGTGCGGTGCTGCAGGGTGGTCTCTCGCCTATTTGATATATAATTGGTGAGAGAGGTCACATACGTGGTGCCATCATGTCCGAAAGTGATTTTCCCCTCCGGCTACAGTGTACTACGTGTAAAGTACCGTTAGCGGAGGGGGATGGTAGCGCGGAGGGCCTTTGCCAGCAGTGTTTGTCCATGGCGCGGCCTCTTACGGTTACAGCACCGGTACAGGAGCCGCCCTGGGCTTGTTTCGCTCAGGCGCTTACAGCCTTAGTGGGCCAGTTAGCGCCGCAGCACGCGTTTACACCGATGGGTTTATCCCAGCAGTCAGTGGTGTCGTCACCCATGCAGGGTTTCCCACGACAATTGGTGGTACCCCACAGTCTCCCTATTTCCCCGCTCCCGGTTTCTCAGGAGCCAGCGTGGGTTAACTCCCTGACGAGTTCTGTACAGCACTTGTCGGATGTGTTGCAAGGGGAGTCTGTGATGCGGCCGCATAAACGGCCGGTGGCGTCTCTGTCGGCTCCTTATGAGGATGACGAGGGGACGTCTGATGATGGGGAGATTCTGGATCCTTACCATCAGGAACCTCTCCATACTAAGGATGCTGATGCTAAGTCCAAAGTATATATTCCTGGACTTATTCGGGCGGTCCGCACAGCCTTGGTGATTGAGGATGAAGTTCCCCCAGCGGCTAAATCTAAGTATGCCTTTTTCAAAGATGTGAAGGGCGATGCCACAGTCTTTCCTCTTTCGGGTCAGTTGGTGGACCATTTAGAGGAGGCGTGGAAACAGCCTGGCAAAAGATACCAGCCGCAGAGACGCCTGGCGGTGGCTTATCCGTTCGCGGATAACTATTTTGCTAAGTGGGAATCCCCTCCACAGGTGGATTCTCACGTGACCCGTCTTGTCCGTAGTGCCACATTGCCGATGCCATCTATGTCCTCCCTTAAGGATGCTATGGACCGCAAGGTGGAGATCTGCCTGAAGTCCGCTTATTCCCTTGGGGGGGCAGCATGGCCAGCTATGGCCATTTGCTGGGTTGCCAGAGCGATGGAGTGCTGGGCGGATTCATTAGAGGCTTCTTTTGATTCCGACTGTCCGGCCGAACAGGCGGAGTTGATTGGTAATCTCCGTGATTCGGCCACTTATATCAACGAGGCGGCCCTAGACATTAGTACTCTGGTGTCTAGAATTTCTTCAGCAGCGGTGGCTGCTCGTCGCACCTTGTGGCTGCGATCCTGGAAGGCGGACGCAGATTCCAAAAAGGGTCTGGAGGCGTTGCCGTTTACCGGAGAAGTTCTCTTCGGTCCGGATCTGGATAAGATTGTGGCCACGCTGGCGGCAGCCAAATCGGCTTGTCGGCCGCTGCTCCTTCTGGTTCTGGACCATCGTCCTTTCGGTCATCTAGGGCCCAGGGCAGGCCCAAACCACAGTCGTTCCCTCGACAGGCTGGCCCTAAGAAATCGGCCAAGCCCCGGAAGCAGGCATGGAGTACCAGACGTCCGGCTCCCAAGCCAGATGACAAGCCTGCGGCCTGACGGTCCGGGCCTCCCTTTGGGGGATCCCAGGGTGGGAGGCCGCCTGCTGCAGTTCGCCCAGTGTTGGTCGGCCACTACGACAGACACTTGGGTTCTGGAGTTGGTTTCCCACGGATACGCCCTCTCCTTCCGGCACAGACCCCCGGCTCGATTCTTCACGGGTCTACCATCAGACCGGAACAAGGCTACGGAGCTGCGGAAGGTATTGCACACTATGCTCCAGGCTGGAGTTATGGTGCCTGTTCCATTCTCCCAGAGGGGCCAGGGTTTCTATTCAAATCTATTTTTGGTACGGAAACCCAATGGATCGTATCGTCCGATTCTCAACCTCAAAGCACTCAAGTCTTTGCGGGTTTCGGATGGAGACCCTACGGTCCATCATTCTGGCGCTGGAACCTGGGGACTACATGGTGTCCTTGGACATACAGGACGCTTACCTGCATGTCCCTATTCTTGTGCGCCATCAACAGTTCCTCAGGTTTGCAATCCGCAGCGACCACTTCCAGTTTCGGGCGTTACCTTTTGGCCTGGCGACAGCACCACGTGTTTTCACCAAGGTGATGGCGGTCATGGCGGCTTCTCTGCGGCTGCAGGGAGTCCGCATATTGCCGTACTTGGACGACCTGTTATTGGTGGCAGGAACTCCAGAGCTCCTGTTACGCCACTTGGACCTGACCATTGCACTGCTGCAACGGCACGGCTGGCTAATCAACTGGCAGAAGTCCACTCTAATCCCGTCTTGGAGGATTCTGCATCTTGGAGCCTTATTGGACTCGGGTCAGCAAAGGATCTTCTTGACGGAGGACAAGATCTCTGCCTTACAGTCAAGGGTGCGCAGTTGTCTGCACAGCCGCCGGGTGTCCCTACACTCGGCGATGAGGTTACTGGGCTCCATGGTGTCGGTGTTCGACATGGTGGAATACGCCCAGTTTCACTCCAGACCTCTGCAGCACCTGATCCTGTCCAAGTGGAACGGGCTGCCTCAGTCTCTGAAGTCCCAGACGATTGTGATCACCCCGGAGGTTCGCCTGTCCCTTGCGTGGTGGTTACAGACGACCCACCTCAACAAGGGCCGTCCGTTCTGGGTTCCAAATTGGGTCCTGTTGACAACGGATGCCAGTCTTCGGGGCTGGGGAGCAGTTTCGGGTCCACACTTGTTCCAGGGCAGGTGGACGCCGACAGAAGCGGAGCTTCCAATAAATATCTTGGAACTCAGTGCGGTCTTCAATGCTCTCCAGCAGGCACATCGGTTTCTCCAGGGTCACCCGGTGCAGGTCCAGTCAGACAACGCTACCACCGTAGCCTACATAAACAGGCAAGGAAGACCTCGCAGTCGGGCGGCTCTCGTAGAGGTCTCTCGGGTCCTGGTTTGGGCGGAGCGCAATCTTCCGGGATGAAGACCGCTGATATGGCGGGAGTGCTAAATTGGGAGGTGGACTTTCTAAGTCGCCAGGACATTCATCCGGGGGAATGGTCCCTGCACCCGGATGTTTTTCAACCACTGGTCGACAGGTGGGGTCTTCCAGAGATCGACCTCATGGCGTACGGGTCTCGCACAAGAGACGAAGGGGCGTCTCTGGTGGATGCTTTGTCCGTCCGGTGGACGTTCCGGTTCGCCTACCTGTTCCCTCCGGTCTCCCTTCTTCCACGGGTAATCCGGAAATTCAAACAGGAAGGACGGACGCTCCTGTTGATAGCTCCCGTGTGGCCCAGACGGCACTGGTTCTCAGACCTTCAGGGTTTGTCCGTGGACAGTCCTCTGCGGTTGCCGCTACGACCGGACCTTCTGTCACAGGGTCCTTGTCTTCACCCGGACCTGACTCTGCTGTCTTTGACGGCGTGGCTGTTGAGACGGCCATGCTGAGGTCCCGGGGGTTTTCCAGCTCTGTGGTGCGTACCATGTTGCGAGCTCGGAAACCGTTTTCCGCGACGATATACCATCGCGTGTGGCTTACGTTCTTCCAGTGGTGTCGACCGAGAGGTTATGCACCACGGGAGTTTCGTCTGTCTCGGATTCTCGCCTTCCTCCAAGCGGGACTAGATCATGGGCTTCGCCTTGCTTCTTTGAAGGTACAGGTTTCGGCCCTGTCTGTCTGGTTTCACCGTAGGATTGCTACAATCTCGTATGTGCGCACCTTTATGCAAGGTGTTCTCCGCATTCAGCCACCCTTTGTTCCACCTGTGGCGCCTTGGGATTTGGCTGTGGTCCTGAGGGCTCTCCAAGGACCGCCGTTTGAACCACTGGGCTCAGTGGATCTTAAATGGCTAACGGCTAAGACTGTTTTCCTTCTGGCTATTTCTTCGGCCAGACGTGTTTCTGAGTTAGGGGCTCTTTCTTGTAGACCCCCTTTCTTGGTTTTTTCATGGGAACAGGGCAGTGCTCCGCACTCGGCCCGCGTTTCTTCCCAAAGTTGTTCCCAGTTTCATGTTAACGAGGAAATAGTTGTTCCGGCCTTTAACTCACCAAGTCTTTCCGTGGGTGATTTCTCTTTGGATGTTGTGCGGGCCTTAAGGACTTATGTTGACCGCACTTCTTCGTTTAGGAAGTCGGACTCTTTGTTTGTCCTCTATGGCTTCCGTAAAAAGGGTTGGCCTGCTTCAAAGCAAACTTTGGCAGCCTGGATCCGTATGGCTATTGCTGAAGCTTATCTTCATGAAGGCCTACCGGTTCTTCCTTCTCTGAAGGCTCATTCCACTAGGTCTGTGGGTCCTTCGTGGGCTGCTACGTGGTCCTCTGTCCATACCTTCGTGAGGTATTACAGGTTTGACACCTTCGCCTCTCAGGATGCTTCCTTTGGGTGGCGGATTCTCCTTTCTGCACAGGAGCGTCCCCACCCTTAAAGGATACTGCTTTGGGACATCCCCAAGGTATCCTGTGGATACCCTATGGACCCTGAAGTAGAAAATATGAGATAGGGTAAGAACTTACCCTTGTTATCTGTTTCTACGAAGTCCATAGGGTTCCACAGGACTCCCGCCCTGTCGCACCTGGGCTGCAGATGGGCTTTGCTCTGGTCACCGGTTTTCCGTCTCCCTCTGGTGAGAATGTGATTCTTGTATGTGTCCAGATCTTTTTTCTCTCTCTTCCTTCTCCTCCGGCCTATGGCTTGATAACTAACTGAGGTGCCTTGGCTCGGGGGCGGGGTATAGGAGGGGGACCTTCGTGCATCCTGGGAGGCTGAAAAGCTTAACTCTATGGTGCCCAGCGACTGACGTCACACCTATACCCCAAGGTATCCTGTGGAACCCTATGGACTTCGTAGAAATAGAGATAACAAGGGTAAGTTCTGTTAAATCGTAAATAAACCTTTTAATACATTCCTTCCTATAAACCTCTAAGATTCACCTGCCTAGAACCTCTAAGACTCACCTGCCTAGAACCTCTAAGACAAAACCCTGCCTAAAAACCTCTAAGACAACGCTAATTGTGTACGCAGTATGACCGCAAATAAAGACAGGAGTGGAATCTTGTGGTTCCAACGCACAAGTATTATTCAGGTAAAAGTACAGTCAGTTACACGCAATCTATACATACATAATTTAGGCGTAAAAGGAAATAATACAGACCAAGTACGGTTATACATACGCTGCGCCTCTGGATCCAGAGATAGACTTCTCACTAGATATCCTCAGCTCACCCAAAATTCAGCATGAACTGCCAAACCAGTGTTTGGACACATGTATTTATTCCCCCCCAGACTGAAACAGGACAAAGGGGAAACTTCCTGCTGATCTCATTGGTTCCCAGAGGAGGAGCATATGTAACGACACATTTAACAGGTTGTTTCAAATAGACTTTTCCTGCCTCTAACAGCCGGGGTCTTTCTGGTAACGCCTCCTGTAACATTCCATCAACTAAAACATTTTGTTGCTTATAAGTTCTGCGATCCATAACTTGAGTTTGCATGATGCGATCTCTCCACCGATAACACCGGGATTCTGTAAAAAGCGTAGGCATCAGAACGAGATCAAACATACCTTGCTTATCATATATAATACCTTAGATATCAAAAACCTCTATTTCTTAGCATTTAAACTAACTTAACCAACTTGAATCATACATTTTGATGCTTATGGAACCTTATGTGCGAATATGTAGTGTGGGTATTCGGGGTTTGATATAAGGACGCTAGTTATTAATGGGTGAGATTTAAGTGCATAATCTCTCATACACGAAGTGAACATCCAGCAGTGTGGATGGCTGAGGGTTGTAATTCCACATGCCCTCTGTCAGCAGGCCCCCACCTGCTGTGTTCAAAGGAAAACCTCTTTTGTTCTCACAGACACTTGTGTGAAGTGCAAATGTATTATCACCTCAAACTATGGGATTAGGAGACATCTTGTCTAGTATTCAGGCAAATCCAATTGTGTAGATATTATATTACAATTGCCACAACTATACTTTATCTGCATCCCGGGATTCCCAATTTGTATGTAAAAATACCCATTGTCTCTCCTTATCTACTTAGAAAGCTGGTTTTTCCCGTTGCCCTTGGTGTTAACAAAAACATTGCCATCTGTTCTTAGTTAATGGGTTATAACTTGAATTAATGCTGACCACACAAAATGGTGTCTCGTGAGCTCATTTCCAAAATGGCGTCGCTGCGATTAAATTTTAAACTGAACTTGTCTCACTCAATTATTCAGCTTTAACAGTCCACCCTTTGATAGCAAACAACATGCTATCACAACCTAATTTGAATCTGTTTAGCCATGCATGAGAATATACCGTTCAATGTTATTATGGTATGACACAGTATGGTCATTTGAACCATTCAGATAATGCGTCTCCGGGAGGGACATAAAACTGCCCTTATACGCACACCGCGGATCCTTAAGGGATCATGGGAAAGATGTGGGGATGCACCTATCCTATAAGGAGAGCCTTGGAAGGGGTTGGGACTGCATTACCTAAGATGACTTAAAACAACATAAACGTTATATCCATGCACGACCACTCAAACTCAGGCTACATTGTTATACACTACGTCATAACTCAGGATTGAATTACAGTTCTTCCTTATTATTGTTATTCACATTTTCACAACAATTTACTGTACTGAAATTGGACCGGCACTCCCCTGATTTGGTATAGCACTCCTCCTCCTGACTCCACTCCATCAGCTCCGCCATCAGCTCACATCTCCTTTATTGGTCCCCCATCACAGACACCGAGCATCCCCAAACAGATCATCATGACAAAAAAAAATAAAACTCTTTTTAATCCTGCCGGCACAAGCTCGCAATCGACAGGTCCACGTTATCGGCCACCGGTTGGTTAACCTCCCTATAGTGAGCGGAATGGATCCACGTATCTTCCCTGGCCACCCTTTGAGGATGCTGTATCGTCAGATACGGACCTTTCCACCGATCAGTCAAACAACCTGAGCTACAAAAAAAATTTGGATCATAACAAATTCCTCCAGATTTGACATCATGACAGGTTGCATTAGACATGTTAGTTAATAACACTTCCAATTTCGGTTATTCTCATTCATCTTCGTGAGACCCTGCACAGTAACCTCATTATCAATTTTTCACATGAGGCTGCCTGTTTGGACAGTATCTCAAAGGGGGGGGGGGGCAAATAAAGGAAAAGACAGTCTGGGATAATCTTAGTGTTGTTACCCATCATCTTACGCATGTTCTGGAAAAAGTCACTTGTAAAATAAGTCCCCCTATCACTTTTAGTAATTCTAGGGATATGGTATCTGCATACAGGTTCTTGCAATTAAATCTTGTTATTAATAGCTACTGCTCTAAATAATGCCTGTGCCGCTGGGTTGGATAGTTTTCCGAGTAGTCGACCTCAGCCTGGCATGGCTGCCGTTTATCCTTAGCAGCCTTGTGTCCTATGAGTGGGAGATAAAGCACAACAGTTTAATATCATTTAAACATGACCCAAAATACAACAATAAATCATCCACATTTTACATTAGAACAGATCCATTGATAGGTTGAAAAAAAATATAAACAGTCATATAAGGCCTGGGAGAAGATACTGGGGTTACCAATGAACTCATGGGAATCTCGTGTTCCTGTATGGTGTTCTTCGCTTTGCAGTACTTACTTACGTGTCCCACTTGGTGACAGTTAAAACAATTTTGAACGGGGTGGATGAAAAGATTGTTGTGGGATTTGAGCAAGAGGGAAAGGTGGTGGGTATGGGTAAGGATAGGGAGGGTAAGGATATTGCGGGGGATATGAGTATGGGACCTGTGGTTGTGTATGATATGTGGGGTAAGGATGTGTTTGCTGTGGTGTGGAATTGGTGAGGACGTGTAATTGTTCAGGTGCAGGTGTGTGTGTGGGTGCAGGTGTGTCGGTTGGCTGTGATGTTATTGTCATTCCTTCCAGAGCTTGTATACTGACAACCATTAGTTTTTCGCTCTGGGTCTCTCTCTTTTTGGAGATGTTTTTATCATGTTCTATGGCAGACTCTATGAGGTTATCTATTGTAAGTCCCCTCCAGCCAGGTTATGAGGTCTGAACCCGAATCTTTAAATTGTCTTTCAGACCGTCCATGAGTACCGTGACTATCATTCCCCTGTGGTGAGTGCTATCTTTAATATCTTCTATCCCAGTGTACTGGGTGATAGCCTGCAGAGCCCGGTCGCAATAATCTTCTGCAGTTTCACTCTCCTTTTGCTTAATTGTGAAGATTTTGTTCCAGTTAACTACTACTGGAAAATATACACCCAATTGAGTCACAATGCGGGAAATATTACCTTGGTTTACTTGGTCTGTTAAGGGAACGTCGCCATCCAATACACAGTCCGTGATAAATTTTGTCACGTCGGTATTGTGTGGCAGGCAGGCCCTTAACACTACACGCCAATCTTTATTAGTGGGCTCATGAGAACTACCCAAATTTCTCAAAAATCTTTGACATTTGGCTAGTTCCTTTTTGGGATTGGGGAAATCATTTATGATGGAATTCAGTTCTGCTCTTGTCCATGGACAATGCATTATTACTTCCCTCGTGGGCACTACACCGTTTGCATCTGCATTTCCATTCGGAACAGTTATTGTCCGAATGGGATGCAGACCGGCAGCGTTGCTACCTCTGACCTGATTACCTGGCTAGGGGTTTAATCTGCTGCTGCTACGTACGGTATTAACAACTTCCTCTATGGGTGCAGAGTGTGTTAACACTTCCCTTGCTGTTACCGATGGAGATGGCGGCACCACCCATGATTGTGGTGATGCAGCATCTATCATTTGCACAGCATGGGAAATGGCAGACATTACAATAGGCTCATCATCCATATCATAAACACTTTCTTTATGGTTGCTTAAGAGAGGGTACAAGTTGCTTGTTACATTTTTATTGGTATTTTTGGTAACCGTACTTGCACCTCCATCCACATAAGGTGGGGGAGGTGAGCGTGAACTGCTGGCAATACTCTCCACGCCGCTACTTTGCCGCACGTGCGCGCCAATTTGCGGCTCGCCCGTATTGCATCTCAGCGTCGTGGATGTATTTTCTGGCAATGCGTTCGCAATGCTAGTTTGCGTCGTTTGCACATTTTTAAGCCAAGCATCCCCTTCATGCTGCCATATTTTTAAACATTCAAAATACTTAATCTTTTTCTCTCGGGATCTCACCATACTGATGTGATCCTGGACATTATCTAACACATTTTTATCAAAACTACCAAGTCTGGGAAACGGTCTAACACTCTTTCTCGTCATATTAAACCATATATCACAATACCTTATTGCATAAGTACCGTACTTAGTATGCATAATACGACGGGCTGATCCAATTGGAGCTTCCATTAGCAGCACATCATTGCTTAACATTTCTACCGTTTGCGTGGCTCCCATTTTGAGACAACTCCTACGCTTTTTCAATAAAAATTTAAACTGGTGAAAGACAATCAAGATACTTTCACTTACCTGTGAACGATTTAAGTCGGCGGCGTCCACACACCTGGATAAGATTTCGTAAGGCAACTTCCACACCAGGATAAGTTTTGAAACAGGCAACTTCCAGACCCGGATAAGCTTTAGTAAGGTAACTTCCAGACCTATGAGAGTTTATATGTCGGCCACTCCCACGCACCTCTATACAACAAAGACAACATGTACACCTGCTACTGTGTTTAGAACGGTAAAGCTGCTTACCGAGCGACTAGGCTAACCCTTGCACCTAGCCCTTAAGGATCATACGGTACCCTTAACTTTAGGGAATAAATTACCCCTATCAACAATACACACACTGTTACACACTTTTTTCTCTGCGCAGAAAATAAACGTTTAACCCAGATATTGGTAGATAGAAAAAAAAATGTAAACCTCAATGGCTTTGTTCAAACATATGGCAGCAGAACCGGAAGTGCGTATACGCTATTGTGCAAACGGCCGCATACACAATTATGCGACTACCACACAACCGTATAATGACTTTTTAACTGCGTACGCAAAAATGCGTTTTAGCCGCGTACGCAATACTGCGGCACCCCTCTAAACGTAAGGTTCTATCAACAAAGGAAAAAGAAACTTTTTCCTTTCTTGTCCCTGGATTCTGATCAGCGCTTCCTCTACACAATAACCGGCAGTACGCTCTCAGCAACACTGTGGTAATGAGAGACTAATGCGTCTCTCAAAAGGCGCCTCCACCCTTTTGCTGAGAGAGGACTGACGGAGTGTTATCGTGTATCAGATAGTGTGATAAACCGATGCGAGCCCCCACTGTTAAATCGTAAATAAACCTTTTAATATATTCCTTCCTATAAACCTCTAAGATTCACCTGCCTAGAACCTCTAAGACAAAACCCTGCCTAAAAACCTCTAAGACAACGCTAATTGCGTACGCAGTATGACCGCAAATAAAGACAGGAGTGGAAACTTGTGGTTCCAACGTACAAGTATTATTCAGGTAAAAGTACAGTCAGTTACACGCAATCTATACATACATAATTTAGGCGTAAAAGGAAATAATACAGACCAAGTACGGTTATACATACGCTGCGCCTCTGGATCCAGAGATAGACTTCTCACTAGATATCCTCAGCTCACCCAAAATTCAGCATGAACTGCCAAACCAGTGTTTGGACACATGTATTTATTCCCCCCCAGACTGAAACAGGACAAAGGGGAAACTTCCTGCTGATCTCATTGGTTCCCAGAGGAGGAGCATATGTAACGACACATTTAACAGGTTGTTTCAAATAGACTTTTCCTGCCTCTAACAGCCGGGGTCTTTCTGGTAACGCCTCCTGTAACATTCCATCAACTAAAACATTTTGTTGCTTATAAGTTCTGCGATCCATAACTTGAGTTTGCATGATGCGATCTCTCCACCGATAACACCGGGATTCTGTAAAAAGCGTAGGCATCAGAACGAGATCAAACATACCTTGCTTATCATATATAATACCTTAGATATCAAAAACCTCTATTTCTTAGCATTTAAACTAACTTAACCAACTTGAATCATACATTTTGAAGCTTATGGAACCTTATGTGCGAATATGTAGTGTGTGGGTATTCGGGGTTTGATATAAGGACGCTAGTTATTAATGGGTGAGATTTAAGTGCATAATCTCTCATACACGAAGTGAACATCCAGCAGTGTGGATGGCTGAGGGTTGTAATTCCACATGCCCTCTGTCAGCAGGCCCCCACCTGCTGTGTTCAAAGGAAAACCTCTTTTGTTCTCACAGACACTTGTGTGAAGTGCAAATGTATTATCACCTCAAACTATGGGATTAGGAGACATCTTGTCTAGTATTCAGGCAAATCCAATTGTGTAGATATTATATTACAATTGCCACAACTATACTTTATCTGCATCCCGGGATTCCCAATTTGTATGTAAAAATACCCATTGTCTCTCCTTATCTACTTAGAAAGCTGGTTTTTCCCGTTGCCCTTGGTGTTAACAAAAACATTGCCATCTGTTCTTAGTTAATGGGTTATAACTTGAATTAATGCTGACCACACAAAATGGTGTCTTGTGATCTCATTTCCAAAATGGCGTCGCTGCGATTAAATTTTAAACTGAACTTGTCTCACTCAATTATTCAGCTTTGACAGTCCACCCTTTGATAGCAAACAACATGCTATCACAACCTAATTTGAATCTGTTTAGCCATGCATGAGAATATACCGTTCAATGTTATTATGGTATGACACAGTATGGTCATTTGAACCATTCAGATAATGCGTCTCCGGGAGGGACATAAAACTGCCCTTATACGCACACCGCGGATCCTTAAGGGATCATGGGAAAGATGTGGGGATGCACCTATCCTATAAGGAGAGCCTTGGAAGGGGTTGGGACTGCATTACCTAAGATGACTTAAAACAACATAAACGTTATATCCATGCACGACCACTCAAACTCAGGCTACATTGTTATACACTACGTCATAACGCAGGATTGAATTACAGTTCTTCCTTATTATTGTTATTCACATTTTCACAACAATTTACTGTACTGAAATTGGACCGGCACTCCCCTGATTTGGTATAGCACTCCTCCTCCTGACTCCACTCCATCAGCTCCGCCATCAGCTCACATCTCCTTTATTGGTCCCCCATCACAGACACCGAGCATCCCCAAACAGATCATCATGACAAAAAAAATAAAACTCTTTTTAATCCTTCCGGCACAAGCTCGCAATCGACAGGTCCACGTTATCGGCCACTGGTTGGTTAACCTCCCTATAGTGAGCGGAATGGATCCACGTATCTTCCCTGGCCACCCTTTGAGGATGCTGTATCGTCAGATACGGACCTTTCCACCGATCAGTCAAACAACCTGAGCTACAAAAAAAATTTGGATCATAACAAATTCCTCCAGATTTGACATCATGACAGGTTGCATTAGACATGTTAGTTAATAACACTTCCAATTTCGGTTATTCTCATTCATCTTCGTGAGACCCTGCACAGTAACCTCATTATCAATTTTTCACATGAGGCTGCCTGTTTGGACAGTATCTCAAAGGGGGGGGGCAAATAAAGGAAAAGACAGTCTGGGATAATCTTAGTGTTGTTACCCATCATCTTACGCATGTTCTGGAAAAAGTCACTTGTAAAATAAGTCCCCCTATCACTTTTAGTAATTCTAGGGATATGGTATCTGCATACAGGTTCTTGCAATTAAATCTTGTTATTAATAGCTACTGCTCTAAATAATGCCTGTGCCGCTGGGTTGGATAGTTTTCCGAGTAGTCGACCTCAGCCTGGCATGGCTGCCGTTTTTCCTTAGCAGCCTTGTGTCCTATGAGTGGGAGATAAAGCACAACAGTTTAATATCATTTAAACATGACCCAAAATACAACAATAAATCATCCACATTTTACATTAGAACAGATCCATTGATAGGTTGAAAAAAAATATAAACAGTCATATAAGGCCTGGGAGAAGATACTGGGGTTACCAATGAACTCATGGGAATCTCGTGTTCCTGTATGGTGTTCTTCGCTTTGCAGTACTTACTTACGTGTCCCACTTGGTGACAGTTAAAACAATTTTGAACGGGGTGGATGAAAAGATTGTTGTGGGATTTGAGCAAGAGGGAAAGGTGGTGGGTATGGGTAAGGATAGGGTGGGTAAGGATATTGCGGGGGATATGAGTATGGGACCTGTGGTTGTGTATGATATGTGGGGTAAGGATGTGTTTGCTGTGGTGTGGGATTGGTGAGGACGTGTAATTGTTCAGGTGCAGGTGTGTGTGTGGGTGCAGGTGTGTCGGTTGACTGTGATGTTATTGTCATTCCTTCCAGAGCTTGTATACTGACAACCATTAGTTTTTCGCTCTGGGTCTCTCTCTTTTTGGAGATGTTTTTATCATGTTCTATGGCAGACTCTATGAGGTTATCTATTGTAAGTCCCCTCCAGCCAGGTTGTGAGGTCTGAACCCGAATCTTTAAATCGTCTTTCAGACCGTCCATGAGTACCGTGACTATCATTCCCCTGTGGTGAGTGCTATCTTTAATATCTTCTATCCCAGTGTACTGGGTGATAGCCTGCAGAGCCCGGTCACAATAATCTTCTGCAGTTTCACTCTCCTTTTGCTTAATTGTGAAGATTTTGTTCCAGTTAACTACTACTGGAAAATATACACCCAATTGAGTCACAATGCGGGAAATATTACCTTGGTTTACTTGGTCTGTTAAGGGAACGTCGCCATCCAATACACAGTCCGTGATAAATTTTGTCACGTCGGTATTGTGTGGCAGGCAGGCCCTTAACACTACACGCCAATCTTTATTAGTGGGCTCATGAGAACTACCCAAATTTCTCAAAAATCTTTGACGTTTGGCTAGTTCCTTTTTGGGATTGGGGAAGTCATTTATGATGGAATGCAGTTCTGCTCTTGTCCATGGACAATGCATTATTACTTCCCTCGTGGGCACTACACCGTTTGCATCTGCATTTCCATTCGGAACAGTTATTGTCCGAATGGGATGCAGACCGGCAGCGTTGCTACCTCTGACCTGATTACCTGGCTAGGGGTTTAATCTGCTGCTGCTACGTACGGTATTAACAACTTCCTCTATGGGTGCAGAGTGTGTTAACACTTCCCTTGCTGTTACCGATGGAGATGGCGGCACCACCCGTGATTGTGGTGATGCAGCATCTATCATTTGCACAGCATGGGAAATGGCAGACATTACAATAGGCTCATCATCCATATCATAAACACTTTCTTTATGGTTGCTTAAGAGAGGGTACAAGTTGCTTGTTACATTTTTATTGGTATTTTTGGTAACCGTACTTGCACCTCCATCCACATAAGGTGGGGGAGGTGAGCGTGAACTGCTGGCAATACTCTCCACGCTGCTACTTTGCCGCACGTGCGCGCCAATTTGCGGCTCGCCCGTATTGCATCTCAGCGTCGTGGATGTATTTTCTGGCAATGCGTTCGCAATGCTAGTTTGCGTCGTTTGCACATTTTTAAGCCAAGCATCCCCTTCATGCTGCCATATTTTTAAACATTCAAAATACTTAATCTTTTTCTCTCGGGATCTCACCATACTGATGTGATCCTGGACATTATCTAACACATTTTTATCAAAACTACCAAGTCTGGGAAACGGTCTAACACTCTTTCTCGTCATATTAAACCATATATCACAATACCTTATTGCATAAGTACCGTACTTAGTATGCATAATACGACGGGCTGATCCAATTGGAGCTTCCATTAGCAGCACATCATTGCTTAACATTTCTACCGTTTGCGTGGCTCCCATTTTGAGACAACTCCTACGCTTTTTCAATAAAAATTTAAACTGGTGAAAGACAATCAAGATACTTTCACTTACCTGTGAACGATTTAAGTCGGCGGCGTCCACACACCTGGATAAGATTTCGTAAGGCAACTTCCACACCAGGATAAGTTTTGAAACAGGCAACTTCCAGACCCGGATAAGCTTTAGTAAGGTAACTTCCAGACCTATGAGAGTTTATATGTCGGCCACTCCCACGCACCTCTATACAACAAAGACAACATGTACACCTGCTACTGTGTTTAGAACGGTAAAGCTGCTTACCGAGCGACTAGGCTAACCCTTGCACCTAGCCCTTAAGGATCATACGGTACCCTTAACTTTAGGGAATAAATTACCCCTATCAACAATACACACACTGTTACACACTTTTTTCTCTGCGCAGAAAATAAACGTTTAACCCAGATATTGGTAGATAGAAAAAAAAATGTAAACCTCAATGGCTTTGTTCAAACATGTGGCAGCAGAACCGGAAGTGCGTATACGCTATTGTGCAAACGGCCGCATACACAATTATGCGACTACCACACAACCGTATAATGACTTTTTAACTGCGTACGCAAAAATGCGTTTTAGCCGCGTACGCAATACTGCGGCACCCCTCTAAACGTAAGGTTCTATCAACAAAGGAAAAAGAAACTTTTTCCTTTCTTGTCCCTGGATTCTGATCAGCGCTTCCTCTACACAATAACCGGCAGTACGCTCTCAGCAACACTGTGGTAATGAGAGACTAATGCGTCTCTCAAAAGGCGCCTCCACCCTTTTGCTGAGAGAGGACTGACGGAGTGTTATCGTGTATCAGATAGTGTGATAAACCGATGCGAGCCCCCACTGTTAAATCGTAAATAAACCTTTTAATATATTCCTTCCTATAAACCTCTAAGATTCACCTGCCTAGAACCTCTAAGACAAAACCCTGCCTAAAAACCTCTAAGACAACGCTAATTGCGTACGCAGTATGACCGCAAATAAAGACAGGAGTGGAAACTTGTGGTTCCAACGCACAAGTATTATTCAGGTAAAAGTACAGTCAGTTACACGCAATCTATACATACATAATTTAGGCGTAAAAGGAAATAATACAGACCAAGTACGGTTATACATACGCTGCGCCTCTGGATCCAGAGATAGACTTCTCACTAGATATCCTCAGCTCACCCAAAATTCAGCATGAACTGCCAAACCAGTGTTTGGACACATGTATTTATTCCCCCCCAGACTGAAACAGGACAAAGGGGAAACTTCCTGCTGATCTCATTGGTTCCCAGAGGAGGAGCATATGTAACGACACATTTAACAGGTTGTTTCAAATAGACTTTTCCTGCCTCTAACAGCCGGGGTCTTTCTGGTAACGCCTCCTGTAACATTCCATCAACTAAAACATTTTGTTGCTTATAAGTTCTGCGATCCATAACTTGAGTTTGCATGATGCGATCTCTCCACCGATAACACCGGGATTCTGTAAAAAGCGTAGGCATCAGAACGAGATCAAACATACCTTGCTTATCATATATAATACCTTAGATATCAAAAACCTCTATTTCTTAGCATTTAAACTAACTTAACCAACTTGAATCATACATTTTGAAGCTTATGGAACCTTATGTGCGAATATGTAGTGTGTGGGTATTCGGGGTTTGATATAAGGACGCTAGTTATTAATGGGTGAGATTTAAGTGCATAATCTCTCATACACGAAGTGAACATCCAGCAGTGTGGATGGCTGAGGGTTGTAATTCCACATGCCCTCTGTCAGCAGGCCCCCACCTGCTGTGTTCAAAGGAAAACCTCTTTTGTTCTCACAGACACTTGTGTGAAGTGCAAATGTATTATCACCTCAAACTATGGGATTAGGAGACATCTTGTCTAGTATTCAGGCAAATCCAATTGTGTAGATATTATATTACAATTGCCACAACTATACTTTATCTGCATCCCGGGATTCCCAATTTGTATGTAAAAATACCCATTGTCTCTCCTTATCTACTTAGAAAGCTGGTTTTTCCCGTTGCCCTTGGTGTTAACAAAAACATTGCCATCTGTTCTTAGTTAATGGGTTATAACTTGAATTAATGCTGACCACACAAAATGGTGTCTTGTGATCTCATTTCCAAAATGGCGTCGCTGCGATTAAATTTTAAACTGAACTTGTCTCACTCAATTATTCAGCTTTGACAGTCCACCCTTTGATAGCAAACAACATGCTATCACAACCTAATTTGAATCTGTTTAGCCATGCATGAGAATATACCGTTCAATGTTATTATGGTATGACACAGTATGGTCATTTGAACCATTCAGATAATGCGTCTCCGGGAGGGACATAAAACTGCCCTTATACGCACACCGCGGATCCTTAAGGGATCATGGGAAAGATGTGGGGATGCACCTATCCTATAACTAGAGCCTTGGAAGGGGTTGGGACTGCATTACCTAAGATGACTTAAAACAACATAAACGTTATATCCATGCACGACCACTCAAACTCAGGCTACATTGTTATACACTACGTCATAACTCAGGATTGAATTACAGTTCTTCCTTATTATTGTTATTCACATTTTCACAACAATTTACTGTACTGAAATTGGACCGGCACTCCCCTGATTTGGTATAGCACTCCTCCTCCTGACTCCACTCCATCAGCTCCGCCATCAGCTCACATCTCCTTTATTGGTCCCCCATCACAGACACTGAGCATCCCCAAACAGATCATCATGACAAAAAAAATAAAACTCTTTTTAATCCTTCCGGCACAAGCTCGCAATCGACAGGTCCACGTTATCGGCCACTGGTTGGTTAACCTCCCTATAGTGAGCGGAATGGATCCACGTATCTTCCCTGGCCACCCTTTGAGGATGCTGTATCGTCAGATACGGACCTTTCCACCGATCAGTCAAACAACCTGAGCTACAAAAAAAATTTGGATCATAACAAATTCCTCCAGATTTGACATCATGACAGGTTGCATTAGACATGTTAGTTAATAACACTTCCAATTTCGGTTATTCTCATTCATCTTCGTGAGACCCTGCACAGTAACCTCATTATCAATTTTTCACATGAGGCTGCCTGTTTGGACAGTATCTCAAAGGGGGGGGGCAAATAAAGGAAAAGACAGTCTGGGATAATCTTAGTGTTGTTACCCATCATCTTACGCATGTTCTGGAAAAAGTCACTTGTAAAATAAGTCCCCCTATCACTTTTAGTAATTCTAGGGATATGGTATCTGCATACAGGTTCTTGCAATTAAATCTTGTTATTAATAGCTACTGCTCTAAATAATGCCTGTGCCGCTGGGTTGGATAGTTTTCCGAGTAGTCGACCTCAGCCTGGCATGGCTGCCGTTTTTCCTTAGCAGCCTTGTGTCCTATGAGTGGGAGATAAAGCACAACAGTTTAATATCATTTAAACATGACCCAAAATACAACAATAAATCATCCACATTTTACATTAGAACAGATCCATTGATAGGTTGAAAAAAAATATAAACAGTCATATAAGGCCTGGGAGAAGATACTGGGGTTACCAATGAACTCATGGGAATCTCGTGTTCCTGTATGGTGTTCTTCGCTTTGCAGTACTTACTTACGTGTCCCACTTGGTGACAGTTAAAACAATTTTGAACGGGGTGGATGAAAAGATTGTTGTGGGATTTGAGCAAGAGGGAAAGGTGGTGGGTATGGGTAAGGATAGGGTGGGTAAGGATATTGCGGGGGATATGAGTATGGGACCTGTGGTTGTGTATGATATGTGGGGTAAGGATGTGTTTGCTGTGGTGTGGGATTGGTGAGGACGTGTAATTGTTCAGGTGCAGGTGTGTGTGTGGGTGCAGGTGTGTCGGTTGGCTGTGATGTTATTGTCATTCCTTCCAGAGCTTGTATACTGACAACCATTAGTTTTTCGCTCTGGGTCTCTCTCTTTTTGGAGATGTTTTTATCATGTTCTATGGCAGACTCTATGAGGTTATCTATTGTAAGTCCCCTCCAGCCAGGTTGTGAGGTCTGAACCCGAATCTTTAAATCGTCTTTCAGACCGTCCATGAGTACCGTGACTATCATTCCCCTGTGGTGAGTGCTATCTTTAATATCTTCTATCCCAGTGTACTGGGTGATAGCCTGCAGAGCCCGGTCACAATAATCTTCTGCAGTTTCACTCTCCTTTTGCTTAATTGTGAAGATTTTGTTCCAGTTAACTACTACTGGAAAATATACACCCAATTGAGTCACAATGCGGGAAATATTACCTTGGTTTACTTGGTCTGTTAAGGGAACGTCGCCATCCAATACACAGTCCGTGATAAATTTTGTCACGTCGGTATTGTGTGGCAGGCAGGCCCTTAACACTACACGCCAATCTTTATTAGTGGGCTCATGAGAACTACCCAAATTTCTCAAAAATCTTTGACGTTTGGCTAGTTCCTTTTTGGGATTGGGGAAGTCATTTATGATGGAATGCAGTTCTGCTCTTGTCCATGGACAATGCATTATTACTTCCCTCGTGGGCACTACACCGTTTGCATCTGCATTTCCATTCGGAACAGTTATTGTCCGAATGGGATGCAGACCGGCAGCGTTGCTACCTCTGACCTGATTACCTGGCTAGGGGTTTAATCTGCTGCTGCTACGTACAGTATTAACAACTTCCTCTATGGGTGCAGAGTGTGTTAACACTTCCCTTGCTGTTACCGATGGAGATGGCGGCACCACCCGTGATTGTGGTGATGCAGCATCTATCATTTGCACAGCATGGGAAATGGCAGACATTACAATAGGCTCATCATCCATATCATAAACACTTTCTTTATGGTTGCTTAAGAGAGGGTACAAGTTGCTTGTTACATTTTTATTGGTATTTTTGGTAACCGTACTTGCACCTCCATCCACATAAGGTGGGGGAGGTGAGCGTGAACTGCTGGCAATACTCCCCACGCCGCTACTTTGCCGCACGTGCGCGCCAATTTGCGGCTCGCCCGTATTGCATCTCAGCGTCGTGGATGTATTTTCTGGCAATGCGTTCGCAATGCTAGTTTGCGTCGTTTGCACATTTTTAAGCCAAGCATCCCCTTCATGCTGCCATATTTTTAAACATTCAAAATACTTAATCTTTTTCTCTCGGGATCTCACCATACTGATGTGATCCTGGACATTATCTAACACATTTTTATCAAAACTACCAAGTCTGGGAAACGGTCTAACACTCTTTCTCGTCATATTAAACCATATATCACAATACCTTATTGCATAAGTACCGTACTTAGTATGCATAATACGACGGGCTGATCCAATTGGAGCTTCCATTAGCAGCACATCATTGCTTAACATTTCTACCGTTTGCGTGGCTCCCATTTTGAGACAACTCCTACGCTTTTTCAATAAAAATTTAAACTGGTGAAAGACAATCAAGATACTTTCACTTACCTGTGAACGATTTAAGTCAGCGGCGTCCACACACCTGGATAAGATTTCGTAAGGCAACTTCCACACCAGGATAAGTTTTGAAACAGGCAACTTCCAGACCCGGATAAGCTTTAGTAAGGTAACTTCCAAACCTATGAGAGTTTATATGTCGGCCACTCCCACGCACCTCTATACAACAAAGTCAACATGTACACCTGCTACTGTGTTTAGAACGGTAAAGCTGCTTACCGAGCGACTAGGCTAACCCTTGCACCTAGCCCTTAAGGATCATACGGTACCCTTAACTTTAGGGAATAAATTACCCCTATCAACAATACACACACTGTTACACACTTTTTTCTCTGCGCAGAAAATAAACGTTTAACCCAGATATTGGTAGATAGAAAAAAAAATGTAAACCTCAATGGCTTTGTTCAAACATGTGGCAGCAGAACCGGAAGTGCGTATACGCTATTGTGCAAATGGCCGCATACACAATTATGCGACTACCACACAACCGTATAATGACTTTTTAACTGCGTACGCAAAAATGCATTTTAGCCGCGTACGCAATACTGCGGCACCCCTCTAAACGTAAGGTTCTATCAACAAAGGAAAAAGAAACTTTTTCCTTTCTTGTCCCTGGATTCTGATCAGCGCTTCCTCTACACAATAACCGGCAGTACGCTCTCAGCAACACTGTGGTAATGAGAGACTAATGCGTCTCTCAAAAGGCGCCTCCACCCTTTTGCTGAGAGAGGACTGACGGAGTGTTATCGTGTATCAGATAGTGTGATAAACCGATGCGAGCCCCCACTGTTAAATCGTAAATAAACCTTTTAATATATTCCTTCCTATAAACCTCTAAGATTCACCTGCCTAGAACCTCTAAGACAAAACCCTGCCTAAAAACCTCTAAGACAACGCTAATTGCGTACGCAGTATGACCGCAAATAAAGACAGGAGTGGAAACTTGTGGTTCCAACGCACAAGTATTATTCAGGTAAAAGTACAGTCAGTTACACGCAATCTATACATACATAATTTAGGCGTAAAAGGAAATAATACAGACCAAGTACGGTTATACATACGCTGCGCCTCTGGATCCAGAGATAGACTTCTCACTAGATATCCTCAGCTCACCCAAAATTCAGCATGAACTGCCAAACCAGTGTTTGGACACATGTATTTATTCCCCCCCAGACTGAAACAGGACAAAGGGGAAACTTCCTGCTGATCTCATTGGTTCCCAGAGGAGGAGCATATGTAACGACACATTTAACAGATTGTTTCAAATAGACTTTTCCTGCCTCTAACAGCCGGGGTCTTTCTGGTAACGCCTCCTGTAACATTCCATCAACTAAAACATTTTGTTGCTTATAAGTTCTGCGATCCATAACTTGAGTTTGCATGATGCGATCTCTCCACCGATAACACCGGGATTCTGTAAAAAGCGTAGGCATCAGAACGAGATCAAACATACCTTGCTTATCATATATAATACCTTAGATATCAAAAACCTCTATTTCTTAGCATTTAAACTAACTTAACCAACTTGAATCATACATTTTGATGCTTATGGAACCTTATGTGCGAATATGTAGTGTGTGGGTATTCGGGGTTTGATATAAGGACGCTAGTTATTAATGGGTGAGATTTAAGTGCATAATCTCTCATACACGAAGTGAACCTCCATCAGTGTGGATGGCTGAGGGTTGTAATTCGACATGCCCTCTGTCAGCAGGCCCCCACCTGCTGTGTTCAACGGAAAACAAAACCTCTTTTGTTCTCACAGACACTTGTGTGAAGTGCAAATGTATTATCACCTCAAACTATGGGATTAGGAGACATCTTGTCTAGTATTCAGGCAAATCCAATTGTGTAGATATTATATTACAATTGCCACAACTATACTTTATCTGCATCCCGGGATTCCCAATTTGTATGTAAAAATACCCATTGTCTCTCCTTATCTACTTAGAAAGCTGGTTTTTCCCGTTGCCCTTGGTGTTAACAAAAACATTGCCATCTGTTCTTAGTTAATGGGTTATAACTTGAATTAATGCTGACCACACAAAATGGTGTCTTGTGATCTAATTTCCAAAATGGTGTCGCTGCGATTAAATTTTAAACTGAACTTGTCTCACTCAATTATTCAGCTTTGACAGTTCTTACCATATCTCATATTTTATTGCATGGGTAAAGGAGTATTTGTGCTGAAGTAATCTTTTGTAACACATGGAGTTAAAAGATCACAATCTTACAACTGGTACCGGGATGGACGATCTACAGTGTAAATAGTGTCAAATGGTTGACGCATGGTTTTTCATGATGTTTTCGGGTGAGGGCTAGGATTTTTGTTAACTTTTTAAACTGTCACCTTTTTGATTCTGTCAACCTATTGAGTGTCCAATTACTGTAGATCTTTCAATCCACACCCCTTATAAGTATGGATGTAGAACATGGATGTTCTCATTCAGAAAGGAGTTGCTCAGGAAACCAGAAGACTTCTAGAATGACCCTGGTAAAATTGAACACCCTAGAATACCGGTTCTCAAACGCTGTCCTTAGGACCCCAAACAGTGCATGTTTTACAGGACTCCTCGCAGAATCAAGTGAGATAATTTGCTCTACCTGTGGATCTTTTAAAATGTCAGTGAGTAATGAATACACCTGTGCACCTGCTGGGTGACCTGTAAAACGTGAGCTCTGTGGGGTCCTGAAGAACGAGTTTGAGAATCACTGCCCTAGAAAATGTGCTGAAAAACCCAAATTCTTTAGGTCTGAAACCACAACATCAGTATCTACAAAGATCGCTCTTTCAGGAGCATATCTACAAGAAGTTTTCCTGGCACGTTATGTGGTAAAGTATTTTATCCATGAGGAATTGAAATGTGGAAAAAAAGGTTTGGGAAAAAAAAACAACTGTTAAAGTAAAAAAGACAATAGTACATACAATCAATCAAATGGCCAAAGATGGCCGCCCTAAACACATTTATACGAAGAGAGAAAATAAAAAACAAAGGACAAAAAGGGGAAATAGGTCGCATAAATTTTACAGATAACATTTAAATTATATGAAATAAATAAATCATAGAATTGTAATCGGTCCCAAAATTATAATGTGGAAAATAGTGGGTAGAGAAACTGAAATATAAACCAGAACAAGAGAAAAGAAAAAGATTAAAAAGGAAACCGCAGACAAGAAAAGAGAAATAAATAGCAAACACAAGCATTTTTATTTTTTAACAGAGGAAATGGTGGTACATGTGCGCTCCTAAGGGGTGGCTGTGTGGTAAAAAGCGGAAGGTGAAAAAAAAAAAAAAAGGGTGAGGGGGATTGGAAGGGAGTGGAAATGTGGGGCTATTGGGGAAATGGAAGTGTGGGTATGTGGCAGTTGTATAGATAATGTTTGTGGGTGAATACAAATGAGGCAGACAATAAGTGTAGGATCCAACCTTCTATTGGGTAAGGCACAATGCTTCCCTAGGTAGTTCCGCTATATGGTGTGGGGATTAGCAGATAAGTATTGTGATCGGTTGGGGAGTGGGTGCACCCTTTCAGGGGGCTCCTTTCCGTGCGGTCCTTACTCCTGCTTGGTCCCCTGTGATTAAAGTCCCCAACAGCCCCACATTTCCACTCCCTATCCCAAAACTCTCCCCCTCCCCCTCCTTTTTTCACCTTCCCTTTCTACCACACACCCTTAAGAGCACACGTGTCCCACATATTCCTCTGTTTGAACCAACAGGCACAGGTACTCCTGTTTTCACGCTGCTGCACCTACCATTTCCTCATCCCACCTCCCTCCCAGTCCCCCAACCCCACCACACCACAATTGTGAAGCGCAGACCGCCCCCCTCATTTATATTTTTTAACTAAGAGGTTGTAGAGGAAGGAGGGGGAGGAGTGGAAGTATAAGCAGCATAATCTAAAGTGTCTTTAAAGTTTAACCAAGGATACCAGGTGGTAGTAAAGTCTGAGGAGGGCAATTTTGAAGAGGATGTTAAGTCATCTATAAGCATATAGTGATCTATTCTCTGGAACCACCGAGAGATAGGGGGGTGAACTGAGGATCTCCAAAAGCATGGTATGGTCGCTCTCGCGGCATTCATCAAGTGCCAAAGTAAGGACCTTTTAAACGGAAATGGGTATATCCATAAAGTTAAAAAGCCAAAATTCAGGTGTGTTTGGTAACGGGAGACCAGTGATAGTTATAGATGACCTTCATACTGTTTTCCGAAAGTCAGTCAACTCTGAACACTGCCACCAGATGTGAAGCGGGGAGCCCTGTGTTGTATTACATCGCCAACATAGTTCTGATAGACTTGGAAACGTACAAAAAAGAAGAAAAAAGGATAGCGTTCTACTGTTTGGTGCACTCTAATACACTTCTGTATACCACAAATTGTTATAGTATTATGTATTTATTAAAACATTACCTTTTATTGGTTATTTAAATTCATTTAATTCATAACTAAAGAAATAAACAAAATTATAAATTGTGAATGATATAAAAAAATAAAGTGAAATAAAAGATTTTCCAAATACCGCTGTCCTTGTATTAATAAATTGTTTATAATCTCTCAATCAGTAATCGGTTTCCCTATTTTTGGCAGTTTTTGTTATGTTTGGTGGTACAAGTCATAAACAGTGTTTATTTTAAATGATATTCAGATCTTGTCACTGTAAATGACACTTATACCCCTAAAATCCTTTCTTCATTAGACAAACAGTGTTATCATTTCTAGCAACTAATTCTCCTGTATAATATCAAGCTACTAATGTAGCAGGAGATTTCTGATGGGATGAATTATATTATGTTGCAATTTTTGTTGTCTGTATCCCCACCTTGATATTTATACACTGTTGCCACAGGATGAGATTACCATTTATTCTGATGGTTATTAATCTCTCCATTTAAACAAATTAGTGGGACAAAGGAGACTAATAATAGTGCAGTAAAATATTGATCGGCTCAATGCTACATATGTTATAAGCCGCTTATTTATAGTATCAGTCAGCTCACTATGTCACCACTTACTAAAGGAAGGTTTGATGTTCAATCATCCTGCCATAAGTACATACTCTCCTCCGCCTTTACAAAGCTGCGGAGTGCAGAGATAAATCAATTCTAGTATTGTGCACAATATTATGTATTTCAATATTGATGGGCCTTGTTCATTGCAGTGTTACGTATGTCCTGTTGCTATGGTGATGGTATACTAACAAGTCACATGGACGTCGCGGTGACGTCATTTGATCAGGGACGCTGGTCGGTTGTGCGGTCCTGCACCTGGCAAGTTCCTACACAGGGGTGAAGTCTATAAAGGTAAGATGTATGTTGTTTTTTTTGCTGAAGATAGTGCAATAAAAGAAGCACTGAAACTTTGATATTGTATGTAACCCGATTTGAGTGGCTTATTGAAGACGAGTGCCGCACATTTGGTAGTGTGTGTGTGTGTGTATATATATATGTGTATATATATATATATGTATGAAAAAGGGGGTTAAAAAAAGACATGCGCCTGATAGTGTAGTATATTCGGTGTAGTGATAATTGGTGCTCAAAATGAATGTGCGTACCAAAGGAAAACTTTAAAGTTTATCTGGGTTCCAATGATATGCTTCAAATGTGGATGGGTAAATGGGATGTCATCTACTGGAACACCTTTGAAGAGGGCTCGTTCAAGCCAGGGAAAGAGAAAGTAATATAGCGTATGTTTTTATACAGAAATAGCGAGACAGGACTACAATTAGCTGCGTACCATATTTCATAGTAAACCCAGCATGTAGTATGTGTCACCAAAGTATCTCGCTATTTCTGTATAAAAACATACTACGCTATATTACTTTCTCTTTCCCTGGCTTGAACGAGCCCTCTTCAAAGGTGTTCCAGTAGATAACATCCCATTTACCCATCCACATTTGAACCATATCATTGGAACCCAGATAAGCTTTAAAGTTCTTTCCTTTGGTACGCACATTCATTTTGAGCACCAATTATCACTACACCGAATATACTACACTATTAGGCACATGTCTTTCTTAACCCCCTTTTTCAGAAATCACCTAATCCGCTGGCCATAACGGAACACTAAGAAGACTGCTGCCGCCTTTTATGAAGGATCAGTGACTTATATTACATACCCCATATTTTCACTACACTTATACTACCTCTATACACATTCCATTGAGGGAACCACTACATTTGTGCGCTGTCCCTAAACACAACTTCACTATATATATATATATATATATATATATATATATATACACACACACACACACACACACACACACACACATATATATATATATATATATATTTCTTCGGGGTCCATAGGGGTTACCATGGGGTATGTGGTTGGAGTGATCCAGGCACCAAACAGTTACAAGCTTTAGCTCCCAGGATGCACTGGGTCCTCCATATATACCCCGCCGCTGGCTACAGGCATTCAGTTTTTTTGTTTGATGCGCAGGAGTGCACCTTGTGAACAGGGGACTGCTTCGGCAGTCCTAAGCAAGTTTTTTTTTTTCTTATCCTGAGAGTAAGCAGCATGGGGCGTCCAGATGGACACCTGTGCTGCTGCTCCATCTAGTCCTGCCGGTGCCGCAACACCAGTGAAGGAACTGGTGATTTCGGCGGGCACCCCCCTGACGGCGGGGAACCACTTGACAGTCTGCACCTCTGGCGGTGTAGACCTGCCGGAGGCCGCTGTTGTGAGGAACCAGGTAAACTGCTTCCTCCACTAGACCGCTGAGACATGAAATTTCCTGGCAGCCGGGGATGATAATGGCGGTGGCCATGTATAAGTCAGTGAGCCCGGTGGATCCATACAGCCTAGGGGAGGTACGCTCTCCCAGGCGGTCTCTCCCCCAACCCAGCTGCTGGTCCAGAGACAAGGTTTCCTCTGTCTGGGTTGCTTCTACCTGCCTCCCTGTTATATGAAACGGCCAGAGACCACTCTCAGGTGCTCTTGGTGGCTGCAGATCTCAGGAGGCTTGATACCTGTATACCTTTCCTTGGATTGCCAGGTTATACAGAGCTCGATATCCTACTTAGCCTTGTGTGCTGTTCGTAGTTGACTAAGGTCCTGATTCAGAGGCGCTCGCTATTTGTGAGCACTCACTCTGAATCAGGGCAGATTTTTGTATTAAAAACGCCTCCAGGCCGCTCGCATAGCTGTGGGTGACCACCCACAGCTTGTGTGGGCGGCCTGGGGATGGTCGCGATTATCGCGACCATCGGCCTTGCGACGAGACCCTTGTGGTAGGGTCTCATCCACCGCAAACCCCAGTGAACTTCCTGCTCTAATAGAGCATTCCATTCTACATTCCAGATAAACTTCCAGATTCCAAGGAGACTAGTGTCTGTTTAACCTCTCCCACAGGGAAAGTGATTTAGGTGGGAATCCCCCTCCCTACTGGGGATTTTTATGTGAAACCTTCCTAAAGAGTTACTTCCCAGAAGGTTGTTTACACAAGGTTGTCCCCATCAGATTCTATCTAGGCCCTTGCTCTCTAGTAGACCATTCAGGCTTCTAACTTTAGGGGTGATAATCCCGGTTCCTTTGGTTAACAAGGAAGGATATTATTCAGATTGGTGTTTGATTCATAAACTAGAGGAGTCTCATCGCTCTATTCTGAATCAGAAATCTCTCAACAGGTTTGTCCAACTGCCCAAGTTCCGTATTTACACCCTAGGGCCATTTATGCTGCCAATGGAACCTGGGGATTTCGTGGCTCTGGGCATACAGGATGCATATCTGCATGTACCTATTGCCAGGGGTTCTGAGTTTTGCTGTTCGTCAGCAACATTACCATTGCTCTTTGGTCTGTCCACAAGCCCCTCGGGGGTTTACCAAGATAATGGTAGTCATGGCTACTCTTCTCAGAAGGAATCAGGATACTGTCATACTTGGCGACCTCCGGATATTGGCGCAGTCTCCGGAGATTTTACAACGTCATCTCCAGCTGACCATTGTCTGTCTCCAGGATGGTACATCTGGGGGCACTACTAGGATTCCCTGGTACAAAGGATCTTTCTACCGGAGGACAAGATTGCTGCGATACAATTGCGGGTGCGCAAATTGCTCCGAAATCAAAGAGTGTCAGTTCACTCAGCAATGCAGGTCCTGGGGTCCATAGTATCCACCTTCGAACATGGTGGTATATGTCCAGTTCCATTCCAGGCCCCTGCAGCAATGGAATCTGTATCATCTGGTAAAGTCTCGAACGATCCTCATCTCGCCAGAAGTTCGGCTCTCCCTCTCATGGTGACTGCAAACAGCTCATCGGAACAGGGGTTATCCCTTTTGGATTCCAGAGTGGGTGCTCCTCACTACCGATGCCAGCCTCTAGGGATGGGGCGCAGTGATGGGTCATCACACCTTTTAGGGAGGATGGACAACCAAGAAAGGTCTCCTATCCATAAATATACCACAAAGTCCCCAGTTATGGGTCCAGAACCAGGGATCCCTCAGCCGATTTTGGGGATGCTCTAGCAGTGAAGTGGGACTTCAAGCTAGCTTATCTCTTTCCTCCGATCTCCCTCCTCCAAAGGGTCATCAGGAAATTCAAGCAGTAGGGCGGCACAATAATACTGATAGGCCATGCTTGGTCCAGACATCATTGGTTCACCGACCGTCAGAGTCTCTCCATAGACACTCCATGGCCTCTTCCTCTAAGGCTGGACCTATTAGCACAGGGCCCCTGCCTGCATCCGGACCTTCCTCATCTGTCTGACAACGTGGCTCTTGAATCTTCCATCTTAAGCTTAGGATATGGAAGCCTTCCTCTGCCCGCATCTATTACAGGATTTGGCACTCATATTTTCAATGGTGTAAGCTTAGACAATATGATCCTGATGTTTTTATGGTCTCCCGAGTGCTTGCTTTTCTCCAGGTTGGTTTAGATTGGGGTCTCTGCCTGGCCACCCTGAGAGTTCAGGTATCTGTACTCTTGGTTTGGTTTCAGCAAAGGATCGTCCCGCAGCCTAATTTTAGGTTCAGTCTCCATTTGTCCCTCCGGTAGCTCCATGGGATTTGTCTTTGGTTCTCAGGGCTCTACAGGCCCCCTCTTTCTAACCCCTGAAATCAGTAGACCTTAAGTGGTTGACAGCGAAGACAGTATTTCTTCTTGCTATCTCCTCTGCCCGCAGGGTCTCTGATTTGGCAGCCCTTTCTTGTCGCTCTCCCGTTTTGATTTTTCATCAGGATAGAGATGTTCTTCGTACCAGGGCGGGTTACCTTCCTAAGGTTGTATTCCGCTTTCATGTAAATGAAGAAATTGTAGTTCCAGCCTTCCAGTCTTCAGGCCTCTCTGTAGGTGAAGCTTCTCTGGATGTTGTAAGCACCCTACGTATCTACGTGGATCGCACCAACTCCATTAGGAAATCGGATACATTTTTTGTGTGGTATGGCTGTCATAAGCGAGGCTGGGCAGCTAACAAACAAACTCTGGCTAGGTGGCTTCGTATGATGATTTCTCATTCTGGAGAGTTCTGACGAATGGTGTGGCCAGCACGTTCACCCAACATGAACCTAATCGAGCATTTATGGGACGTAGTGGAGAGGTCCATTTGCACCCAAGATCCTGCACCTACAAGTATCGGAGTTGTGGAAAGCTACCCAGACAGCATGGGACAACATCTCCAGAGGTCTTCCGTCCACTTGGGGAATCAATGCCAAGTCAAGTTGCTGCACTTGTAACTGCACCTGGCAGTTGGCAAACAAGAGAAAGCTTCAAAATGCGATTGACTCCCAAAAAGAAGATCACATACAGTGTCCTTTGAACAGGCTTCTTCAGCCCAACCCTCTTACCCTGTGATCTAACTAGGAGAGGGTTGTTATGTGTATTCTAATGAGTTTTTACATCATAGAAATGTGTTACCTAAAATTAACCAGTGACAAATTTACACAGGTATGTATACTATACTATACATATATATATATATATATATTTATATATATATATATACAGTCAAATGTCCCGACTCACCGAATAATCAACGCCCAGCCCAAACCCCTGGACCTAGAAACATGAAAATCGGGAAGTATGGGAAGTATTCAGACCCGGTCGCTATGAGCGTACACTAGCTCGATGTGTATGCAAATATTTGAAAGTGACGCGGTAGGGAGCGATCGCTCACCAAGGCATAAGCACGCCTATCTTACCTGTACGAGCGTTCACTTTGTGTATGTAGACTCCCCTTAGCGAATGCAGAGCCGCCCACTGCCCCACGTCATCTCCTGGAAATTTATAATTTATGAAAACATTGGTACATCGACCACTATCTGATGTGAACGCAGTGCTTGAGGTAGCTTTTTTCTACCGCAAGCATAGCGAGAAAAACAGAGTAAAGAAATAGCTGGTGATATGTACTAAGACGCTGCCTGTTAATTATGCACGCCTCTAAAACGGCATTGAAACACTCTGGCACGCCTGCGTTCGCACCTCCACTCCCCCGCTTTTACTGGACTGCCCCTGTTACCACCCACAAACGGCCTCTCCTGTCACTCACTCTGCTGGGCTGGCTTTGCTGTTCGAGTGAGGGATCTGCGAACATGCACTGCGATGCATATGCATGCGCAGATTAGCAACCATCGGCAATAGCGAGCGCACTGCGGATAACGTCCGGGTCTGAATCAGGCCCTATATTCCTTCCATGACGTAGGTGCCCACTGAGAATGGATTTTTTTTTATTTGACTCCTAAGGGGGTGAAAAGGGCTAAAATGTTTCCTCCTCCTGTGCAGTGTCCTGACTGACTGTCTCATCGTGGCTGCAGCACAGTTCAGAATCCAAACACCAACTGTCATCCCGAGTGCTGCCAAACATCACTGGCAGGTGGTGTGGCTCCCATATTTGAATGGTGAAGGAAGGGTTGAGGGCAAATATACAATATTGGGTGCAGGGTTATGGGGTAATGGTACAGTATTGGGTTAAGTGCAGAGGGGTAAGGACACAGTATTGGTAAGGGGGTATAAGGGCACGGTATTGGGTACAGGGTTAAGGGGGAAGCATATAGTAGTGGGTTCATAGTTAGGAGGTAAGTGTACAGTATGGAGTGTAGTTTTAGGGAACACTGCGTTATTATGGAGGTGAAAGAGGAAAATTTGTTCTAAGGTCTACCCGGGTGAAACTGGGTACATCTGCTAGTCATTCTATATAATTCTAATAATTCAATTGGTGGTGCACATGTGGAAAGTGTGCACCTCCCACGGAGAGCCTCACTTCCACATTCTAGAAATAAATGTGACATTGCCCATACAGGCAATGTTGGGCTCTTCTGCCAGCTGTGAGCGAAGCACATCACCATGTGACTTCCCTTTAGTAAATGCAATAAAGTACAACAGAGTCTATGTACTAATAATTGCGGAGCTGCCACGATTATTAAGGATCTATATCGCAGGGGATATTTTCATTTCTAATTAAAATATCCCCACTATGTACAAAGGGGAACTCGCAGGCACACAGGTTGCGTTACCCATTGTCCCTGTGAGTTATATCCCCATTTAGTAGAAGTCTTTCACAAATGCGCACAGTGTCAGCTTTCATTGCCAGCCAGAGGCTGCTAGACAGATCGAAAGATCTCTCTCCCGCTCATAAGCCTCCATAGGCTTAAAGCAATTTACACCCTCTGTAGCCCTAACTCCAAAAAACTTTATTTTGGGGAGTTTGTTATATAGGGCTTCATTCAGTTAGGATCGCAAGTCTGCGAATGCACGCTTTGCAGTCTGCGCATGCACCGCAGTGCACGAACCGCCTGCTTCGATCACGAAAGTGGACGCAGTGGATACGCAGAGCCATGGAGAAATGATTGACAGGAAGTGCCATTTGGGGGTGGATAAGGGGGGTGATTGAAGGAACGCAGATGTACCTGTGTGTTTGAACGCCGTTACAGGGGCATGCATTTTTAATCCCCTGCGATGGTATACGCACCCAGAGGTGTAGTTGGCGACAGGAAGCTTCGCAGTTTGTAAGTCAGGTCAATCTCAACCACAATGTTGATGTTACCGATGGTTTTGCTGACTTGCGGATGTATGTAATGAGAGGTGGGTGGCATTATAAGCTGGTGAGTGTCTTTGTATCGTGCGGCGGTCACATTGCAATCATATTCATTTGCATAATTTTGCAGCGAGCGGGTCTGAATCATGGCCCAAGTCCACAACTGCCTATTCACAAGCATTTATTTGCACTATACCAATAGGCCTACAATTTTACATCCTGAGCCTGCTGAGTCTGCTCCTATAAGGGTACTGTAAGGATGAATGCAATACCAATGATTCTCAAAAGGTGGCAGCACTGCACCCACATCAAACACAAACATCAACTTCTGACATACTGGGATGAAGCAATACTGTACATTATAATTCTGCAAAACAAATCTCAGCACTTCTGCTAGCAGCAGCAATTAGAGGTGAGGAACTACACCTGATTGCTAAGCACATATCAGCACTTTTACACACTTGGGTGACTTGTCCACCGACCTAGTGATCCGCAGATAGAGCAGCTGATTGGTATGCCAATACACACTTACCAATCTGGTGCTTGATGTGTCTGCACTGACATCACAACTTGGCAGGCATGATGTGGGAGACCTCCCACAGCTTGTGCGAGCGGGCAGGAGGCCGTCGCGATTATTGCGATCATCAGCCTTGCGACAAGACCCTGTGGCAGGGTCTCGGCTACCGCAAGGTCGAGTGGACTTCCTGCTTTAATAGAGCAGGAAGTCCACTACTGACATCACTAATGATGTCAGTAGGGCCTCCCACAAACGCCAGGCGTTCCTAAGGAAACGCCTGCGTTTGTGCAGCCACCCCCCCCCCCCCGCCTACAAAACGGGGCGAGCTGTCACCATCGGCAGCCGCCCCATCTTGTTGCAGCGAGCCCCGCAGCGACTGAAGGTCAGTCGCTCAGGGGGGCTCGAGCATGTGCACGCCGGACGCGGCGCATGTGCAGGAGGGAAACATCGAGCTGCTTGCGTGCGCTCGTGAGCACCTCTGAATCAGGCCCTTGATTCATGACTGGTTTTCACTCTAAAGACTTTCCAATACAATATATACTACACCCTTATTCCAACTCTGCAGGAGTTGAACAATTATCTAAGGCCATATTCTTTTTGACCAAGACACAGAAATACAGACTGGATCTGTTAGTTAGGTGGAAGCCATAGGCTTTATGCCACAGCACCAATATTCAGGACAAATTATCCCCCACTATGTTTTCTGTATCCTCCTATTTATAAGTTACCACCAGTCTTGTATATGTTGATATGTTGATAAGCAGGTGGAACTCCAGAGGAACTTTGTGATGAAAGGATATCCATCTTCCTGAATCCTTGATCGAATGAACTAATTGAAGAGTAGGTTAGTCTATTACATTTTTGTTGCATTGGCAGTGGTATCTAGAACTGGAAAGCAGAGATCTCCATTGCAGATAGCACTTCAAAACTTGGCCACTAACTGTACTCCCCAGTCTTATATCATCTCCAAGGGGGAGTCCGTGCATTTGAAAATCTCTTTGTCAAATACATGGGAGATTCCAAGACCAGTCAGGAGATTCCTCAGGGCTGGAGGACACTCTCTGAGGCTGTGAAGAAGACCTGCATGAAACAAGTGACAAACAATCTAGCACCTCCAGGATGGTGTTGTCTTGAGAGATGAAATGGTCAGTAAAGAAGTCCATCCACTGGTGGTTCCATGATCTGTTGGAAATATGTAGTGAGTCATCAGATTGCCAAAAGCCAGAGTGAGGAGCACCTTCGTGCAGATACAGGTTGGGCCATTCCAGCCACCCTATTAGCTAAAAGCAAGGACGATTGGGGCAACAACGTTGCCGCCCACAAAGCCCTGCATTTTGTACAGCGGCACCGGTCGCACACCCACAGTGGAGGCCCTGTGTATATATATAGTCAGGTGCATAAATATTGGGACATTGACAGAATTTTCGTATTTTGGCCTCTATTCACCATCACAATGGCTTTGAAATGAAACAAACAAGATGTGCTTTAACTGCAGACTTTCAGATTTAATTTGAGGGTAATTACATCCAAATCAGGTGAACGGTGTAGGAATTACAACGGTTTCTATATGTGCCTCCCACTTTTTAAGGGGCCAAAAGTAATGGGGCTATCAACTCAAAAGCTATTTCATGGACAGGTGTGGGCTATTCCCTCGTTATTTAATTATCAATTAAGCAGGTAAAAGGTCTGCAGTTGATTCTAGGTGTGACATTTGCATTTGGAGTCAGTTGCTGTCGACTCTCAATATGAGATCCAAAGAGATGTCACTATCAGTGAAGCAAGCCATCATTAGGCTGAAAAATCTAATCAAACCCATCAGAGAGAGAGCAAAAACATTAGGTGTGGCCAAATCAACTGTTTGGAACATTCTTAAAAAGAAAGAATGCACCGGAGAGCTCAGCATCACCAAAAGACCCAGAAGACCACGGAAAACGACTGTGGTGGATGACAGATGAATTATTTCCCTGGTGAAGAAAAACCCCTTCACAACAGTTGGCCAAATCAAGAACACTTTCCAGGAGGTAAGTGTATATGTGTCAAAGTCAACAATCAAGAGAAGACTTCACAAGAGTGAATATAGAGGGTTCACCACAAGATGTAAACCATTGGTGAGCCACAAAAACAGGAAGACCAGATTAGAGTTTGCCAAACAACATCTAAAAAAGCCATTACAGTTCTGGAACAACATCCTATGGACAGATCAGATGAGACAAAGATCAGCTTATACCAGAGTGATGGGAAGAGAAGAGTATGGAGAAGGAAAGGAACTGCTCATGATCCAAAACATACCACGTCATCAGTGAAGCATGGTGGTGGTAGTGTCATGGCGTGGGCATGTATGGCTGCCAATGGAACTGGTTCCCTTGTATTTATTGATGATGTGACTGCTGACAAAAGCAGCAGAATGAATTCTGAAATGTTTTGGGCAATATTATATGCTCATATTCAGTCAAATGCTTCAGAACTCATTGGACGACGCTTCACAGTGCAGATGGACAATGATCCGAAGCATACTGCAAAAGCAACCAAAGAGTTCTTTAAGGCTAAAAAGTGGAATGTTATGCAATGGCCAAGTCAATCCCCTGACCTGAATCCGATTGAGCATGCATTTCACTTGATGAAGACAAAAGTGAAGGGAGAATGCCCCAAGAACAAGCAGGAACTGAAGACATTTGCAGTAGAGGCCTGGCAGAGCATCACCAGGGATGAAACCCAGCATCTGGTGATGTCTATGCGTTCCAGACTTCAGGCTGTAATTGCCTGCAAAGGATTTGCAACAAAGTATTAAAAAGTGAAAGTTACATTTAGGATTGTTTAGTTTGTCCTATTACTTTTGGCCCCTTAAAAAGTGAGAGGCACATATAGAAACCGTTGTAATTCCTACACCGTTCACCTGATTTGGATGTAATTACCCTCAAATTAAATCTGAAAGTCTCCAGTTGAAGCACATCTTGTTTGTTTCATTTTAAAGCCATTGTGGTGGTGAATAGAGACTAAAATATGAAAATTCTGTCAATGTCCCAATATTTATGCACCTGACTGTACATGGCCTCAGTCTCTGGCTTGGAGATCTGGTACGTCTTGGGCCTTGGTGAAATTGACAGTTCATTTCTCTGTATGGTGACAGTACTTGTCACCTTTTGCTAAAGTTACAGTATGAATCTTGGCATTTATATATGGTAGGCTGCTTTGGTTAAAGAAGATGTTTTGAGAAATGACTCCTGGCTTGGTGAACATGGCTTGAAAGAGGACACCCCCTGGCATGTCTAGCCGGTATGTAGTTATGAGACCTGCGGCTGCAATGCCGGCGGTCTCAATCCCGACAGGGGAAGCCCGACAAGGGACTTAAGATAGGCATCGAAATACCGACGCCTATTTTAATCCCGAAGCCGGAGCACAGAAGGACGGCAGTCCGAACAAGGTAAGTCTGGGGTGCCCTTAGTGTTAGCTGCGGGGAGGGAGGGTTAGGTTTAGGTAGCGTAGCGGGGTTAGTGTTAGGTTTTGGGGGGGGGGTGTTAGAGTTAGGCACCCCTAGGGGAGAGGATTGGGGTTAGGCACCACTTGGGGGGGTTAAGGTTAGGTTTAGGCATGAAGGGGGGAGACTTAGATTTAGGGCACTAACTGGGAGAGGGTGCAGGGTGGGGAGGCTTAGGCTACAATAAGGGAGGGTTACGGGAAGAAGGGGGGAGGGTAATCAACTATCGAGATGCCACTGTCGGTATTTTGACAGGAGGCATCCAGACAGCTGGTATTACATATCGATTCCTGTCTAACCCATATGATAATCTACTTTATCCTCCAGACTATAGTTGGATTGTAGATATAGACCCATGGGTACCCCAGGATTACAGGGAATTAAGGAGATTGATGGCATTAAAGATCATATATTTGCAGGGTGAGGTCCTGACACATCAGTAAATGGTCTGAGGTGGGGCACAGTGCCCAGACATGCAGGGACTCTTCAGGAGTTAATAGACGCAAGGGGTCACCAGTCTATATTCCCTAAATGCAGTGGTCAGTATAATTAATTTGCACATATCCAAAAGTAAAGGGGCACATCCACTAAACAATATTAATGAGCAATTGCACGATTATGACCAATCGTGCACTATAATGTCGGAAACGACCAGCGATGCGCTCTCCCGCTGGTCGTTTCCGACATCAATCATCGCCCGAACATGCTGGTCAATCTGCCGATAACAACATATTCTACATGTTCGGGGATGATGGAGGATGCCTACACTGAACCCTAGGCACTGCAGGGGATGGGGAACGACGGTACGATTACAATGTCATAATCGTGCTGTCTTTCTAGTCGGCATGTGGATGTGCGGCTACAAACAGATTACTTTAATGCTCCTTGCTGTGCCTCTAACAGATTACTTTAATGCTCCTTGCTGTGCCTCTAACAGATTACTTTAATGCTCCTTGCTGTGCCTCTAACAGATTACTTTAATGCTCCTTGCTGTGCCTCTAACAGATGAGGCAGCATTGTGTAAACAAATGTCCCTATCCATCCGCTTCTGAAAGCAGCTGTCATCGCTATCAGGGCCTGATTCAGCTTTGGGAATAGAGTATGATATTGCAAGTAACTGAGGGCCTGATTCATAGATGGATGCTAATGCAATTGTTTGACATTGGCATGCCCCGCACTGCGCGTGCACTGCGATTGCATTGCGATCTGGCATGCATACAGGAATCCATCGCCAAGTGAGTGACAGACTGCCAGCGTTTGGGGGTGGTAATGGGGAGTGGTCACAAAAATGCAGACGTGCCTGTCCATTTAAACGCTGTTACATGGGCATGGATAAATTAGCCACTGCAATTGCCTATGCAGCTCTGCATGTCAGAAAAGCTCCCATGGCTGAGGCAGGTCAGACCTGCCGCAAGAGTAAGATGGCCGCCGATGTACTTCGATGTTACCGATGTTTACTTAGATAATCTTTGCTGATATTTGCATATTTTCCCAACTGCGTTGCGTACGAATACGCAGTTGCAATCGCATTAGCGTCTGTCTCTGAATCAGGCCCTGTGTACCTGGACAAACCATGTAGTAATGCAAGGGGAGCAAATACATACAATTTATTTGCATAAATACTGGCTACATTTGCATGTAGCTCACAAATACTGCACAGTGTATTATTACACTGCAATTTAGATGTCAGTGTGGACACAGCCCTCCCAAATCTGACTCTCTCTGCACATTTTAAATCATCCCCACCAGCAGTGCAGCATGGTTTTACCAAGATAAACAGTTACTTGCTCTATCTTACTCTGGGCCGGATTCAGCAAGGAACGCAATTGCTTATACGCACGCAAACGGTCAATTAATTTGCACTGTGCATGCATTGCGCGGCTAGGCGCTGCATTAGGAATTGTGTGCACAGTGACTACGCAGACCCATTGCAGAGTGATTGACAGGAAGTGTCGTTTATGGGTGGTGCTGGGGGTGTGGTCAGGCAAAAGTAGGCGTGCCAGTACATTTTAGTGCCGTTGCAGGGGCGTGAATAGCGATCCATGCTGAATCAGGCCCTCTATTCCCAACTCTGAATGAGGCCCTCAGTTTGCATTTGCACTAGTCGTGTACCTGATGCGAGAGATTCCTATGAAATCAGACTGATGTTGGGTACACACTAGGTCAGCGGCCGACCTATCTGACAATTGGTCAGTGCATATACACTTATGTGTCGGGCCTGATGTCACAACTAGGTGAGCATTTAAATGTGCCACCCAGTTGAGCTGTCACTCACCGCCGGGTCCCTGCAGCATGTGTACGGGAGATCGGCGAGTCATCTGTACACACCAGCAGGTGCATCGTCGCTCACAGACATATTGCGGATACACACTCGCCGACACACTTGCGATATATCTGCCGTTAAATTGAACACATAATATATCAACCAGTATGTACCTAGCTTAAGTTTTACAAGATTGTTTCATTGATGTGCAGACGATGCATAAACATCATCTAAGTTTGCTAAATTGGACAAACGTCTGAGTTCTCATACTAGACTATGGGGACAAGGAAAGACTTAATATTGCATGGATCATATAACTAGGCAATGATTTCTCTGCTGTATCCCTGTTGATGAATAACATAATAAGCGGTGGTTACACATTTCTACAACAAAAAGCCTGGAAAGGGGTCCCCATATTCTCAACTGTTGAATCAAACATTGATTATGTGCAAATATTGTGTTAATGAAGTGTATGGGTGAATGATTCATTCCTTTTTATGGATATGCTAATATGTAAAATAGTGGTACATATGATTAGCACATTATCGATCAAAATTGTCCATAATCTGTTTATTAGTGCTTGCTCTCCCCCACTTTCCCAATACTATAAATCCTATCAGTGATTTTGGACACACATATAACGCTGATTATAATGCTAATTTGCTGTTTTATCTTCTGGGCTCTACTCTTCTTGCTATTAATTGCTATCAACTGTACTACAGTTTTCTTGCCACAAGAGGGAGCTCCTCACCATCAACACTTCAATACATCTGAACAACAGCAATATCATCCCCATGTCTTATGCCCGTGCACATCCAGATGAGGACTCCTCTATTGTTCACATTTTTAGAGAACAATTGTAGCAGCACAGATATATTAATAACAGTGGACCTCATTCAGACCCAGTCGCAAGCGCTGAGCGCTCGCAACCGGTCGATTTTAAGGCCCTGCGCACGCACAGCGGCCGAACTGTGCGTGCGCAAGCCCCGGAGCGAGAGAATTTCTCTCGCTCAGGAGCTCACTACAAAAGGGGCGGCTGTCGATGTTGATCGACAGCTTGCCCCGTTTTGTGGGCGGGGGGTGGCTACACAAACGGAGGCGTTCCCAAGCGAACGCCTGCCGTTTTCTGGGTGGCCGCACTGACATCAGCAGTGATGTCAGTGGCGAGCTTCCTTCTCGATCAGAGCAGGAAGCTCCCTGGGGCTTGCGGTTGCCGAGACCCAACCTTAGGGTCTCGTCGCAAGCCCCAATGGTCGCGATGGTCTTGACCATCGTGACCATCAACCTGGTCGGTCGCTAAGCTGGTGGTGGTAACCCACAGCTTAGCTAGCAACACGAGGCCGCACTAAAAAATAGAAGCAGCCGCCCTCATTCAGAGACAGCGATCGCTTCTTGCGACTGCCTCTGAATGAGGGCCAGTATCTTATATAGCGCAGCATATTCCATAGCACTTTACATTTGAAAACAACATTAATAGAACAAACCTGGGTAGCAACAGACATACATAAAGGTAAGAGGGCCCTGCTCACAAACAATCTATAAGGAATAGGTGTTGATACACAAGGATAGGTGCTACATATTGCAAATTGGTCCAGCCAGGTTATTGGTGAGCTGTATGATCCAGTCACACAGGAAAGTTGGCCTAGGGTTAGGAGGATGTGAAATTGAAGAATCAGAAAATATGTGATGATATGTGAATACTGTAGGAAGGGAATTAGATAGGGAAGGTATGAATGTTATGTGGGTAGTTATGGAATCTGATAATCTTGTCTGAAGAGGTGAGTTTTCAGGGAACACTTGAATGTTAGGAGAAACACAAACACAAAGTGGGTGCAGCATGAAAAAAATCCTGTAACCGTGCATGGGAACAATTAATGCGTATGGATGAGAGACGCAGATCTTGAACAGGGCGAGGATGTCGGGTTGGAAGATATTTTGATATAAGTGAAGAGATGTATGTTGGTGTGGTTTGGTTAAGCTTACGTGTGAGTGTAAGTATTGAATACGGTAGAATGCCGGTAACCAATGGAGGGGCTGACAGAGCAGATCAATAGACAATGAACGTTTGACAAGGAAGATCAGCCTCTCAGCTGCATTCAAAATGGATTGTAGTGGCAAGAGCCTATTTTTGGGAAGATCAGTAAGGAGAGTATAAAAGGATCGTTATATCCTCTTGGTTTCCTTATACTGTTCCTTGCTTTCACTTAGTTCTTTCACCACATTAAGTAACATAAAATGCCCACAGAGTTCTCTGTATAATATTAATTTATCAAAATAGGATTACACAGTACATACATAGACCTGATACAAATAACGACAAAATGATTTATATTCAATTACACATATAAAATACAGTTTACATATATATGTATATCCTTATGGTTCAATGTAAGCAATGTAATAATAATAATAATAATAATAATAATAATAATAATATTGATACTTATTGTCCTTGGTCTGGCTTAGATGTTCTTCAGTCAGCAGTCTCCAACACGTGTCTTCTCAGCCTCAGTTCATTCACATACGAGGTATGTCTATAAAATAACGAGACTGATTCCACCTAATAAACAAAGCAGTCAGAACCGGTTCTAACTGCATACGTAGTAACCTTGAACTTGACTGAACCTGCATGACAAGCAGCAACACTCTATGACGTTCAGTTGATTGTGAGTCGCCATTTAATTTGGTTGTGTTTGTTTTTCTTTTTGTTTTATGTACTTAGTTTTTATTGTATTATGTACAATGTTTTCATAATGTAAAGTTATTATGCATATAAAACTCAATAAAAAAATTATTGGAATAAAAGTTGAATAACATGTCAATTTGTAGTAAAATTGCACAAAACACCAACAGAATGTTTTCAAATGCTTATTACGGCCTATGGGAATAACTGCCTGTCTCGTGCGCGTGTGTTTGAGTGGCACAAAAGATTCAGTGAGGGATGTGAGAATGTTGAAGATGATGAACGTCTTGGACGACCTTGCACTTCAAGAACCGAAGAATATGTAGAAAAAAATCAGTCAGATTGTTCGAAAAGACCAGCGACCGAATCTGTGAACATTGCCAAAGACATCGCATGGAAAATTTTGCGTGAGGATCTTAACATGATGAAAGTTTGTGCAAAGATGGTACCAAGGGTTCTCACACCAGAGCAAAAAGAACATCGCAAGGAATGTTGTATTGACATTCTGCAACAATTGATGCAGATCCAAACCTGTTTCATAAAGTAATCACTTGTGATGAGACCTGGATGTTCCAGTACGATCCTGAAACCAAAAGACAGTCAATGCACTGGAAAGCATCGTCATCACCAAGAATGAAAAAAGCTTGTCAATGCAAGTCAAAATTCATAGCAATGCTCATCGTTTTTTTTAATATCAAGGGTGTAATTTGCAAGAATGGTTTCACGAAGGCACAACAGTAACCAGCATTATTATAAGGAAGTTTTGAAAAAGCTGAGAGAAAGAGTCAGAAAGAAACGGCCGCAAATGTGTAAATATGGTTTCATTTTTTACCAGGACAATGCACCTTCTCACAAAGCACTTTCTGTGAAGCAGTTTTTGACCGTGTCAAAGCTGAATAATTGAGTGAGACAAGTTCAGTTTAAAATTTAATCGCAGCGACGCCATTTTGGAAATGAGATCACAAGACACCATTTTGTGTGGTCAGCATTAATTCAAGTTATAACCCATTAACTAAGAACAGATGGCAATATTTTTGTTAACACCAAGGGCAACGGGAAAAACCAGCTTTCTAAGTAGATAAGGAGAGACAATGGGTATTTTTACATACAAATTGGGAATCCCGGGATGCAGATAAAGTATAGTTGTGGCAATTGTAATATAATATCTACACAACTGGATTTGCCTGAATACTAGACAAGATGTCTCCTAATCCCATAGTTTGAGGTGATAATACATTTGCACTTCACACAAGTGTCTGTGAGAACAAAAGAGGTTTTGTTTTCCGTTGAACACAGCAGGTGGGGGCCTGCTGACAGAGGGCATGTCGAATTACAACCCTCAGCCATCCACACTGATGGAGGTTCACTTCGTGTATGAGAGATTATACACTTAAATCTCACCCATTAATAACTAGCGTCCTTATATCAAACCCCGAATACCCACACACTACATATTCGCACATAAGGTTCCATAAGCATCAAAATGTATGATTCAAGTTGGTTAAGTTAGTTTAAATGCTAAGAAATAGAGGTTTTTGATATCTAAGGTATTATATATGATAAGCAAGGTATGTTTGATCTCGTTCTGATGCCTACGCTTTTTACAGAATCCCGGTGTTATCGGTGGAGAGATCGCATCATGCAAACTCAAGTTATGGATCGCAGAACTTATAAGCAACAAAATGTTTTAGTTGATGGAATGTTACAGGAGGCGTTACCAGAAAGACCCCGGCTGTTAGAGGCAGGAAAAGTCTATTTGAAACAACCTGTTAAATGTGTCGTTACATATGCTCCTCCTCTGGGAACCAATGAGATCAGCAGGAAGTTTCCCCTTTGTCCTGTTTCAGTCTGGGGGGGAATAAATACATGTGTCCAAACACTGGTTTGGGAGTTCATGCTGAATTTTGGGTGAGCTGAGGATATCTAGTGAGAAGTCTATCTCTGGATCCAGAGGCGCAGCGTATGTATAACCGTACTTGGTCTGTATTATTTCCTTTTACGCCTAAATTATGTATGTATAGATTGCGTGTAACTGACTGTACTTTTACCTGAATAATACTTGTGCGTTGGAACCACAAGATTCCACTCCTGTCTTTATTTGCGGTCATACTGCGTACGCAATTAGCGTTGTCTTAGAGGTTTTTAGGCAGGGTTTTGTCTTAGAGGTTTTAGGCAGGGTTTTGTCTTAGAGGTTCTAGGCAGATGAATCTTAGAGGTTTATAGGAAGGAATATATTAGAAGGTATTTACAAATTTAACAGTGGGGGCTCGCATCGGTTTATCACACTATCTGATACACGATAACACTCCGTCAGTCCTCTCTCAGCAAAAGGGTGGAGGCGCCTTTTGAGAGACGCATTAATCTCTCATTACCACAGTGTTGCTGAGAGCGTACTGCCGGTTATTGTGTAGAGGAAGCGCTGATCAGAATCCAGGGACAAGAAAGGAAAAAGTTTCTTTTTCCTTTGTTGATTGAACCTTACGTTTAGAGGGGTGCCGCAGTATTGCGTACGCGGCTAAAATGCATTTTTGCGTACGCAGTTAAAAAGTCATTATACGGTTGTGTGGTAGTCGCATAATTGTGTATGCGGCCGGTCGCACAATAAGCATATACGCACTTCCGGTTCTGCTGCCACGTGTTTGAACAAAGCCATTAAGGTTTAAATTTTTTTTTTTTCTATCTACCAATATCTGGGTTAAACGTTTATTTTCTGCGCAGAGAAAAAGTGTGTAACAGTGAGTATGTGTTGGACAGTTAAGGGTATCGTATGATCCTTAAAGGTTAGGTGCAAGGGTTAGCCTAGCCGCTCGGTAAGCAGCTTACCGTTCAGTACACAGAGCAGGTGTATGGTTTGTTATTTTTGTTAGGGACCGGCTCTCAGTGTGACTGCAAAGTTCAATAATATTTGAGCATTGTAGTTGAGCCGCACTAGGTGTGATTGTGAGCTGAGAGATAATAGGTGAATTGGCGCATCTAGAAATAACGTCCGTAGGTGAATTGGCGCATCTAGAAATAACGTCCGTAGGTAAGTGAAAGTATCTTGATTGTCTTTCACCAGCTTAAATTTTTATTGAAAAGCGTAGGAGTTGTCTCAAAATGGGAGCCACGCAAACGGTAGAAATGTTAAGCAATGATGTGCTGCTAATGGAGGCTCCAATTGGGTCAGCCCGTCATATTATGCATACTAAGTACGGTACTTATGCAATAAGGTATTGTGATATATGGTTTAATATGACGAGAAAGAGTGTTAGTCCGTTCCCCAGAATTGGTAGTTTTGATAAAAATGTGTTAGATAATGTCCAGGATCACATCAGTATGGTGAGATCCCGAGAGAAAAAGATTAAGTATTTTGAATGTTTAAAAATATGGCAGCATGAAGGGGATGCTTGGCTTAAAAATGTGCAAACGACGCAAACTAGCGTTGCGAACGCATTGCCAGAAAATACATCCACGACGCTGAGATGCAATACGGGCAAGCCGCAAATTAGCGTGCACGTGCGGCAAAGTAGCGTCGTGGAGAGTATTGCCAGCAGTTCACGCTCACCTCCCCCACCTTATGTGGATGGAGGTGCAAGTACGGTTACCAAAAATACCAATAAAAATGTAACAAGCAACTTGTACCCTCTCTTAAGCAACCATAAAGAAAGTGTTTATGATATGGATGATGAGCCTATTGTAATGTCTGCCATTTCCCATGCTGTGCAAATGATAGATGCTGCATCACCACAATCACGGGTGGTGCCGCCATCTCCATCGGTAACAGCAAGGGAAGTGTTAACACACTCTGCACCCATAGAGGAAGTTGTTAATACCGTACGTAGCAGCAGCAGATTAAACCCCCAGCCAGGTAATCAGGTCAGAGGTAGCAACGCTGCCGGTCTGCATCCCATTCGGACAATAACTGTTCCGAATGGAAATGCAGATGCAAACGGTGTAGTGCCCACGAGGGAAGTAATAATGCATTGTCCATGGACAAGAGCAGAACGGAATTCCATCATAAATGATTTCCCCAATCCCAAAAAGGAACTAGCCAAATGTCAAAGATTTTTGAGAAATTTGGGTAGTTCTCATGAGCCCACTAATAAAGATTGGCATGTAGTGTTAAGGGCCTGCCTGCCACACAATACCGACGTGACAAAATTTATCACGGACTGTGTATTGGATGGCGACGTTCCGTTAACAGACCAAGTAAACCAAGGTAATATTTCCCGCATTGTGACTCAATTGGGTGTATATTTTCCAGTAGTAGTTAACTGGAACAAAATCTTCACAATTAAGCAAAAGGAGAGTGAAACTGCAGAAGATTATTGCGACCGGGCTCTGCAGGCTATCACCCAGTACACTGGGATAGAAGATATTAAAGATAGCACTCACCACAGGGGAATGATAGTCACGGTACTCATGGATGGTCTGAAAGACGATTTAAAGATTCGGGTTCAGACCTCACAACCTGGCTGGAGGGGACTTACAATAGATAACCTCATAGAGTCTGCCATAGAACATGATAAAAACATCTCCAAAAAGAGAGAGACCCAGAGCGAAAAACTAATGGCTGTCAGTATACAAGCTCTGGAAGGAATGACAATAACATCACAGCCATCCGACACACCGGCACCCACACACACACCTGCACCAGAACAATTACACGTCCTCACCAATCCCACACCACAGCAAACACATCCTTACCCCACATATCATACATGACCACAGGTCCCATACTCATATCCCCCGCAATATCCTTACCCTCCCTATCCTTACCCATACCCACCACCTTTCCCTCTTGCTCAAATCCCACAACAACTTTTCATCCACCCCGTTCAAAATTATGTTTTAACTGTCACCAAGTGGGACACGTAAGTAAGTACTGCAAAGCGAAGAACACCATACAGGAACATGAGTTTCCCATGAGTTCATAGGTAACCCCAGTATCTTCTCCCAGGCCTTATATGACTATTTATATTTTTTTTCAACCTATCAATGGATCTGTTCTAATGTAAAATGTGGATGATTTATTGTTGTATTTTGGGTCATGTTTAAATGATATTAAACTGTTGTGCTTTATCTCCCACTCATAGGACACAAGGTTGCCAAGGATAAACGGCAGCCATGCCAGGCTGAGGTCGACTACTCGGAAAACTATCCAACCCAGCGGCACAGGCATTATTTAGAGCAGTAGCTATTAATAACAAGATTTAATTGCAAGAACCTGTATGCAGATACTATATCCCTAGAATTACTAAAAGTGATAGGGGGACTTATTTTACAGGTGACTTTTTCCAGAACATGCGTAAGATGATGGGTAACAACACTAAGATTATCCCAGACTGTCTTTTCCTTTATTTGCCCCCCCCTTTGAGATACTGTCCAAACAGGCAGCCTCATGTGAAAAATTGATAATGAGGTTACTTGCAGGGTCTCACGAAGATGAATGAGAATAACAGAAATTGGAAGTGTTATTAACTAACATGTCTAATGCAACCTGTCATGATGTCAAATCTGGAGGAATTTGTTACGATCCAAATTTTTTTTGTAGCTCAGGTTGTTTGACTGATCGGTGGAATGGTCCGTATCTGACGATACAGCATCCTCAAAGGGTGGCCAGGGAAGATACGTGGATCCATTCCGCTCACTATAGGGAGGTTAACCAACCGGTGGAGATACAAGGCAGAGACAAGGCCGATAACGTGGACCTGTCGATTGCGAGCTTGTGCCGGAAGGATTAAAAAGGTGACGGTGAGATATCTGAGCTAAAGAAATGTGTAGATCAGTGCTTCAAGCAATGGAGTGGTCTGCTGTGGTCATCCTAGTTCTTTTTTTTTCCAGAGTTTTATTTTTTTTGTCATGATGATCTGTTTGGGGATGCTCGGTGTCTGTGATGGGGGACCAATAAAGGAGATGTGAGCTGATGGAGTGGAGTCAGGAGGAGGAGTGCTATACCAAATCAGGGGAGTGCCGGTCCAATTTCAGTACAGTAAATTGTTGTGAAAATGTGAATAACAATAATAAGGAAGAACTGTAATTCAATCCTGAGTTATGACGTAGTGTATAACAATGTAGCCTGAGTTTGAGTGGTCGTGCATGGATATAACGTTTATGTTGTTTTAAGTCATCTTAGGTAATGCAGTCCCAACCCCTTCCAAGGCTCTCCTTATAGGATAGGTGCATCCCCACATCTTTCCCATGATCCCTTAAGGATTCGCGGTGTGCGTATAAGGGCAGTTTTATGACCCTCCCGGAGACGCATTATCTGAATGGTTCAAATGACCATACTGTGTCATACCATAATAACATTGAACGGTATATTCTCATGCATGGCTAAACAGATTCAAATTAGGTTGTGATAGCATGTTGTTTGCTATCAAAGGGTGGACTGTCAAAGCTGAATAATTGAGTGAGACAAGTTCAGTTTAAAATTTAATCGCAGCAACGCCATTTCGGAAATGAGATCACAAGACACCATTTTGTGTGGTCAGCATTAATTCAAGTTATAACCCATTAACTAAGAACAGATGGCAATATTTTTGTTAACACCAAGGGCAACGGGAAAAAACAGCTTTCTAAGTAGATAAGGAGAGACAATGGGTATTTTTACATACAAATTGGGAATCCCGGGATGCAGATAAAGTATAGTTGTGGCAATTGTAATATAATATCTACACAATTGGATTTGCCTGAATACTAGACAAGATGTCTCCTAATCCCATAGTTTGAGGTGATAATACATTTGCACTTCACACAAGTGTCTGTGAGAACAAAAGAGGTTTTGTTTTCCTTTGAACACAGCAGGTGGGGGCCTGCTGACAGAGGGCATGTCGAATTACAACCCTCAGCCATCCACACTGATGGAGGTTCACTTCGTGTATGAGAGATTATGCACTTAAATCTCACCCATTAATAACTAGCATCCTTATATCAAACCCCGAATACCCACACACTACATATTCGCACATAAGGTTCCATAAGCATCAAAATGTATGATTCAAGTTGGTTAAGTTAGTTTAAATGCTAAGAAATAGAGGTTTTTGATATCTAAGGTATTATATATGATAAGCAAGGTATGTTTGATCTCGTTCTGATGCCTACGCTTTTTACAGAATCCCGGTGTTATCGGTGGAGAGATCGCATCATGCAAACTCAAGTTATGGATCGCAGAACTTATAAGCAACAAAATGTTTTAGTTGATGGAATGTTACAGGAGGCGTTACCAGAAAGACCCCGGCTGTTAGGGGCAGGAAAAGTCTATTTGAAACAACCTGTTAAATGTGTCGTTACATATGCTCCTCCTCTGGGAACCAATGAGATCAGCAGGAAGTTTCCCCTTTGTCCTGTTTCAGTCTGGGGGGGAATAAATACATGTGTCCAAACACTGGTTTGGGAGTTCATGCTGAATTTTGGGTGAGCTGAGGGTATCTAGTGAGAAGTCTATCTCTGGATCCAGAGGCGCAGCGTATGTATAACCGTACTTGGTCTGTATTATTTCCTTTTACGCCTAAATTATGTATGTATAGATTGCGTGTAACTGACTGTACTTTTACCTGAATAATACTTGTGCGTTGGAACCACAAGATTCCACTCCTGTCTTTATTTGCGGTCATACTGCGTACGCAATTAGCGTTGTCTTAGAGGTTTTTAGGCAGGGTTTTGTCTTAGAGGTTTTAGGCAGGGTTTTGTCTTAGAGGTTCTAGGCAGATGAATCTTAGAGGTTTATAGGAAGGAATATATTAGAAGGTATTTACAAATTTAACAACCGACAATCACATTACTACACTTGAACATCCTCCATATTCACCTGAATTAGCACCTTGCGACTTTTATCTTTTCCCAAAAAGTTAAATCAGTGCTTAAAGGGACACATTTTGAATCAGTTGATGCTGTAAAGAAGAAAACGGCAGATATGTTGAAACAACTAACAGAAATGTATTTGCTCCATGCCTTCGACCAGTGGATAACAAGACTACAGCGATGTATTAGTGCAAATGGGGAGTATATTGAAGGGGACAAACATTAAATTTGTAATACCAATAAATAAAGAAGAGTTATTTAATTAATCTCGTTATTTAATAGACATACCTCGTATATGGACATTGGTTGAAACCTGAGCCACAGGAAGTGGGGGTACTGATCTGTTTCTTCTGATCAAATGTGTGTGTGAGACAATTGGTCCTTCAGCTGGCTGAGCAGAAAAAGGAGGAGGTTGGGAGAGAGGGCTTTGGGAAAAGACAGAGCTGGAAATAGAATTCTCCTATAACAGACTATTGCAATAGTCAATGCGGAAAATAATAAGTGCATGGATTGGAGATTTTGCAATGTCTTGTGTAAAATCTGGTCTAATTTTGGATATGTTTTTTAGATGTATGTAACGTGAATTTGAGACAGATTGAATGTGGGGAACAAAGGACAGTTCCGAGTCAAGGATGACACCCAGGCAGCGGGCTTGTGCGTTGAAGTTGATTGTCAAGTTGTCAACAGCGAGAGATATCAGGTTTGCAACTACTATTGGCCAGTGTAAATATAATTAATTCTGTTTTGGATGCATCAAGTTTTAGGTGGCGAGATGCCATCCAAGATGAAATGGCAGAGAGACATTCAGTGACACAGACCAGCACAGATGGGTAGCTGGAGCCACTTCATCAAGGGCTATTTCTAGGGTCTGGTTCAGGTGTAATACAGCTGTCTCAGGAGATGTGAACTTGGAAATTGGTAAGAGTAATTGTTGCAGAGAGGTGGCTAGTTGTTGAAACGTAATAGCATTAATATTTCTGCGGGATTGAGGAGGCTTGGTTGATTTTAATGACATTGTGGTTGACGTAATGGAGGAGAGTGTGCAGGTGATCAGGTTGTGATCTGAGAGAGGGAAAGGAATGTTAGTGAATTCAGAAACTGAGCTTAGTCTGGTGAATACAAGATAAAGGCAGTGGCCCTCCTGATGAGTAGAGGAGTCAGTCCATTGGGAAAGGCCAAGAGAGTAGGTTAGAGAGAGAAGTTTGGAGGCATGAGGAGATTGTGGACTGTCATAGGGATATTGAAATCACCCATGATGATGGTGGAGATGTTAGAGGAGAAAAAGTGAGGGAGCCAGGCAGAAAAATGTACCAGAAACTGTTGGGGTGGCCCAGGTGGTGATAGATAGCAGCAACATGCAGAGAGAAAGGGGTGAAAGTCTTGATAGAATGTACTTCAAATTATGTAAATGTGAGTGATGGTACCTGTGGGAGAACTGTGTATGTGACAGACTGAGACAGTAATATTCCTACCACACCTCCTTTACTATTACCAGGCCTGGAGGTGTGGGTGAGGTGTAAGCTACCGTGTGAGAGTGCTGCAGGGAAGGCAGTGTCTGATTGTGTGAGCCATGTTTCTGTTATCACCAGAAGGTTGAGGTTATTTGAAATAAAGAGGTCATAGATGGATGTCGTTTGTTGCAGACAGAGCGGGCATTCCATAAGGCACATTTTAGTGACTTGGAAGGTGATGGGAGGCACGTGATGTGTCTGAGGTTTGCTGGATTTATATTCCATTGTGAGCGGGGCTTGTGGGAAGGACTTGGGTTCGACGATATGTCACCAGCTAATAGAAGTAGAAGGAGAGGGATATAAATATAGTTGTGGGAGGTGTATGAAGGTGGTGACAGGTTGGGTGTGTTATTATCAATGTATATACAGCCATGTCCAAAAGTTTTGAGAATTACACAAGTATTGATTTTCACAAAGTTTGCTGCTTCAGTGTTTTTAGACCTTTTTGTCAGATGTTACTATGGAATACTGAAGTAAATTACAAGTATTTCATAAATGTCAAAGGCTTTTATTGACAATTACATTAAGTTTATGCAAAGAGTCAATATTTGCAGTGTTGATCCTTCTTTTTCAAGACCTCTGCAATTCGCCCTGGCATGCTGTCAATCAAAATCTGGGCCACATACTGACTGATGGCCACCCATTCTTGTCTAATCAATGCTTGGAGTTTGTCAGAATTTGTGGGTTTTTGTTTGTCCACCCGCCTCTTGAGGATTGACCACAAATTCTCAATGGTATTAAGGTCTGGGGAGTTTCCTGGCCATGGACTCAACATTTTGATGTTTTGTTCCCCGAGCAACTTAGTTATCACTTTTGCCTTATGGCAAGGTGATCCATCATGCTGGAAAAGGCATTGTTCGTCACCAAACTGTTCTTGGATGGTTGGGAGAAGTTTCTTGCGGAGGATGTTTTGGTACCATTCTTTATTCATGGCTGTGTTCTTAGGCAAAATTGTGAGTGATCCCACTCCCTTGGCTGAGAAGCAACCCCACACATGAGTGGTCTCAGGATGCTTTACTGTTGGCATGACACAGGATGAAGACTTTTGGAGGGTGGCTTGGTGTCAAGTAGGGCAGCAAAGAAGCCACTTCTCTCTAGGAAAAACATCAGGGACAGAGTGATATTCTGCAAAAGGTACAGGGATTGGACTGCTGAGGACTGGGGTAAAGTTATTTTCTCTGATGAATCCCCTTTTAGATTGTTTGGGGCATCTGGAAAACACTTGTCCGGAGACGGAAAGGTAAGTGCTACCATCATTCCTGTGAATGGAAAGTACATCTCTCCCTGAAGTGACTATTAACCACTTGCCTGGCATGGTCGTAATTTTCTGACCACACCAAGCAGTTCTTTATCTGCTCTGGTCACAAAATTTTGACTAGTCAGATAAACATGAGGTCGGCTGCAGGAAAAACGCTGTAAAACCACCAGCAAACCCATCCAAAAAAATTACTAGGCTCAGACAGGCGTGATTGCTGCAACAACAGGTAAATTCATTGATTTTGATATGCAAGATTGATTGATCGGAATATCTTCCAATTGGGCGATGGGTAATTATGATGTCTCTCACCAGACATGACTGGTCTTTAACAGACATACACAAACAAAAATATAAAACATAAAAAACACAAACACACAATCACACCAAAAAAAAACTCTCACAGGACATTAAAACAAAACATTCAGTTTTGAATGTGGATGTCAAATTGTACGCAAAGCTTATTGGCAATCGCCTCAAGTCGATGCTCCTGGGCGTTATTCACTCCGATAAAGTGGGCTTTGTCCCGGGTAGAGAAACTAGGGACAATACTACAAAAGTTATTGATTTGATATCTTATGCAACTAAAACTAACACTCCGATGATGCTCCTCTCTACAGATGCAGAAAAGGCCTTTGATCGGGTGAATTGTGGCTTCATGGCGGGATTCGGGTGGCTGGGTTTGAGTGATGCGTTTATTCAGGAGATACTTTCTCTATACCGGGCTCCCTCAGCGCAGGTCCGGGTTAATGGAATTCTGTCTAACACGACCCATATTGCAAATGGCACACGACAGGGATGCCCCCTCTCGCCATTGGTCTTTGTGCTCTGCATGGAGGCCTTGGTGAGGGCGATTAGGGCTAATCCGTATATTTCTGATTTGTGTGCAGGGGCGCGAGAATATCGTCTTGCCCTTTTTGCTGATGATTTATAGGCTATACTACAAATCCGGTTATATCTATTCCAAACTTTCTGCAAGAATTTAATCGATTTAGTCAGCTGTCTAATTGTAAAATAAATTATTCAATATCAATGGCTCGTTATGTCACAGCCTCTACGGAGACTATTTCAGCTCTTAGTTCCTCCTTTCCTTTCAAATGGTGCTCATCCCATATACAATATTTAGGCATACAGATACCAAACAGACTTAATCAGCTGTTTACTTTAAATCATGCCCCCATGCTTAGCAAGTTTCGCATGGAATTGACCCATTGGCCACCCTCAAAAATTTTCATGGTTAGGTCGGATGAACATAATTAAAATGAATGTGCTCCCTAGACTCCTATATCTGTTTACAACAATTCCTATAGAGATCCCACCACACTTTCTGTCCAATGTACATAATGTTATTCATGAGTTTGTATGGGGAGGCAGACTAGGTTTAAACACCAGGTTCTCTTTTCGACGGAGATCTCACGGTGGTAGACAGTTTCCTATGATTTCTGCTTACCATCAAGTGACAATGTTAAGTAGGATTCTGGATTGGATCAGGAGTCCTGGGGAAAAGCAGTGGGTGGACTTGGAGTCTTATTCCACAAATCCTTGCTTACAATTTCTCCCGTGGTGTTCCAAGGTGACTCACTTGGACCACCCAACAGTGGGTCCTACTCTATCACTATGAATGAAGCTGCACACTAAGCCTGGTATTACCTCACTTACACCCATTGTACATAATCCCCTTTTTACCCCTGGGATTTCTGGACATTATATGTCCTCCTGGGCATAGGCAGGTATTACTAGAATGGGCCACTTGATTTCATATAGTGCATTTCAGTCTTTTGGGGATCTGTCAGCTGAATCAAATTTATGCACTCATGATTATTGGTTCTACCTACAGATCCGCCACTTTGCTTCCACTCTGGGAGGTCTTACTAAATTCAATAGAAACATGACTCCTTTTGAGACTATGTGTTCTCATCCTAATGTAATTCATTTCCATGTAATTTCCGGCATATATCAAATACTTCTGATGTCCCATCTACCTGACCGTCCGGCATTCCAAGATGTTTGGGAACGGGAATTTAATTCTAGAGGTATATTGGGAGAAGGTGTATCAGACTGTTAGTACAGGTTTCTCAAGTCTGGAAGTTGTAGAAACACAATATAAAGTATTGTCGAGGTGGTATTGTTGCCCGGTTACATTGCATAAATTTACTCCAGGAGTGTCTCCGCTCTGTTGGCGATGTCATCAGGACAGGGGTTCGTTATTTCACATCTGATGGGACTGCCCATTGATTGTCTCGGTTTGGAGAAAGATTATAGCCTTGGCATCAGAGATTCTGGGTTCACCTGTCCAGATTGGACCAGATTTTTGGATTTTATCGCACACAGATACTGTATACCCATTTCTAAATATAAAAAATCTTAACTTAAACATCTGAATAATGCAGCCAGAGCGGTAATTCCAGTCCGTTGGCGTTCTTCTGTACCTCCGTCAACGCACAGATTTCTTTATGTCAATGGACTAAATTTTTTACTCGAGCCCCGAAAAGCACTCTGCATATGTGACACTATGGTTTAGTTGGATGGTCTTCCTCCTCCTACAAGGATCTGATACCCCGGGATCAAGTATAAGTATCGGTTTTGATAGGCTATAATATGTAGCTTTGGTTATACATTTACCAACTAGATCTTGAATGGCCACATACTTTTATTATATAGTGGATATCTTTGTTCTGCCTTATATCATTCCTCATGCCCCCCCCCCCCCTGTTGTGTCTGTCTTGTACTATGTTACTATGTTTTTGATTGTATTATTTTTCTGCAATTTAATGGAGATATGCAATTTGGATGTCGTACAGATGTCTTTTGAATGTTCCCCTTTTTTTCTGTTCTGATAATGTATATTGAAAAATGTTATTGAAAATATAAAAAAAAATCAGAAACACACCTCAAAAAGACAATACATAGAACAAGAAACAAGACATCTTATAAAAAGACTAGCAAGCAAAGATTCATGTTCTCTGTAATCTTTAACTGTATATGATGCCTTGCAAGTGTAAGGGAAATAAACAGTATTTACAAAACAAACAGTAATTTTCACTTTGTTATTGCATAAATAGTATTTAAAACATATGAACATAAGTCATGGTACACAGAAAACATAATTTCTCTGCATACCTGTAAATATTGAGATGGTTATTACATTCACTTCATTTCGTAGGTGTCATTTAGTATTGGACGCATTTAGGCACAGAATAAATTATGCAGAAAAAGATGTACACAACAAAATAAATAACACAGTAACGGGGGTATGCTAAGTTGGACGTATATCAAGATGCATTCCATTCAAAAACAGTAGTGTTTGCAGCAAGCATATGTCAGACATAAAAGTGTATATATGTATACAGATGTAGCTCAACAGTATTAGTAGCAAATGCTAAAGTCACATCTAACACCCTCTCTGCACATGAAGGTCCTGATTCAGAGTTGTATGCAGTTCCCCATCAGTCGCAATTGACTGACATTTTGGGGACTGCGCATGCGCCGGGCCCAGAGTGCATATGTGTTGCAATGCCACTGCAATCCTGGCTGCAGTGCCCTGGGCGCCGCAGCCTGATTGAGGGCATGGAATGGGTGTCGATGGGGACCATTCTCCAAAACAGAGGTATGACGTCTCCATTTTGTGGGACGGTCGAGGCCAGGGTCTGCGTTTTCCAATGCAGATTTCCTGACGCAGAGGCATTCTGTCACCCATTCTAAGCAAGTGTCACAATCCGGTGCAAGTGTTCCTCTGTGGAGGACGGTGAGCGCGGGGGGTTCAGGTGAGTAGGGAAGTGACAGGAACTAGGTCTCCTAGTTGCGGCCGAACCCAGGTTTGGCTAGACCTGCCCAGAAGCGCGGAGTCTAACTTACTTGGTGGTTTTCTCCAGTGACCTCTCCAATTGGGATTTGGTTTTCGCAGCACCAAGTGAGCAGGTCGCGGCCCTCTGGACAGGTACCTGGGAATGGCAGAAGACCGTAACTATATTAAATTAACTAAATGCTAGAGCACTGGAAGTGAACTGAATGCTTGAATATTAGAAAGGAACTGAATACAGGAACACTTTAGAGATCCTAATCGCAGGCTTGCTTTAGAATACTGGAAAATGTACTGGGAATTGCTAGTAATCCAGGTGCTGATTTGTATAGAGAAATGTGGACACCGGCATATACTGGGAATTGCTACATATGCAGGTGCTGATTTGCACAGAAAAACACAGAGAGATGTGGACTCAGGCATATACTGGGAATTGCTAGATATGCAGGTGCTGATTTGCATAGACAAACACAGAGAAAAGTGGACACAGGCATATACTGGGAATGCTTAGAGATCCAGCTGGGAGCTAACTAGTAATAGCAGGTAATCTGACATCTCAGTAACACAGAGAAGCTGCAGTAGAACTAGTAGCACATTACAAGACACAAAGTCATAGAAACATAAAAGACAGGAGTACTGGGAGAAAACTAACTCTCAGACTGAGAATAGCATGGAAGATAATGCAGGAAACTCTAGAGAACTGTGAGTAGGCTGAAACAACACTCTGAAGGTAAGAAACACAGAGCAACACTGGTGAGTGTCACAGTCACTGGAACAGCGAAGTTGAACAGCAGTTTTCTGTTCCAGGAGTCAGAATTAAATACCCCATGGTAGCTGATTATTGGATCAGAGGATCAGCAGAGTGACTACAGGACTACCATTGGGAGAGACTAGTCAAGTGATATGAACCAACATGGCTGTGCCCATGCCGGCACCCCGGAAACCAGGACACGCGCACAAAAGCCCTAGAGGACCCCAGGGAGAATACTCAGTCACCACTCACCTGACTGGGGCCATCACAACTCTGATGCTGCATCTCCGGACGCAGCACTCAGATCTGCGATGTTGACAGTAGGTGCATTTTTTCTTCAGGCACCTCCTCCTGCAACATTAGCATATTTTAGCATCACTGTTACATCCAAAGACACGGCAGCAATGCTATTAGCATACAGCACTGAATCAGGCCCAATATAAAGATGGCGTGTCATATACAAAAGAGAATAGAATCTTGGCAGTGGTATTAAAAAAATTTAAAAGTCCCATTTTCCATATAAAATGTAATAAAATACTAACACCTCCGCATCTATTGTTTATCCATACTTGGCCACTCTCCAACAAGTTGTGGTAGACTCCCAAATTTGGGGGGAGATCCTCCCAGCTCTCTGTAAAGTGGGCAAATCCCCTGCATCCCGCCGACCGACCATGAATTGGGCGGAATGTTGGTGTTGATGACGCAAGTCTGTCAGATTCAGAGTTTGTACAGCAACCGGGACTTGGGGCCACAGGGCAGGACTGAATAGAACTAGAGTCAAACCAAACCAAGATGGCAGTCCCGGACGCTCTTGTTTTCTCGCCTCCTCCTCTGTGACTATAGGTGGCGTGATGCTAGCGGTAACAGGCAGGAGCAGCAGCCAATCGGAGCTTGGTGGGTTCACTTGAAGGGAGTAGTGACGTGATATGGGTGTGTTATCTCTGATAGAAAGGATGAGAGATAGAGCAGTAATGTGTGTGTGAGGGAGATAGGCATACATACTGTACATCTATATCTATAAATCGTGTGTGTGTGCGTATAGCCTATGTTATGGGGCCCACACACGGTACGATTTGCAAATGATCCCATCTCGTTTGCGATCTCTCGTTTGCAATTTCCCCGGCAGCTCCAGTAAATGATGTGCAGAAAAAGCTGCATGATGTACACCAGATCTATCGTGCACGATTTAATGATTTACATATTCATTAGATCGTGTACAATAGCAGAGAGATGTACGCATGGATCAGGGAGATTCGTGATACATGTATCTCTTTGTAAATAAATAAACAGATGCACGGACGGGATCAGTGAGACCTGTTTGTGCTGTTGTTTAAAAAAAAAATGTAAACTTGAGTAAAAATTTTTTAGAAGTGGACGTGATCGACTACATGGATACATAGGTGAGTGTGTGAGATAGTGAGTGTGTGTGTACATGTATGTTTTAATAAGCTTGTACTTTCAATGTTGTGTATGTGTCTTGTGTTTATTTGAATATTTATTTTGCTGTGGAACTACAGGTACCAGCGGGCCCGTAATACTCCGCATGCTGGTACTTGTGGTTCTCCAAGTACCAGCATGCTGGGGAGGCTTGCTCGGAATTGTAGTTCCTCAGCAAAAGACAATACATTTTTAACTCTTTACTTGCACCACACTATACACTAGCAACCCGGCACCCACCGCTCCAGGGGTGCCGGGGATAGCACCGGGCTATCAGCCTAGGCCTGGGGTGCCCTGTAGAGGGGGACGCCAGGCTCCCCAGGAATCCCCGGCCTGGGCTGACTAGTGGTCAGGGGTAATGCTTTAGCTGGGGAACCCAGTGAAAGGGCTCCCCTGGTTATGTGGCATTACCCCCCCCCCACTACAAAAAGTTTTGTGCTGGTTCTGGAAATTACAAGGGAACCCTACACATTTTTTCACCTGTATTTCCAGAACCAGGACCGGATCAGAGCCCAGTGCTGGTTGCTCTAACAAAAGTCCAGGAATGATGATGTTCGTCCATGCCTCTTTCTGAGTTCCGTTTTTTTGGAGGGAAAAATCCGAACTCCACGTGCAAACTCGAACCTATCCGAGCCTGCACATCCCTAGCATATATATATATATATATATATATATATGTATTTTAACACACACACAGTGTGGAAATGGACAGTGCCCCAGTATAAATTCTGTCCAGGCGGGTGCTGGGTCTGCACTGTTACACAGAGACAGATCTGAGCTAACAATGTAAAGTTCCTCTGCAGCTGACAGTGTACATGCAATGATCATGGTACACTAGCCATAATGTGACCCCCTGTGCAGCCATATACAGTGCCTTATATATTGCACCTGCCTGAGTTCCTGCAGCCTGTTGCCAATCACCAGGTACATTACAGGCTGCAAGATCAGTAACACAGCAGTAGTAGCACATTAGTAAAATGCAAAGACAACAAACACACGAACAGTACCATGTAAGCATCCTCATATTCCTCCTCACTGCTCTCACAGTCATCACAGAGGCAGCGTGTCCGGCTGTCCGCAATGGAGGAGCGGATCCTCCGCCTCCCGCGTCCGTTGCCCTGTTAGGAGGGGGAACCACCACCAGTGATGAAAGGTAAGGGGGGCCATGCGCTGTGGCCAAACTAGCCATACCCGAGGCTGCAGCTGCAATGCATGAGAGCAGACGTCTCCGGCCAGGGATGGATTAGGACGGCTCAGAGTCCTAAGCATGGCCACAACATTGCAACTACTGATGAGACAGGGGGTCCCTTCGCCCTGCCTATAATCCAGACTTGCGTGCCTGCATCTGTGTCATTGACACACAGATGCATGTAGCATGGATATCCCTGATCCGTACTACATGCATCTGTGTCGGCCATAACATCGTTCTGCGTGCATACACACGGAATGATGCGTATGAACGACAGGTCGAGATCTTTTTGCATGTTGGAAAGATCAACGACTCTGACGAACGACCCGCTGGAGCACGCATTGGATCGTGATCATCCCCACACACGGCACTTTTGAAATGATAGGTCGTTCCAATTGATTGAAAATTGCTAAATTGTGTAAAAAATCTTAACGTGTGTGGGGGCCTTTACTCGGGGGGTATCAAGGAACATTTCAGAGAAAACCCGATCAAAATTGGTTCAGTAGTTCTTGAGTTTATCAGGAACATACAAACAAAAATTTTATATATATATATATATATATATATATATAGTACTTTGCAAAAGATGTAGGCAGATCTGGAAAAATTCTGCAAAGTAAGAATGCTTTCAAAAATTCAAAAATAGAAATGTTAATATTTTTATCAATTAACAAAATGCAAAGTGAATGAACAGAAGAGAAATCTACATTTTCCTTCAAAACAGCATCATTCTTCTAGGTACACTTGCACACATGTAACTGTCAACATTTTAAAAATAATTAGCAGCTTAGCAGCTCTTCCAACACACCCATGAGGAAAGTTCTGTCCGGTGCACTCCGCCGTGAGGTCCGACAGAGGCCCCAACCACTCCATTAGGTATCCCAGACCAATTGCCACCCCTCTGTGAAGTTTTCATCAAAATCCATCCAGTGGAAGGCACAGAACAGGCTCCCCAGGTCCGACCTGGAGCTCAGCCCCCTAGTATGTCTTCTGGGATCCAATGTTACCACTCTGTGAAGTTTTCGTCCAAATCCATCCAGTGGACAGCTCAGAACAGGCTCCCCGGGTGAAAGACCCTCATGCTCGGCGGCTCCCTCTCAGCCTCCTCTGGGTCCCCCATCCTCAGCCACTGGTTCAGCCTGGATGTAAGCTGAGCTTGCCCAGTTCATCCGCAGCTATAGTCTCCGTCGCCACCTGTTGCATCACAGCCAGAGAAGGGGACAGAGGCCCTGATTCAGAGCCGGACGCTCTGACAGAGCGCTCTCTCTGAATCAGGGCCATCCCTCCTACTTTTTGGAGCAGCCTCCTGGCCGCTCGCATAGCTGTCGGTGACCACCCACAGCTATAGCGAGCGGCCAAAATGATGGTCGCGATGGTCATGGCAAATACAATGCATCAGAGGCCATGTTTAGTTGGATTAGAAGAGAGTAGATAGAGTAGAACCTAGTCTACCGCAACTGTTGATGGTGCTACCGATGTTGTTGTGTTTACAATCTCCTTTGCAAATGCACAGATCACACAGTCTGAAAGTGGGCGTCTCATGGCTCGTACACTCAATCGCACCATAGAGCACAAAAGGAAAGCTGAGATAGCATTTGCTTATTCCTGCAACCGCTATTGCCAGAGAGGCTGTGAATGCAGCTGCATTACCATTAAAATCCCTTAATTGCACATAAAAGGCACTGTCATCATTTTGTGGCTGGAGAGGTAGTTGGGACATAAACGTATAAGTTCAGTACAAGTAGGGTGTGCACATTTCTGCTAGATGTGTCCTATGTAGACTTGTACACATCTGTAGATACACTTGTATTATTCAACATTAAGGCTTGATGAAAGATACATGTTGATTATGCTGACAGCATTAGCAAGCATCTTTATAATATTACAAATAAATAAAATATCGCTCCTCACCTCCACCAATTAATATACAGCACCTGTGCATTACCCTGGGACTGGTTACCACTAAAGTAGTGTAACAATGAGTATTGGACCCCATACTAAGACATTAACCAGCAAGAGGTTATGGGAATCTGGACTGGTCCCACTGTAATAGGGAAGCATGTAGCCTGTGGTCCCAATGTCACAGTGGAGACCAGTCCCAGCCTTTTTAGCATGTGCTGTGTGGACCAGGGGCAAACAATGAAGCATTTGCCTGGCGTGATCACATAATTTGCGTCCACACCAGGCAGTGCTAACGTGGTAGCAAATGATGTGACCTGTCAGTAACGCACAGTGCCGCCAATAGCAGAGGGACCTCGCCGGCCCTCTGCATCCCTGCACCCTCCCCCAGTGATTGCAGTGCTGACCGATCACTGCTCATCGGTCAGCACAGCAGGACACCCCACCCAGCGGTTGCAGAGAGCAGCAGCCGCCAGGGAAATGTAAATTAATTCCCCCCCAGTGTGTATCTTGCAGCTGCTCAGAGGAGCAGCTGCTGGGGAAATCAAAGTCACGATGGTTGCAATCTTCCGAACATCGGTGGTCCGATATATCGATGACTGATATTAAAAAAAATTTGTTAATGTTATGGTTTCTTTTTTAAAATATATATATTTTTAAATAAATCATGTGGTATAAGTTATAAATAGATGTTCTTGACCTAAATCAATCATGAAAACACGAGGGTTTTTTGGATTTTACAACTTGGGCATGCTTTAGCAGCTCCATTTTTGGGGACCCATACCCTATACAAGACTCCCCGCTTACATTTCTTCCCTAGGTTCCCGTAGGACTCTTTCCTGCTTCTGTTCATTTATAATGAATGCTCACCACTCAACAAACTTACCATGGATCAAACACAGTTGGGAGACCAATATTGGTCCAATGTGTGATGAGAATTGGTTCTTGGCCTTGGAGAGCCCACAGGTATCCACGGCTATTATCAGATTCCAGCAAGTCCAATTATTTATATTACACAGAACTTATTTAACTCCTGAGCGACTGTTTAAATTTGGGGGTCGTGCCAATGATACCGTACTTGCCCTAAGTGTCATTGTTCCCAGGTCTATAGTTTTTGGGATAAGGCCCACAAGTCTATAGTTTTTGGGATAAGGTGCTACATGTGATTGCCTCTACTGATGTTCCTCTGTCTATTCTAACACCAAAAGTATGATCACTTGGAATTTTGGCTGATGATGCCTTTGATTGTTACACTAGGCAAAATGTTCTTAAGTTATGTTTGCTGGCTAAGGTTTGCATAGTGCGGGTATGGATGGCTACTTCATGTCATGTGTTTCAGATGTGGGTCTCATTAATAAATTAATATGCATCTCATGAGAAATACTTAAATATTGCCCAGACTGCCGACTGTATCTGGTTTCGGTAGCAACAATCGCGTTATGCTAACATGCCTGCCATACAGTCTGTATTACCTATTTAATAGCCGCCATGTTAGGTTTATTGGAGTGTTTTCTTTGTCACCGCCTCTCATGTGTAACTGCTTGGAGTCCCCATGTTGCTGTATATCTCAGGTTCTGATGTGTCCATACACTTATATGCTGTTATTGTTTTATATGTCTGATACCTCTCGGAGTGATCTCTGTTTATAACATTTCTGATCCGTGATATTATATGTTTTCCTTCTTTGGAATTTTCTAGACATTGTAAAGTGATTTTTTTTTATTTCTGCATTTGTTTTTTTCTTTTATGCATTTTTTTTCCTGTTATCTTTTTGAAAATTAATAAATATTACTAATTTAAAAAAATAAAAAATTCATTAAGATGGTCTACAGTTTTATGCCAAACATACATTATTACAGCATGCTTGTCACTGACCCCAACCTTCCCTCTCCTTAAGTAGGGTGTATCATAAATCTCATATTGCTTATCGCATACATAGCGGCGTTTATTTACCCTGTATGAACAAAATGTAAATAAAAATGCAAATGATAGCTCTTCTCATAAATCTGTCCTTTGCATTGTTAGGATTTACAACCCAGGATTCCTATTGTGCACAAGCGGCCATCAGCCTGTGCTAGCAGCGGGCGGACATAAACAAATCTGTCAATCCCTCTACGGGGAGTTCTACTGTAAAAAGTCCATATTCTCCTATAGGCAATGCCATCTATAGATGGCGTTGCCTATCGGGCACATGCTCTGGAAAGTTTTACTTTCCAGAGCCTGGTGCATATCGGCACATTGCAGCTCCATTGAATTCTATGGGGACTGCAGTGCCGACGGCCCACAGTAGATATAATAGACCACTTTGCATATGGGGATTGTGGCAAACCTCTAATAACTGCAATTTTCTGAGGTCTGCCAGCATTTTTGGGATTAATACATCCTTCCCCAACAGCTTACCGTTTGTCACACCTGGGGCATATTCAATTGGGTGCAGGATTTTGCCTGCAAAAAAAACTTGCGCACATCAAGCCCAATTTTTTAATTATTGAGAGTATGCGTGTTCCCGATACTCGCGGTATCCAATTTTTAAAAAATTGTTACAATTTTTTTGGTGCTCAAAATCCCACAGGGAAATAAAAAAATATGTCCAGTCAGCCTACTGCCTGTGATTACTGACTGCACAGCCCTCCTCCCATCACCATTAGCAGACATGTTGCACTCACACACACCAGGAGCACCCCACACACAGCACCCAGACACCAGCAGCACCCCACGTGCACCAGCGGCACCCCACATACACCTGCAGCACCCCGACCCCAGAGTCCTGGGAGCTCAGGAAGAACACAGAGGAAGACTGCAGCATCTTGGGGCAGCGGCGGAGGACAGCATTGTCAGAAGGTAAGTAAATAATTATCTGTTAGAAACTTCCAAATGCTTAGTCATTGGGAGGGGAGGGGGGATGGGGAGGTGTTAGGGGTTTCCGGAGCAAGTCTCTACAATTTTTCTTTAAAATTGAAGGAAAAATTTGTGTTGCTCTGGGGCCATATGCACACGCAGGGGGGTTTTTGAGTACCCAGAAACACCCCTACCCGCCAATCAGTAAGTAAAGTGCGGACCACACTACACAGTAACAAGCACACCACTGCCGGGGCCGGGTAGTACACTCGTACTACCCGGTGGCGGTGTGTTTGTTTTGGCAGCCAACGAGAGTCACACAGATTCTCATTGGCTGCTGCGCCCACTGGCGGAGCAGGCCTGGAGCTCACTCATGAGCTCCACCTTCCGGCTCCCGCAGTGGGTGATGGGAGAGACATCATGACGTCTCTCCCATAGTGCAGGGCAGGCCAGGAGGATGGAGGAGCAGACAGAGGTAGGTGCGGGATTTCATGTGTTGTTTTTTTAGTCTTTGTCCTATATATGTAAGGGGCAATGCATAGGGGATGGGAGCACTGCATAGGAGGACTACTACTGGGGGCACTATTTAAGGGGTACTTCTATGGGGGCACTACTGGGGGTACTGCATAGGGGGGACCACTAATGGGAGCACTGCATAGGGGGGGCTACTACTGGGGGCACTGTATAAGGGGCACTGTATAGGGGGACGATTACTGGGGGCACTGTATAAGGGGCACTGCATAGGGGGGACCATTACTGGGGGCACTGCATAGGGGGGACCACTACTGGGGGCACTACATAGGAGGGGACCACTACTGGGGGCACTGTATAAGGGGCTCTACTGGTGGCACTGCATAGGGGGACCACTACTGGGGGCACTGTATAAGGGGCACTGCATATGGACCAATACTGGGGGCACTGTATAAAGGGCACTATTGGTGGCACTGCATAGGGGGACCACTACTGGGGGCACTGTATAAGGGGCACTGCATAAATGGACCAATACTGAGGGCACTGTATAAAGGGCACTACTGGTGCACTGCATAGGGGGACCACTACTGGGGGCACTGTTTGTGGCAAGATTTTTTTTCATTAGTTCGGTAACCAAGGATTTGGAAACCGCCCTTTCAATATCCTGCGTTTGCCACTGGGGGCTGGGAGGAAAAAAGATGCGGTAAGTTCTGTAGAAATCACTGTGGCTCATTTTCTATCCTTCAGTTGAATAGGGATAACACATCGGCTGCAGGGTTTACCTATTATTTTGCCCCAATTGAATATGCCCCATGGTCTCCACCAGGGGTGTTTTAAGAGAGGAGGGGGCAAGTGTGCACTCCTCGTGCGGGGCCCCCTCCTCTCTCACTGGTGGCTGGCAGCCGACTGACGCGGCTGGCCAGCCACCGGAGCATTAGTAGACTCCGGGCACTAGAGTGTGCCCGGAGTCTACCGCGCATGCACAAATTGCCGGAAAATGGCCGCGGTGGCTATTTTTCTGGTGTACTGAGCAGCAGTGACCTTGGACAGGTAAGTTTAAAAAAAAATATGGGTGCAGTGTGTGCGGTGCAGTGCCACCCTGGACCCGGGGGCCCGTGTGCCCCGCACACACTGCACCCATTATAGATACGCCACTGGTCTCCACCTTCTCTTCCATTTTCATATGAGATAAAAGGAGAATAGTGTGGGAGCATATGTGCTCCCATCACTTTAATAAAGTGATGAAAGAGCAGTTTCATAGTCTATTTCAATAAAATGTAAAGAAGGGGAGATCAGCTAATGGCTATGGTGAGAGGCACCTTAGCAAAATCTTTTACTAGGTAGTAGTGCAGTTTTAACAACACATTGCACAATGGTCACTGACAGTCACAGGCATGTAGTTCCACAAGTATCTGCATGTGCAAACAGCCAATGACTATCAGGGCTTGATGAGACATGTAGTACCAGAATACCTGTAACCACTCATGGAATATCTGTCACTCCAGTGATCCCTACATTTTACAAATATTATTATACTGACATCCACCGCACCAGAAGTAGTGGGTGGAGCCTTCGGGGCTGACTCAGATGTGGACGTGTTTATTGGTGAATGAACATAAGCGACTTTATGAAAATGCTGTTACAAAGCCCTTCCCTGGTGTACTTACAAGCGTATGAATGTGCAAGGAGTGTGATGCCCACTTTCAGTGTCCGATTACTATAGATAGGAAAAACCAGGCACTGAGAGAGAAGCTGTCCCTAATGACCTAATTCCAGCAGCTGTACGGGTTGCCACACAAATGAATATAAAACAAGGAAAATACACAGCGCTACAATAAGGTAAGTAATCCGTGGCAGTAAAACTTACACAATTTTATTAAAAAAACAAAACTATTACACATGAATATAATATTCACAATACTACATTGACTATATCCAGCTTTAGGAAAACTGATAATAAGCGTCAAAAAATCTATTATTACAGGAGTACCGACATCAAGCAAATTGCATCCTTAACATGTAAGAAATGTTCAGTTCATTATAACACAAACCGACTGTCACTAAACATACTGGAACAAACTGTAACTGCACAACAGCACCAAAGTGAGTACACTCTGTGTAACGCATGCACCGTGGGAATTTGTAGGGATTTTTGCAAATGCACAGTAAGAAAAAAATCATTCAACTACGTGAACATTGGCATTACGTGCGCCTCTGAATCAGGCCCTTAGTGCTTACTGCATTGGTGGTCCACGCCATGCTGAAAAGGCTGTCGGGTTCCCCACTAACAATGATAAGGAGACCCCACACTGTGGGTTTCCAGGTTATTATGGAATTGGTCTAGCCTGCAGTATTCTGATGTTGATTACAGCCTTAACACGGGACCCCCATGCTCATTTAACCACTAGATTAGTGGTAGCCAACGTCAATGTAGAGCACTTGCATTAATGATTAATTTGGGGAGGGGTGTGTTTGTGGATTGTGTATTTAAAAAAATAACGTCAGTCATTCATTTCTTTTAACAGTGTAAAGATAAGCCAGTTAGTTATTGGCAATATCTCAAGATACGTCACATGCAGCTCAATATATATGTAGGCTAGGTTAAAATTAAAATGTTCAGCATATTTATGTTCACTCTGAATGAGAGTCCATTGGATTTAATGGGGCAGTAATATTAAATACAAAACAAGACATTTGCTTTAACTGAACCGTCATGGAAGGAAGAATGTTACAGCCAGCTGTCACACCCACTCAGTACAGCATTGAAGCTGTCTCTCACTCTCCTTGGGGTGTGGATCAAAAGGTCTACAGTAAAAAGGTAGACAATGTTTAGCTAGACACCCCAAGTTAGACAGGCAATAAGTCAACAGGGACACAAGGCCGACAGGGTAAATAGATCGACACACTAAAGGTCGACATGTAAGAAGAGTGACAGATACAAATGGTTGACTGGGTTAAAAGCTCGACACAAAAATGGTAGACACAAAAATTTACAATTTTTTTTTCTAGCCCTAATCTTCACCCTAACCCTCCCCTTGGTGCCTAACCCTGTCAGGGTATGTGCCTGACCCTAACCGTCCCTTCTATTGCCAAACCCTCTGGTAAGTGCCTAACCCTCCTTCCTGGTGCCTAACCCTAACCGTTGGGGTAAGTGCCTAACCCTAAATGTCGGAGTAAGTGCCTAAACCTAACCCTCTGGTACAGTAAGTGCTTAACCCTAAAAAAAAAAAATAGTGTTGACCATTTTTGTGTCGACCTTTTGTACCTGTCGACCTTCTTACATGTCGACATTTAGTGTGTCAACCTTTTGAACTTGTGTCCCTGTCGACCTACTGCCTGTCTAGCCTGCGGTGTCTACCTAAACATGGTCTACCTTTATATTGTAGATCTAAAGACCGCATACCCTCCCCTTGTGTTTATCCCACTGTACAGTATGTGTATGGTAAGCATGAATAAAACCCAAATACCTCTAAAAATGTGTCTGGAAATTCCCTACCCTTAGGATGACCACTCCACCAGCATGCAAGCATCTAATGGATTCATAGCTTATTGCAAATGGTATACCAACCAACAGTCCACAGTTATTTCAGGAAAGTCTCTATATCCAGAGGGCAGCAGGCTTGCTGGTAACTGCTGTAGCCTCTTTGTAATTGGCTCAGGCTGTAACATAAGCTGATCATGGCAGTGGCCTGAGAAAGTTGGGAGCTATGAGTTAGAGTTACACAAATTAACAATTCCTGAGATAAATATTGGAAACACTGGAACCCTAAGTGTCTTCTCAACTTGGCTACATACAGTATAATGGATGTTTGACAAATATCGGAATATTTAGATTTTATTTGTAGGATGCTGAATAAGAAGCTCATGCTATATAACGACTACTCATAGCATTCCACAATCGTTTTAAAGATTATTATGGGTTTGATAACACTGCTTATATGTAAATAAACTAAAGTCTCCAGGGAGATACGCCATGCCAAGTCAAACAAGATGAGGACAAACAAATTGTGGACATTGAAATGGATTAAAAGCTTTCCTGCTGAGTAACAGAGATTAGTTTCTATTAATAAATTATCCTTAAAGGTAAAAAGGTTCATAATTTACAGTCATTAAAACATTTTCCTTCTAAATGCTTTACAATGCTATTTGCTCCTCCACTCAGTATGCTCTGCCACGCTTTGTAACATTATATATCATAGGTATTGTTGTTTAGAACAAAGGGGTATATACATTTATGACCCTTGGCCTATGTGTATGAATTTTGATAGATATAAAGGGCTTACATAAATAAGGAAGTTGAATATAGAACTGCAGTGAGCTCATGACACAGCAGGTGTGGGAAGGTAAATATACAATAACAATACTATTGTGTATGAGGAGTCATGTAAAAAAAAAAATAAAGAAGTATTAGCAGTAGTGGACTTATTAACATTTACTTATATAACACCAGCATATTGCATTGCACTTTACAATTGGGAACAAATACAGTAATAAAACAAGACTGGGTAATAACAGCCAGACAGAATGGTATGAGGGTCCTGCTCGCAAGTTTATAATTTTTTGAGAAATAGGTTAAGTGTTATATATTAATCTAGCCAGGTTGCAAGGGTAGAAACAGCTCAATGGGCTATAAAATCCTGTTTTGCTGCAATGTTGGTCTAGAATTCAGAGAGTTGATTACAGAAAGAGAACACATGTACATTTTATGTAAACTGTGTAGAGAGGAAGTAACTTGGTAGGTTTGGGTGGTTATGTGGGTGGTTTACAAATGTTATAAACTTGATGAATTTTTGTACTGTTGTTTTTTTGTGAGGAAACACAGTCCTCAGAGTGGGTGCAGCCCACAAAAAGGAAAATACTTGAGCTTTTGATTCAAGTTCAACAAATATTTAATTCAGGTGTGTAATCTTTTATCTGGAAATGTTATATAGTAAGTTCCAGGAAGAAGAAAATATAAATTGCTGCTGTTTGTTATATTATCATACATAAAAAAAAAACGTATCATCAAGTGTCTCCTTCTACAGTAACTGTAAGGACCATAGTCAAATGATTTAATCAATTTAGCATAATATAGGCAGTGTGCAAACACGAAAAAAGAAAACACTTATCTAGGAAGCCCCGAGCATACATCTTGACTGTCCCAATTCTGATGGGACAGTCGTAATTGGAGGGAACTGTTCCACTTTCCAGACTGACATGAAGTTGGGAGGCATTTTATCAGTGCTTGTGACATTTAAGTTGGGTTATAGAAGTAGGTGAGGGCGGTTGGGGGCAGCCCAGCTAATCAGACATGCAAAGCACATCGCCTGAAGGTTACCCTTTTCCCATTCATCCCTGCATTACTTATTTATATAGTTTTTATTTTAATACTTATATGTAAATTGCAGTCATTTTATGCTCTAAGGTCTCTTCACCTTTGAATAAATAATAATTATATATATATATATAATATATATATATTATTTTTTTTTAATTGTCTCTTCTTAAATTGGGAGGACATCGGGATTATAAATGAATGCCCAAGGCAAATAACATAATTATAAAAGGGTGAGAATGACCGTGAAGGATTCATTTTCACCATACACTACCATTCAAAAGTTTGTGGTCACCCAGACAATTTTGTTTTTTACATGAAAACTGACTTTTATTTATCAAATGAGTTGCAAAATGAATAGAACATATAGTCAAGACATTGGCAAGGTTATAAATAATGATTTTTATTTAAAATAATACTTTTGTCCTTCAAACTTTGCTTTCGTCAAAGAATGCTCCTTTTGCAGCAATTACAGCATTGCAGACCTTTGCATTCTAGCTATTAATTTGTTGAGATAATCTGAAGAAATTTCACCCAACGCTTCTTGAAGCACCTCCCACAAGTTGGATTGGCTTGATGGGCACTTCTTGCGTACCATACGGTTGAGCTGCTCCCACAACAGCTCAATGGGGTTGAGATCTGGTGACTGCACTGCCCACTCCATTACAGACAGAATACCAGCTGCCTGCTTCTTCCCAGGTGTGCTTTGAGTCATTGTCCTGTTGGAGGTGGAAATTGTCTCCAATCAAGCGCTGTCCACAGGGTATGGCATGGTGTTGCAAAATGGAGTGATACCCTTCCTTACTCAAAATCCCTTTTACCTTGTACAAATCTCCCACTTTACCAGCACCAAAGCAGCCCCAGACCATCACATTACCTTCACCATGCTTGACATGGTGTCAGGCACTCTTCCGGCATCTTTTCACTTGTTTTGCATCTCACAAATGTTTTTCTGTGTGATCCAAACACCTCAAACTTCGATTTGTCTGTCCATAATACTTTTTTTCCAATCTTCCTTTTTCCAATGTCTGTGTTCTTTTTCCCATATTAATCTTTTCCTTTTATTGGCCAGTCTCAGATATGGTTTTTTCTTTGCCACATTGCCTAGAAGGCCAGCATCCGGAGTCACTGCTTCACAGTAGACGGTACCCGCAAAACGCCAGTGTCAAAATTTAATGAAGCTGCCAGTTGAAGACTTGTGAGGCATCTATTTCTCAAACTAGAGACTCTAATGTACTTGTCTTCTTGCACAGTTGTGCACCAGGGCCTCCCACTTCTCTTTCTACTCTGGTTAGAGCCTGTTTGTGCTGTTCTCTGAAGGGAGTAGTACACACCCTTGTAGGAAATGTTCAGTTTCTTGGCAATTACTCGCATGGAATAGCCTTCATTTCTAAGAACAAGAATAGACTGTTGAGTTTCACATGAAAGTTCTCTTTTCTGGCCATTTGGAGAGTATAATCGAACCCACAAATGTGATGATCCAGTTACTCAACTAGCTCAAAGTAAGGCCAGTTTTATAGCCTCTCTAACAAGCAAACCCATTTTCAGCTGTGCTAACATAATTGCACAAGGGATTTCAAGGGTTTTCTAATCATCCATTAGTCTTCTAACGCGCTTAGCAAACACAATGTACCATTAGAACACTGGAGTGATGGTTTCTGGAAATGGGTCTCTATACACCTATGTAGATATTCCTTTAAAAACCAGACGTTTGCAGCTAGTATAGTCATTTACCACATTAATAATGTATAGAGTGTATTTTTGATTAATTTAATGTTATCTTCATTGAAAAAAACAGTGCTTTTCTTTCAAAAATAAGGACATTTCTAAGTGACCCCAAACTTTTGAATGGTAGGGTATGTGACAGTAGACACTATGGGCCTGATTGCGTTCTTGCATCTGTTGCCGGAGTTGCAGCTGTGATAATAGGAAAATGCTGGTATCAGCCTCCCTCTGGTGTAGTAGCCTGTGTCTGACTGTGCAAGCATTAAGACGCCCACTTTCAAGAGTCTCTGCACACTGTAAGACTGCCGGCGATTGTTGACATGCACCACCATCGCGTACACCATCGGCACTTACAGTTTCTCCCTCAGAACATGACCTCTGACTGCGGCTGCGCATTTATAAACGCAGCCGCTTTCACTGACACGCCAGCGACACTCCCATGAGCCCATGACACAGACTTTTTTGCATTCACTTCAGGCCACCTCCCAGGAACACCCATCGCTTTGCAGCCCCATTTCTCATACTGTCTGTCCTAACCACAACATCTTAGTGCGTGAACTCTGTGTAACACATGCGTCTTTGGGGTTTCCAGAACTTTTTGCGCAGTTGCAAATAATCACTGAACTACATGAACATCAGCATTTCGTGCACCTCTGAATCCTGCCCCATGTTGCTGCATCCGTAACCCATTCTGAGTATCCTGAGGACCACCTATCAGAAGGTTTGAAAGACAATAATGCAATCTGCAATCACCGGCGGGTAATGGTGCAACATTACCCACGGGTGGATTACATATAGGAATCAGTGAGCAGACATCATATTGTGTATATGTTTCTGGACTCACACAGTGTACGCTACATTTGTTTTCTTCTTTTTTTATAAAATAATCCACAGATCCTGAGACTATAAGGCATATTTACTAAGGGTGTGGCACGAAAATTCAACATTCTGAAGGTCAACATTCAGAATGTCCACATGCAGTGTTTTGCTTATTTTAGCCTAACTCTAACCCTGAAAATAAGCCCAACCTTATCAATAAGCAAAAAACGATATGTCGACATTCTGGTGTCGACCCGTTAGTTGTCGACATTATGAATATGTCGCCATTTTAACAATGTCGATATATTGGTTGTTGGCCAAAAGTCCATTTCGCCATTCTGAACCTGTCGCAACCACTATCAGAGACACATTGGAGACACTCCTATAACACGCCTATAAGACGGGCCACCTCAGTGCATCTGCTTAGCCAATTCCCTGTCACCGCTCACGAATGCCCAATACAGTGTCATTACATTTCTGAGAACGTGCGTCGCTCCACTATATCTGTCATCGTCCAACTCCGAATCAGGTCCTATGTGTAGTATAAAACAAATATTTAAACACATAACAGTGGCATATTTAATCAATGCAGTCCCCTCACTCTTAATATTAATGTAAACTAAGTTAAGCAGAGAGTGAACCGAGCAGTAATCTAAGGGGTATATTTACTAAAGTGTGGGTTTTTAGAAGTGGAGATGTTGCCCATAGCAACCAATCAGATTCTAGTTATTAACTTCTAGAAGGTGCTAGATACATGTTTAGAATCTGATTGGTTGCTATGGGCAACATCTCCACCTCTAAAAACCCGAACTTTAGAAATAATATACCCCTAAAAGTATATACACAATACAACAAAGGGCAATCAGGAAAAATTACCTTCGTCCCGGACCATCCGTGAGTGCTAATACACACTGTGCAATTTAATGAATGATGGAACGATATCTCGTTCCGTCCTGCATTAAACTGCAGCACGGCCAACCAAAAGATATTTTGTATGACCCACGGGAGCGCGCAATTGTGCATACACACAGGGCAATTTCTAGATGATATGGCTCCCAGTACAAACAGTTAAAATACCCCCACAGGAATTATTCAAGATTGATCATACACCATATTTTAGTGAGGCCACGGTGAAAAAAAAGGGGTGTGACCTCACAAATAGGGGGTGTGGCCTGCACCCCCAAAGATTAACCACCACAGTAAAAAAGCACACACATTGCTTTCCTGTCGTGGTCAGTATTTTATTTTTTTCTGTGGGGGGCAATGTGTGTGCTTTTTTACTGTGGTGGCCATTGAAGATTTATTTTTTTACTATTGGGGCCATTGTATTTTATTTTTTTTACTGTGGGGGTAAGTGTGGGGTTTTCTTTTTCCCACTGTGGAGACCAATGTATTTGCTTTCCTATCGTGGTGAGTTTTTTTTTTTTTTCTGTGGGGGGCAAACACATTGGTCTCAATAGGGGAAAAAAACACACACACACACATTGACCCCCACAGTAAAAAAATAAAATACAATGACCCCAATAGTAAAAAAAAAAAAAAAAAACTCAATGGCCCCCACAGTAAAAAAAAAATTAAATGCAATGTCCCCCATAGTAAAGAAAATACAACTTCAATGGCCCCCACAGTAAAAAAAAACAAACAAAAAAACACAACAATGGCCCCCACAGCAAAAAAAAGACCCACAATGGCCCCCACAGTAAAAAAAAAAAATTGCATTGGCCCCCTGCTGGCTCAATAGGGGTCCGTATACCAGGTGCACATATCATTATACTTGTACTGTTTAATGGGCATTCAATTAGGAGCATTAATAACTGTTGGCTAATATGAGATGTAGGTCATTTTTAAGTACTTTACAGTATATTATTCATGGTGATAAGGCCATTAAAGCTTGGTTTTAGTTGGTGTGTGTCTTATATCTGCAATTTGCATAGCTGCCAGCAGAGCTCTTCACTGCTCTTCTGTCTCTCAATAAGCTCAGCTGCAGACAAACTCATGATGTAGAGTAATACAGCATCTTGAAAACAGGAAACAGTCCCAGGAGACAATAGTACCATCACTATCTGTTACTTCCTTCTGCAGCAGCAAGAAATGCAAAACTATGTAACAACTCATCATGTGAAGGTCTTGAATTGTATATCTAGTTGCATAGTGCCAGCAGGTCAACTGTTTATCAGGGACACATACACAAAATACATATGACAGGGTTTCTGAATGCAAGCAATGTATTTACCCTGTACCACTGCTTACACATATTGAAAAAGTGCAAAGACGGCTAACGTTAAAGGGGTGTATTCCCAATCACCATAAAAAATATGGGAACTGATTTTGAAAGTGAAAAATTAAGATCAGGCAGAGTTCTGTGTAGTTTAAAAAAAGATTCACAATACCCCATACAGCACAACTAGTGAACCTATTCAACAGCAAAAGACCTTACAAGAGAGGGTTTCCCTATGTTAAGAAACTAACCTCATTGTTGGGACATGTAATACTGATTCATAGTGAAGAATATTTCTTTCACAGTACAGAGTTCTATGCAGAGTCATATACATTAGTCGCTGACATCTACACGCCTGTGGCACACCTGCGTCTGGTAGCCACCCTCCCAGTTACCACCCAGAAACGCTCATTGAAATTGCATGGACTGTATGAAATTTCTATCTGCCTCATTGGGACACATGCACAGTGCGGTTTGGATGCAAATGCCGTAGAAAAACATCGCCCACTTGCGACCGATGCATTCCCTGTGTCCACCTCCGAACCAACCCCACTGTCTGTATCAGAGTTTGAATCAACAGGGCCACAGAGCCTAGTGATGACCAATCACCAGTCCCATATCAATCTTTCAGATCGATGCTGGATCATCGTGACTGTAGTTAATATAGTGAATGACTGGTCAAAATAAGATCGATATTGCCGAGATTGATATTATTTTGACGCATTGGCAGATGAGTATAACTGCACAGTAAGAAAAAAAGTTAAAAGGCGATGCATGCGCAGTTCAGCGAGAGACAATGGGGACCAGGTAAGTATATCACTGCTTCAGCATCTGGATTTTTGGAGCAATTCTAGTAATACAGAATTGATTAAAAAATCTTGATACATCAGTATGGTAATTGTTCTTTCCTAAAGATCGGAGATCAATACCCATCCCGAACAGTGCCACACATACAGTCAGGTCCATAAATATTGGGACATTGACAGAATTTTCATATTTTGGCCTCTATTCACCACCATAATGGCTTTGAAATGAAACAAACAAGATATGATTTAACTGCAGACTTTCAGATTTAATTTGAGGGTAATTACATCCAAATCAGGTGAACGGTGTAGGAATTACAACGGTTTCTATATGTGCCTCCCACTTTTTAAGGGGCCAAAAGTAATGGGACAAACTAAACAATCCTAAATCTAACTTTCACTTTTTAATACTTTGTTGCAAATCCTTTGCAGGCAATTACAGCCTGAAGACTGGAACGCATAGACATCACCAGACGCTGGGTTTCATCCCTGGTGATGCTCTGCTAGGCCTCTACTGCAAATGTCTTCAGTTCCTGCTTGTTCTTGGGGCATTTTCCCTTCAGTTTTGTCTTCATCAAGTGAAATGCATGCTTAATCGGATTCAGGTCAGGGGATTGACTTGGTCATTGCATAACATTCCACTTTTTAGCCTTAAAAAGCTCTTTGGTTGCTTTTGCAGTATGCTTCGGGTCATTGTCCATCTGCACTGTGAAGGGCTGTCCAATGAGTTCTGAAGCATTTGACTGAATATGAGCATATAATATTGCCCGAAACACTTCAGAATTCATTCTGCTGCTTTTGTCAGCAGTCACATCATCAATAAATACAAGGGAACCAGTTCCATTGGCAGCCATACATGCCCACGCCATGACACTACCACCACCATGCTTCACTGATGAGGTGGTATGTTTTGGATCATGAGCAGTTCCTTTCCTTCTCTTCTCTTCCCATCACTCTGGTACAAGTTGATCTTTGTCTCATCTGTCAATAAGATGTTGTTCCAGAACTGTAATGGCTTTTTTAGATGTTGTTTGGCAAACTCTAATCTGGTCTTCCTGTTTTTGTGGCTCACCAATGGTTTGCATCTTGTGGTGAACCCTCTATATTCATTCTTGTGAAGTCTTCTCTTGATTGTTGACTTTGACACATATACATCTACCTCCTGGAGAGTGTTCTTGATTTGGCCAACTGTTGTGAAGGGGTTTTTCTTCACCAGGGAAATAATTCTTCTGTCATCCACCACAGATGTTTTCCGTGGTCTTCTGGGTCTTTTGGTGTTGCTGAGCTCTCCGGTGCGTTCTTTCTATTTAAGAATGTTCCAAACAGTTGATTTGGCCACACCTAATGTTTTTGCAATCTCTCTGATGGGGTTGTTTTCATTTTTCAGCCTAATGATGGCTTGCTTCACTGATAGTGACAGCTCTTTGGATCTCATATTGAGAGTTGACAGCAACTGATTCCAAATGCAAATGTCACACCTAGAATCAACTCCAGACCTTTTACCTGCTTAATTGATAATGAAATAACGAGGGAATAGCCCACACCTGTCCATGAAATAGCTTTTGAGTTGATAGTCCCATTACTTTTGGCCCCTTAAAAAGTGGGAGGCACATATTGAAACCATTGTAATTCCTACACCGTTCACCCGATTTGGATGTAATTACCCTCAAATTAAATCTGAAAGTCTGCAGTTAAAGCACATCTTGTTTGTTTCATTTCAAAGCCATTGTGGTGGTGAATAGAGGCCAAAATCTGAAAATTCTGTCAATGTCCCAATATTTATGGACCTGACTGTATATTGCCTTACGCTGTCTTTCTGAGCCTGACGTGACATCCCTCCCAAGTCTAGGATCCAGTCAGTATATAATATATAATGCAGCATCTCGCGAGATGGTGCCCATAGCTCCACAGCAGCTGTCTCTTCATAGAACAGCTGAACTACCAAGAAGGACTGCACACCGGATCACATATGTGGGGGCTATGGGGAGATGTATGAATAGGTGCATTTGGACGGTAACTGCATGGCCCTGCTTCGCCTCGTAAATTGGCGGCATGTATTAAATAAAACTTTTGGCGAAGAGAGAGAGTATTAACTCTGGCGAATCGCACTCTCCTTCTTTTTCGGCATCTAACTGGTGCTTCAACGTGAATCAGCGCATGAGCTGGTCAGAGATCTCGGCGTTATTGGAAAAAAAAACATTATTGTATATTAAGTCCAGTACCTGTTGCATATTCTGTCAGCCAGAGACAGTGTTGTGCCTGCAGCAACAACAGCTGTCGAAATCGATAGCTGCAGTTTTCGAAATTGTCAGTGCTACTGACATTGCCACACCAGGGGGCCCATTTATTAAGGATCGCATTTTGCAATGCGATCAGGGCATGCAGTATCGCCCATGATCGCATTGCAAAATGCGATCATACCGGCCGAATGTATGAACCGGCACATGCACGGAGACGGGCTCCGAAAAGAGCCCGTCCCTGCGATGTGGCCGGAGCGCATTTCGGGCTGCTGCGCATGCGCAGTCCCGCGGACTGCACATGAGCGGCGCCCATTGCCGGCGGAGGGATCTGGAAGATTCCTCCGCTGGCTCAAATGCGGTAAGTGCCCATAGGACACAGCGGCTAACGCTATCTGCAGATGGCGTTAGCTGCTGGGGTCAATATCGGGAATGCGAAGCATTCCCGATATTGATACATTTGGCAGCATCGCATCCCCCATAGAAACCTATGGGGGAGGCGGCTGCCGGCGGCAATGGAGGGATCGCAGCAGGTATCAGGGATACCTGCTGCGGTCCCTCCTTCATACATTCGGGGGATACTAAGTATCTGAGGTAAACCCCCGAAAACAGGTGTTTTCGGGGAATTTACCTCAAATGATCTTTGATAAATGGGCCCCCAGGTCAGCACACTATCTAGGTATAGCGGTGCCAATAATCACAGAGGCACATCATGATCATTTCCCTGCATTACTGCATGCAGGGAAGCGGTAACATAACGTGTGCAGTTACTGAAATTGCAGGTAACACCCCTTCTTTATTTTGCTGGGATACTTGATTAATGCATCAATCCACTGGAAATGGGCATTTTTTTAGGACTTAACACAACATTTTTCAATAAATAGGCACTTTAGTATAGTACACTCCCTTATGGAAAGCATGGATTGCCGGCTAAGGAGCAGGGACAATGGACCTTTCCGCTTCACCTACATATAAATTAGTAGGGGGTCAATTCAAGTAGGTGTGAGTTAGGTCCTGCGAGCCATTCTCCCAGGGAACTTGCACTTCGAATTCCATTTGCAATTAATTTCCAAACTCGCATTGACTTTTCAGAGGAACTTCACGCTTTTTTGTGTCCAACCCCCTGAGGGGAAAAGGTAGGGAAAATCTTTATTTCAAGGTAAAATTGTTGTGACATAGGGCCTGATCCAGAGATGGACGCTAATGCGATCGCAGCTGTGATTTCGTACACAACGCAGTAGCGAAAATATGCTAATGGTTCCAAAGATCACCAGAGCATAAGGACACCCACAGCTGCTCCTTACATGCATATATCGCTTACCTGCGTAAATATCGGTAACATCGATGCACATTGAGCAGCAATCTTGCCCTTGCGGCAGGCCTGACCAGCCGCAGACTCGGCAGCTCTATTGACACGCAGAACTGCGTAGATCGCAGTGGTTAATTTATGCAGGCTCATAAAACAGCGCTCAAATGGATAGACGTGCCTGCGTTTTTCAGACCAACACCCATCACCATCTCGAAACGCTGACAGCCTGTCACTCACTTTGCGATGGATTCCTCTGTGCATCCGTAATTGCAATGCGTTCGCTGCACATGCACAGAGCGACTTATATGTATGCACACTGACAATCGCTCGGTCTGCATCCGTAATCGCGATTGCGTCCATCTCTGAATCAGGCCCACAGTGCAGAACCTCTGGTACAACCCCAATGAATAATCATGCTCTTGAAGGGGTTTTAATAGCATAATTTTACCAATAAAGTCATGTCAGTTTTCAAGTGAATTTCTCAATAATGGGTTAAATGTGGGACAGATATCTATGGTAAAAGCATTGTATACCCCATGTTTTGAACTTTAGCCAAACTGTAACATCTGTAAAGATGATTTCAGAAACAATGTGAACTAAAATTTCAATTAACAATTCAAAAATAATGGTATAGATTATATAATACACCCTGAAGTGTACGCTCCAGACCGAATGTGAGGGACTGTGATAATACAACGGAAACATCTAGTTGAACGGGTGCATTGACTGTAGTGTACAGGCGGGTGTTACAGTGGCAGCAAGCAATAACATGTTGTTCCAAAGTGGTGGTTCACAGCAAAAGTTGGCATTCTCTCAGAGCAATCCATAGAGTATTAACTGCATTATAATTTTATATCATAGTATAACACATTTAAATCACTTATATGTGACAAAGGAGCACAGCTAAACTGGAACATGTGATATCCTATCAAAAGGCTCCATAACAGTTTGCAGCCTACAGCTTTAGTGGCAAACTCTAGACTTCAAATAAAAGGTATTATGGCTACTAATCTTAAACTAAGTCAGCACAAGTGGATTCCAAAAGGCAAAATATATGCATAAGAACCCTTTTAATGTTTGCTTTAAAAAGACAGATTTTAATTTGTTATGAAAAAGCACATATCTCAGCAGGATGTAAAGGATCATAAAATGAAGAAACTATACAATACATACAAACACATGAATTGAAAGCATTCGGTATGAGCGGCCGGCGGTTCAAATCCTAACACCCCCCCCCTGTGCCTAACCCCCCCTTCCTCGCCGCCTAAACCTAAGTCCCCCAGGGGGATGCCTAACCCTAACCCCCCCTTTCCCTAGCCTGACCCTAACCTCCTGGGTGGGGTGTGCCTAACCCTAAGTCCCCCCCGGGAAACCCTAAACCTAACCCTCCCCCATCTGCGGCTGTCCGCGCTCGGCATCCCTTCGATCGGGATGCCGTGCGCCGCTCCCCCAACGTCGGTAAACTGACAGGCATCTAGATTTAGACGCCTGTCATTAAACCTCGCCGGGATTAAGCAGTCGGGAAGCCGGCGGTCGGCATTGCGTCCGCCGGCTTCCTGAACTTATACCGAATTGAATCTAGGAAGGAATTTAATTACAAGGATTTAAAACAGAATGTTTTAAGGAGGGAGTCCCCCTTATCTGTCCAGCCAGGCCCCAGTATGTGTCCACCAGCCCCCTTATCTGTACAGCCAGTCCCCCTTATCCGTCCAGCTAGGCCCCTTTATGTGGCCAACCAGCCCCCTTATGTGTCCAGCCCAGGCCCCCCTTGTGTCCAGCCAGTCCCTTATCTGTCAACCAGCCCCCTTATCTGTCCAACTAGGACCCCTTATGTGTTCAACCAGCCCCCTTGTGTGTCCAGCCCAGGCCCCCCTTGTGTCCAGACAGTCCTTTATCTGTCCACCAGCCCCCTTATGTGTCCAGCCAGTCCCCCTTATCTGTCTACCAGCCCCCTTATGTGTCCAGTCCAGGCCTCTCCTCTGTGTGTGTCCAGCCAGCCCCCTCCTCTGTGTGTGTGTCCAGCCAGCCCCCTCTTCTGTGTGTTTGTCCAGCCAGCCCCCTCCTCTGTGAGTGTCCAGCCAGCCCCCCTCTCCTCCGCTTTCACAAGCACAGCACTTTTAAAATTACAGCCTGCTGCTGTGCTGTCTCTTCTGCCGAGTTCCGGCCCCCGAACACTGACGAGCGCACGTGTTCCCGAGCTGTTAGAGCCACGGCAGGTGCAAGTGCCCGCCGGCTCAACTGAATCTGACAGAGAGAGCAGCAGCTCTCCGTGAAAAAAAAAAATGCTACACACGACAGGAGGGGGTGGGGGTGGAGCGGGGCCCCCCTATCTGCCAGGTGTCCAGGCCCGGGACTCCAGTCCCGGCAGTCCCCCCCTGATGGCGGCCCTGGCCACAACCAGCGACAAACATGGCACTGGGAGGGAATAGATTCCCCCAGAGTGGAGGATTTTCCCTGTTGTGCCCTGATGGAGACAGCATCTGAGGGGAGGGAGAGAGCATCTGTGGACCAGGCTCTGGATCATGCTTTGCATCCCGGGCTTTGTCTGGATATCGGAGGAGACAGAAGCGCCACAGTTTGGGGGGGTGACATCTGGTGCCCTTCCTGTATCCTGCCCTAGTGTCCTTCTCACATTCCTTTGTCACTCTCTTTACCCCTTCAGTCTGGCCTCTATGCTTAATGTCATCTGTCACCCATTGCCAGTTGGGATTGGGTGCCCAAGGTTCGGTGTAGGGACTCTCCTTTGTTTCAGTACTTTGGGTGTCTTCCTATGTGGCAAATGGAGAGACATGAAGGGGGAAAAGGGGGGAGACATAGAGGGGACAATGGGAATAAGACGGAGGGGGCAATGGGAGAGAGATGGAGGGGGCAATGGGAGAGAGATGGAGGGGGCAATGGAAGAGTGATGGAGGGGGCAATGGGAGAGAGATGGAGGGGGCAATGGGAGAGAGATGGAGGGAGCAATGGGAGAGGGGAAGAATTGCACAGTTTTTCTCTTTTTTTTCTATTTCTTTTTAAACTATTTACGTTATTTTGGCCCAACATCTTGAAACGGGACCGTTCCATAATTATTTTGGCTTAGGGGTGCCTTGAAAAAATTATGGAGACCCTAAGGGTGCCTCGAATTGAGAGTTTTGGAACCACTGCATTAGGTGAAAACCGGAGCAGCGGGTAAGGACGGAGGATGTACAGTCTCCCTGTCCCCATGTGTGGTAGCGGCGCACAGACAGCTCTACTGTGCAGGGTTAGTCCGGGAGCAGCAGCTGCTTATTACGGGGAGGATGTAATCTCTCCCTCCCTGTCTCCCCGGTGACAGCCCGTCACAGACCCACACACCGGACGGGGACGCGCTTAGACAGTTTCTCAGCAGCAGAGGTCGCTGCAGGGAGGCGGACGGTCCGTTGTACCGGAATCCGGTCAGGTCCAGTTTCCACCTAATCCCCACAACTTCATGAGACGTATCTGGTGACGTAACAATGACAGCAACATAGTAATATAATACCATTTGCCAGATAACATTCAAAAGCACTCTGACACCATGGCGCCCCTCAGATGTACGGAGCAGGGGGGCTTCTCCTCCTCCAGCTTCCAAACCCCTCTCCGCCGCCCCACAGGTGGGACTGGGATGTGATGATCGTCGGACAAATGGAACCCCCTGTGCAGTGATACAGAGCGGCTACAGCCTCCTCACATCGACATCGGACATATAAAAAATACAAACACTGAGGAGGATCGGGAGGGAGGTACCACAGGGAACTATTTTCTTTGTGTGCTGCGTCTCCCTCCTACATTACAGTCAGAAGCAAACTTAGAATATCCATCCACCTCCCTTTATAGAGTATGTAAAGTTTCGGAGCTAAACTGGACAGTGTGGAGCAGTAGAGAGAGTGTGAAAGGTGGAAGTGGCTGTCACCATCGGGCTTGTGTTTAGGTGAGTGATGTTGTCCATCGCCTACAGGGCACTGCTGGTTGCTATCAGTGTGCACACAGCGGAATAAGCGAAGCAGGCACGGTGCAGGGTATACTGTGTAGTCATGTGCTGTGGTCGCTACAGCAACTGGCAGCACCTTTATGTCTATGGTAGCAACAATTTTTAAGCTGGGTATATACTGAGACGATGTGGCACGATACTGGATTGATATGGCAGCAGACATATTGTATCCTGGGTACATGTTAATGCTGGACATACACTATATACAATTATCTGTCCAATCTGGCTGGTTGGAATGAAAACCTGGTAATGTATGGAAGCAAATAACAATCGTCCATTTGCTCACAAACACTGGAAAACAGACAAAAATGGTTGTTCAGAAAAATTGGTTAAAACACACGAATTTAACCAATTTGAACAATTGTTTTTTGTCTGTTTTCCAGTGTTTAAAACCATATGATCGACTGTCACTTGCTCCCATACATTCCCAGGTTTTCATTCCAACCATCCAGATTGGACAGATATCTGACAGATAATTGTATAGTGTTGCCCAGCATTAGGCATATACACACTGGACGATAATGATATAGTTCGTATCGTTCACTGTGTATGCAGTAAACGATGGACGATGCGTGCTCCTGCGGGTCGTTAACGATATTCACTGTCGCCTGAGCATGCAGCTCAATCTGGGGATATCGTTAGCTACGCCATGCTGCCGAATGCAGCATGGCCCCGCTACCCCCCCCCCCCCTTGATTGGTCGTTGCAGGCATCGTCCAGTGTGTATGCACTTACCGATGTCTGCACCCCTGCCGGGCCTGCCGATGTCGCTCACTGGACACATCGTCCAGTGTGTATGCGCCTTTAGAACGATGTAATGAACGACGGAACAATCCTATGTTCCGTCCTTCGTTAACATGCATGGAGCTGCAAGCGATAGTCAGGTTTGATGCGCTGCACGTAAAAAAACCTGACGAAATCCCACACGATGGCAAAAGCACGCATATCATGCTTACACACTGCATGATAAATTGTTACGATTTGGCCAAATCATAATATCGTCTGAGTGTGTACCCAGCTTGGTACAGGTGGTGAGAATATGACTGTTCCTATCTGTGTCTAGCAGTGCAATGGGGCATGTTATACTACATATTATTATTATGTGTAAGGCAGAAATAATTCATGGATGTAAATCCGGTCCTGTGTTCTAATCACCTACCAGGTGCTGATGCTGACCTGGGAAAAGTATCTATGCATAGTACTTATCTATACATCGCATACAGTATGTACATTCTTCTGAAGTCTATACATGATTTTCTTCTGTTTTCTCCAAATGTGACAGTGATCTGCTGTGTGATACATGAGGTTTCAGTATTATTATTATTTTTTTAATCTGGTGGTGGCGGCTGCATTGTTATTTTAAATCTTAGTCACACATGTTTAGGTGTAACTTTAATCTGTTAGTTCAGTTGGATTATAACCACACACACAGACAGATCGCCACAATCTGCCAGTTTTATTTATCATTATGTTCAATAATAATTATAGTTTGTTTATTTTAATAACCATGTGATAGTTTTTTCGTCACCATAAAATAGTATGTCGATGGCAAAAACGTTAGGTGTTTGAAGATAACAGAGAAAAATCACTTTTATATATGTTATCTGCTTTCATACATTCCAAGGCTCAATGTAAGGGTCAAATAGCGCTGGTTATAGCACATTTGGCACTTTATTACCTCTTCTTACATTTCCACTTTATCTTTCTCTAAGGATTGATACATCATCCCCTAACTTCCTTTTTATATATTAAACAATGGCCACATAAAATAACTTTGTTCTGCAGTAACAAAGCTCTTGGTTGTTTTGAAATGTAAAAATAGTTAATTAAACTTTGAAGACTATTATGTCATCAACAAAGTTGTTGTTTTTTTTTTTTTATATTGTAAACATTTTAAAATTTAGTTTAACATTAAAACACCTTATCTTACTTTATAATTGACATGACTAATGCTGGGTATACACTTAGGGTGGGTACAAACCTAAACGACCGGCATCGTGCGGATGTTCATGGCGATTTGCCTTCACCCTGGAAATCTCGTGATTGCCGGTACACACTTAAGATTTAATGAAAGACGTAATGATCACTGTTCTGTCCTTGATTTAATATGTACAGCCTCACATGCGATAATGTGTGATTGGCCGTGCAGCACGGCCAATCGCACGATATCGAATGCGACCGCGTGAGCGCACAAATCGGGCATACACTCTGCACGATATGCCCAATTTGGCCAAATCTTGCTGATATCGTACAGGTGTGTATGCACCCTTGAGAGGGGCATCCACTACACGATTTTAGCAGGCAATTGAACGATAACGACGTCGTTATCGTTCAATCATTTAAAAATCGTTTATAAATCGTGCAGTGTTTGGTTGTTAACGATCAACGATGCGCGCTCCTGCTGGTCGTTTCATCGTCTCGTCACTCGACCGAAAATGCAGGTCAATTTCACTTGATCTATTAAAGATCGTTTGCAAATCGATTGCAAATCGTTCAGACTGAAAGATAAAATTTCAAGGGAAAAAATCAAGGGAAAATCATTTAGAGTTTGGACAGGGAGTAGATCGTCTAGTGGATGTGCCCCTTTAGATGACGGATCGGTCAAAAGACCGATCTGCCGTCCTAGTGGCTGATTTGTATACACACTTACCAATCGTCCGTTTGATATGTCTGGCCTGACATCACTAAGGGTGGGCATTTAAATTTGCCCGCCCAGTTGTGATGTCAGTGTTGGCGGTCCTTGCAGCCAGTGTCCAGGCGTTAGGCGAGTCTGCTTTCAGATATATCAGCCTCTGCTGTGCTGCATGGCCAGTCTGAATTGTCTATGAACAACGTCATTCACAGACATATCGGGTATATACATCTGTCGATGCACTTCCAATATATAATTTGTTGATTGAATGAACGATATATCACCAAGTGTACCCAGCATAAAGCACATTCTCAAAATAACTTCCGTCCAGCTGTGCATATGTCATTATTTTAATATTCCAAGACCTTTAAGGCCTTATTTACAAATTAAACGAAGTACCAGTTTTGATCTATTAGATCTAGAAGTTATCTGTTTGGTGGACAAAAATTCTCTCCCTCCTGAATTTAGGGGACTGGCACTGCATATGGGGAGAGAACAACACCTGCCCCCCACTGCTGATTTTTGTACTGTGGAATAAGAAAATATTACATTGTGGCAGTGATGTTTGAACATGGCTAGGTCAAATATGTTATCATAATGCATATTTGTAAGAGGTTTGACTTGTGCAGTACTTTTAAGAAGAAAAAAACTGGATTAGGAATAAATAAAAACTATCTGCTATCAAGTCAGTTTTACCAATTACAAATGTGTATAATTGAGTTACTTGGGACCATACCCCACTTAGAAAGCCTTTCTATAAACTTTGCATTTAATCTGATGTTTCCATTTCTCATGCATATCAGCCATTTAGATGGCCAGTTGAGTTCTCTTGTCATATAATTGGAACTGCTTAGAAGCAGAAATTTCTGACACGAGTTGATTTATGTGGGGTACATATTTTGCCTACGGCGCCTCTGACCGGCGGACCCAATAACAGTGGAACAGATTCTGGTAAGCATATACACTTAACAATTGGCAGCACGATCTGTCTGGCCAGACCTCACAACTTGGCATGCATTTAAATATGCCCACCCAGTTATGATGTAATTGTCGCTGGTTCCTGTGGCCAGCATAGAGGTCATTCGGTTCTCTGTGCACAGCCGATGCGATATATCTGTAAAGGACATAATTCACAGATATATTGTGTGTACACACGAGCTTATGCACTGAATGATATATCATTCATCTGCTATACAAACCATATATTGTTCTGTGTGTACCCAGCATTAGAATAGGGGTATCGTATCATGAACATCAGTCTACCATGGTTCTTTCAGAAGAGATAAATTAAAAAAAGATCTTATTTAGACAGACAGGATTGTGTTTTATTACAATTTTGTATATACAAACATTTGGTTTGTAAATAAATCCACAAGGAACTTCCAATAAATAGACCAGGGCAGGGCCGCAACTAGGGGGGGGGGCTAGAGGTGCACGTGCACCGGGAGGGAATTGCGGGGGGGTGAAAATGCAGACTCTGCCATTTGAAAATGGCCACCGCCGAAGAGGAGACTAATGCTAGAGGTCCTTACTGGACCTCTAGCGTCTGTCTCTTCCTTGGCGGCGGCCATTTTTGGATGGCCGTTTTCAGCAGATTCCATGCGGACTAGCCGTCGGCATGGACTCTGCTGAAAACGGGCATCAAAAAATGGCCGCCGCCAAGGAAGAGACAGATGGTAGAGGTCCTACTGGACCTCTAGTGTCTGTTAGCAGAGCGCAATGCACACAGCGTTCCCGGAAGTGCCGGGAACGCTGGCGCTGCAGGGAGAGGATGCTGAGAGCTGCATCTTCTCCCTTCAAACCCCCCTGGCAACGAGCATAAACCCCGCTGGCAACGAGCATGGAACCCCATGGCAACGAGCATGGAAACAGGGATGTTTGAGTAATGCACTACCTTATGGAGGAGCAAGGACAAAATCCAGGTACGGGAAGGGGGTGCAAAATTGCTGCCTTGCACCGGGTGACAGATATCCTAGTTTCGGCCCTGACCAGGGCGAGAATATATGTGCTTGAATAACAAATGTGCTAGATGGATGTGGTAAGAATTTTTTTTTTTTTAGTTCCTTAATTGCATTATGCTTTAAGCAAGAATGTTAATGTAATAATATGACGACCACACTGTGGTGAAACCTCATACGTCTCTTGAGTAAGACAGGTGGCCGAATTCTGTGAGGAAAGTGAGCTAATATGAGATGGCTGTGTCCACTGTGAAGAACCTATTTCCCTAATTAGTTGTTGAATGTTTTGTATCTATATACTTTGCTAAGGGTACTTACTGCCGGACCAATATAGTAGCCTCCAATTACTGGAGAAAATTAATTTCATTAAGTTGACTTTTTTTCTGTGAACCTGTATTCTTCTTCCTTTTTTTTTTTTTATTTGGCATACAACCTTACATGTATATTTATATTTGTACACATTAATCCCACAACTAGCCATTAATGTGTAGGTGTGTTTTCATATTGTACCTGAAATTAACAAGATGTTTAGAACATGAATTTGTCCATCTTGTATCCTCCATCTTGTCCATTTGTTGCATCTTAAGGTGCCCATCCACTAGCAGACATGAAAACGACTGCACGATTACGACATTGTAATCGTGCAGTCGTTTGTCAGTCTGTGATGAGCCTGCACTGAACGAGCAGTGACCAGCATGTTTGCAAGATGTTTGCAAGGTGATAGATGTCTAAACAACCAGCGGGCGTGCGCATCGCTGGTTGTTTTAGATACTTTTGCAAACGATATTCAAAAGATTTATTAACAATATCGTTATCGTTCAATCGCTCATTTAAATCGTCTAGTGGATGGACACCTTTAGGTGATTTGCGCTTTTGTGTAAATTGCAAACACCTTGCCCTCTGTAGTTAATAGAAACGCAAGTACAGTTAATGGTACTAACAGTATAACTTGTAGACTTTACAGTTTGAGTAATGATGTGCGGCAATAGCTTTTCACTTTCCTTCATCTGGGGGACACTTCATGACCATGGGGTAAGTGCGGAATAGAGATGTAGAGCACTTAATGAGCAAATTTTTTTTTCAGCGAATATAAAAGCTCCTTCCCCCTAACACCTCCTCAGTTTTTCATTAAGTTCTGAAGGAGTAGGTCAGCACTGAGTTAGCTTGGTATTACATCTCTGCTCTACTTGCTTCTCCCTCTGGCTTCCCTAGTTTAAAACGTATGGCTCATGTTCCTGTGTGGAGTGCGACTGTATCCCACTGCTTGCCTATGGCAGAGACCGCAGTCTCTCCAGGGGCTGGGGGGCAGAGATGGCGGGGGGCAGCCCGGTGTGGTCCCGGGAGACCATGTGATGTTCACTTATTGTTTTTTTTATTCAACCAATAAGATTGTATAAGTGAACATCACAGTATATTAATACCCAGTTCGGACTGAATGAATACAGCCAGAATATGATGGATACATTTCTGGCTGAGAGAGTGAAGATAAACTTTTGAAACATTTGTATCCAATATGATCTTGCAACAATTGTATTGATCTCGAAATAACAGATTTATCTTTGGAGACACACAGTGGATAGACTTAAGGTGCATACACACTAGACGATATGCTCCCTGAGCGATATCGTCTAGTGTGTCCCCGGCAGGCTGTGCTCAATGTCGTTCATGACATTGAGCACAGCCGCTGAACAATATCATTAGCGATATCGTTCAGCGCCGGGCTCTCTCACCCATTCCCTGACATGCAGCAACCTGACGAGGTCGTCAGGTTGGCCTGCATGTCAGCCCGATGAACGAGGATGACGAACGACCCGCGGGAACGCGCGTCGTCGTCATCGTTCATCTTTTTTGTGTTAAAAATGGACGATAAAGTGGACGACTGAACGATAACGATATCGTTATCGTTCAGTCGTCCACTTTAATCGCCCAGTGTGTACGCACCATTAATTATATTTATGAATAAAGACAGCACACAGTTGAGTTTTTAATATCTCTTTATTCACATAATTTTGTTTTCTTTATCACTTTATATCTCTATTTTTTATAATATATTTTGCTTAAGTAACCTTATTTAAGGCCAAATGGTTCTCATTTTATTCAATACAATATATAGACTAGGACTTCAGTACTCTTGTCACTATATATGGACAAGAGGATACTTGTTTTTTTAATGCATATCCAATAAAAATTGTTTTTAGACAGAATGCACGTCACAAAAAACTGATTCTCTTTTGAATTTTAAATTGTGTTTCTTTACTCCTATTTATTGAAAATTGGGTTTTGTACATATGCTGTGTGGTACATCATTGGGTATACTGTTGGTGTGTATTACCCTGGGGAACTCTATGTTTGATAACGGGAATACTGCTAAAGTTAAGTCTGGAGGATGGAAGTCCAGTACTCATAATTTTTCCTGGGAACATACATGTTCAATGTACTGCTTGGGTTTAAAATACCGAATCAGGTGTCAAACTTTGGCTAGCTAAGTGGAAGAGCCAGCCTGGGCCAGATAATTTGCACTGTAAGATAAGTTACTGTCATTCAAAGATCAGTGGAGGATGTCTTCCACAGACAAGTTGGTAACAGACATTTTACAAAGAGATTATCAGCATCTCGGGTCCAACTCTGAGAAGATTATTTGCAACAAGATGGCCGACAAACATAGAAGTATATAGACTTAAATCGGGCATAAAAGAATATGTTGGATTTAGGAGTAATCATCACTGTATCGAATTACCAAAGAAAGATGGGGTTTTATTCCAATCCTTTTTTTTGTGGTTTAGAAACCAGATGACCATCACATACCAATCTTAAACTTAAGGAGTTAAATTTAATGTAAAAAATATAGACAAATTCAAGATAGGTTGTGCTTCCATCTTATTGATGACTGACCTTATAGACTCTATCTCCATATACCCATTTGGGAGAGCCATCAGAGTCTGTTAAGATTTACATTCAGAGAACAGCATTTCCAGGTAAGGGCACTGCCCTTTTGACTAGCAACAGCCCCACGAGTATTCAGAAATATCATGACCGTTATGTCAGGTGTTTTATGAAAGAAAAGAATAAAAATTATTCCTTATTTAGACTATTTACTGTTCAAAGTCAGAAGAGGCACTTCAGTCAGATCTCCTAGAGCACTGGAAGTGTTACAGTAGCATGTTATCTATTGGAAGAAATCCAGGTTGATTCCCAGTTAAATGGAATTCTTGGTCTAAAATTTAACCCAGAATTGGTTAGAGTGTTTCTGATGGAGGAAAAGATCAGCAACATTCAGAAGCTAGCCAAAAGGATTTTAGGACTCAGAAGTCCTTCAGTTCTTTGTGGCATGAAGTGTTAGGAAGATGGTCTTTTCATTCGAAACTATCCAGTATGCAAGGTTCCATTCCAGAATGTTCCAATTAAACATCTTTAGGGGTTGGTTAGGTTCCAACCATCACCTATCAAAACAGTTCATTACCCTGTCACTAGAGACAAACAGTATCTCAGATGGTGGACCAATGTGGAAAACTTTAACAACGGCAGAAGCTTCTTTTTGCTGGACTGCATAGTGATCAACACAGATACCAGTCTCTAGGGGTTGGGGTGGGGCAAACATGGGAAATCACCATTATATCCGCGGTCTTTTTTTCTGGGGTTAGAGAATTGGGAGGTAGATTTTTGAGTCGCCAAACAATCCTCCCAGGAGAATGATCTCTACACCCGGAAGTTTGCCAGAATCTGGTAGAAAAATTGGAACAACCAGAGGTGATTTGATTGCCTCTATTCAACCAAAAGACAGTCAGGTTTTGTTACAGAATCAGGGATCCTTCAGCGTTTCTGATAGTTGCAATGATAGTACTTCAGGAACTGTGACTCGCAGTCATATTTCCACCATTTCCAATGCTACAACTGGTCCTAAAAAAAAAAAAAAAAAAGGAAGGAATTCCAATAATATTACTAGCGCCATACTGGCCAAGAAGAGTGTAGTACTCAGACATAGTGAAAATGGCCGTAGAGCCAGGAGTCAAGCTCCCTCTATGTCAGGATCTGCGGTCACAAGGTCTGATTCTATATCGGGAAATTCACAAACTAAATGTAATGGCATGGCTCTTGAAGCCAAGATTTTAAAGTCAAAAGGATTTTCAGATTCAGTAATCCAAACTATGATTGAAGCCAGGAAAAAGGTTTCTGCAGATAATGATCATAGAGTCTGGAAAAGGTATATTTATTTATGAAAAAAGTGGAAACTGTCACATTCCCCTTTGCATTTACCTAGAATCCTTTCTTTCTTACAGGATGGTTTCTCTTTAGGTCTCAGGCTAGGATCCCTGAAGGTGCAAGTATCAGCTCTTTTATGTTTACTTTCAAAGAAGGTTGGCTGTCATATCAGAGATTAAGATGTTTCTGCAGGGTGTTTTACACATACAGCCACGATATAGGCATCCTATTTTATCCTTTGGATTTAAATATTGTATTGATAGCTATTCAGCCTCCTCCTTTTGATCCTGTAGAAGAGGTGGTATGTGGTCAGGAAGCTGGCGGTCGAAATGCCAACCGCTGGTTTACCGACTGTGAAATCCCGGCATGGGACTACTGATAGGCATCGAATTTCCGACGCCTATCAATATCCACCCACCGAAATCCCGGGATACCGAATGAAGGTAAGCTGGGCATCAAGAGCGGACAGCGAAAGGGGGTGGGGAGGGTTTTGTTTAAGGGCTCCCGAGGGGACTTGGGGTTAGGCACTCCCCCGGGAGGGTTAGGCTAGGGGGTATGTCATACCGATTCCGAAGAGGTAAATCTCAAATGGATAACTGTAAAAAAATATTTTTTTTTTCTCCTAGCCAGTACATGAGCCAGAAGGGTGTCAGAATAAAGATCTTTATCCTGTAAATCTCCATATTTAGTAATACATTAGGATAGGGCAGTGTTTCCTACACATCCCTCTTTTCAACCTAAAATAGTGTTTGGTTTCCATTGAAACCAGTAATAGTGATTCCCGCCTTTTCTGAAAAAGACAAGACAATTAGCAAGGAAAAATTGTTAGATGTGGTCAAAGTATTGAGAATTTACCTGGACAGAACTGCAAGTATTAGAAAGACAGAACTTCTATTCATTCTTCATGATGCTCAGAAAAGAGGTTAGCCAGCATCTAAGCAGGTGATAGCTAGATGGATTACGTCCACTGTTAAGCAGGCATGTACTGGGACTGACGGACCATTTCCAGTCAAGATTTCAGTTCATTCCATACTTCTGTAGGTACTTTGGAATCAGCATGTAATACTGACAGACGGGATCCGGGCGGTCAGAATCCCGATGCCTGGATCCCGACAGGGTTGACATATTGACACTTAGTGGTCGACACTTGGTGGTCGGTGTCCCTACCCTAACCCTCCCTCCCTGGTGCCTGAACCTAACCTCCCCCGCCCGCTACATTCCTTCTGGATGCCGGAACTGGGGTTTTGACCGGTGTCAGTAATTTGAGCGTTGGAATCCAGGCCGCCGGGATGCCAAACTCCTACAGGAACTTCATGGGCAGAGCGGAACGGGGCATCTGCGAAGCAGCTATGTAAAGCAGCTACATGGTCATCGGTCCATACATTCACCAAGTTTTACAGTTTTTATTACTCTGCGCCCAGTGAATATGACTTTGGATGTAAAGTATTAAGTTCAGATAGGTCTGAACACATCCCCCCCCCCCCCCCCCCCCCATGGTCATGGAGTGTCTCCAGATGAAAGAAGAGAAAATAAGATTTTTGGTACTTACCACTTAAATCTCTTTCTCTGACTTCATCTGGGGGACACTTCAATCCCTCCCTCATTGAATATATGAGTTCAATGGTTATAGGTTTTTCTTTAACCTAACCTTTGGGCTCTTTAAAGTTCAAACTAAGGAGGGGAGGAGCTTATACCACTAAAATGTTACTTATTAAGTGCAGACTCCTCCATTCTGCCCTAACCCCATGGTCATGAAGTGGCTCCCAGATTAAGTCAGAGAAAGAGATTTAACTGATAAGTACTAAAAATCTTGTTTTGTTTTTTATTGTGGTGAAAGGAGAGTCTCACATTGTACAGATACTGATTTTATTTCATATTATTTTTTTTCTTTAAAGTGAATACATTTTAGAATTAGATTTTTTTCAGTGGTGGTGGAGGACAACAATTGAAAATGACAATTATCTAGACTAACAATACTATCCCTTTAAACCAGCACACGTAAATGACACAGATTCTGTGGCTGATTAAAACCAGGTGACATGCACGCTTGAAGTCAGCCAGTCACAGAACCTGTATAAATAATGAGTGTCCTGGTTTAATGAGATGGTATGGTAAGCCTACAATTATCTATCCTCGTATATCACATAATTATAATTTTATTTGTAATTGGTGCAGAATTCTATTTATTGAACGCATATTGTCATATTGTTGTGCTGTACTATGTCTAATTTACAGTAGCTGTGGTGGTGAGAAAGGACAAAAAAGGATCAGCCCCCTCTCCTGCTCCTAGAAGAGTTAGTTGAGCACAGCATAGGGCAGATGTTCCCAAACTCCACAATTACATTCCACATTTTAAGGATATCCATGCTTGAGCACAGGTGATTTAATTAGGTCCTCAGTCAATTTGACTTAACCATCTTGACTTCAGCATGCATATCTTTAAAACCTGGACTGTGATGGTGGAGTTTGGGAACCTCTGTTATAGGGTGAGAGCTGAGATTGGTAGTAGAAAAGTGGTGATTGGGAGTTAATGTTGAGGAGGAGGAGTTGCTCCGTCTGGGTAACTCATTATTTGACTTTTTCAGTTGGTTGGAAGAGAATATGTTGCCTCAAAGTGTGGAGCCCATGGAATCCAAGTGCTCAAGAAACTCTTGGCATGTTGTGTAATATATTTCTTATATGCTCCATATGCAGGTTGAGTCTCCCATATCCAAATATTCCGAAATACGGAATAATTTTGGCATGACTGAGCTAATAAAACCTTTCATTTTTGATGGTTCAAAGTACACAAACTTTGTCTAAGGCACAAATTATTGAAAATATTGTATAAAATTACCTTCAGGTTGTCTGTATAATGTGTATATAAAACATAAATGCATTCTGTGTGTATATTTGGGTCCCATTACCAAGATATTTCATTATGGTATGCAATTATTCCAAAATACGGAATATTCTGTTATCCAAAATACCCCTGGTCCCAAGCATTTTGGATATCGGAGACTCAACCTGTATAGACAATACGCTGTTGATAATAGCGGTTAACTTTCAGTTGCTGATTGTTTTGCTGTGTTTTAAAATGTGCCAGATGTTTGGCTTTGCTTTGGTGGGTCTGGACAGTAAAGAATATACAGGAGACATTAGGGGGGTATCCAATTAGCCGCGGAGCTAATGGCCGCGTCTGAGGTATTCAATTAGTGGGAATTACCCCGCACGTCAGCGCCCGCTGTCGGACTAAAGTCTGCGTGTAAAAAAATAAGGTCCACGCGCAGGAAAAAAAATTGATTCTGCAGTTTACTTGGAATCGGTGGGTTTTCGCCAACTGAATCCTGACTTTACCACGCTGCAGGGATTTTGCCCAGCAATTAGTCGTGGGGTAAACCTCGTGGCTAATTGAATAAACCCCTAGGAGCTAGATTTTAGTGTTTTTTTTTTTTGTTCTCTGTAACTCGTACACATGTTGAATTATTAGCTTCTCTTCCCAAATGGGTAACTGCTGTTGTAATTAGGAGACTCAATAGAAATAAATAAAGGAAGAGCACCCTTATGAAGAATTAAGGCGCACATCTACTAGGTGATGGGGTAACGACAGTACGATTACAACACTTGTAATTGTACCGTCGCTCCCCCATCCCCTGCAGTGCCTACACGATCAGTCGGTCAATGTAGGCACCCTCCTTCATCCCCGAACATGGTCAATCTGTCGTTCTCTGCAGAATGACCGGCATGTTCGACCAATGATTGATATCAGAAGTGACCAGCGGAAACGCGCATCGCTGGTTGTTTCCGACATTGTTGTGCATAATTAATGAGCGATTGCACGATTACGATGTCGTAATCGTGCAATCGCTCATTAATATCGCCTAGTGGATGTCCGCCTAGTTTCAAAAGCAATGGATCAAATGGCATACAGACAAATTATACTGAAAAAATCCTAAGAATAAATTCTAGAACAAGAAATCTTAATCGCAAGTCACACGTGTGGTTGTGTGTGTGTTTTCTATATACACACACAATATTTCACAGTATTTTTTTTAAGTTTGTTACTAAGTACAGTTATATGCAGAGTATTTACTTGTGTTTTCTTTAATAAATGTACATAAACATGCTTCCCCTGTAAAATATTCCCCTGTAAAATATCCTGCGTTCTTTAACAATTTTTTTTTTTTTTTATTGTTTGTAAATTGTGAGCGTGCTTGCAGCAGCATTCTCATTTTGGTTTATTTCATACAATTCCAGTGCTCTTATTTACATGCTGAAAACACTGGGCCTGATTCAGAGTTGTATGCTATGTTGATTGCAGCTGCGATTTTGCAGGTGAACAGATGCTCACCGGAGCCATTGCAAAATACAGCAACTGCGTAAACATTCGCAGTGCAAGCGCGGTAATCTGCAATAATCGGCCGCCCCAGTAACTCTAAGGCCACGTAGCATTTCCACCTGAACTGAGTTGCCAGAGTCACGCAATTGGCATATGGGATCGCGGATGCTGCCATTGACACGTACATATAACAGTCGCTACACACTTGCGTTTTTTCCTTCGCTGCCCATTACCTCCTCCAAACGGTGCCTTCCTGTCTATCGCGCTGCATGGAGGTAAGCCATGCATGCTGGATCGCAGATGGGTATTAGCGCACGCGCCGTACGATGCAGGTACAGTTTACCGATATTCGCTCATTTGTGGAAACATCGGCATTGCATACAACTCTTAATCCGGCCCATTGCACAGTAGTTGTTTCTAAAGTGAATGAGGTGGTGATGTTCAGTGGTTCTCAAAGAATTTTAGTGTTGTGACACTGCTGCCAAGACAGATGGCATTCAAAGATAATAGATTTGTAAACTATGCTTAATATATTTAATTTATGAATAAAAAAATTTCCTTTTTTTTTTTTTTTCCTTTTTGTTACCTATAAATGTAACAACAATTTGCTATTTATCCAATGGTTGGAGATGATTGTGAAGAAGGAGTTTGGAACTTAATGTGAAATTGGAAATACACTTTGACCTGTTACATATATTCTAAGAAGCCCATACCAATTTTAGTCCTAGAACTGTTTCCTGGCTGTGTTATTACAGATTGATAAAATATATTTTGCACACAGACTGTTTTTATTATGTTGACAAAACAGTATTTATGGAAGCATTGAAAATGGTTTTGTTTAACTGTATACACCTTTAATTGGTGTTACCTCAATCTGACACCTTTTAACCTCAGATGTTTGACCTGCGGTTTGCTGTAATTGTAGATAGGATATATATATAAACACTAACCTTTATTGCAGAATTCCATTCCTAGGCCAAAGTGACTCATGCTCTTAGATTGCATTATAGTTATTATACACCTGTCATTATTTCAAAATGGCTTTTTTGCATCGCTTATTACTCTGGATATATTTTTCATACGCCCTATTGCAAAGATTACTCCTCTTTAGTACTGCTGACATATGACCTAATTCAGAGTAGTTAGCAAGCCCAATGGTTTCTGTACTACTCCCAAAGGGGGCATTTCAATTCAACGCAAATGGAATAGTGCCGGGAGCAAGCTCCCGGAGCTATTCAATTCAGTGCGCTGTTTGGTCGGAGAATTGCTGGTTATCGCGCCTTAACAAGGGTGTTAAGGCGCGTTAACCAGCACTCTCTGACCAAAGTGCCGGGCATGCGGCTGTTAGCGCTGCGCTAAGCAGAAAAACTGCTGCACGCCCGGCACTTTGGTCGGATTTCTCCTCGCATCCCCAGTGCGGTGTATTGAATAGCTGTGGGAGCTCCCTCCCGCGACTATTCAAGATTGCGTTGAATTGAATTCCCCCCAATGTTGGAGACCTGCGCATATCACTGGATCTGTACTGCATATGTGCAGGTCATGTTCATGGCCGCGGCAGCCATTTTCCCTGTACAGCGCATGCGCAAACAATGGGAAAGTGGCAGCTGCAGCCATTTTCCAGTCGTTTTACAGCGCCGGACCCGTGCGCCGGCGTGGGACTCCGGAGAGGTAAGTAATATTATGGGTGCAGGGTGTGCGGTGCGGTGCGGGGCCTCCCTGGACCCAGGGGCCCGTGTTCTCCGCACACCCTGCACCCATTATAGATACGCCCCTGCCCATTTATAACCTACATTAAGAGTGTGGCGACCTCAGCATGGCCTTTTTTATTTTTTTTTAATATATATATATTTGACCCAATGTATCCTATTAAATGTACAGCTTGCACAAAAAACTTTCTTCAGTGCCCAGAAAACCTATGGGGTAGATGAGGTGGACGCAGATTTTCTGGACCTGGCAGAGGTCCAGGCTGAGTAAGCTTCGGCTTGCACAGACTGGCCTGGGGCAGCGACTTGTAAGGAAGCTGCACTCAGATCGCAGATGCCTGCAGGATGTGTCTATTATCTACAGATACCGCCTTCTGCATTTGTATTGTAGTTGGAGGGTATTGCACAGCCGCTTCCTGGTATCTGTGCAATACTGGCCACATCTGAATCAGGCCAAGGTACAATTAGCACCTGTCACTTTACAGGCTGTGTTTGAAAAATGACAGTTAGGAGCTTACTGGTATTTTTTTTCTCTCTCCCTCTCCAAGGGCCATATTCAGTTAGACGCGAAAAGCCTTTTGCAAAAGTTTCGCCGGTGTCGTAATTTCGCCAGGCAAAATCTTATCCCCCTATTCAATTACAAAGACTTTTTGTCTACGTGGAAAGTCAATACAATGTAATAGGTGGACAAGTTTCGTCTATGAATAGCAGGCAGAAAAAAGGGCAGAATTGCGGTTTTGGGGTGCAAAGGTGGGGAAGCCACCCTGCACCCTTGGGACAGGTCCCCAAAGCTTAACTGCGTAAAAAAAAAAAAAAACTTAAAAAAAAGTGAAGAACACCCAGGATTAAGGTGTGTGTGTGTGTGTGTGTGTGTGTGTGTGTGTGTGCGCGCGCGTAGGCATAGGCGGTACATATATACATTGCTTACTTCCGAAGCAGGGAAAGGCATATTGGCCAGTAGCATCAGAAGGGGCGGAGCCAAATGCGGGACTTAATCACGGCTTGCGGCAGGCAGCTCCGATAAAGGGATAAAAAAAAAGCCGCTCATCTTGGGGATTGGGGCCGGGGACAGTGAGGGGGGCCCCTCTGTGTGAGGGCCCCGGGACGACCGCCCCCTCCCTATAATCCGACCCTGAGAACACCCCAAAAAATTTATTTGAAAAAGGGGGCGAGAAAGTACAAAGCTGGGGAACAAATTTAAAAACTAGCAAAATAATATTTTGGGGGTCTGCAAGTATGGGGGAGGTGTTTTTTTTGTTTGCAGGTGTTTGCTGTAGGTGCATTTTTCATTGTTTTTAAAACTTTATTTTTGCGATAATTTTTTTTTTTTCTTCATCTCTCATTTCACCCATTTTCATGTACCCCAAATTTGCTGGGACTAATTTATTTTTCACCCCAAAAAAATTCTAAATGCTATTCTTCACCACTTGTGCAAAGACGCAAATTAGCAGCTATTGAGAGCATTTAAGTACCCGAAATAACTTCAGTAGGGTTATTCGGGGGCAACTACATTGATCTTTTGGGGGGTGTCAGGCTGATTTCCCCAAAACTGATAGCACTTTTCGCCTGTTTGCGTTTCGCCGGGTCCCGTTTTCGCGTCCTTTGGAATTGAATAGGGCGAATAGCGGGGGCACGCCTGCTAAGTTTCCGCATCCAAAACACGCCATGTAGGCGAAAAGCGCATTACGCAGACGGCGGCGAAATTATCGCGGCTAATTGAATACGGCCCGAAGGCTTAGTTCATATACCCCTATGTGCACTGCTGCATTTACCCTGTGCTTGGCAAGGGGCAAAATGCCATCTTGCTTCACAAGCCTATTATACTTTGCAGAAAACTAGGCACATATGCACAGTCTAGGTTGAACAGCACTACCAAAGAAGATTTTGGTCTGTACCTCAAATGTTTTCTGCTTTATAAATGATCTCTACAGAAAGGAATAAAGAAAACCAATTGGATTACACATCACTTGTTGAAGAATGCTAGGGATAAGAAGTAATTATAGAAAATTCCAATCAGTTATCAAGGACTGTTTAGCCCCTGTTAATGCAAAATGTTATAGTTCTGTAGAGCTACATTAATTAAAGTGACACTGCAAAGGGTGGATTTCAGCTGGAGAACCAATCTGGAATTGAGACATTGTGGCCTCTGACTGAACCTCCCACTCTCAAAAATTTTAAGGTAAAAGTAAATAAATTTGTTGATTTCTGTGCTGCAGAACCAAATGTTCCGACAGTCCCTGGGCTTCTGGTTAGGGGAATTGACAGGTCAAAATAATTGATTTAAGGCTAACGAGCAAAGCCCAGAGAGTACAACTCAATACGTTCAGCAGGCCTTGGTGAAAGGAGGAGTTTATGCTGGCCACATACAGAGGTGTAGCCAGGATATCACATGGTCTGGAAGATGCCTGTTTGTGTAGGAATATAACCAGTGTCCCCATCATACAACAAAGGTTCAACCAGACTTATGCCTCCTGTCCCCTACAGACTCCTGCGCAGGGCCGGGTCTAGGGGTGTTCGACCTGAGCCCATAGAGGGCGCACCCTTCCCCAACATCCCGATTTCAGCGGGACAGTACTGTCCCGTTGTTCCACCCATGGGCTGAAGTGGCCCACGGGTGGTCAAATCGGGAGGTTGGGGATCCCCTACTGCTGTGGCGGTGCCGGACCCTGGAGATTCTGAATGGATGCTGAACGTGGCATCCATTCAGTGACTGGAGAGGGCTGGGGGAAGCTCAGCCAGTGAGGCTCCCCCCAGCCTGACATTATTTGGAGGCGGACATGCCTCCTAATATCACATAGGGGGTGTGGCCTATGGTAATTTTCACGCGAAGATAGGGCGCACTGGAGGGGGCCGGCACAGGGTGCTCCGACCCTGCTCCTGCTCCATCTTTCCGGTCTCCTGTCCCGTTTGTTTTTCCAACCTTCAGTTCCATGTCACTCCAGCCTGCAACCCCCTCTGACTCCAGCTCCATCACACTAGCCCCCTAATATATATGCACCATTATACATCAGTGTTGCCAACTCCCCTTCCCCCTCATTGATTGTAGCAGGCCCCATCCTCTATAAAACCCCTCAGCCACTGACTGTAATAAATAAAAGCACAAACACACATGGCTGCTGGGCACAAGTATCAAACATCTGTATCTCATTCACTTTTGTTCAATGATGCGTGTGGCCAAAGTAGACTCTGCCCAAGTGCTGAGCTGCAGGATCATATTCTGTGTGGCTGCAGGGCCGAAACTAGGATATCTCTGGGCTTGGCAGTAATTTTGCGCCCCCTCCCTTCCCGTACCTGGATTTTGTCCTTGCTCGTCCATAAGGCAGTGCACTAGTCAGACATCCCTGGTATAGTGACTTACATTATTCCACACACCATAATGCCCATTACACATTATGCCACACACTGTGATGCCTATTACCGAAGTGGCACTTACATATTTGCCCCTGACACCATTTTATGCCCCACAGTATGGCTTTGAAATGACCTGCTTGTTGCCAGGGGTCTCATGCTCTTGGTTTCATGCTCATTGTCAGGTGTTTCATGCTTGTTGCCAGGGGTCACATGCTCTGGGTTTCATGCTAGTTTCTAGGGGTTTCACAGGAAAAGATGCAGCTTTCTGCATCTTTTCCCGGCAGCGCCAGCGTTCCTGGCACTTCCGGGAACGCTATGTGCTGGCCTAACAGACACTAGAGATCCAGTAGGACCTCTAGCATCTGTCTCATCCTAGGCGGCGGCCATTTTTGGAGGGCCGTTTTCAGCAGATTCCATGCGGACGGCTAGTCCGCACGGAATCTGCAGCCCCCAAGCCACTGCGGGGACTGAGTCAGCCCTTTCGACACCCCCTCAAATCCGGCGCACGTGCACCTCTAGCCCCACCCCCTCCCATAGTTGCAGCCCTGGTGGTTGACATTATTAAAGTGCCTGAAATTTAATGTATATCACTCCTATAAATTGAACAGACTATAGTTTCCCACTAGAAGATATCCATATGAAGGAAGGCTACACAGAGAGTGAAAATTCCCTGAAAAGCTGCAAAGTAATTTCCTCATCAGTGCTGGAGCGCGGGTGCTGGAATGGATGTATCGCATAAGTGACCCTGGAAAACCTCCTTTTTATTATGCTCACACAGAACCCTACAGGCGTACTTTCCTTCCCATATCAGGAGCATCAAAAATCCATATTTGGCAGATCTGAGCGCTGTAAACCTGTGCTGTTTCTTTAGTATTGCATTTACTAAAAGCAGGAACTTGTAAATTGATCAAGAAACTTGAAGGAACTTACAACACAGTTTTCTGTGCCTGTCTAGCTTTTATTGTTACATGCAATGATTAGTACAATCCATGAAGAATGGTACATCTTTCAATTACTGGTTAATTCACCCCAATCTGCCCTCATATTTGTAATATCCCCACTTGAACATCCTGTGTTTCTGTCCTGCATACCCAAAAGGAGTAGATACTAGGGGGTCTATTCATAAAAGTCCTGTTTAGCTGAAAACAGGGCTTGTCACTGCTTTCGGCGATTTATAGAGGGGGTTACTGTGGAGAAGGGTATTCCTTCTCCAGCGGCACCCCTGCTTCGTGTAACATCGCGTCACCATACTTTTGTGTGGTGAGTGCGATTCATAACGGAAAGGAAAGCTCAGCTTTCCGTTCCTCTCCTGCGGTACAGATTCGCCATCTGAGGATGGAGTAGGCTGTACCGCAAGCCGAGCAGAGCAGGGAAGTTGCATACTTCCCTGCTGTCTGCCCAATGCTGGCTCCGCCTCCTTTTCCCAGTGTCCATTGCAAGCAGGTCTGACCTGCTGCTCTTGGACGCCGGTGCATGCGCAGTGAGGAGCAGGCATATTGGGCACTCAATATATCTATATTTTCACTGCGTCCAGAGGTCATGGAGGGCCAGACAGTGCCCAAAGACGCCGGACAGGCTCCGATTGCATTCACCTCTGAAAGGGTCTTAATCTCTTGGATCCCATGACCAGGGTAGAGATCTTGGGCGTTGGGCAGACTCTGTCTAACCTCATCAGTCTGTTTAATTTTCTAGCATTTTTATTTGAAAAAAAAATAACATTGCTATGAAGATTTTTAAAAGCTAAGACAAAAATCACTGTACAAAGAAGTTAAATATAAGACAATTTGTGCAATCTATTATAAACCATGAGATATTTACTAAGTTCATATAAACCAGAATAAGGAACAGTGAATGGTGCAATATTCGGCAATGCGGAAGCCCATGTTTAGTAATGTGTGAAAAAATAAAACCCTGTACAGCGCAACTACCCTACTTATATGTAACTGTAATAAGTGATACTGTTTAAAGGATGTGATATTTCAGCTTTGAAATTATGTCTTTGACCCCTATCCACCTTCTCACTGGTCTTCATGGGTCCTAAATGCTCTTCTTTTTCTGCCTCGATCTTCTAGATAGGCGTACCCTTACACTGCTTCAGTCCTGATGCACGGAGTGATGACCATTTAGCCGCCATCCAACATGTCCACATATCTGAAGCATTTTACCTCCGTTGGTGACAACCAAGGTGATAGACAATGGAGTCATGAAGATGAGGAGAATCAGCAACAGGAAGTTAAACCCGAGAAGACTGCCCATCCATTTACTTCCTCATACTCCTTCCGGGATGCCCTAAAATGGCTGTTCAATTGTCACAAGTTTCATGTACGTACTTTTATATTCATGTTCATACAGAGAATCTCTACTGCCAATAGCCTATGAAACCGTTCTGGTTGGTTTTCACAATGTTCCATGCTCTTATGTCTGTTTGAGGTCAGCCTTGGGACAGTAACTTCTTATATGGGGTATTTTGGTATTTGAAGAATTTAGCTATAGAGAGTCTTTATGAACCGGGGGAAAAAATGCAGAAAATGACAAAATGAGCTTTTCTGTGTGTTACACGACTACATTCTACATTTTGATGTTTGTGTACGGCATTTACTATATGCTACAGGAACTAAAATGTATACACTTAAAAACTTTTGCTACTGTGACCATAAAATCACTGCCAGGTTAACAGAACAGCCGGGGTGGTCGCCCATGTGCCCCCACACATAGCTACAACACCAGTGTGAGGGGCACTATGGCATCTATAAAATCAGGTTTGTGTGTGGTATAATGTGAACTCATGGCAATACTTTTTAATAACCTTGCCAGCATATCCTATTGACAATTTTATTGTTAGGGGCCCCCATAAACCTTAATCCGTCTATGCATGAATTGTGTGTTAAAGACTAGTAGTGGTCATCTTAAGGTGGGTACACCCCTGCCAGATATATCTGTAGATGATGGTTGTTCATACACACAGAACGACCATCATCTATCCGGCAGCTGCGGGTCCCGCGGCATGTGCAGCACAGCCGATGCATTATGTCTGTGAATGACGTCTGTACCCACTGGCCTATCGGCCAATTTATCAGCCAGTGTGTACCCAGCATGAGATGCTTTCATTTCAAGTTTAACAGCTTTCCATTCCTAGATTTATTTATATTGGTTTACTTCTCCACATGCCATCAACACTAAATTACAGGCGTTTAATACCGCTGCAGTTTCCTGTGATTGAAAATGATCCCTCACTTGATACATTCATGTAAAGTTCATTCCTATTATTTGGTTGTCTTCTGAAATCATTTGATGTATGGAAGTTGTGCTTTTTAAAAATGTTTTTAAAATCCTTTAAATATGACTGAACATTACACCTACAAATTGCCTACCAAAATAGTATTTTTTACTTTGGTACAATAGAAGTATGGCATTTATATTGTATATAGAGTATTGGTGCATACACACGGTCAGATTTTGTAGGACAATACTAACGATATCGTTAGATCGTTTTATGGCTTCTATATTTTTAGCCCCTTCCAACCCCCAAACGACGGACGATGCGCGGGCATGGATGGTCGATAACGACCATCGCCCGTGCATGCAGTCCAACCTGATCAATATCGACCAGGTTACTATAGGGACCCGCGATGGTTGATCGCAGGTCGTTTAGGGGTTGGTGCTGTGCTGGATGTTCGATAACTATCATCCAGCACATGCAGGGCAATCAGACGATATCTTTATCGTTGTCTGATCTGACCGTGTGTATGCACCATAAGTCATGATGAGTTCTATAGTATTTTAGCATGCTTATGTACAGAACACAAACCCAAAACCAGCCTAGTACAGAAGTTCCCTGCCTTTGTTACACAGCTGCTGATACGGGACGTAGTTGAAATCCCGACAGCCGCGATGCAGACGCTCACAATGCCGGCACTGGAATACCAACACCAGTCAGAATCCCGGTGCCGGCATCCAGACGGTAAGAAGGAGGGTTAGGCACCGGACGGGGTTAGGTTTAGGGTACGGTGAGGGAGAGTTAGGGGTATTTTTAGGATACTTATCGACAGGTGTCGGTATCCTAACCCTGTCAGGATGCCGGCATCAGAATTCTGACTGCCGGCATCCCGTACCGTTGGCCTGATTCAGGTTGTATCGCAAGGCTGTGTCTGCATGCAGCCAGCCGATGTTTGCATTCTGCGCAAGCCTATAAGATGCAGTGCGCATTCTCGAACCTGCGATTGGGCAGGAAGTGCCGTTTGAGGGTGGTGAAGGGGGTAGGTTGTCATGCGAACACGGGCGTTCGAACGCCGTTATAGGGGCGTGCGTAAATTATCCACAGCAAACCCATACGCAGCCAGAGTACTTACTGCGCGCAAGAAGTTTAGCAATTCCGGCGGGAGGGTCAGATCAACCACCCTTCTACGTCTTGGTCCGATGGTTCTCGATTGTTTGTTTTTCTTGCAAATTATTACGAATGTGAGTGAAGGTAAGGGGGGCGTCTTTATGAAGTGTTGGGCGTCTTCATAATATGGTGCGGTGGCATTGCGATTGCATTCATTAGCATATTTTCGCATCGGCTGGGTGCGTGCGAACGCAGCCTTGCGATCCAACCTAAATCAGGCCCCCAATCTGCTACATTGCAATAAACAAAATCATCCTCAGTAATACATTTAGGGGCAGATTCAGAGTTGCAGGCAAATCTGCCACAATTGCACTCTAAAATGCTTGACATTGGCCTCATCATTTTCTGCACCAGTCCTATGCATGGTGAGATCCATCTGAAATCAGAAGAGTCGCTGCATAAGACTAATGTCAGCTAGTTTTCTCTTGAGCTTGTGCAGGGGCGGCTGTGGTAAGGTATGTGGTATGTTAGGCTGATTATCATGCTAATCACAAACTAAGCCATTGCCATCCTCTCGTCCACACCGCAGGTCCCATGAATATAAGACTTTAGGGGTATTATGTAGCACTTTTCCATTATAAATGAACATACAGAGTATACTTCTCTAGATCTTTCCTGTCTTTGGCAAATTTATAATAAGTGTGGCTGTAGGCTTTCAGTATCCCAAGAGTTTGTTGAACTAAATGTGATGCCAGTTTTTAGAACTCATTTGCCCCTAACGTGTATTCAGGTCTGTCCTTCTGGTGATATTCCACAATCACTATAGTATATACTTCTGTCACAATTGGAAGGAACAGGAACTTAATGTGAAAGGTGGAGAATTAGTTATTACACCTGTGACTGCTGTGGAAGCCCAGATCGTGGGCTTCAGGGGACCTAAATAGTATTAGTACATGGCAATAGCGGTACAGGACACTGAAGTCTTACCTGCAATATTCTGCTGCAAAACGAAAGTCTAAAGTTGTGTTTTTGTGTTTCCACTTCTCCTTTTCTATAAATATGATGCCTCTATTTTCTATTGCCTCCTCATGGTGACCATTGAGAATGTAGCCCTAACATTAGTGAAGGAGGCATCATTACTGATGAATACATTTTTAAATAATTTTGTATTGCCCAAAGTCACCTTAGAAAAGATGCTCATATATACCACACAAAGGGGCATATTCAATTAGCTGCGAAAAGTCCCGTCCTTTTCGCCTGCCGGACTTTCCGCCTACATCTCGTGTTTTAACACTTTCCGAGCATGCGGCCACTTTTTGCCCTATTCAATTCCAAAAGACACGAGAGCGCATGCCGGCGAAACTCAAACAGGCGAAAAGTGCTGTCACATTTGGGGAAATCAGCCTGACACCCCCCAAAAGATGGACTGACATTGGGGATCACTACAGATATACCCGAATAGCCCAGCTGAAGGTATTTGGGCTGCTTAAATGCTCTCAATAGCTGCTAATTGGCGTCTTTGCACAAGTGGTGAAGAATCTCTTTTAGCAGGTTTTTGGGGAAAAAATAAGTAGTCCCAGCAAATTTGCGGTACATGAAAATGGGTGCAAGCATAGTTAAAAATCGCTACAGTGAGGTTTTAAAAAACGCACCTTCAACAAGCACCTGCAATCAAAAAAACACCTGGGGCATAGTTGGGGGACCCCCTGGAGTCTATTTCGCTAGTTTTTAAGTTTTGTCCCCCAACTATGGATTTTTTTCGCCCCCAAAACAAAAAGTACTTTTTTGGGGTGATCTAAATTCCTTTTTAAACTTTTTTTGATGCAGGTTACCTTTTGGGGGGCTGTCCCGACTTTGCACCCCAAACCCCCAATTCTGCACTTTCTTCCACCTGCATTCAGAGGCGAATCTTTTCCGCAGGTTACAAGGCGCAGACTTTTCACACCGGCAAAAAGTCTTTACAATTGAATACGGGGATACGTTTTCGCCTGGTGAAATGATGTCACCGGCGAGAACTTTTCGCCAAAAACGGCTTTTCGACGCTAATTGAATATGGCCCCAAGTGTCTGCCATCTTTAGGAGAGTTTTTATAATAAATGGTGAGGTACAGTATGCTTCCACAAGAGCTTTAATTGTTTCATCTATATTGTCCTCATTTATTGACCTATTAGTGCTATAAATTGCAGATTTTGTTACTTTTTCTTTTTTTTTTGTTGCATGAGACTAATACATTGACATATTAGAGTGAGATTTTCATGACTCCAGTAATGCTCTGCATGCTAGTGGTGGGCACTCAACATCTTTGACTCCAAGGGTTTTATTTACTAAGCGTTGGGTTCTAAAGCACAATCCGAAGCGCCGGGTTTTAGAACCTGATGTCTTGTAAATAGACTCCCAAATGTCAGTGTGCCATTTTTCTTGGCGGTGCCCAATAGAATGTACTGCATATAATGCAATCAGGGGAGCTCATTTTTTGGAAGTTTGAACACTTTCTACCAATGCATAACGATATGGAGGCAGATTTACTAAACGTCAGGTTTACAAAGCTGCTGATTGGTGGCTTAGACTGATGTTTTTTAAATGACAATAGGAACTAATGCAAAACCACGCTGATTTAGCATTAATTTCTATTGCACTTGAAATCCATCGGTCAAATTTGTCCACAATCAGCGGCTTTGTAAGCCCAACTTTTAGTAAATCTGCCCCATGGACTTTGATTTGGTCCTTAAGCTATAAAATACCTCTGTTCGAGAAAGGGTTAGTGAGTATTTTTTTTTCCCCCATCATATTAATGAAGTTAAATGGTAGATTTGGAAACTTCCTAACTAAATTGTCATTGCCGCCTTTACAGATTGTTATTGTGATTCTGGTTATTTTGGATGCTTTATTTGTCCTCATCGAGGTACTTCTGGATTTGGAGCTGTTGCATGAAAAAGTTAGCCACGTGATACCAGAGGTAAGTGACAAATGCTTTAGTTTTTAGATGTACAGTGTATATGAACCATCTACTAACCTAGATGTGGGCAGTGCCAGAATAAGGTCCACATGGGCCTGGAGCTGAAATTTATGAAAGGCCTATTGTATGCCGCTGCAGGGGGTGTGACAGTCGCTGCAATGGTGTAACTAGTGATGTGGGGGCGTGGCCTGTGTGGTGTGGGTGTGGTCTGTGAACTCTATTGTCTGTCTTTCATTAAGTGTTGGGGTGCGTATCCACTAGCAGACTGAAAAGACTGCACGATTACGACATTGTAATCGTGCAGTTGTTTCACAGTCTGCTGTGCCTACACTGAACGATCAGTCGTTCAGTGTAGGCACCCTCAGTGGCGTCCCTCTCCGCGGTGACACCCGCGGTGCGGGGAGGGATGCCTTGCTGCCGGAAAGGGGGCATGGTCTTGGGGAAGGGGGCGTGGTCCGAACTCCAGCCTGCAATTATCAATCTGGTGGTAACTGGGGGTGCGGGTGGCAGTGCCGGCTCCCTCACTGTGACAGGAGCCGAGTGCTGCACTTAATGCTACAGTGCAGCACCCGGCTCCTGTCACTGAGGCGGAGCCTGCACCTTGGTGTCACCCCCCTCGGCGGATGGTCGTTTTTGACATTAAGCTGCCCAATTTGTGCCCGATTATCAAGCGATTGAATGATAACTATGTCCTTATCGTTTAATCAGGTAGTGGATACCCGCCTTTAGAATAGTTGCAATTGTTAAAAGAAAAAAAATCTAAATTGTTCACTAATCATTGTCATATTTCTAGAAGTATTCATCCCACATCCTTAGTCACTACCATAAATGAACTGCCTTCTTTAGCTGTTCCTTTTTTTTTTTTTTTTTAAATATATATATAATGGTAATACTAGACTAGGGCAGTAAGGGCTACCTTACTGCTCTGCAGCTGTGCATGTATAAACTGGTTTGGGCTTTACATTTTGTTCATTAAAAAATAAATAAAAGTTTAAAATAAAAAAAATATTTAAAATGATAAAATAAAACGACGCCGGAATCCTGTTGCCCGTCTGGAAGCCAACATCACGATCCCAAAGGGATCAAGATACCGACGTCGACATCTCAAACGCTGGCATCCCGAAGGGGGGGGGGGGGGCTTAGGATAAGGGACCTTCTGGAGTGGGTTAGGGTTAAGCACCGACCAGGGAGCATTAGGGTTAGGCTGCGGGGAGGGAGGGAGGTTAGGATTGGGCACCACCAGGGAGAGGTGAGGGTTAGGCATTACCAGGGGAAGGTTAGGGTACTTACTGGCCCCTGGGATTTTGAAGATCGGGATGCTGCTGTCTGTCTTCTGACAAGTGGCATCCTGTCCAGCAGTATATCATACCGATTGGTGGGTGGGTGGGTGTGTTAGATATAGATATATATATATATATATTCGAATGGCTGGCACTCCACGTAAATGCAAAACAAATTACTTGCCTTGGTGCCTTCCTGGAAGTTCAATAGAACACCCACTTACATATACAGAAAGAGAAAGGCGGCACTCACAGGTCTGATGAAATGAAAGAATCAAACTTGACAACTGTGTCTGCCTTGTTCAACGTTTCAGTCTCACATGACTTTTATCAAGAACACCTTCTTGATAAAAGTCATGTGAGACTTTTATCTGCTGCTTCGTAAATAAAGCACAATTACCTTTTTGTTATCCTGATGGAATATACAACTTTTTTTTTTATGATTATTGGCTAGAGAGAAACTGGCAACTTTTTTTTTTTTTTTTTTTCTTTTAACACTTCGTCCAAATTGGAAAATGTCTTTAAATTAAATACTAGTACTAACACATTGTGTTAACGGCATCAGGATTTGAATACTTTATTCAATGGCTGGGTGGTAATGAATCTACATAAAACACAACTGAGCTCTGATTGGCAGTAAGGTCCTAGTAATACAAAGCACAGCTGTTTAGTTAAAAGATTAAAAAAAATTTTTTCCTTGAGCTGGTAATTTGGCCTTTATTAACAAATACTTTATTGCTGTTTTTTGTTCTAGATATTTCATTATTTGAGCATTTCTGTCTTATCCTTCTTCCTTTTGGAAATTGTGGGTAAACTATATGCTTTCCGGCTGGAGTTCTTCCATCACAAGTTTGAGGTGTTTGATGCGGTTATCGTTATAATCTCATTTATCATTGATATAGTCTACGTAACGCGAGAAGATGTTTTCAGCGCAGTGGGGCTGTTAATTTTACTCCGACTTTGGAGAGTCGCCAGAATTGTGAATGGTAAGTGATTCACTTGAATATACATCTACTCACAGTTAATGAAATGACTTGTATATATTCAATTAGTGGGCAATCTTTTGATATGGGAAGGGAAAATTCTGTTATATAACTGCATGTAAAGACCAACAGGTCCGTAAGCTGCGTGCAGTTAGGTGTGAGGTCTTTTCACACCTATCATTTGCAGTAGTAAATTATCTTTATTGACTGTCACACATATCCTCATAGTCCAGATGTTTCTAGATGCTGAAGCAAAGTTATAAGCACCTGGTAGTTGTGCAGATAATTTTATTTGAATTAACTTGATTAGTGGCCGTGCCACTCCTAGCTCTGCATATTCTCAGTAATTCTACACGTCACAAGACACCTGGAGATTCAAAGAGCAAGCCCAGCACATCACTAAGTCCTGCTCCTATCGCCATCCTCACCAGTTAACTTAAAGATGTGTCCTCATAAATTGATCCTTTTTTGCACCATACGGCGCAAGCCCCCTATCACAATTTAGACGCTCTGCCATGGGTAGCGATTCCTATGCTTGATTACTTTTTCTCAAATTTTGCACCTTAATTCTCTATTATTGTACTAAGGACCTGATTCAAAGACTGACACAATGCCGTATTTTACACACATCAGCCGCACTGCAAACGTGCAGCGATTGTTTTGCGATTACGCCAGCATAGAGGATCCATTCACAAAGTGAGCGACAGGTAGCATTTTGGAGAGGTAATGAGGGGGGTGGCTAGGCAAACGCAGGTGTATCGGACCATTTAAACGCCATTTCATGGGTGTGCATAAATGAAACCTTGCGATCTCTTGTGCAGCATGAGAGCTGTCTGCGTGTCAGAGCTGCAATGTTTGCGGCTGGTCAGACTTGCTGCACAATGTGAGACTATGGTACCGATGTTTACGCTGTTGTACTTCGTTGGATGTATACGATAAGTGTTTTGGAAGGTATTAGCATATTTTAGCAACTGTGATCCATGAGAGATGCAGTTGCGTTTGCATACCTCTGAGTCAGGCCCTAAGTAGCTAATGGTATACTAAATGCTGTATTTAGGATTAGGATTTTTTTTTGTTGCAAAATTGGTATAAGTAGCATTAGGATGTGTGTCGCTAGAAACTTGTACTGTATGAGACTCATCCCATACATCATTATGCGTAATCTGCTACTTTATATCAATTCCTTTGCGCCAAAAACACTTAAAGGGGTATTCAATATGAAACGTTAACTTAACTGTCGAAGTTAACGTTTCATATCGGAGTTTTTTCCTTTGTTAAAGTCTGGTGCGCGCTCCCGCTTATCCCCGTATTCAATATAAAATTAACGAAAACGGGAAACTCCGAAGTTGGATTTGTGTAAAGTTACGAATTTTTCCTTAAAATAATTGTAAGACCCACCTAAAGTTGTAAAAACATGGGGCATCACTATGGGTACCCCCGTTTTAGCCTTTAATTGAAAGTCGGGGATTTAAATAGCCGCAGCAGGTGTTTTTTTCCCGACATTGAAGAAGTGTTGCAGAAGAGCGCTTAGGTTATTTTTTTCATTTTTTTAAGTGGTCCCATCAAATTTGGGGTACATGAAAATGGGTACTAACATATTTTGATGTCCCTAAAGTAAGTTTCTAAAAATTCTGCATTTGTGCACCTGCCGCTATAATTCTATTCTTCAAAACACCTGCCGCATACTTGCAGAATAGCCCTGAAACTATTTCCCTATTGTTAAACAATTTTTTCCTATTTTTTTTTTTTTTGCACCCCAATTTTTAAATTAATTTTTTGGGGTGTCCCTATTTTTTTTTAAACTTTTTTTTGACAGTTCTTTTTTAAATGTCAATCTCAGGGGTGCAGGCTATTTTTTTTAAGCCTGCACCCCTAAACCCCAATTCTGCACTTTTTTTCGACACCTATTCAATGGTGAAAAGTTATCATCGCAGTTTTGACAAGTCTTTGATAAAAAACGGTAAGTCTTTGAAATTGAATAGGGTGTAAAACTAAAACCTGCGATAATGACGTCATAATTGCGATATTAACGCAAAAACAATGTTATCGCACCCATATTGAATACCCCTGTTAGTGAATTAAAATGCAAATTTCAGGATAAAGTTTGTAAGCTATATAAACGTATGTAATCCTATACAGGTTGGGTATGAAATCCCGGCTGTCGGGATTCCACTGGTCAGAATGCCGCTGTCGCTATTCTGACCAGTGGCATCCCGACAGACAGCATCCTGACACCCATAGCAACTTTGTGTCTTGAGGAGCGATTTCGGCATGAATTGAATGGCGCCGGGAATGAACTCCCCAGAGCTATTCAATTGACCACGCTGTTTAGTCCGACTAATTATTTCTCCTCGCACCCTCCTGAGCGTGCAAGGAAAAATCCGACTAAAGTGCCAGCCGCGAGTGTTTGCAGGCTTAGCTGGAGGCAAACAGCCTCGCGGCCGGCACTTTAGTCGAAGAGTGCTGGTTCTTGCAACTAAACATCCTGCTTAAGTCGTGAGAATCGGCACTCTCTGACTTAAGTGCTTCTAGTTGGACTTAACATCACTGTGAATTGAATAGCTCTGGGACCAACATCCTGGCGCTCTTCACATCGCAATGAATTGAATCGCCCCCTTATGTCGCTAATAGTGAACCAAGGATCTCATTCAGACCTGCTGGCAACTAGCGTATTCAAATCCAGCGCACTCCCAGCAAGGCAGGCGATCGCAAGGCATTAGCGCGATCACTTTGTGTATGCAGACTCCCACCAGCCATTCATAAGACGCCCACTTGCGCACATCATCATTGGTACATCGAGCACCATCGAAAGTGATCGCAGCACTTGAGGTTGACTATACCATGCCGCAAGCACTACGATCACTTCAGTGTGAAATTCAACCAGGTGACGTGTACAATGACGCTGCCTGTTAATTCTGCACGCCTCTGAAACGGCGTTTAGACACTCAGCACGCCTGCATTCGTACCTCCAGTCCCCCGTTTCTAGTGGTCTACCCCTGTCACCACCCATAAATGGCTTCTGTCACTCACTCTGCTGGGCAGTCTATGCACAACGAGCGAACGCTTCCCGTTCTCTCGCACTGGTACGCGCACAAGGATGCGTACGTATGCGCACAAAGTGAGCGGATCTGAATCAGCTCCTAAGTTTAATGTTAATGCATGTTTTAAGAACAAATTGCATGGAGGGGCTATTTGGCCTGATTTATAGGTGTATGTGGGGATATCTGTAAGTAGCAATAATCCAGATTCCTGTAGTGTGCTGGAAGGGCAATAGGACTCTGACTAAGAAGATGGCAAGTATGCTCAGCTAGGCACAAACATTTCTTGATTGGGAGCCTACACTGAGTCCCCATTAATCTGACACTACTAGACAATTAAGTCTGAGGGATATTCAATATGGGAGCGAAAAGTCAGTGCTGGACTTTTCGCTCCACATCGGAGATTTTTCAGGGATAAAGTATCGGGCGCGCGCCCGCTTTATCCCCGTATTCAATATATCTACGAAAACGGGACCTGGCGAAGTGGGATTTGCGATAAACTACGAAATTTTCCTGGAAAAAATTGTAGGACCCCCTAAAGTTGTAAAAACATGGGGGATCACTATGGGTACCCCCGTTTTAGCCTGCAAATGAAAGTTGGGGATTTAAATAGCTGCAGCAGGTGTTTTTTTCCCGACATTGAAGAAGTGTTGCAGAAGAGCACTTAGGTTATTTTTTTCGTTTTTTTAAGTGGTCCCATCAAATTTGGGGTACATGAAAATGGGTACTAGCATATTTTTATGTCCCTAAAGTAATTTTTTTTTAATTCTGCAACTATGCACCTGCCGCTAATAGCCTATTCTAGAATACACCTGCCGCATACTTGCAGAATAGCCCTGAACCTATTTCCCTATTTTTAAACACTTTTTACCCTTTTTTTTTTTTTTTTTTGGACAGTTATTTTTAAAATGTCATTCCCAGGGGTGCAGGCTATTTTTTTTTAAGCCTGCACCCCTAAACCCCAATTCTGCACTTTTTTTCGCCACCTATTCAGTGGTGAAAAGTTATCCCCGTTTTTTTTTCAAAGACTTTTCGAACCTGCGAAAAGTCTTTGAAATTGAATACAGTGTAAAACTAAAACCTGCGATAATGTCATAGGTGCGATATTAACGCAAAAACTGAGTTTTCGCTCCATATTGAATTCCCCTATATATATTTTACAAATGATGCTGATTTTTTTTCCCGTGGTTCCAAAGGTGTTATTATGTCTGTGAAGAGTCGTGCAGAAGAGAGGATCAACAAGCTAAAGGAAAAGCAGGAGACCCTCCTAGCCAAAGTGGCAGAGTTGGAGCAGCAGTGTACGCAGCAGGTACAGTTCTAGTTCTGATCTACCACAGGAATCCATTGCAGCATGGTGTTCTGGTACTACACTGCAGTGAGGGGAGCTTCCCTTCTGTGATTTCTGCAGATCACTAGGAGGGGTGCGGTGTATATGTTCCACAGTTACAATGCCGACATGATTGTCGAACTGGTCATGTCGACATGTTCATGAAGTAGTCATTGGCAATAGGCATGTCAATATCGATATGTCAACGTTGTTAGCATGTCGACATGATTATTTTGTTATGATTCTGACCGGCAATGCTATACCTACCCCTCGTGAAAATGTCAACATTCTGTAAACTACTAGATTTTGCAGGTCAGCATTAATGATGAAGACATGTTAACGATGTCCACATAGTATCGACCTTCCGATGTTGATATTCTGAACAACAACAACATCATGACTGCATACCCACTAGGAGAGACCATTGTAACAAAACTAAACAAAATGTACAATCATTTTGGGAAAAGTTACATGCTGGAGCCATTTGACACCGTTCTCAATGTGTAATTTCACCTTTTTAGTACTAATTGGGCCTGTAACCTTCTAGAACAATCATCCAAAATGAGCGTTCAAAATAATTGTATATAAACAATTTGGATTTTCTGGAGAGGTTTGTACTCTGCAAATAGTAGGCTGTGAGAAACTGGCAAGCTTCCTGTGCCTCACCCTTGTCCTGTCATTGTTTTGTACCTCTGGAGTCCAAACATTGAAGCATTAGGAAAACTGCATGAAAATGATATATTGCCCTAATATAGCAACATTAGTCCTAACACATTATTACATGTAGACTTGGCAAACAGTTATCTGAACATATTAACTTTTTTTTTTTTTTTTTTTTTTTAATTCTAAAGGGGGAAATTTATCACAGCTTGGAAATAGATAAATAACCAACCAATCAACTCCTGTCATTTTTCAAACACAGCCTGTAAAATTACAGACACTGATTGGCTAGTACTTTATCTCTCTCCAAGCTTTCTCCTAAATCTGTTTAACAGGTAACCAAATTCTCTGTTTATGGTAAAAAGAAATCAACAAATATAAGAAAGTAATTGACTACATAAGCTGCACACACACACACACAACGATTCAGTAAATGAACATATTTAGTAAACTATTTTCGTTCATTTTTTCAAGGGAAAAATGAACTAAAATCGTTTACTAAATATGTTCATTTTCTAAATGTAATGAACGATTTCCTTGAACTACAAACTATTTTTGTATATTCCCCTACTGAAAATCGTTGAGTTGGTCAGTCTGACTGTACTACAAACATGTACGCGCATGAACGATAATCGTTCATCGTTTTAACTCAGAAAGTGATCGATTCTTTTCCAACGATTGAACGATAAACTATCGTTAACTATGAGCGTTTAAAAAATCGGTGTGTGTGTGTGTGTATGCACCTATAGCTTAAAAAGCTGGAAAGACAAGAACTTATTGGGACAAATGACCCCCCCCCCCCCTTCCTCTCCCACCCCAACACTGGAGTTCCGCATTCCAAAATAAGCAACCACTGCCAGCACCAACTGAGTTGTTTAAATGAATGCAGCTGTTAGTGCAGGGACTCTGGAGTTGTAGGGTTCTTAGGAATACATGACTCCCATGGTTCTGTCACTCGGGAGTAGGAGACTTCTACAATAAGTTTTCATTATATTTATAGGATAATTAGACTTATGCTAGCTGCAGTTTTTAATAATGATCGCCTTCCTCTTCCATTTACAGGAGGAAGAGATTACCAGACTGCAAACGTTATTACAGCAAAATAACATATTTCCGGAACCCAAAGACCCAAATGTTCATAAAGCCGTTGAGTAGTGCGCTACCTGCTGAGGGGACATCTTTCTTTCTCTTTCTTTCTCTTTTTTTTTTTTTTTTACTTAAATGATGCAGTTTGTGGTGTTTGTATTTGAGCAATGTATGTGTGTGACGCAAAGAAGACTTTGTTTAATTTGTCATGTTTAATCTTTCACAATACAAACATGTACATTATTAATAAAAGTTTGTACATATTAATCACAAGTGTTGTAAAAAAAATTAAATAAAAAAATAAATATGAATTATTAAACCAGAAACAAATGCATCTAGTGCCACCACTGCCAAATGGGGAAGGGCAGGGTGGGTTTTGTATTTTACAAAAAACTATTGCTTTCATGTGCAGGAATGACTTTCATTGTATTCAGTAAATGTAACTAAAGGCACACACAAAGCAAACTACAGTTTTTGTAAAACTTGGCTTTTATTTTAATTTTTTTTAAGTGGGTAATATTTCTCACAGTGGGGTTGAGCTATGGTGCATGCACAAGGGCAGATATTGTTAAAGATCCGAACTATAACGATTGTAAAAATCGTTCATATCTTTGACGTGTAGGGCATGCATCAACCAACGATGCGCGTTCCTGCATGTCATAATGATATCTGACATCGACTGTTTGCAGTAAGATTTAGACAATTTAATTCATTTTAATACTGTCAGAAATCGTTCACAATCGTTTATTTAATAGTTATTGATCATCTAGCAAATCTGACCGTGTGTATGCGCTATTAGATGTATACTAGTTTGCATACCACAACAAAAAGGTAATTGGATCTGTGCATCCGATACTCACGCCTGGAGAGGTGGGATTGGGCAGTCTAACATAGGTAAAGGCATGTCCGCATAATTGCAAACAGATGCTGACCCGAACACACCTGTCTGTAGCCACATCAGCGAGTCGCGGATAGTTGGTGGAATTGATCCCTGAAGTCTAGTGCCAGCACTAGCTAGCTGCTTCTGATTGGCTAATGCAGATTAATCTGATGCGTTTTCCCCCTTTCTTTTGTACATGGGGAGATATGTTCTCTCTATAGTCAAGGGTTTTTTTTTGTTTTACCATATTCCATTTTAAGAACAAAAGTGTACTTTGCTACCGAAACAAGTGTTTAAAACATTGGGTGTAAATGTGTCTGATGAATTCCTGCTCTATATCTGGCAAATACTCTACTAGTGCAAGTGTTTCATATACACATCAAAAAGATTGGACCTATATTCAGCATAAGCAAAGATCGACCAACATAGGGCCTGATTCAGACCCACTCGCGAGCGGCTGTCCGCTCGCAAGTGGGTCGATGTTATGGACTGAGCATGCGCACGACGGAGGGCGCTCCGTCGTGCGCATGCGCCAGACGCGACGAGCGAAGGAAAGTCCTTCGCTCGTTGTGTCCGATCAAAGGGGGCGTGCTGTCAATGTTGATTGACAGCACGCCCCCTTTGGTGGGCATGCCAGGGGCGTGCCTTCCTGACGGGGGCGTTCCCACGGGAACGCCTCCCGTCAAAAGCCGGCCCACTGACATCACTAGTGATGTCAGTGGGAGTGATTTTGGCTCTGATAGAGCCAAAATCACTCCGGAGCTTGCGGTTGAAAACCTCAACCGCAGGCTCCGGCTCGCAAATTCGATGGTCGCGATGGTCTCGACCATCACAATGCACGCTCGTATAGCCTGTGGGTGGTGACCCACAGCTATACGAGCGTCCAGGAGGACGCTCCATGAAAATGGAGCCCGGCCTTCATTCAGAGCGTGCGCTCTGCTCAGAGCGTACGGCTCTGAATGAGGGCCATAGTTCATTGTTGTGCGATGGGATAAAAAGTAATGTGAACCGTAATTTGTTAGTTTAAATAATGGTTCTGCATGATATTGGGAAGTAGATCTTACAGAACAGAATGCCTCTCAGTGGAGCAAAGCTTTTCTTAAATAATTCAAAAATAACTTGCTATGTTCAAAGGAAAAGCATTTTTACAATTTTTGTTGTCTCAATATAAGCCGGGGAGAGAGCGTCATGGTCGTGAACTGAGTGTAGGACCGATATAACCCGGTATAAAATCTGTTGCATAAATTCTTTGAGTGGCCAGTTTCACTGTGAAAATTGTTTTGGCAAATACCTATCTGAACGTTTCAGGACTGTTTTCCTAGATAAATTCAATTTGATGAACATAAATATTAAGGTAAGATGATTGGTTGAAAATATCCTTTTCCAACATATGCATTTCACACGGAATGTATGAGCCATATTATCTGCAAGAGAAGAGGCCTGTGAGATTGGGTATGTAACACTTCTGCTAATGTACAATAAATGTAGCCCCACAGAGTATCCATAGCCTCCTCATATTGTTAATAACATTTTCCAAAATCAGGAATGTAATACAAATATTCCACTGTGCAACCTTGGCATCTGCACTAGTGTAAACTGTATGCAACCTACAGTATATTTTAATCCAGTGGTTCTCAAACTCGGTCCTCAGGACCCCACACAGTGAGTGATGACTACACCTGTGCATCTGCTGGGTGACCTGACACATTTTTATAAGATCCACAGATGGAACTAATTATTTCACTTGTGATTCTGAGAGGAGACCTGGAATACATGCACTGTTTGGGGTCCTGAGGACCGAGTTTGAGAACCTGTTTTAATCCATAGTATTAGTAATTTATGTTAAAGTACCCCAGTGATAAACTTCAAGAATAAACAAAATCAAGTCACAAACTTCAAAATACAGTACAAAATCAAGTAATACTTAATAGAAAGCACTTGGGGTAAACACTTTCTGCATTGCACTCAACTTAATTGATGAGATTATGGGGCCGATTTTAAGTAGGATACAGCTCCTTTTCATGGCTGCAAACTGCGCATGCACAAGCTAATTTACACATTTTGAAGCATTTCCGGCCGATTCTGAGACTGATCTGTTTGCCAGATATCTTTTTGCAGGAAATGGGGAACTTCATTACTGATCCCATTTCCTGCAAAAAGATATCCAAGATGGTGGAGGAAAGAAAGATGGGTGTGGATTGTGAATGTGCATTCTGAGAATAGATACATTTTAAAGCCTCTCGGCTCACTACATTGTGTGTCATGTGACTGGTTGACCTGGTAATTGCATGACAGCAAAGTATAAATTTATCTTAGCTTGAAGAAGAATGCCAAACATGTTTTATATAAAATGCAGATTTTTTTTAAAAGGGGAAAACTAAATCCAACATTCCAACTAAAATCACAATTTTTGAAATAGCCGCCCCCGCCCACCAAAAAAAATGCTACTTGATGAATAAAGCCCCGTGTGTCTTCTTACAAGTAACAAATGTGTTTTTTAAATAAAAATAAAAAAAAGATATAAACTAAAAAGTGCGCTGCAAGGATACTATAATAATTTGAATTATCTTTGCGTGTGTGTGAGATAAATATAATCTGTGTATATTGTATAGAAAAAGTCCTTATACTTATAGAATTCCTTGTAAATCAGTCCTGGATCAAGTAGTGTGATAGTAGAATCTTTGTACATCTTTCCTTGGAGTAAATCTTGAAACCACCATCCAGGTTCACAATCATCGGCTGGAGACGGATGTTGAAATTCTTCGGGGATATAATTCCTCCTTGGGGTCACACTAAAATAAACCCTTGCACCAAAAAAATCACCCAAAAAGGCCACCGTTTGTATTATAAAATATTTATTGAACATAAAATCAATTTGATCCAAAACAGCTTGTGAATTGCTTTACATCCAATAGTCTGGACAAAATATCACACTCTGACCATTAACAGGTTAGTAATGAATACCACAGTCACACCTTATGGTATGAGCTCACAACAGTGGACCCTGTAAATGGATGAACAAATTGAAACCCAACTCGTTTCGTCCTAAAAGGACTTCATCAGGGGTATTTCAAAATTCAAAGTGACAGTCAAGTATTTGTACTAGCACGACTAAATTCAACTGATATCCACAAAGAGCCAAGAAAGTGCGACGCAAATGAGTACAAAGATTCTACTATCGCACTACTTGATCCAGGACTGATATATAACGTTTTTAAAAAAATATATATAATTCTTTTTAAAATGACTTTCTATACAATATAAAAGTATAATTCAAATTATAGTATCCTTGTAGCGCACTCTTAAAAAAAAAAAAGAAAAAAATTTGAGGCTCTTCTAACGGGGCCTAATAAGTGCAACTTGTTTTTATAAATTGCATCTTTAAATAAGTGTATTTTATCGCAAGTTAAGGGCATTTGTGAGAGAGAGAGAGAGAGAGAGAGAGGTGTGTGTGTATATACACACACACAGTCAGGTGCATAAATATTGGGACATTGACAGAATTTTCATATGTTGGCCTCTAATCACCACCACAATGGCTTTGAAATGAAACAAACAAGATGTGATTTAACTGCAGACTTTCAGATTTAATTTTAGAGTAATTACATCCAAATCAGGTGAACGGTGTAGGAATTACAATGGTTTCTATATGTGCCTCACACTCTTTAAGGGACCAAAAGTAATGGGACAAACTAAACAATCCTAAATCTAACTTTCACTTTTTAATACTTTGTTGCAAATCCTTTGCAGGCAATTACAGCCTGAAGTCTGGAACGCATAGACATCACCAGATGCTGGGTTTCATCCCTGGTGATGCTCTGCCAGGCCTCTACTGCAAATGTCTTTAGATCCTGCTTGTTCTTGGGGCATTTTCCCTTCAGTTTTGTCTTCATCAAGTGAAATACATGCTCAATCGGATTCAGGTCAGGGGATTGACTTGGCCATTGCATAACATTCCACTTTTTAGCCTTAAAAAACTCTTTGGTTGCTTTTGCAGTATGCTTCGGGTCATTCTCCATCTGCACTGTGAAGCACCGTCCAATGAGTTCTGAAGCATTTGACTGAATATGAGCATATAATATTGCCCGAAACACTTCAGAATTCATTCTGCTGCTTTTATCAGCAGTCACATCATCAATAAATACAAGGGAACCAGTTCCATTGGCAGCCATGACACTACCACCACCATGCTTCACTGATGAGGTGGTATGTTTTGGATCATGAGCAGTTCCTTTCCTTCTCTTCCCATCACTCTGGTACAAGTTGATCTTTGTCTCATCTATCCATAGGATGTTGTTCCAGAACTGTAATGGCTTTTTTAAATTATGTTTGGCAAACGCTAATCTGGTCTTCCAGTTTTTGAGGCTCACCAATGGTTTACATCTTGTGGTGAATCCTCTATATTCACTCTTGTGAAGTCTTCTCTTGATTGTTGACTTTGACACATACACCTACCTCCTGGAGAGGTGTTCTTGATTTGGCCAACTGTTGTGAAAGGGGTTTTTCTTCACCAGGGAAATAATTCTGTCATCCACCACAGTTGTTTTCCGTGGTCTTCCGGGTCTTTTGGTGTTGCTGAGCTCTCCGGTGCGTTCTTTCTTTTTAAGAATGTTCCAAACAGTTGATTTGGCCACCCCTAATGTTTTTGCTATCTCTCTGATGGGTTTGTTTTGATTTTTCAGCCTAATGATGGCTTGCTTCACTGATCGTGACAGCTCTTTGGATCTCATATTGAGAGTCGACAGCAACCAAGTTCCAAATGCAAATGTCACACCTAGAATCAACTCCAGACCTTTTACCTGCTTAATTGATAATGAAATAACGAGGGAATAGCCCACACCTGTCCATGAAATAGCTTTTGAGTTGATAGTCCCATTACTTTTGGCCCCTTAAAGTGGGAGGCACATATAGAAACCGTTGTAATTCCTACACCGTTCACCTGATTTGGATGTAATTACCCTCAAATTAAATGTGAAAGTCTACAGTTAAATCATATCTTGTTTGTTTCATTTCAAAGCCATTGTGGTGGTGAACAGAGGCCAAAATATGAAAATTCTGTTAATGTCCCAATATTTATGCACCTGACTGTATATAAATTTTTTTTTTTTTTTTTACATGTGACTGCAGTTTAAACCATTTTTGCTGTTAAGTGTTCTCATTTTTTGTATTGCACTATGTTGGATGCCATTTCTACTCTGTTTCCTTCTGTGACTGTGTGTGTGTGGATTCATGAGGGTAAGCGTAGTCTGTGCAGGAAATAGAAGTTTACATTTATCTATTGCCCTTGTTTATTGTAGACCCTTATGTGCATAAACTCTTATGACTAATTTTCTGCATACATAGCACTCTGACATTTGTTACTACATTTCTCACAGACGTATCTCCCTATTAAGCGCTGTTTTCTTCTGTCTCCTACCTGCATAATAAATAGACAATATTTACAGCAGTTTTTAGAACAGGGACAGTGTGGTATATTACAGCCACAATACAGTAAGACATCCTATTGACAATCATTCACAGGTCCCAATTAATATTTGCTGAGATGGAACTAGCTAATGTTTTACCTGCCGGGTGACTTTTTGTCTTCTTTATACGAATGGATAGAAGAAATCAAAGGGTAACTTTGCATCAATGGTCGGTTGAGCTTTGTAACCAGGAGATGCAGACTGGGACACATCAAGAAATGTCACAGAAGTAGAGATCTGCACAAACCTTTCTCTTCCCAAGTTACACTGTAATCAAATAGAACAGTTAGAGCATAAATATCAGTGCTGCTATTCAGCTCAACTAGTGGGATAGATTTTATCTAGTGTCTTGAACTATCAAGATGAAAACATTTGTCTAGAGGTGGAATAGGCAGGCTAAGTGACTACATGGAGTAGGTCACATGGCTGTACCATTGGGTACTGTGACATAAAAGGATGCCATAGCTCTGATGACTTACAATGATAGCACTTACTCTGTGAAGTTTCCAAATTCCCACTGTCCACATCTTTCACAACGTATCAATTTGGTGACGTATTCAGCTTTGTTACATTTTAGGATTAGTCAATGACATTTATGACCGTTTACTAGTTACTGATTTGTGGGTACAAGGTATCTTGGAGGTGTCACAAAATGATCTTCTTGTAAAATCCAGAAATCAGCTTTCTCTGGTCTCTAAGAGGTAATGAATTCACATATACATGACAGAGTGGGAGCAACCAGGGGCTGATGCGGAGTGGCATACCAGTCACCTGTAATTACCCTGCACAAAACTAAATGCGCATATTTATTCACACACATGCAGAGTTGTACGTATCTATGTGGCTGCACCTCACCAACCCTTGCATTTGGTTACAGAGCAGTCACCATTACCAATGCACATGCACCACCCCTATACTTGGTCCAACAGAGATTTCTGCGTTCGCACAACTCAGCATAGCCCCCAATTCCGGCTACACATTCTTGCTAAATGTAGCCTGTGTGTGAAGGCCTTGTTGCCACCCATTTATGCCAAGTCAGCAACGCAGAGATGTGTCTGAGAGGCATACGATTTAGAATTGCCTGTACACGCATGTGCTCTGCTAGAGTCACAGTTGTATCTATAATGGGTGTAGAGTTTGCGGAGCACACGGGTCCTGGGGTCTCAGCTCCATGCACCCAGATACTACCTGACACTTCTGCCCGTTTCCCGGCTAGTGAAGGTCCATCTGCGGTCAGCGCCATCTTTCCATTGAAAGATGGCATTGGGAATTGAAAGCAAAGACTCTGGCACTGTGCCATATTCTAGAATATCAATGGGATGATGGTGCCGAAACAGCAGGTAGGGGGGCCCACTGCATGGAGGAGGGGTCCTGATGCACATGAGCCCCCAGGCATTAACTACGCTTCTGTATGGAGCATGTGTGGTGCTAGACAATGCAAGACTTGCGGGCAACTATGTATCAGCCCCAGAATCCCAAAAGTATACAAAGAGTTGGAGAACATAAAAAACATTGCAGAGATAGCAAAATGATGAGGAATGTATGGTCGCTGTCATTGTGATCCTTAAGGCTCATACACACTAGACGATGTGCTGTATGAACGATATTGGTGAAAGATTTCCCTTGAACTTTCTGTAGTGCAGGACAAACTATATTGGGTGTACACACTGAAATATCTTTCAGTGAAGTCATCCTGCCACATCTCTGAACAGGCAATTCTTGACGATATCGCCAGATTGTCCAGCATGTACGGACGACAAAAGACAACGTTAACGACCCGCGGGAGCGGGCATCATAGGTCGTTCACTGCATACACACTGAATCAGGGGTGGATTGGGATGGAAAACCAGCCTGGGAAATTTATGGAAGCAGCCCTAATGGAGGCGGGGTCTATTTTTGGAGCTTGACTGCGGGAGCATTCGCCATCTTCAGATCTCCTTTGGGAAGGAGGTCCGGGTTGTGAAGAGGGATCCTTTAGGATACCTCCACCCTTGTCTGGCTCCATCCGCTTGACATCTAGGCTCTTGTGCGCATGCGTGACCTGTAGTTCGCGCATACGCAGTCCCGTCACTGCTCCATCAGGAAAGGAGCAGTGAAGCTGCTCGCTGGGACAGCTGATTTCGCATCAGCTGTCACCGAACCGGAGCAATAATGAATTGGTCTGTCAGTCGCGGTGAGTCAGAATGTTAATTATATAGTGTATGTCACTGAGTACTATGTCTAAGCAGCTGGGGAGTAGGATGGTGAGTAGTTTATGTCCCGGGGCTAAGGGGTACAGTATATCTAAAGGCTGAGGGGTAGGGCAGGTTACAGGTATGTTCCATAGCTGGGTTTGGAACTAATTAGCCTATCGCCCTAACCCACCAGAGTCAGCGGTTGGAGTACAAGCTCCATACACTCTGCCGCTGGGGCAGGATGGGAGTAGTAATAGCAGGAAGCAGGGGGCAGGATGGGAGTAAAGGTGGGAAGCAGGGGGTAGAATAGGCATAGTATTGGGAAGAAGGGGGCAGATTGGTAGGTATAGTAATGAGAATTAGAGGTCATGATGGGAGTGCTAGTGAGAAGCAGCTGGGAGGATGGGAGTAGTAGTGGGAAGCAGGGGCAGGATGGGAGTAGTAGCTAGAAGCAGGGGGCAGGATGAGAGTAGTAGTTAGAAGCAGGGGACAGGATGGGAGCAATAGTGGAAAGCAGGGGCATGATGGGAGTAGCAGGTAGGAGGTGGTAGAATGGTAGTAGTATTGGGAAGCAGGGGCAGGATGGGAGTAGTAGTTAGAAGCAGGGGGCAGGATATATGTAGTGGTGGGAAGCAGGAAGAATGGGGTTGGAAGAAATCTACCTGAAAAAGTAATATCCGCAGAGCTCACGTGTGCCGGGGGCCGCTCCTCCCTCGGTGTAGTACAGGCAGCCCTGTACCACTGACACTCGCCTCCTTCTTCAAACCACAAAGCTGCAGCGCACACAACACTGCTCTCCTCAAGCGGCCACCGGCGGGCCGGGGACGGACAAACGGCCGGACCAATCCCATAGACTCAGGGGGTAGGCGGGCAGCGCCGTGGAGGATGAGGGAGGGGACACAGGAGAGGGGACTTCTGGGAGTTTGGTGACAGCTTCCCAGAAGCGCGGCAGCCGGGCCGGTGTGGCCCAGCTGCTGCAGAATGAAGTTATGAATCGGAGCAGACTGGCTGGCAGTGTCAGCCCGGCCAGCCCTTTTAGTGGGGAGCATGGGACCGGCCCAGCGGGAACTGTCCCGCTGTCCCAATCCACCCCTGCACTGAATGATATCGTTAATGTCCATATCGTTCATAAAAATAGTCTAGTGTGTATGCGGCTTTACTGTGCTATAACACCAGTGGGCAGGTTAAAACCATAAAACATGCCACATCAGGGAATACTAGATCTATGAAAACATCCCAAATATTTAAGTTCTTGGTCAGCATCATTTTTATAAAAAGTTGCTATCTTTATCGCACATTGGGGCTGATTCAGAGATGGACGCTAGCCATTGTGCATGCGTGTGAGCCGCACTGTGTAGCGATTGAATTTCAAATACGCTCACACAGATAATTCACTCGCAAACTGAGTGACAGGTAGTCAGGGTTTGGACGATGGTTACAAAAATGCAGGCTGCTTTCTGAGCGTACATAAATTAGTAATTAACTTTGTTCATGCTCGCAGCAGGAGAGCCCTCTGCATGTCTTACGACCCGCTATGTCTGCGACAGCTTAGACTTACCTGATCTGCGTTCAATGTTTCCGATTTTGTACGTGAGCGGCGGATGTGAGATGCTTTCAGTGGGTGTCTCTAAGCACAGGATGGCGAGTGAGTCATTAGCAGATTTCACAATTGCCATCCATCTCTGAATCAGGCCCATAGAATAAAGTGAAGAAGTGATAGATATCTAGGTTATGAGCTCAATGACACTTACTGGGATACAATCAGTAGTGATCTTTTGCGTCACATTCACTATCTGTGCTTGAGGGTTAACCAAGGAGCCAAATTTTGTCCATTTAACTTCCAACTCTAAGGCAACTGGGATTGTGCACATATCCTTCAAGGCAGAAAACAATAGGCATTGGTGATCACCTTCAGAAATATTGCAGTATATTTGAAAATCGGAACCAAAATCAATTGCACTCTGTAACTGTACAACATGAAAATATTTAGCCAAGTCTTCTGGAAATACATTCATTTAGTAACTAGTTTGGGTTTCACTATAGGTCATTAAAATATGTGCAGCCGAGCACTATACACTGTTTAATAGTTCATTTATATTTGGACTAAGCTCCATTCTTCAGGAAAAACTGCTTTAATTCTAATACTATCATTTGGATCTTAGTTTGAGAGTCAGTCCAACATGAAATGCCCTCTGTTATCCACTCACCAGAATGGCGCCACTTATAGCTCTAGAACGGCCACCACGGGACATGTAATTGGGCTAAAAATGAGAACTGTAAGACAGCATTAAAGCAGTTGGGCTGAGTCATGTTTCCATATGCTGTCCCCTATGTATTTACAGACAAGATTACCTTTCTGCAGGCTAGATCTACAGGACTGGTATTAATTTGCACCCAATCCTTTACATTCTCTGGCTGAGAATTTCCAAACTGAGCCACATAGCCTGGAAACTGTTGACCCCTAAGTGCGTTTAGTGCGGTGTTTACAGCAATCGTGCAAAACGCATCATCTGTATAATTCATACTGTAGAGATAAACAGAAGAGTCAAACAAGGCATTTCCAAGACAAACAGCTCTTCATAAATGAAAATAAAGGTACTTACCGGAGTGTGCAGCCAGACATCATGTTATACCCAAATAACACGGGAGCCCTGTTTCCTTCTGCTGCTAAACAGTTCTGGTCACTTGAGCTTTTAAGCAGAGTTAGTTGCCCAAATCTGTTAGTACTCCGAATAATGCCGGATTTAAACAAGTTGTTAAGGAAATATATGATCCCATGTAAAGGAACTTACTTTAAGTCCAGTATTTACAGTTCTGCCATTCAATTCATTAATTTATTGTACCCACACTTATTGTACATATCCGTTTACACACAGATTCGCAAAGAAACGGTCAGTTTACATGCACATAGGAAATCGATGGAAGGCTGAACCACTGTACACAGTACGCACTTAATCCTATTGTAGCAAATGCCATTTATTAGTTTGGGGCCTTATATGTCTCCATCTTATTATTTTTGCAAGTCTCTTCCAGTCCTGGAAGCATAAGAAAATGTAATAGTAATGGATGTTCTGAGCACAGGCCACAGCGTACCTACACCTACATGCAAAGCTGGGAGCAGTTGGATAGTATGTGATGCGGTATATTTATGAAAACTGGTCCACAAGAAAAAGTTGTGTGATGTTTCTAGTGCAGTTTGTAAAATGAAAGCGGATTGGTTTCTATGTAGACAGGTGTCATAAATGTCCCTTTTTAAAATCATTTTTGATTATTTATGTCTTCAGGAATCCTGGAATAAGTCCATATTAGGCCGTAGTCAGGTAGTTCCTTGCTCTAATCTCCGTGGTGTCTCACATATGATTAAACCAACATTGCCCCTATACTAATCTCCTTTATACCTATTTTAGCAGTGCCCACATATTGATCACAGCAGCAAAGACCACAAATTATTGTAACAGGCTCATTACTGTACATTCTCTTAATATTGCTTACATAAGACAATGATAAACTTAACTTCTGCTGTCTGGTACATGGTGACTGGGCCTGTCCTACTTCCAAGAAACCCATGGAGACACGATGAGAAGATAACAAAGTCAGTCCATAATGTCACCACAGCCACGACATGAGAAATAGATCAATGGTAGTGCAAGTGTGTATATTTCTCAGGAGGTGAAAAGACTGGAGTGACAGTGTATATAAATTAATGCTAATGCATATAACATAGGCAGATATGTAGTAAAAATAAGTTTAATAAAACCATAAATCAACCGAGCATATTGACAAGGACAGATATCCTGATCAGTACCCAGTTCAATAAATACTTATGTATTGGGTAAGTACAATCAATGCAAAGTAAATCATTAAAATAATAAATATATATTAAATCAGCATCAAAACTTGGATTGGTGAGTAATTATTAATGAACAGATTCCCTTGATAGGAAATCTGAAAGTTCTCCAGCACGTCACTTTCAATAATTTATGACCTAACCTGCAGGTTGGTATGATGAATGATCCGTGTCTCACACTGTGTGGAATATGTAGAGGATTCTCCCAGTGGAATATCAGCTTGGCAGCTGGGCAACTTGGTGCAGATTTCCAGGGGGAATACACACTCCTGTAGGTAGATGGTATTGGCAGTCTGTGTCCCATGGGTCCTCAGATATAGTGAAAGCAGGTGGTAACTCCCAAGGTATATTGTAGCTGAACAGCTAGGCAACTTGGTGCTTTAAACAGGGAGATCCTAGTATCCTATATGTACTGCAGCCAATTGCTGGCTGGAAACCGGGGACGACGTGCAATTAGATCCAGTGATGGTGTCGATCTCAATCCAATGGTAGTAGCAAGGGGAGCCCGCCTAACGCGTTTCCCTGTATAAACAGCTTCGTCAGAGGATCTAGCCTCTGACGAAGCGGTTTATACAGGGAAATTGGATTGAGATTGGCACCATCTCTGGACCTAATTGCACGTCGATAATGATTGGCAGTCATTATCACTGGCTTTTCACCAACCTGTGGCACCCCTTACAGTGCACTGAGGCACCCAGTTTGGGAACCACTGGTTTAGATGAACATTGTCTGTTGTAGCTCTTCTAGTCTGTGAGGTCTTCAGGGCCGAAACTAGGATTTTTGGCACCCGGGGCAAGACAGTAATTTGGTACCCCCCCTGGTAATTCCCCCATAGCAGTGCACCTATAGTAATGCCCCCTGAGGTAATGCCCCTTTTTACATACACACACACTAAAAAAAAAAACAATACTCACCTTAAACCCTGCTCCTGTGTCCACCGCCGTCCGGCTGCTCCTCGGCATGACATCTCTCCCATAGTGCCCGGGCCGTGGGGAGAGCCGGAAGCCGGAGTGCAGGAGAGAACTCCAGCCTCCGGCTACCACGATGCTGCAGGGAAGGAGTCGGGCACCCGCTGGTAATAAAATCTTAGCGGGCCTCCGGCTTGGAGCCTCCCTGCGGCGCCGGGCTGGAGGACACTGGTGTCGGGTGCAGCGGCGCACCTCCAGCCCCCCCCCCCCCTTCTTGCAGCCCTGAGGTCCTGAATCCCAAATTCACAGATCTCTGGGTAATAAATTATCCTCTTGCTACCTGTGCCTCTCTTATCTGTTCCCTTTGCCTCCACTGAACATCCAGGTAGATTTGTCTTCTGTTCCTACCTTCCTTTTCTATTTTATACAATTTGTCATGTCCACTTTGCAATTCTCCTTTGTACTGTACATTACTTTTCATTTCCCTGCTGCAATGTACATGGTCACAAACTATTTCTTATTGTACATATTAAATTGCAATGATCTGATATAGGTTATATGCTGCAATTAAGGTTCTATTAGCCAATACAACCTATTTAGCAGTGAAATCGTGATCAAACACATGACCACAGTATTTTTAAACACATCTGGTGTATTCCAGGGAAAGGGACCTTTCATCTCAATTCCTTTCTGGTCAAGCAATTATGGCCCTTCTACTTGTCTTTGTTTACTAAATACACCAACTATATAGGCGTATGTTTGCACACAAAGCATAATGGCCATTGCATACCACATGCCCATTACAAAAAGTCATAGCTTAACCCGACGGTGACCAGATTAAGACAAGCAGTGTAGCCTTGCAGCACGGGATGGGTCTCGCAGCCTTACAGCAGCTGAGGACCCTCAAGTTGGCAGCTTTATCAACAGTTTTACAGTTAGTGTATTTCTTAGCAGGTATGTCAAATAACACTGAACAGGATAAATCTAATAAGCAATGACACTAAGCATGTATATCAGACTCTTATTTCTATTAATCAGTCACACTAAGCATGTATATCAGACTCTTATTATTTCTATTAATCAAACCCCAAATAAAAAGGATATGATGGCAACTTAAAGCCAGCAATTAGTGGCAGCCCGAACGTATAGCCTGGGTTCCCACTCAGAGGAGCTGGTGCTGTGCCGTCCTGTAATGGGACAGAACAGTGGATATATACAGAGGTAATGTGTTTTATCTATAAAACATTCCATTTCCCATTCCTTTCAGCTCAGAGGAAGGTATTTACCTCAGAAGCACAATCATTACCAATGTCAGTGAGTAATCAGCAACAGTTACTAGGACAGGTTAAGGATTTTACAGAAGAAAATGACATAAACAACAATCATTTCAATTAATCAACGGTTATCTTACAGAAGAAGACAGGCATTGGATTAGCCTTCCTCCTGTTGTAGATATCCTGCACCAAGGTTCAGCTGTATGGCATCCAGGACAGTAGCAATAACTGACAAATAATATACACTAATAGTTTATTCAGCTGTTCTCAGCTGTGTTCAGTTTCCAATTCTGAAACAAAGTAAAGTGTCTGATGCACAATTCTATGAAGTCACCAAATGTTCTCTTATTATTCTTCTATTAGTAAATAGAATTAATATATTAAAGCTCAGCATTAAGGTCGCCGGTTGTGACTTTATGCAAATACAGCTACAAAGCCCTTCCCTGGTGTACATCCGTGCGTGTAACTGTGCAAGGACTGAGTCACCCACTATGAGCGCCTGAAGACGCTGTAATACCGCCTGGGACCTGTTTTAAAGCCACCATCGGCCGCACCAACGAAACTTGCAACAGCCCTATGGCGGGTGTAGATTTTCTGTCTGAGTACGGTACCCAAAGTGAATGATTGAGTGTCTGTGTACGCAATCAGTTCAGTGTCACAGCCGCGACACTCTCATAACACGCCCATAAGGCAGGCCATCTCCATGCGTCTGTTTAGTAACCGCCCAGGAACATCCAGCACTTTCCCAAGACATCTCTGATACTGTGCATCTCAATAGTAACAGCACCTTTGTGTGTACACTCTGTGTAACGCTTGCGCCGTAGGAGTTATTAGGGATTCTCATACACACAGTAGCAAAAACATCGCTCATCTCCGTGACCATCAGCAGTGCGTCCAACTCTAAATCAGGCCCTAAGGGCCGTATTTAATTAGCTGCGAAAATGGACGTAATAGGCGGAAAAAAAACTGGAGAAAAGTTTTCTCCTTCCCAGACCAGGAGAAAAAAAAAAATGCAAGATCCCTATTTTTGGCTAAAAATGTGGGGATTTCTTTCATAACCCTTTGGACACCCACCCGAATGATAAACTACCGGAAAAAAAATCGTAAGTTGTAAACTGTGGCGAAAAACAACCGCGCAAATTTTGAAAAAAAGTTGAAAATGGTTTTAAACATAATTGGGTCTGATTTTTCGGTGGGCTGTATGGATGCGTCAAGTGTTTTAAACACTGCACGTGGTCGCAGCAGGCAGTTTAACGGTTTTTAAAATTGCGTTTTTACGACGCGAAAATATACTTGCACCCATTTTAACATACCCCCAATTTACGTGGAACAATAGTTTTCAGGTAATCATTAAGGGGGGTGTCCAAAGGGTTCTGAAAGAAATCCCCACATTTTTAGCCAAAAATAGGGATTTTGCATTTTTTTTTCTCCTGGTCTGGGAAGGAGAAAACTTTTCTCCAGTTTTTTTGCCTGTTGCCGGTTTTACCTGTTTTTTTGGGCAGAAATTTTGCCGCTAATTGAATAGGGCCCTAAGTGTGCATCATCAAGTTCACCAAATGGATTAGATATTTACTATAACTGTTCAATATCTGACTTTCTACAGATATTACAGACATCCAAAGTCAGATTCATGAATTTTGGTAGCGTACATTTTCCCTTTTTATAATTGCAATTATTTAATTTAAAAAGTTAATAAGATTACTATATTACCCATTTGACATGAATGCTCCTAATATACCACAGTTGTTGTATGAGCGCATTTACCATTAAGGAAGATAATTCGAATAAGCATGAGATTCTGTGGTAATCTTGCATGGTGAGTAGCTGAGCACATAGGAGGTTATTGCCTGTGTGAGGTTCTGTGGTAATATTGCATGGTGTGTAGCTGAGCACATAGGAGGTTATTGCCTGCGTGAGGTTCTGTGGTAATATTGCATGGTGTGTAGCTGAGCACATAGGAGGTTATTGCCTGCGTGAGGTTCTGTGGTAATCTTGCATGGTGTGTAGCTGAGCACCTAGGAGGTTATTGCCTGCGTGAGGTTCTGTGGTAATCTTGCATGGTGTGTAGCTGAGCACCTAGGAGGTTATTGCCTGCGTGAGGTTCTGTGGTAATCTTGCATGGTGTGTAGCTGAGCACCTAGGAGGTTATTGCCTGCGTGAGGTTCTGTGATAATCTTGCATGGTGAGTAGCTGAGCACATAGGAGGTTATTGCCTGCGTGAGGTTCTGTGGTAATCTTGCATGGTGAGTAGCTGAGCACATAGGAGGTTATTGCCCCATGAGGTTCTGTGGTAATCTTGCATGGTGTGTAGCTGAGCACATAGGAGGTTATTGCCTGCGTGAGGTTCTGTGGTAATCTTGCATGGTGTGTAGCTGAGCACATAGGAGGTTATTGCCTGCGTGAGGTTCTGTGGTAATCTTGCATGGTGTGTAGCTGATGTCATAGGAGGTTATTGCCTGCGTGAGGTTCTGTGGTAATCTTGCATGGTGTGTAGCTGAGCACCTAGGAGGTTATTGCCTGCGTGAGGTTCTGTGGTAATCTTGCATGGTGTGTAGCTGAGCACATAGGAGGTTATTGCCTGCGTGAGGTTCTGTGGTAATCTTGCATGGTGTGTAGCTCAGCACATATGAGGTTATTGCCTGCGTGAGGTTCTGTGGTAATCTTGCATGGTGTGTAGCTGAGCACATAGGAGGTTATTGCCTGCGGGAGATTCTGTGGTAATATTGCATGGTGTGTAGCTGAGCACATAGGTTATTGCCTGCGTGAGGTTCTTTGGTAATATTGCATGGTGTGTAGCTGCGCACATAGGAGGATATTGCCTGTTATTGCTCACACATCTAGGTGGTTTTCCTGCTGGATAACTGGTTACACTAGTGCACTGGAATCTCCTCCAACTTGTCAAATTAGATTTTAAATTAAACTGTTTAGATTTTTCCATTTCCTGTAATCATGCAATGCATCTAGCCTGGTCATAGTGGTTGGGAGAACCCTGATGTAGAAGATGGAGAACATAGGTATATATTGCTAAAACATATTTATAATATTCTATACCTCAATGAAATGTATGTGAAACTTTTGCTGAAATGGGCTCTTGTTGATCTCTCCAAGGATTAAAGACACCAAGACACTAGTAATCTCCCCTTGATCTTTATATGTCACGGAGTAAGTGCCCTAAAGAGCAAAACAAATGACTTGAAACCATAACACATAATACACATAAAAAGTAATGTACAGGTAAAATACTGACTGAAGCTAAAATACAGAACTTTTTCTAACTGTTCTACCTTAAATTGCCTAGCCAACATTACTTATACAGAACGTCTACTTGCGTTATTCATCTAACAAAAAAAAACATAGAATCACATTTGCTTTTTCAAGCAACTTAAACATGAAACGAAAACTCTCCTGAATAGCTGTGAATAGACATGGAGTCTTGGTGAAAACAGAGGAACAAGATGGACTTTGACATGACAATGTTTTTCAAATATGGAGCCTTACATCACTATTCTGTGCTTCTTGGGACCCTGCTGCTTTCACTATCAGTGTGCGGCATAGGGGCCCCATACATCTGCCTTCCGTTTCCTCAATGCAATCAGTAACGCTGACCTGTGCCCATTAATGATTGATGATCCGTCAGGAATCAGTGAAATTCTTCATGTTAAAATTTCCCCGATCTGCTGATCACAATCATATTTTGGCCAGGATTGGCAAATCAGGGAAATCTAACATGTTTGATTTCATGGATGCCTCAACCACAGCGTCTGGGGATCGAGGAATTGCCCTAATCCATCACAGATGTAGGAAGTGCAATAGACGTAAATGCCCCCATACATACATCATGACACTAGCACATGCTGCTCTGCCCTCACTAACTGAACCCTTGAAGAGAGAGGTCACCGACAAAAAAACCAGCATGTGTATTTCCTGAAATTCTCAGTCCTGCTGGGAATAAGCCGATGATCTTATTGGATAATAAACTTATCTTGTTATCTTTTATTTATAATGCGCCATACGGTTTACATACCATTGTACATACAGTCGTTAATGGAACATACAACAAAATTACCTAGTAAATGGGAGCGTAAACAGGTCAATTATAGACAAGTTCACAACTTTGCAGATATACAAATAAACATAACAACAATTATAATCCACAGATTTTATAATTATATAGAGACTACAGAAGGAGAGGGTCCCTGCTTGCAAGAGCTTACTTTCTAGAGAGGTTGTGTGTGGACGGGAATGAGGAGCAGAGACAGGGAATGCAGAGTCTGGAGCTTAATGCAGGAGGGTGGTAGGCTCGGGTAAAGAGATGAGTTTTGAGGGCACGTTTGAAAGCTAGGAAAGGGTCTGACAGAATGTGGGAAGGACCATAGCAGCACAATGGAAGGGTGTGGTAGGAGGTTGTGGGCAGACATGAGCAGGGGTGTGGGAACACGGTTGAATATGTAAGAAGGATAAGAGTTGTTGCGGCTTTGTAGGTGAGAGAGGAATTTGAGTCTGTGGGAAAGGGAGCAAGTGGAGCATCATAGAGGGGGCAGCAAAGGTGGAACTGTGAGAGGGAAAGTGAGGTAAGCAGCTGAAGTGGGGAGAGCTGGGAGACTGATAAAAGCAAATCACAGTAATCAATGCGATCATTAGGGTGTGTATGAGGGTATTAGTGGTTTCGAGGGTGAGGAATGGCCTGATTCTGGAAATGTTGCCGAGATGAAAATGACCAGATCTTGGGGTATATTTACTAAGGATCGATTCAAAATCGAACAATATCGATTTGTTTCTAGGGCTAAATCACACATTTACTAACAGACAATTTTTATTAGTTTTTTTTTAGTAAATGTAAATAGTAAAAATCGATTTTGTGTTTAGCCCCAGGAACACAACATGGAATTTCATCAATTTTAAATTGATCAAAATCGACCTAGAACATATACACCCTAGAGAAGGACTGGATGTGGTAGGAGAAATAAATAGTTGAGGCAACGATCTTGGAGAACAAGAAAAGGAGATATTGTAAATGGAGAGGGAGAGGCCTTATAGAAGGGGTGGGGAGGGGAGTGTGGATAGGTGTAAGGTGGGAAGAGTAGAGAAGGGCATTAACTGGGGACATCACAGGCAAGCAGGAAAAGAAAGATTCCAGTGCAAATCACACCTTTAAGAATAAATCACATGGAAAAAGTACAACACATGCATGGAAAGTATGCCATAATCCTTGTGTCTATTGTCTGAAGCAGCTATTCACAACTGGTGGCCCACGGGACAACATGTGGCCAGTGTCTTCATTGCATGCAGACCACTGGGTGAAGCCCATCCTGCACCGCTCACCCCACCAGTATAGGGGATGTACTCTGCACCGGGTAGTGGGGAAGGAATTAAGCACAGACAGTTACTCATTGGGCAGGTCCCGGGAAAGAGACTTGCCTGTGACAGGCAGCCTTGAGATCAGCTGTTAGGCTGTCTGAACGGCAACGGAGCTCAAAGGGCGGAATTCAATTGTATTCGCGGCCCGCATCTCCCGTCTAAAGTGACAGGAGATCGCGGGCCGCTATACAATTGTCCAAGATGTTCGCGCTGATCGCGCCCATAGAGGTCAGGTTTAGCCGCGTAAAGCAGCTAAAGCCGACCAAAGTGCTGGGCGCAATCGCGAAAAGTGATGTTTGGGCGCCCAAACATGTCACTTTTCGCACATTTCAGCTCTCATCCCCCAGGGGCTGCGAGCTGAAATGTAGCGCTGGCAGCTCATCGTGCCCGACAGGAGCAAGAATTAAATAGCTCCGTTGGGCGCGATAGGGGCTAAAAATAATTAAATTCCGTCCAAAGTGTCGGATTTCCTAATCTTATGAGACTCGGCTCTTTCCCGCACGGTCACTGTGCAGTGTGTGCACGGCAGGTCCACACTGACGGACAGCACCAGACTGTTCCATCATTTCAACAAAAAGTCTACATATATTGAAAGCTAAAAGCTTTTAAATTTAGATTTACTTAAAAAAAAAAAAAACTAAAAAAAAACCTAATGGCAGTGTTGTGAGCTGTGCTGCCAGCTGAAACTTGCTTAGGTCATCCTGTAAGAAGCTTACAGTAATTCACTTGTATTAAGTATCACTGTACATATGGTACAGTCACCTACTGTACTTAAAGTGGCTACACTAGTCATGTATAGTATTATTAAACCTCCAAGTACTTATGGAGGAATGTCTAAAGTGGCCACTTCAAGTTCAGTAGGTGAATGTACCATAGGTACTGTGATATTTATTGTAAGTATACACGTGGATTACAGTAAGCTTCTTGCAGAACAACCTGAGAAAGTTTCAGCAGGGAGCACAGCTCACAACAGAACTAAGGTTATATGCAGGAGAATCTGTTGTACACTATGTGTTTAATATAAAGATTTACTGTAGCCCCCTCAATGAGTATTACAGATGTGTCCTTATACACTTTGGCTTCAGGAAGGTACAAATTGCGGTAAGTGCAGCCTGCAAGCTTACCGCGGGCTGCAATTGCAATAGCTCTGGACACTTAACCCAAAAGCTACAAGCCACATGTAATTGAATCTGGCCCTTTGCATGACAAAGTGCAATTTCGGACAAATCTGGCATGTTAATATATAACCCATAATATGGGCAAAACACATGTAATGCAAGCCTTATACTATATTGTCTATTAAGTAAGCAAATGACTTACCCCCAGAACGACATTGCTACAGACTCCTGTATTGCTGTCATAGGAAGGTATATAGTCACTAAGATTTCCACGAATGAGAACAGCATCTATAGATTGCAATGTAACGGCCTGTACAGACACATTTATCGGCTATAAAATAAGACATACATATTAAGGTGTTTTTTTTCAGACACATACGTATGAATTTACACACATTACCGTGTAACAGCGATCAGTCTAACAAACGTTAGTGGCACACAAGCTTTCCTAAAGTAATGTGATTATACATTTTACTGAAATATCCAGGGCCTTGGGCAGTAGGGGAGATAGAGGGGTCTCGGAGGGGTGTGATCCAATATTGGGCCCTTCTCACCTCTGGGCCCTGTAGTGGCCACACACTCTGTAATTCCGCTCTTGATTATTTGCTTTTCCTTTTGTTACAATTCTATGAGGGGGGACATTTGCAAATTGTTGTAAACTAAAAATGTAACTAATTGTCACAAACCTAATTAGATCCAAAGAACAAATTCTTACCCTATCTTTGAAATTTGGCACCTGTAAAAAAAATAATTAAACACATATTAAACAACAGCAAAGCCCACATATCAGCATAATGCACTTTGTATAGAATAGGATAGGAATGAGGACAATACAATGTCTGACAATCTGGCTGTTTATCAAGCAAGAGGTGCATGCAGCAGCAAGCCGAGCAGAGGTAAGCCTTCAGGGGGACAGCTTGAACACAAGACCCCATGTAACATTTTGCAACAAGGGTCAAATGTAATAGGGTGAGAGTTTAGAAAATATGAGAGTTTAGCAGTAAACTCTCACACTATTACATTGGTCAAAATGGGAAAACATCTGGATGAGAGTTTAAATCGTGAGAGCTGTTTTAGTCTGAAAAACATGCGAGTTTGCATATTCTTGAACTCTATTACATTGGCCGATTTTAAAAAACTGTACCATTTTCTAAACGCTCACTCTATTACATTTGGCCCCAGGTTTTAATGAGGATATTCCACCCAAAGCTGAATTATTCTTTAGTTACTTACAGGCAAAATTTTAACGTTTTTGTATGTCCCAAAAGTCAGGGCAGGAATGGAACAATTTTCTATCTGTATACTCCGGCTACATGCGAATTCCTGGCTCTCCAAAAAACCTATTAATAAGACGACGAAAGATGGAAAGCAACCAAATGCAGTGCACAATCCAAGCAGATCATGTGACCGCTATAAGAGCACTGCTACCTGATGTAATGTAGAATACTATTCAAACACTCAATGCTTCAATAAAGAAAACAATTTGTTAAAAAAAAAAAAACATTCAGAATAATGTAGTGCGTGATGAGAAAAAAATAATTTATTTACTAAGTAATTTAAAGGTTAAACCAATTGTTTACTGTTTTATACATTTATATAAGTGCTTACAGTGCTCTTGAAAATAAAAAAATATTCTTACATTATAAATAACAGATCTCTATAGAATCAACATCCTGTAGTGAACTGTTTGATCTGTAACTATTTAAGCACTTTATCATAAAAGAACGACTTCCAAATAAGAGCAATATCTATGAAAACATGTAGTGTGAAAACAAAGTTTACAATGACGCGAATGAAAATAAATGAACAAATAAACTTGTAAGTACTCCATCATACCAAATGACGTAAGCTTACCGACTGGGTTACTGTCTGTGCAAGCTCTTGTACCCAGAGGAGCAGGGAGCGTGAAGTAAGAGTCTGGAGTCAGGATCGGAGAACCATACTACAAACATGATCATTGATTAAAAACAGATAAATAATATGCATTCAAAAATAATGATAATTTAGTAATATGCAACAAAGGCACTAGAACTACTATTCCGAAATGTACATTTTAATAAGCAGGATGTGGTATACAGTTTGTACCAATTTTTTTTATATATATCATTTATATAATTTTTTTTAAAGAATAACAATCAGAATATTCCATATTTTGTATATTATGTAGTGGATTCATTTTGGGGCAATGTCCAATTTATACTGATTATCAGCATGGGAACAAGTGCAGTTATTAAATCATTAATTAATACATGCAGCATGAGGTCACCTGCTCACATTGCAGTTTATGTTTTCCTTTCAGAATGTCCCTACACCCAATATAGTCAGAAAGAGATCCACTCCTAGACAACAACAAATAAATGAAAGGTACCAATCATAGACTGGTGTTTCAACACATATAAGTAATAAATGGAGGCTAGTTATTTTAATGTTCTCTTAATTGTGACTGAGAAATTGTAATCTAATGCCGTTCTTATTTCTGTTAATCTTTACTTTTCATAGAAGTCTCCTGATAATGTTGTATTGAATGGAAAACATAATACTTTATGTCAGAAGGTAACACATTTTAAATTGAATAAAATGTTATTGTAAAAATAAAAATGTAAATGGTAAAATAGATTACATTAAACTTTTTGTGGTGAACGTTTTTTTAACTTGCAGGTGCTAGAATCAGCAGTCACTATTGGCACCAGTTTAGAATAGTCACCTCTATGATACGACAACAGTGCCACCTGGATTTTGCATAAACCTATCAAATATCATAAATAAAGTAGCTTAAGTTAATCCTATGGTCATTGTATTTGCAGTAATGAATATGTTGTAAATTATTAATTTATTTATTTTTTTAAGAAAAAGCTTATTAGGCGAGAACTATTTCTATGGATTTAGTTTCAGCATTAGTAGAGTCAGAAAAGTTTGAATTAAAATCAATACACAATAAAAGTACAAACAGAAAGTTTGGAGTGACATAAGCAGCCAGAATATGAGCACAATAGTGACAGGCGAGTAGTTTTTAGAATGTGAAAGATAGACATGGAAATAAAATTGTAACAGAATGCTCATTATATCATGCAATACACACAGTCAGGTGCATAAATATTGGGACATTGACAGAATTTTCATATTTTGGCCTCTATTCACCACCACAATGGTTTTGAAATGAAACAAATAAGATGTGCTTTAACTGCAGACTTTCAGTTTTAATTTGAGGGTAATTACATCCAAATCAGGTGAACAGTGTAGGAATTACAACGGTTTCTATATGTGCCTCCCACTTTTTAAGGGGCCAAAAGTAATGGGACAAACTAAACAATCCTAACGGTGGGTACACACTACACGATATGCTCCCTGAGCGATATCGTGTAGTGTTGTCCCCGACAGGCTGTGCTCAATGTCGTTCATGACATTGAGCACAGCCGCTGAACGATATCATTAACGATATCGTTCAGCGCCGGGCTCTCTCCCCCATTCCCTAACATGCAGCAACCTGACGAGATCGTCAGGTTGGCCTGCATGTCAGCCCGATGAACAATAATGACGAGTGACCTGCGGGAACGCGCGTCGTCGTTATCGTTCATCTTTTTGGGGTTAAAAATGGACGATAAAGTGGACGACTGAACGATAACGATATCGTTATCGTTCAGTCGTCCACTTTATCGCCCAGTGTGTACGCACCATAAATCTAACTTTCACTTTTTAATACTTTGTTGCAAATCCTTTGCAGGCAATTACAGCCTGAAGTCTGGAACGCATAGACATCACCAGATGCTGGGTTTCATCCCTGGTGATGCTCTGCCAGGGCTCTACTGCAAATGTCTTCAGTTCCTGCTGTTCTTGGGGCATTTTCCCTTCAGTTTTGTCTTCATCAAGTGCAATGCATGCTCAATCGGATTCAGGTCAGGGGATTGACTTGGCCGTTGCATAACATTACACTTTTTAGCCTTAAAAAACTCTTTGGTTGCTTTTGCAGTATGCTTCGGGTCATTGTCCATTTGCACTGTGAAGCGCCATCCAATGAGTTCTGAAGCATTTGACTGAATATGAGCATATAATATTGCCCGAAACACTTCAAAATTCATTCTGCTGCTTTTGTCAGCAGTCACATTATCAATAAATACAAGGGAACCAGTTCCATTGGCAGCCATACATGCCCACGCAATGACACTACCACCACCATGCTTCACTGATGAGGTGGTATGTTTTGGATCATGAGCAGTTCCTTTTCTTCTCCATTCTCTTCTCTTCCCATCACTCTGGTACAAGTTGATCTTTGTCTCATCTGTCCATAGGATGTTGCTCCAAAACTGTATTGGCTTTTTTAGATGTTGTTTGGCAAACTCTAATCTGGTCTTCCTGTTTTTGTGGCTCATCAATGGTTTACATCTTGTGGTGAACCCTCTATATTCACTCTTGTGAAGTCTTCTCTTGATTGTTGCCTTTGACACATATAAACCTACCTCCTGGAGAGTGTTCTTGATTTGGCCAACTGTTGTGAAAGGGGTTTTTCTTCACCAGGGAAATAATTCTTCTGTCATCCACCACAGTTGTTTTCCTTGGTCTTCCGAGTCTTTTGGTGTTGCTGAGCTCTCCAGTGTGTTCTTTCTTTTTAAGAATGTTCCAAACAGTTGATTTGGCCACACCTAATGTTTTTGCTATCTCTCTGAAGGGTTTGTTTTGATTTTTCAGCCTAATGATGGCTTGCTTCACTGATAGTGACAGCTCTTTGGATCTCATATTGAGAGTCGACAACAACTGATTCCAAATGCAAATGTCACACCTAGAATCAACTCCAGACCATTTACCTGCTTAATTGATAATGGAATAACGAGGGAATAGCCCACGCCTGTCCATGAAATAGCATTTGAGTTGATAGTCCCATTACTTTTGGCCCCTTAAAAAGTGGGAGGCACATATAGAAACCGTTGTAATTCCTACACCGTTCACCCGATTTGGATGTATTTACCCTCAAATTAAATCTGAAAGTCTGCAGTTAAAGCACATCTTGTTTGTTTCATTTCAAAACCATTGTGGTGGTGAATAGAGGCCAAAATATGAAAATTCTGTCAATGTCCCAATATTTATGCACCTGACTGTATTTTGACATTTACTAAAAAGGTAAGAACCCATTTTTTTTTATCAATTATATTTATTTAAAATAATGTAGAGCATACAAAACATTTTTGGTGGCAATACAAAAATATAAGTTAAAAATATAATAATTAAATAAAATCTAAAAATATGTAAAATAAAAAAATAAAATAATTAACAACACAATGGCAAAGTGAAGTGCAAAAGAAGTAAATATGTCCAAACTCCAAGGGGTGTTAACTATAAAATATTGTCTAGGCTAGACTTTTGGACTTGGTGATCTACTTTTAAAACTTAAAACCTTTCGTGATCTACCGAGCCAAAAATGGGGGCGTGGTATGCAAAAAAAGGGGGCAAGGAACGTGGGGGTCTGTCCTGGCACAATCACACATAATATCCCCAATTCATATTACTCCACACAACAGCACAATCTTATTCACATTACACCACATAGTAGTGTCCCTTATTCACGTTACGAGTACGACACACAGTAGTGCCCCTTATACAATGCCCCCAGTAGTAGTGCCCATTATGCAGTTCCCCTGTAGTTGTGCCACTTATGCAATGCCCCTGTAGTTGTGAACATTATGCAATGCCCCCAGTAGTGCCCCTTATACAGTGCCATTTATGCAGTGCCCGCATTGAGCCCTTTATGCAGTGCCCCCATTGAGCCCTTTATAAAGTGCCCCCCATTGTGCCCTTTATGAAGTGCCCTTAATGCAGTGCCCCCCCATTGAGCCCTTTATGCGGTGCCTCCCCGTTGAGCCCTTTATGCAGTCACCCCAGTAATGCCCCTAACGCTGTTCTCCCAAGCAATGGTGCCCCCTCCCCTGTGCATTACTTATCTGGCCAGCACTCCCGCGTAGTCATCCGCTGCCTGCCGCTGGCTGGATCCAATTAGATCCAGCAGGCGCGCAGGCTCTTCACATCGCGGGAGACGTGGGTGACGTCATGACGTCACCCACGCTCCCGCGCAATGAATAACTGGAAACATAGGCCTCTTAAGCGATCAGAGGCTTCTTTAGTCTCTGATCACTTCAGAGACCAACATTCCCAAAAACTGCAGCAGGTTGGTCGCGATCTACAGGTGGGAGCTCCGCGATCTACCGGTAGATCGCGATTGACCTTTTGGCCAGCCCTGGTCTAGGCCATATATTGTAGAATACCAAAAAGACGACTACCAAATTTCAATGGGGACTTATGCTTAGTGTACATGAACTTCTTGTGGTATACAGCAGAATTGACCAATCCTATCCAGGATGAGAGAGTGGGGTCATCCAGGTTCTAGCAATACACACCTTAGCCAGGGTAAGAAGCCCAACCATCCCCCTCACTCCCCCTAACCCTCCTCCAATGATGCCTACCGTAACCTCCCCCCAGTGGTGCCTAACTCAACCCCCCCCCCACCTCCTCGCAGCCTAACCCTAACCCACCCTGGGAGGCCACTAAACTTAACCCCCCCATCCCCGGCCTAACCAGCATACTTACCATCGGGATGCCAACATCAGTATCTTGATCTCATCGGGATGGCGGCGACATTCTGAAGGGAATTAGGATTTTGGAGTCTGTATATTGACGTTCAGCATCCCGTCCGCCAGCATCCTGACTGCCTCCCATATTTAGTCTATTATCTCATGCCCTATTCACTTCCTAATTAAGGGTACAATCCTACAGCAGAATCAAAAAATATCTAAGGCTGCATAATTATGGATTACAGAAAAAAAAGGGATTTGCCCCCCAGCACACTGTAACAAAATCAAAAATACTTAAATCCTACATGATAATAGAGATTCAGAGGTATTGGTTACATACATTTGCAAATATATGAATAAGCGCCAGGAAAATCGTCAAGGTTCTTCTATACTGGCCCTTTACAAGCACCTGTGGTATGTCATTAAGCTGATTTGAGCAACTACCATATTTTTTGTTTGTAATTATGGATTACACAGGTCTGCAAAATTTAAGGTATTGAAAGCTTTTTTAATAATACTTTTATATTCTTAAATATAGTCCTGTGTACATCAAGAAATAGTATATTAAAAAAAATTACCACATCACATTTACCTATAAGGGGGTTACATATATTTTTAAGAAAAACAAGAAGTTTAATTGTTTTTGACATATTTATTGTGAAATATGAAGAAGTGTAGATTATATCACAGTATCTTAATTACATAATAAAATAACATTAAAATCAAATAATAGAAACAAAACCATAATTATTGAAAAAATCATTAATATCTTGTTTTTTTTGTCCTCAAATTTAATTTTCTCACTTTTCGCTTAGAAGCTTTTTCTGTGTCGTCTCTGTGTATCATCCAGCAGTAGTTAGCCATCATGCTGACGTCCCAAGGACCCTGGTAGCTTCTTTCTACATCTTTAACGTCTTGGTGGAACCGTTCACCCTGTTCTTCACTGTAGTCTCCAAGATTATTCAGGAAATGCTCAATATGGGAATTCAAAAAAATTTACCTTTAAACTCATATTGCAGCCAAGGTTTCTGTAACTATTAAGCATTTCCCTGACAATTTCTTTGTAGTTTGGATCCTTGACATTGCCAAAAAATTTTGAAATCACTTGTTTGAACGAAGTCCACGCCGAAAGTTGCACAATATTCATTACACGCCCGAAATGTTCATCTTTTATTAACTTTCTAATGTCAGGGCCTGTAAAAATACCTTCCTTCAGTTTAGTTTATGATGGCTACTTGAGTAGCATCAATTAGTGTGTATACTGTATTGTACGAGTGGTGTGTACTGTATATGTAGTGTGTGTGTACTGTGCGTGTGTATGTGGTGGTAGGCAGTGGTTAAAATGAGCCAGCACAGGGCAAAACTGTGTTGCATCTGTTGTCTTTGGTTCCACCTTCGCCAGCTCACCTTGTAGTTGTAATTGTTGTGTGTGTGTTATATTCCATTAGACAGTATGGAGTTTAGGCCCTTTGTATATTTCAGCTCCAGGCACATGTGGACCTTAATCTGGCAATGGGAGGGGGGAATTTTATGATGAGAACTGAATTGCAACGTTCTATACTACCGACTGAATTCATTTAAGACAATGTTTTATAATAAATGTAGGCAGAATACATTTATTACTTTAAAGAATATGAAAAAACTGACATTCATAAATCCACGTTTTGCAGAAAAACGTGATGTGATATGCAAAATCGGGAGTCATTTTCGTGTTCAGAAGCCAAAAATCTATAAGTATCACATAAATTAGTTAAAAAAAGCTTTTTCATCACACACCTGTGTAATTAATATACACAACAACATACAGGAGATTATAAGATAGTTTCTAAAAATTATGCCTGGTCTGAAAAAGGCAGTTCTCTTCTCTTGGAGAGATAAGAGGGTGTTTATACAGATCAGCGTGCGCCTACTGGAAACATACAAAGTAAAGTTGTTGTTCTAATGCACAGTATTTATATACACACCCAGAAAGAGGAACCAAACACTGTCTGATGCCACTGAACCAAAAAGTTACAATCAAACTAAGAGACACAAACACAATAATAGAAGAACGTGATTTCTCAGTTTCCTTTTTATTCAAGGGTTTATGCAAGGTCTTAGTCATTCCATGAACTGAATATAAAACTTTCTGAAAATTGGGTAGTTTGTGAGAACACACATGTTGTTAAGTCTATTATCTTTGTTGTGATACTGAATGTTTTTTTATCAATGTCCCCCCCCCCCTTAATCCTTTATCCCCTTACTTCCTTCTTGCCGCTCCCACCCCCCTCAAATTTTGACTCATTGTATCAGTATACGGAAATTAAGTACTGTTTTGTTCAGGAATTATTATACCACTGTAGGTATACAATACTCATTATCTGTTGTATACTCTTTTCATAATTCAATAAATATATTTTGAAAATAAATAAAATAATAATAGAAGCACTACGATCAGATCCACAACAGTGTTATTGTAGTTTCTACTCTATAGCACCTTTGCACTTTTGTGACGTTAAGACCCAAATGAATGACATTCTGTCAATTCTGACACTTATTGTGTTTACAGGACAAAAGAACATAAAATGAAATTGCACTGAATTTCTCTTTGCTGTCGTATTCGAAGTGAAGTTTTCAGCCAATTCTCCTTTACCAGAATCACAATATGTGCACGATGAGGACAGGGGCCTTCTAAGACATGAGGAAATGTTCGGACCTCATCCAACAGAGAAATATGGCACATATACACACGTTATTTTTCTGGCTATTTATTTTGCCACCAATTAAGACAGTACAATGGATGCACATATTGTACCCATTATAGATGCCCCACTGAATCAGGCTTCATTCTACAAATGAAAAGTTATCTAGTTGATAAGAAACATTCAGGAAATTCTAGAAGCCTCTGTAATTTTAATGAGCTAGAGAAGTGATAATTCCCACGGAGATATGTAGAATATCAATGTCCAACTATATAGTATTGAATGTTGAGCCCCTGTTTGTCTACTTAAAGGGCAAACTTCAGTCCTGGCGCCGGCTCCCTCTTACCGTTACTGGTAGAATTAACTTAATCAAGATGGTGGTGCAGCCAAAATTTGTGTACATTTTGCAACATTCTCCTGTTTTTATTACAGATACATTGTTTAGGCGTTTGAATAGTCTTCTTTCTTCATTGGTCTGGGTGAATCGTCAATTGGCAGCTCTGACCCGATCTAGGTCTGGGGGAGGTTTGGCTCTTCCAAATTTAAAATTTTATTATGCACATATACGGTTATGGCTTCAAGATGACTCCCTTAATGCCCTGCACGTTTTGTTGGTTTCTCAGATTTTCCCTAACTTTACACCATTGCAGGCCTTGCTTGCTGGTAGAATTATACAGAAAGGCCCTCCCCTGTTGATGCAAGCTATTAAGATATTAAGATATGGAAATTGGTATCTAGTATTCTACAGTTTACGGGATTAGATCGAGACACTTCTCTACATAGTTATATATTACCTGAACTGGCCTCTTTACAGCTTGAGGTGACATGGGGTTCTAACGGTGTAACTACATTGGGTCATTTATATGACACTTCAATTCTTAAATCTTTTGCGCAACTCCAAGAAGCTCATCATCTCCCTCAATCATATTTCTATAGATATTTACAATTACGGCATGCTCTCTCGGCTCAATTTTCAGATGGCCCTCCTCTAATTCAAATATCCCACATATATTGTGATAGGATCACTGGTAAAGTGGTCTGTGGCAGGTACATTTGTCCCAGATTCCTGTCTTGTGTGTTTTAAACCCCCAGGAGAAAGTCTGCAGTGTAGCCGGTTTGGGACCTGGGGGTTGTGGGTGAGAGGAGAGGGAGGGCTCCACCCACGGCCACTCCAGGTTTTGGGCCTTGCAGCCTGGTAACAGGCTTGCTAGGGTTTCCACCTGAGAGTGGCCAATATAAGCCAAGTGTGTTTAGGGCTGAGTGTCTCACCTGGGAGAGCAGACAGGGAGTTTGCTCAGAGACACTGGAAAAACCTTTCTGTAAGTGCTGTGCCTTTGTTGCTGGTGAGGGCATTAGGCCCTGCCAGGTTCTTGTAGTGAGGGAACCACCTGTAAAGTTAGAGCCCAGCCAGGGCTAGGATTTATGTTTATGGTTTCTTTTTGATGTTTCTGTTTTGAACAATAAAGACTGTCGCCGACCAGCTTGTACTCAAATCCAGACTGGCGTACTGTTTCCCAGCTGCTGTGTGTGTAAGGAAGGAGTCCTCAACCCAGGAGAGGGACCCCTAATCTGACTGTGTCACAATATGGTGGAGAATGCAGACACCCACACACACTGAAGTTGCAGCGAGAGGAAAACTTTCCGTTTAAAAATTAAAGGGACAGACACCCAATTTGTGAGTGTGGAAATAACGCTGTGTCCTTGGAGTCCCACAGAGGAGGCGTCAGCCCATGCTCAGAGAGGCAAGGTTCAGCTTCCAACCTACACCCCAGGACAAAATGGAGGACATTATTAAGGCCTTGCTCCAAGCTACAGCAGCTCAGCAGGAATCTACCAGAGCTCAGCAGGAATCTACCAGGGCTCTGCAGGAATCCACCAGGGCTCTGCAGGAATCCACCAGGGCTCTGCAGGAATCCACCAGGGCTCTGCAGGAATCCACCAGGGCTCTGCAGGAATCCACCAGGGTGCAACTGTTGGCCTTGGAGACAGCCCAGGGGCAACAACAGGTTGCCATCGAGGAAACCCGCCAGGCCTTAGCGGAAAACAGCCAGGCCATAAAAGAGGTGGTACAGCACCTGGTCGCCCGGCCCAGAGATGTTAATACTGGTCCTCCCACCACCACTCACTACGTACGAGCCAGTCACTTCCTCCAAAAGATGGCTTCGGGCGATGATGTGGAGGCCTATCTCACCGCATTTGAAAGAACGGCCGAAAGGGAGAGTTGGCCCAAGGAGCAGTGGGCAAGTCTGGTGGCACCTTTTTTGTCTGGGGAGCCACAAAAGGCCTATTTCGACTTATGCCTGGCTGATGCCAAGGACTATAAAAAACTAAAACAGGAGATCCTAACTCGCTTGGGAGTCACCACCTTTGTTCGTGCCCAACGGGTCCACCGCTGGGAGTTCCATATGGACAAGCCTCCACGTTCACAGATGCATGACATCGTCCTTCTGTCCTCAAAATGGCTACAGCCCGAGACGCTGACGGGACCACAGATCGTGGAAAGGGTCGTGATGGACCGGTACCTGCGATCGTTACCTGCGACTCTGCGCAAGTGGCTGAGCCATGCAGACCCTAAGTCCGCGGACCAGTTGGTCGAGCTGGTGGAGAGGTACGTGGCGGCTGAGGAGCTAATGAGTATGCCCCACCGAGCCCCGATGGCGCACCGGCGAACTCCCACAGACACTGGTAAGACTGTTCCAGGGGAGAAGGGTGCTGGGCGGTGGAATGTACCTAAGACTGAGGGTGTAGAACCTGGAGACAGGCCTGCCAGGCCAGGAAGGTTCTTGCCCCATAAACGACTAGACATTAATATGACTCAGTGTTTCCGATGTGGTGGCTTCGGCCATATTGCCGCTAATTGTTCACTTACAACTGAACCTATGCAATGTGATACTGCTCATGTCTACCGCAGGGAGTCTTTCTTTGCACAGACAGCCTGTACGGCTGATCGGCAGGCTGAGACTGATAAGCACATGTGTGTACTCACTGTAGGTGGCAACCGAGTAGAGGCACTGTTAGACTCTGGTAGCTTGGTGACACTTATGAAAGCTGAGCTGGTGAACCCCTTGAGGCATAAGGGGAAAACTGTTGGTGTGACCTGCATACATGGGGATACTCGATATTATGTTACTGCCGAGGTGAACATCGAGACACCATGTGGCTCTGCTATAGTTTCTGTGGGTTTGGTGCATGGTCTGATGTACGATGCAATATTGGGGAGAGACTTTGCTCACTTCTGGAAGTTGTGGGAAAGCCGTTTTGTTCCAGAAGTGAACAACCCCGATCCATTTGAGAAGGTTGTCGATGTAGTGGAGGAGGGAGTTTCTTCTGAGTCAGAGTTATTCCCTTTTTCTACTATGATTGGCGAACTAGAGAATGCGGAGCGTGACGGTGGCCCGCCAACTGATGTGCCTCCCATTGAGGTGGGAAGTGTTGTTGGGCCAGTTGATCGTTTGCCTGATTTAGAGGTCAGAAGAGAGGTCTTTGCCGTGGAGCAGTTGAATGACCCTACTTTGGTAAAAGCCAGGGAGAATGTAAAAGTAGTTGATGGTAAACCCGTAGACCCAGATAGTCCTTTGTCCTATCCCCACATGGTAATGTGTCAGGATTTGTTATATCAGGTGACTAAGAAGGGGGAAGATGTTGTGGAACAACTAATAGTTCCCAAAGCCTACAGAAGAACAGTGTTGGATCTGGCCCATGGTCATATAACGGCAGACCATCTAGGGGTAGAGAAAACCACTGAGCGAATAATGCAGAGGTTTTTCTGGCCTGGGCTCCATAAAGAGGTATCTGACTTTTGCGCATCTTGCCCTGAGTGCAAGTATCATGCTCCCAGACAACATTTTAAGGGTCCACTAGTTCCATTGCCTATTATAGAGGTGCCGTTTGAAAGAATAGCGATGGATTTGGTTGGACCCTTAATGAAGTCTGCCAGGGGACACCAGTATATTCTGGTCATAATGGATTACGCTACTAGGTACCCGGAAGCGATCCCATTGCGCAATATGTCAACCAAGACCATCGCCAGAGAGCAAGTTCATGTCTTTAGCAGGCTGGGTATACCTAAGGAGATACTAACCGACCAGGGTACACCGTTTATGTCAAAAGTCATGAAAGAGTTATACCGCCTGTTCAAAATCGAACAGTTAAGAACTTCGGTTTATCACCCCCAAACCGATGGGCTGGTCGAGAGGTTTAACAAGACGTTAAAACACATGCTTAGGAAAGTGGTTGACAAGGATGGTAGGGATTGGGATTACTTATTGCCGTATTTATTGTTGGCCATAAGAGAGGTTCCCCAGTCCTCCACCGGGTTTTCACCCTTCGACTTGTTGTATGGGAGACACCCAAGGGGGTTACTAGACATTGCCAAAGAGACATGGGAGGGGCAGTCTAGTCCTTACAAAACGGTGATTGAGCATGTTTCTCAAATGCAGGAGAGAATTGCTGCGGTAGTGCCGATAGTGAGAGAGCACCTGGAACAGGCTCAACAGGCACAGCAGAGGGTATACAACCGCAATGCTCGGTTACGCAGCTTTGCTCCTGGGGACAGAGTGTTAGTGTTGGTTCCCACTGTGGAAAATAAACTTTTGGCTAAATGGCATGGGCCCTTTGAAATCTTAGAAAGAGTGGGACAGGTCAATTACAAAGTTTACCAGCCGGGGAAATGAAAGCCAGAACAGATATACCATATAAATCTGTTAAAGCCCTGGAAAGATAGAACGGTACTGTCGGCCGTCCGAGCCCCTCCAGTAAATCCAGGGCCCTTAGTTCCCGAAGTGACAGTGGCGGCAACTCAACAAGAGGTCAAGGAGTTTCTGATCAGAAATAGGGTGCTGTTCTCTGACGTACCTGGGAAAACCTCGATCATTAAACACGACATAATCACTGACCCAGGGGTTAAAGTTAATCTAAAGCCCTATAGGTTACCAGAAGCACAAAGAGAATCGGTGTCGAAAGAAATTAAAAATATGCTAGAGTTAGGGGTTATTGAAGAATCACATAGTGAATGGTCAAGTCCCATTGTGTTGATTCCAAAGCCCGACGGGAGTGTGCATTTCTGCAATGACTTCCGAAAGTTGAACAGTGTTTCAAAATTCGATGCCTACCCAATGCCAAGAGTGGATGAACTGATTGAGAGACTAGGGACGGCAAGGTATTTAACCACTCTTGACCTAACCAAAGGGTATTGGCAAGTACCGTTAACCGAGAGCGCCAAACAAAGACAGCTTTTTCAGCGCCAGAGGGCTTGTTTCAGTACAAGATGTTGCCCTTCGGGCTACATGGGGCACCTGCTACCTTCCAAAGAAGGATGGACAGGATTCTAAGGCCCCATAGACGGTATGCGGCTGCTTATCTGGATGACGTGGTCATTCATAGTCCTGATTGGCAGTCTCACTTACCCAGGGTACAAGCAGTGTTGGACTCCATCTATAAGCCAGGTTTGACAGCCAACCCAAAAAAGTGTTGTCTAGGCATGGAGGAAGTAAAATATCTGGGATACACCATTGGCAGAGGCCTGATAAAGCCTCAGCTCAATAAGGTTGATGCCATACAAAACTGGCCACGGCCTCTGAATAAGAAGGAGGCGTTGGCCATAAAGTGGGCATTAGAGGCTCTCAGGTACTACTTGGTTGGAAGAAAGTTCAAATTGATCACTGATCATGCCCCTTTGAAGTGGATGTCCGAAAATAAGGATAGTAATGCGAGAATTACGAGATGGTTCTTGGCGTTACAAACTTTAAAATTTTCAGTGGAACACAGGCCAGGAAGCCAGCTGGCCAATGCTGACGCGTTGTCACGCGTTCATTGTTTGGGGGCTTCAGTTGTTCCGCCCCACAGGTCGAAACAAAGGGGGGGATATGTGATAGGATCACTGGTAAAGTGGTCTGTGGCAGGTACATTGGTCCCAGATTCCTGTCGTATGTGTTTTAAACCCCCAGGAGAAAGTCTGCAGTGTAGCAGGCTTGAGTCTCGGCTTTTTAAAAAGCCGGTTTGGGACCTGGGGGTTGTGGGTGAGAGGAGAGGGAGGGCTCCACCCACGGCCACTCCAGGTTTTGGGCCTTGCAGCCTGGTAACAGGCTTGTTAGGGTTTCCACCTGAGAGTGGCCAATATAAGCCTAGTGTGTTTAGGGCTGAGTGTCTCACCTGGGAGAGCAGACAGGGAGTTTGCTCAGAGACACTGGAAAAACCTTTCTGTAAGTGCTGTGACTTTGTTGCTGGTGAGGGCATTAGGCCATGCCAGGTTCTTGTAGTGAGGGAACCACCTGTAAAGTTAGAGCCCAGCCAGGGCTAGGATTTATGTTTATGGTTTCTTTTTGTTGTTTCTGTTTTGAACAATAAAGACTGTCGCCGACCAGCTTGTACTCGAATCCAGACTGGCGTACTGTTTCCCAGCTGCTGTGTGTGTAAGGAAGGAGTCCTCTACCCAGGAGAGGAACCCCTAATCTGACTGTGTCACAATATATTTATATTTTTTATTATATATTTTTTATTAGTTATTTTGTTTGGTTATTTGTTAATGTATTTCTATAAAACAATAAAAATTTACTCAATTTAAAAAAAGAATATCTATGTCCAGCTATGTCTATATATTTTCTAGATAGAGAGATCTATAGAAAGTGTCAAACAAGTTTAAGGTGAAAAGGTATGGCTATTTTCCTCCTTTTCTTCACCCCTCAACTACTGTAAGATATTACTCTAGAAAACAGGATTACCGTTTGGGCACAAATATAATATATTAACATGAAACAAGAAAAGCACCCAATGAGGTATTCCAAACCGTGCATATGCCACAAATGAAAACAAAACATACTAAAATGGAACTAGAGACACTGGTATAACATACAGCTGGAAAAAGTAAAAATAATAGCACAGCGCTGGGAAATGTAGATTTATATTGGAACAGTAGTTGCCGACAATCTTGGAGGAGGCAGCCATATAGTAGTTGACCCCTCCGGGAGTAGGCAGCCTGGTCAGCACAGCAGGGGGCGTGACACAAGTTTGGGGGTGGAGCAGGGGCATGACTGCGCAATCCCGACATCGCTGCTCCGCGTTCGCTACACAATGCCGAGAGGGGCCTGGGCTATGAAGATGAGATTCAGCACGAATCGCGCCATTGGCTCACCCCGGACTACCCTCTTGCATTGTATAAGTGGGCGGCTGTGGTTGATTTGGATGTCGGAGTGGGCCAAGAGACTTGCCCACTTTTCCAGATAGCCAAGAGCACCACCCATTTCGAGAGCCTCCGGCTCATTCTGTGAGAGTAGGCAAGTATGTTAATAGTACTTTTTTAGGGTAGAAATTAAAATGTAGACTTGCAGGTCAAACACAATTAGCAACATAAAAAAGGTACAATAAATCTTTTGTATACAGGAGGATATAAATAAAATTTTCCAAAAAGTCTGTCTCTCGTTGTATATAATGAGAGTTATGGTAAGAACTCACCTTTGTTAACTCTCTTTCTTCGAAGTCCATAAGGTCTACAGAGAGACCTTGGTGTGTAGGTGAAGGGAACCAATCCGGGCACCACGCAGTTAAAGCTTTCAGCTCCCAGGATGCATTGGGTTCACTCTCCCTATACCCCGCCCCCAAGCCAGAGGCACCTCAGTTGGTAAAAAGCCAAAGGCCGGAGGAGGATAAGAGAGACAGAACACTGGAACCCTCAAGAATCACACTCACAGACAAGGAGACGGGAAACTGGTGACCAGTACGGTAGCCCATATGAAGCCAGGTGCATCATGGAGGGTGCCCTGTGGACACTATGGACTTCAAAGAAAGAGTTAACAAAAGGTAAGTTCTTACCATAACTCATTTTCTTCTTCAGGGTCCATAGGCTCCACAGGGAGACCTTGGGGATATCCCAAAGCAGTCCTTTTAAGGGTGGGGATGCTCCTGCGCAGAGAGGTGAATCCGGTGCCCAAAGGAAGCATCCTGAGAGGCAAAGGTATTAAATGCATAGAACCTTAGAAAGGTCTGGACAGAAGACCACGTGACTGCCTTACAAAGCTGGGCAGCCGAGGCGCCACGGCGAGCTGCTCACGAAGGACCCACAGACCAAATAGAATGAGCCTTAACAGAAGTCGGAACAGGCAGGCCTGCCTGCGTATAAGCCTCTGAGATAGTCATACGAAGCCATCTAGCCAATGTTTGTTTATTGGCTGGCCATCCCTTCTTGTGAAATCCATAGAGCACAAACAAGGAATCTGATTTCCGAAGAGAACTGGTACGGTCCACATAAATCCTGAGGGTGTGGTCCACATCCAATGAGTCCTCACCTGCCGAGAGGTCCGTCTGATAGAAAGGCCAGTACTATAATTTCCTGATTAATATGGAAACTAGAAACAACCTTAGGAAGGAACTCAGGGCGAGTACGAAGCACCGCCCTGTCCTGGTGAAATATCAGAAAAGGAGGACGACAGGAGAGCACTCCCAATTCTGACACCCTCCTGGCAGATGCAATGGCCAGAAGAAAAAAAAGTGTCTTAGCTGTTAACCACTTAAGTTCCACTGAATCTAGTGGTTCAAATGGAGGACCCTGGAGGGCCCGAAGAACTACTGCCAAATCCCAAGGAGCCACTGGGGGGACAAAGGGAGGTGGTAAAGGCAAGTACCCTGAGACAACAGGTCCATACATTGAGGCAGCAGGATTGGAGTGTTGATTGAGAGACTCCGAAGATCTGAGTACCAATGATGTCTGGGCCAAGCTGGAGCCACCAGCAGGACAGTGCCTCCGTCCTGCTTGAACTTCCAAAGAACCCAAGGCAGCAGGGAGACTGGAGGAAATAGGTATGCAAACCGCAAGGTCCATTTTACTGACAGAGCATCCACCAAGCTTGCTTCTGCATCTCTTGTTTGAGACCCGTACACTGGTAACTTGTGATTGTGTCGGGAGGCCATGATGTCCACCTCTGGGAGTGTCACGACCAGGGTCTCTCGGCATGGTAGTCGACAGGTAATACCTGTGAGGACGCTATGGCGAGGGGCGTCTGGCAGTGGCGGTGGTGCCTGGCGAAGAGCATTGGCTGTGCGTGGTTCTGTGGGGGCATACTGTCACTCTGGTCTGGTTAGGCCTGGTGGTGCTTCCGTTCCGTTCTGGCATGGGTGCCGCCATCTTGCCTCCGGACATGTGACCTAGTTGCCCTATCCTGGTGTGTCACATGCTCCTCTCTGACCAGTCACGGCTGAGCACTGGGGATTTAAGGGAGTTCAGAGCTCCCTTGCATTGCCAGTGCAACGTGTTTCTCTGCGAGAGCTGAGAGAGAGTGTTCCTGTGCTTAAACCTGTCTATTGGATTCATTGCCTAAGCCTGCTTTTCCTAACCTGCTCCAAACCCTGCTGGATTCCCCTACCTCCTCCATATACCTTTCTACCTGCCTGAGTACCTGAACCTGCTGTTTCCCTGCACATGGTTTCATTTCATTTCCAGCTGGACTTCACTACCTCTGTCTGCATCAGCTACAGCTCACCAAACCTGCATTCACTTACAGCTCATCAAGCCTGCATTCTGTATTAGCTCACCATTCCTATACTGGACTGTTCTGCCTGTCACTACCTGGACATTTGTTCATTAACCCTCACAACAGTTATCAAGTGCACTTTAGTGCTATACCTGGACTTTTGTTTGCCACTCCCATGACTTCTCAGTCCCTTATTAAAAACCCCACTTTTTCATTTAAGTCTGCTCCTGTGTCTGCTTCTATCCCCACCCCGGGTCCACAACAAATTCAGAACCTAACAGGGAGACCCCATTTGTCCACTAGGAGTTGAAACACATCTTGGTGAAGAGACCATTCCCCTGGATGCACGTCGTGACGGGTGAGAAAGTCCGCTTCCCAATTGAGAACTCCCGGAATGAACACTGCCGAAATGGCCGGGAGATGAGATTCTGCCGGTTGAGATTATTATTATGAGATTATTATTATCATCATCATCCTTTATTTATATGGCGCCACAAGTGCTCCGCAGCGCCTTACATAGTACATAGAACTAATAGGTGAAAAAGAAACAAGTAACTTACAGTACAGGACAAGGACACGATTTATATACATTGCTGCAATAGTGATTAAATCACTCACAATAAGCAGCCGGGAGTTGGCAGTCACTTGTTAGGTGCCCTTATGGGGAGTAAAGAGTAGAAGAAAATGTAAAGAGAAGCACATGAGGGAAGAGGTCCCTGCTCGTGAGAGCTTACAGTCAAATGGCAGAATGCGTGACACTTCTGTCATTGCTGCCCGACTTCGAGTGCCTCCTTCATGGTTGATGTTCAGTCCGACAACGCCACTGTGGTGGCGTTGTCGGACTGAACCTGCACAGGCTTTGCATGAAGAATGTGCTTTGCCATCATGAGGGCCCTGTACACCGCCCGAAGGTCCAATGTGTTGATGAGCAGGGATGCCTCTACAGTTTTCCACCGGCCCTGAAAGGAGTGTGGACCGGTCATTGCGCCCCATCCCCGGAGACTGGCGTCAGTTGTTAGGAGTATCCAGTCCAAGATCCAAAAGGTGCGACCTCTGGTTAGATGAGAAGTCAATAGCCATCAAGACAGAGACAGGCGCACCTCCGGAGAGAATACCATCATCTGAGCCCTGGTCCGGTGGGGTAAGCCGTTCCGAAAAAGAGAGGGGTTGTAGTGTGTAAACCAGTGCGCTCTAGCTGCCAACAGATCAAATTACCAAAAAAGTTGTCCCCACAACTTCAAATATCTGGACCATCTATACAAGAAATAGGTAACTGGTATCTGACGGCGCTATGGTGATGTCACATAAATATAAATGAGAGGGATATAGTCAGTAGTCCTTCTATGAATACCACAATGTATTGTCCATATATAAATTTTCTCTGTTAATGAAGAGCCAGATTTCCAAAGTACTCCATATATCTTCAGTCGAATCACTGATGATCCCCACTTCAAAGAATGATATAGCCAATGTGTATCTCAAAAAGATAAGAAAAAAGCAAAGCATAGTGTAATCTCCTTTGGATCACAAATTAAACATAAACCATGAATAAACTGGTGTAAATCCAAAATTAGATAAGAAATGCACACAATTACCAGATGGGCTTTCAGAACGTTGATAAAGTTCTGGAAAAGCGTGGTGAGATTATTAAGGGGTACTCCCTAGAACCCTCACAGATGCCAGTCGCGACAGGATAGGGGGTCCTGATTTTCAAAGCACTTTATGTATCTTCAATCGTAACGCTAGTAATATCCACTTCAAAAGACGATGTTGTAAATGTGTATCTCAAAGAAATATAGGAGAAGAGCGGGACATAGCATAATCTCCTTTTTAATCACAAGTAACACATAAATACAAACATAACATCAACATGAATCCAAAGAAAGAAATTAACACAATTACCAGATGGGCTTTCAGAACCTTGGTAGAGGTCTGAATAAGAGTTGTGGGAGAATTCTGGGGTAATCCCTAAAACCCTCACAGTGCTGATGGTGACAGGATCAAAGCCACCACTGCAACAAGTTTCAGATGAATATCCAACACATTTCTACCCCTTCCTGGGGTCTTTGTCAAGGCAAGGTAAACAAGTGAATGCAGTTCAAGAATGTACCTTCTTAAGTACTGCCATCCACCAATCAGAAAAACACACAAATCAATCCTAAAACTAGACCACAGGTCTGCTACCTATACAAGATTCCCACCTCCTCCCCAACAATGTAAACCACATTTTTGTATTTATGTGTTACTTGTGATTAAAAAGGAGATTATGCTATGTCCTGCTCTTCTCCTATATTTCTTTGAGATACACATTTACAACATCGTCTTTTGAAGTGGATATTACTAGCGATACGATTGAAGATACAAAAAGTGCTTTGAAAATCGGGACCCCTATCCTGTCACAACTGGCAACTGTGAGGATTCTAGGGAGTACCCCTTAATAATCCCATCACGCTTTTCCAGAACTTTACCAAGGTTCTGAAAGTCCATCTGGTAATTGTGTGCATTTCTTCTCTAATTTTGGATTTACACCAGGTTATTCATGGTTTATGTTTACTTTGTGATCCAAAGGAGATTACACTATGCGTTGCTTTTTTCTTATTTTTTGAGATACACATTGGCTATATCGTTCTTTGAAGTGGGGATCATCAGTAATATGACTGAAGATATATGGAATACTTTGGAAATCGGGCTATTCATTAACAGAGAACATTTATATATGGACAATACATTGTGGTATTCATAGAAGGACTACTGACTATATCACTCATTTATATTTATGTGACATCACCATAGCGCCGTCAGATACCAGTTACCTATTTCTTGTATAGAGGGTAATCCATTCCACCTGGAGAGAATCAGATCCTGCAGTGGTCTGGAATGGAATGGAGCATATTCCAACATGTTGAATGTGGACACCATGGATCCCAGAACCTGCATCGCCGAGTGGACTGACACCCAGCGACTGTAGAGACATCTGCGCACTCGCAGCTGCAGCGTGGAAATCTTTTCTGGAGTTAGAAAGATTCTCTGCTGGTGAGAATCCCAAATGAACCATCCTCTGTGAGGGAATTAGGGAGGACTTCTACCAATTGACTAACCACCCGTGCGCCTGTAGACAAGCAACTGTCAGTTGCAAGTGGTAGTGAAGCACTTCCGGAGAACTCGCCAAAAAGAGGAGGTTGTCCAGATATGGTAGGAGCCGAATAACCTGACTCCGCAGATGGGCTGCCATGACATCCATAATTTTGGTAAATACTCTTGGAGCCGTGGGTAGGCCAAAAGGGCAGTGCCCGAAACTGGAGGTGTCATTACAGTATAACAAACCGCAGATGACGTTGGTGAGAAGGCATTATGGGAACATGTAGGTATGCATCCTGAATGTCCATTGATACCATGTATTACCCAGGTTCCATAGCCAGTATGATGGATCCTAAGGTTACCATCCCCGAACCTGGGCACCCTGAGGAACTTATTCAAAGCTTTGATGTTGAGAATTGGCCGATGAGACCCATTTGGTTTCTGAACCAGAAAGAGAGTAGAACAACCACCAGTCCCTTGTTGAGATAGTGGAACTGTTACAATTACCCCCGCTTGCAGCAAGGACTGTATGCCTTTCTGGATCGGCAAGGCCTTGGTCTTGTCCGAAGGAGGGCCTGTGCAGAAAAACTGGTTGGGAGGCCTTCGAAGGAATGAGAGGGTGTACCCCTGAGAGACCACTTCTCTTACCCAAGCATCTTTGGTGGTTTGACGCCAGCACTGGGTGAACTGAAGAAGTCAGCCTCCCACTCTGAGGTCCCCCAGAGGGAGGCCCGCTCCGTCAGGCTGTGGGTTTATTCTCCTGTTTGGAGGCAGGGCGTCTTGTTCTCCTGTGTTTCTTAGGCTTGGCAGACTTCTTGGCAGCGGACGGCCTAGGAAAGGACTGCCTTTTGGATTTTCTTTGGGGACGAAAGAACCTAAAGGAGGAGCTTCGAGACTTTGCAGGAGCAGATGCTGAGGGCAGAAATGCAGATTTGGATTTGGCCAACAATCTTGTCCAGGTCTGGACCAAACAAAATCTCCCCTTTATAGGATAAGGCCTTTCTTAGAATTGGCATCCGCGCTCCAATAGCGTAGCCACAGGGAACAGCGAGCAGACACGGCCGCGGCAGAGACCCTAGAGTAGCATCCAGAGCGGCCTCACCGATATATGCAGCCGCATCCCTATGGCCGACCAGTGACACCTTATTCTCTGGAACTTCCAAGGAGTTCTCAAGTGTATCGGCCCAACTCTCTGTAGCCTTAGCTACCCAGGAGATAGCCATGGACGGGCGGGCAAAAGCTCCTGAAAGAGAGTATATAGACTTTAGGCAAGTTTCCGCCTTCCTATCCGTAGGATCCTTCAAGGAAGAAATGGAGGGCATAGGTAACGTTGCACTTTTAATTAGCCATGTAACATGTGAATCCACTGCAGGGGGTGATTCCCACTTCTTACAATGAGCCTCCGGAAATGGGTAACAGGAGGTCAAACGTTTTTGAGGTTGATACCTCTTACCATGTGATTGCCAGGCATCAGCCATGTGATCTACCAGCTGATCTGACAGAGGGAACACTGCCGAAGTCACCTTCAACTGTTTAAAACAGGGGGTGTTTGGATTTAGGGGATGGCTCGTCATCCTCTATAAACCAATACGGATATAACTGCACGCACCAAGGCAGGAATATTAATCCTCAACTTAGGCTCCGCCTCTTGCCAAGGGGAGTCGGGGTTAGAGGCATAAGCACAGGGCGCTTAGCTGGCCTAACGGGCTTCTCACTCTGCAACATGGTCTGAAGAGCAGTAGAGGTCGCTGCCAGACTCTGTACTGAGGTAGAGAAAACATCCACTCATGGTACAGAAGGGGTCTGCATAATCAGTGGTAGTCCCTGTGAGGGAGGGACGGGCGGGCTGCTGCGGTACCCCCATAGGAGGAAAAACAGCCGGGACCACCAGGTGGTCCACAATGGTGGCAAGCATCTGAGAAAAGCCGCCCAAGGGGACTAATGTACTGATGTCGGGGGGTTCGAGGTACATGACGGGTAATAACACCTCACACATAACCCATCCCAAACCACATCCTCCTCGCTGAAAACTGCAGAACATATTCTGCAAGATTGCGGCATGAGTACAGGAATGTGTTCATTACCCTTATCAGACATGTCTGCAGGGTAAAATGACGCACAAAATGGTACTGGGTACAAAGAAACATGAGTATGTATAAATACTAACAGGGAGCAATATACTGGTCCTGTCTTATGCTTAGGTAAGCTGCAGGAACCTGTTGCCTAAATATGGCACAGTGCAGTACACAACAGTATGTGACAGACCTCACAAATATTGTATTAAAGAACCACCCTAACAACACCTGTATTAGGGCAGAGTGAGAAAAAGGGTATAGCCATAAGCTGACAGACAGAAAAAAGAGAAACAGACAGGCAGCGCTAGCACAGGTCACATACAATGCAGGAAAGACGCTGCAATCAGTACTGGTGTCGGGGCACCAGAGGGGTTTCGGAGCAGCAGCGCAGACATCCCACGGACAGTCTCTTGCTGCGCACTCTAGTCTTGTAAAATTAAAATAAAGAAAATAAGCTTTAGGGGCTGTTTTAACAGCCCCCCTGCGAATGGTGACTCGACTCCGGCCGGGCACCAACGAAACTGAGGTGCCTCTGGCTCGGGGGCATGGTATAGGGAGAGTGGACCCAATGCATCCTGGGAGCTGAAAAAGCTTTAACTGCGTGGTGCCCAGATTGGTTCATTGGTTCCTATCACCTACACCCCAAGGTCTCCCTGTGGAGCCTATGGACCCTGAAGAAGTGGGTGCCTGTACAAATATTTACCAATATACACTCCAATGGTGTGACACTCCTGGTTCTAAAAAACTTGCAGGAACAGTGGCATCGCTGTGTGTTTTTTGGAACCAGGAGTGTCACCCCATGGTTGTTTTTATTAAATTCCTGATAGCTATTCCTCCCCTGACTCCTTCCTGGCTATTGTATCTGGATCAGGGCATCTTCATGGGTTCATTGGAGGCTTGTTGTATCTGCCTCAGACGTGACCCTGCTCAGTATGACTCCCTTCCCTCCCTAGGGTGCTGCTAAGTAACAGGGAACAACAGTGTTTTCTGTGACTCAGTTTCAGTCACAGATGCTCTCTTGCCGTTTCAGCACCCGGGCCAGCTACTATATAGAAGTTAATGCAAGACTTTTTCTGTGACTTGCTTCACTAAAATCGTCACTGTTTGGCTCCAATTTGTGACCAATGAATGGTTTACACACCTAAACCTTCCTCAAGAGACAGACAGACTGCTAACCCAAGGACTTTATAATTATATAATATATATATATATTCACTCTAGCTCCGGCGGCAGGCAGGGCGCCGGAGCTAGAGAGGGCAACTTTGTGCGCGACCGCGTCCGAAAAAGAGGCATGGCCATGAAAAGGGGGCGTGTCTATAAGACGCGTCCCCTTTTCTTCATACTTGGGAGCGTGCCCGGCACTTGCGGACACGCCGGGCAGCCCCCAAGTGCTGCAGACAGTGAGAATAGATGCCGGGTCACCGCACATTTCTCTACCCGCGGGACACTGCGACCCGCGGGTGAAGACGGCACCCGCGGGCTGTGAAGGCAGGGCGCTTTTTTTTCGACACGCTACAACAGCCTAGCCGGAATGCTATATATATCTATATCTATCTCTATCTATATCTATCTCTATCTATATATATCTCTATCTATATATATATATATATCTATATATATCTCTATCTATATATATATATATATATATATATATATCTATCTATCTATATATATCTATATCCCTATCTATCTCCTCTCTCTATCAGGGGAATATTTTTATTGTACAGATGGATAAAAACTTGGGGTAAATTTACTAAAAGGTCGATTTTAATTGATTTAGAAATTGATTGAAATTGAACTTTAGTAAATTTACCCCCTGGAATACGATTGTCACAACGTTGACTATCAAAATTGGTGATAAACTTCCAAGGTAAGTTCCTTCTTATAATGTAAGATTCTTCCTGGCTCTCAAAGGGGATTTAGGCAGAACAGCTTCTTATTGTCTTTCACACTGCATCCCCATAAAAGTAAGCTCAGAGATAAGGAAAATATGTGGAGGAAAATAATTAAAAAAAAAAAAATATATATATATATATATATATATATATCATTCTACAGTAGTGTGTTATCTTCAATACAGGAAGTGTGGTATTGCAGCAAGAGTGCACAGTCAGCATTTAGGTTAGGTGGGAGACAAGCCCCAGACAAATTGAATGCTATTTTTAGGAAGTTGCAAACTAGCTCATCAGAAAATAAGACAAATTCAACTTGCATCCAAAATCGCTCTCCTGATTACACCATCCCCTCATGCAGTGGTGTAGGACACTGTGTGAAAGACAATAGAAAGCTGTTCTGCCTAAATCCCTGCCTGACATCCAGGAATAACCCTACATGATAAGTAGGAATTTATTTCTGAATTTAATCCCCAGTTCCAAAATCCTCCATTGTTATAATCAAATTCTTGTTTTTTTCACTTCTGCATTTTATACCAGCACCTTTATTCCTACTTCAATTAATGTTTTGTTTCAAAATATATCAAATCGTAATTAATATGTATATGTCAAGGAAAAGTGAAAAAGAAAACTTATTTTCTCATTTCCCTGGCAGAGTTAAAAAAAAATTTGAAATTTTACTGCAAGGTTTCAAAATGTAAATACGGAGAAGGTAGCCCATAAGTCGGGGTGAGGAACCTTTAATCTGCAGAGGGCCATTTTGATATACATATAACATTATTCGCGGGCCTGGTGTAGGCCACACCCTCAGTGTGACATCACACAGGGACGGGGCCACAATCGCCGGTGATTACAGCAATGCCCGGAGCATCCTGGGGATGCTCCGGGAGCTGTAAGGGCAGCTGTGTGACATCTGAAGCGTCGTAAGGACGCTGTAGGCGGCACTGCTGCATAGATTCAGGCTGCAGGATTCCATTCTAGGTACCCTGCTAGTCAGATGAGGCTAGTAGAAACAAGCTCAGAGGGCCAGTCCAAATGACTCCGAGGGCCTTATACAGCCCCCGGGCCTGAGGTTCCCCATCCCTGCCATAAGCCATTACTGATTTCCTATTACAATGATTAACAGAAGAATGGACATTGCTATATACACTCATGAGCCAAAACATTATGACTACATACCTAATATGCAGTTCCTCCTCTGTGTACCACCAAAACATATTTCTGATTTGCCGAGGCATGGACTCCACAAGAACTCTGAAGGTGTCCTTTGATATCTGGTACCAAGACGTGTTACCAGTAGATCCTTTAATTCCTGTAACTTTATACAGTCCACACATAACTGTTCATATGCTTTCTTTCTACACTCATACAACCCACTGATCCTAGACCAACACTGCTAGTTGATTGCATCATTTAGCCCACAAAGAACTTCTGCAATCTGGCTGAGCCATTTGCAATTTGTAGCACTTCATATATCAAATTCCTATTTCCCTATCGATTACAAGCTTGTAAGCAGGTCCCTCTTACATATTTGTCTGTTATTATCCTGTATCTTCTTATTAAAGATTTGTTCGCCATTGTAAAATGCAGTGGAACATGCTGGCCCTATATAAATAATTGTTAATAAAATAAATAAGTTGCAAAGTGGAGCCGCAACTAATATGACTTGTTGTTCCAACACATCACAGATACTCGATTGGATTGAGATCTGGTGAATTCGGAGACCATGGCAACACTATAAACTCTTCATCATGTTGCTCAATCCATTCTCGAAAAATGCGTGCGGTATAACAGAGCGGATTACGCTGCTGATAGAGACCACTTCTATCAGAAAATACCATTGCTATGAAAGGATTACCTAAATGTTTAGGTAGGTGGTACGCGTCAAATTAACTTCCACACGAATGACAGGACTCCGGGTTTTCCAGTAGAACTTTGCCCTGCACCGGCTTATTTTCTTCCCACAATGCATCTGCGTGCTCTCTCTTCCCTAGCTAAATGTACCCAGCTGTTCACATAATGCAACAGAAGAAGGGATTTATCAAACAAGATCTTTTTCCATTGATCCAAGGTCCAGTTTTGATACCTATTGTAGCCTCTTTAGATGATGGATATGGGCTACCATGGTGTCGCACGCAAGATTTAGAGACCCCGTTACTGGGTTCAGCGGTGTCCAATTATGTACTAATGCCTCCCCTAATTACTTACCTTTGTGCAAGGCAGGCGCCAAGCTGGCATTCTCCTGAAGCATGGTCACCACCATTTTCTCGGACGTCATCTAGTACAGTGAAGCGAGATCCTGGTCATATACCTGGCTGGACAAATCTGTTTCAGAGGCACTCTATTTAAACTCCTTCGTGCTGGCAAGCAATGGCAAGTACTACATCTTCTCCCAGTGCATAGTGTGCTTTGGCTTGAAGTTCCAGAGTGCCTCTTGGGTTTCTGCATTCCTGTGATTCAAGTTCTCCAGTGTTGTTTCAGCTCACTGCATTTCCAAACTCTCCAGTGTTGTACCAGCTCACTGCAATTCTAAGTTCTCCAGTGTTGTTCCAGCTCACTGTGATTCAAGTTCTCCAGTGTTGTTCCAGCTCACTGTGATTCAAGTTCTCCAGTGTTGTTCCAGCTCACCGCAATTCCAGTTCTCCAGTGTTGTTCCAGCTCACCGCAATTCCAGTTCTCCAGTGTTGTTCCAGCTCACCGCAATTCCAGTTCTCCAGTGTTGTTCCAGCTCACCGCAATTCCAGTTCTCCAGTGTTGTTCCAGCTCACTGTGATTCAAGTTCTCCAGTGTTGTTCCAGCTCACCGCAATTCCAGTTCTCCAGTGTTGTTCCAGCTCACTACAATTTCAGTTCTCCAGTGTTGTTCCAGCTCACTGTGATTCAAGTTATCCAGTGTTGTTCCAGCTCACTGTGATTCAAGTTATCCAGTGTTGTACCTGCTCACTGTGATTCAAGTTCTCCAGTGTTGTTCCAGCTCACTGCATTTCCAAACTCTCCAGTGTTGTACCAGCTCACTGCAATTAAACTTCTCCAGTGTTGTACCTGCTCACTGTGATTCAAGTTCTCCAGTGTTGTTCCATCTCACTGCAATTCTAAGTTCTCCAGTGTTGTTCCAGCTCACTGCAATTCCAGTTCTCCAGTGTTGTACCTGCTCACTGTGATTCAAGTTCTACAGTGTTGTTCCAGCTCACTGCGATTACAACTTCTCCAGTGTTATTGCAACTCACTCAGCAAATCAGTCAGTCACAGTATTTACATACTTCTCCCACCATCTTAAAAGGTAGCCCGCAGTATCATCACCTGCAGCTTTACACATTGCCTGCCACCCACAGGCAGTCTGCAGCATCATAACCTGCACAGTCTTTCGCAGCTCCTGACACACTCTGGCAACTCGTAGTATCACTGATACTGTTTCAGCAGTCTTCCCTGCATTTATCAGCTTCATTCCCATCAAAGATCCACATCCTGCAGTTCCAACCATAAGTATCCAGTGTAAAAGTCCTATTCCATATAGTCTTCTAGCCTCACTGTCATTCCAGTAGTCAGAGCTAGCCTTAGGGGTCCGTTTTCAGACTACCAATCCTCCTAGTGCCCTGATACAAGGGCACTCTAAATGTCCCATACACAGCAAGGTTTGATACACTGCATTCAACACGATACGTATGAGACTCTAATGTTAGCTTACCGTCTAATATCACTGCTGACTGTTGTTACAGCATAGTCAATGTCATTCGCTTCATATGGGAGTGGTCATAATGTTTTGGCATATGGGTATATACTATATGCTGTACAAAGCAATAAGTGATATTTGAAATCATTCTATTTTATTGTGCTCAATGAAACATGGGTTAATACTCTGTGTATTATTCTTCTAAAAATTAAGCATTTGGTAAGGCAGCTGCTGACTACAGTTATGGCTTTTGAAGATCTTTTTCTATTTAAATATGGAATCTATATAAAACACATGGCTTAGGAAATGTCTAGGTACTCAACACAGATGTGTGTAATGCCAAACCTCTACAGTTTGCTGTACAGTTCTGATTTATACATTTTTTTTCATTCTTTCATCTAGAAAAGGGTAGATGGTATGGTCCCTCAGTTTCTTTTTTCTGTGCTTTTTTTTTGGGGGGGGTTGGGGGAGAATTATTTATCGTTGTTTATGTTTGATATTTTAAATCTAATGCTGCGTATACACGCAGAGATTATTTGGACGGCGGTACGATAACGATATCGTTATCGTTAAGTCGTCCAAAATATCGTCCAGTTTCAGCCCCAAAACAATGAATGATAACGATCAATGCGTGCTCCCGTTTGTAGTTGGTCGTTATCGTTCATCGCCCGAACCTCCTGTCCAACCTGACGAAATTGTCAAGTTGAACATGTTCGGGGATGAGGGAGGGAGGCCGGCACTGAACGATATGATGTCCATTCACGTTCAGGATATTGTTCAGTGTTTGTACTCTGTGTCGTTAACGAGACTGAGCACACCACTGTCGGGGACACACGGGACGATGTCGCTCATGGAGCGAATGCACCTTAAGTCTTAAAAAATAACAATATGATGGTTACATGCAGACTTGGCATATTTTATTGTATGGGACCTAAGCGCTACTGCAGAGACAATATTCCATTGATTAGACAGCTTTTGTATATATCGGTAAAGAAGCAGGGACGCACAATAGTGAAAGTACTTCACAGTAAGTTTAATTCACACTTTATATTCCAAGACACGTACAATAGGAATATCTTTCATAAAGTGCTAATAAGCACGCTTTATATCTCAGTGGCTTGCGCGCACACCAATATCACCGGCTCCTGGCTTTCACAAGGAACTCTCACGGGACTCCGACAGCAAGTCTCAATCCAATACTCTTTCTGGAACACTGCGCATGTGGTCTCAGGAACGCCCAGTCCTAGAGGACTGCATAAGCAGTAGTAACGGATTGCTCAATGGGAAGTTTTGGCTGTGGACTGGAAACAGAAGAAACTGGCTCTCTCATGCGGTTGATGACTTTTTCAGACAGCCGGATCCCCCTTCACAAACGTGATATTGTCATTCTCGTCAGCCTCAAAGGAGACTATAACCATACAGTCTGTCTCCCTACACAGTTTCTCCCTTTGCTCTACAATTATTGTGAGCACTATGCAGCATTGATTCCTGTTGCCTCTTTAAAATTATCCCTCAAATGCTTTTCCCTAACTAATCACCTGAGACATGCTCCATGCAAGTAATTTAATTACCTCTACTCCTGGTTGATATAGCTCTTGGCATATTGAAATCTCCAAAAATGATAGGTCTACTTACATAAATCCGAATTCAAGAAATAGATAGATAGATAGATAGATAGATAGATAGATAGATAGATAGATAGATAGATAGATAGATAGAGTGCTTGATCACCAGACTTCTGCAGTTACCAGTATGCAATACCATTCAATGAAATATAGTTTTCAATAATTAATTTTAACTGTGTTAAATAGAATGGATAACAGATTTATGGCTACTACTTAGCCAACGATAAGCATATAGTAACAACACCAAGACAGGAGATGAAGAGCTTTTAATCAGATTTTATAAGAGCAAGGCAACATGTACCTCATATCTTGTAGCGTTACGGGCTGCATCTGAACCAACTGTATTTTGTTCACCATTTTCAGGGTTGAACTGATTCCCACCAAACTCTGTGAGTAAACTGTCAAAGTTTGTTGGATCATCTGGAGTTATATAGGACAGTGCTGGCTGATCTGTATGAAGGCAGATTATAAAATAATGACTCTCACATATAAGTATTAAACACACACACACAGTATATTTATACACACATATGTCTTTCAATGAAATGTAGGACACAATAAATGAAAATTAAACTATCATAGCAGAACCCATTTTCAACTTAAATTTCTTTCTACTCGTGATCTCAAAGTAACTGTCACAGTAACTTCATATGATGTAGTTAATATTGATGACTGGTTCTATGTTGTATATGATGGAAAAAGTTATCCAGGTGATATCAAAGACATCAGAGATGGTGATATCCTTCGTGAGCCCAACGGCACAAGCTGGCAGCAACTGGAAATTGCCATCACCAGATGAAATATTATATACATCTTCACAATTAATCAGGAAGATAAACAGGCCAACATTGATTAATTCATGTGGATTCTACAGTTTTGAGTTATTTTTATCAGAGCCCTTTGACTGGTGACAGAAATGTAACGCGAGTCACATTCATATGTAACATGAGTCACATGTCAGAATTGATTTTAAGTATAGTTTGGTTAACATTCAGTTTATTTGTGTGTCAATCATAAGTTTAGGGTCTTATAAGTGTATAGTAAAACAATAATTTTGTAAACATAATTATGACAACAGGTTTAAATAAATACATAAGTTCCATCAGTTCCTATTTCCATTATGTTGTAACATGAGTCACACATATAAACAATAAAATTTAACTACTAAGGGGTAAATTAATTAAGATGGAAGTTCTATTTAAGAAGTGATGTTGCCCATAGCAACCAATCAGATGCCAGGTATTATCTTCTAGAAGGTGCTAGATAAATGAGAAGTAGAATCTGATTGGTTGCTATGGGCAACATCACTTCTTAAATAGAACTCCCATCTTAGTAAATTTATCCCTAATTATTATCATCATCATCATCATTTATATGGTGCCACAAGTGTTCCGCAGCACCTTACAAAGTAAATAAACAAATTGTAGACAAGCGACTTACAGAATAATACAGGACCAGGACATGGATAATATATATATTGCTACATTAGCGACCATAACACCCAGATAAGCAAAGAGCATAAGCAACCAAGTGTTAGGTGCCCTAGTGGTGAGTAAGAAGTAGATTATACTAAAGTAGGGAGAAGCACAAGAGGGTAGAGGGCCCTGCTCATAAGAGCTTACATTCTAAAAGGGAGGGGAAGACAAACAGGTTCGACACAGATGGGGTAGATGGGGAGGAAGGAGCATGTAGCAGGGAATGAGAATGATAGCTGGAAGGCTTTGATGAAGTAGTGGGTCTTGAGAGCCCGTTTGAAGGATTGCAAAGAGGTGGAGAGTCTGATGGGGAGTGGGAGAGAGTTCCAAAGGTGGGGAGCAGTGCGGGCAAAATCTTGGAGGTGGGAGTGGGGGGAAGTAATCAGCTGGCATGAAAGGCGGCGTGCATCCGTTGAACGAAGAGAGCGTAGAGGAGAGTGAAGGGAGAGGAGATCAGAGATGTATATGGGAGAAGATTGGGTGAGGGCTTTGTAAGCGAGTGTGAGAACCTTAAATTGGGTTCTGAATGGGAAGGGGAGCCAGTGGAGGGCTTGAAGGAGAGGGGAGGCAGATGTAGAGCATTTGGAGAGGAAGATAAGCCGTGCAGCAGCATTAAGGATAGACTGGAGAGGAGAGATATGGGATTTGGGGATGCCAGATCGGAGGAGGATACAGTAGTCCAATCTGGAGATGACCAGTGAGTGTATGAGGGTTTTAGTAGCATCCTGGGTGAGATAGGGTCTGATCTTAGAAATATTTTTGAGATGGAAATGACAGGACTGTGAAAGGTACTGGATATGTGGTTTTAAGGAGAGGGATGAGTCCAGGACAACACCAAGACAGCGCACCTTGGGACTAGATGAGATAGTTATTCCATCAATTGATAAAGAAATAGTGGGAAGTGAGGTTATGAGGGAGGGTGGGAAGACTATCAGCTCTGTCTAATGGAGCGTACACACGGTCAGATTTGTCAGACTTGTCAGATTTGTCAGATGAACGACTGAACGATTAAACGATTTGGACGATTTGGACGATTTGACCAAAGTTTTGAACGATTTGAACGATTGAACGATTTTTGACTGCATTAAAATGAATGGAATCGTCCAAGTCTGACTGCAAACCCATCAGATGTCAGATATCGTTATCTGACAAACGGGAACGCGCATCGTTGATCGTCCATCGTTCAGGCATGTCAGATATGAACGATTTTCCATCAGATATGAACGACTGAACAATTTTTAAATCGTTATCGTCCATATCTGAAGAAAAAATCTGATCGTGTGTATGCACCATTAGACATATTAAGTTTAAGAAATCGCTGGGACATCCAGGAAGAGATAGCAGAGAGACAGTTGGAGATACGAGTGAGAAGAGAGGGGGAGAGATCAGGGGAGGAAAGGTAGATATCATCAAATGTACCTAATGGAGCATACACACGGTCAGATGTGTCAGATGAACGATTTTGCAAACGATTTGAACTACGAACGATTTTTTACTGCATTAAAATGACTGAAATCGTCTAAAACTGACTGCAAACACATCAGATGTCAGATATCGTTATCTGACCATCGTGAAAGCGCATCGTTCATCTTTCAAACGTGTCATATTTTCCTTCAGATATGAACGATTATTTAAATCGTTATCGTTCAGATCTGAAGACAAATCTGACCGTGTGTATGCACCATAAGAGTGTACATTTTTTTCTGCTTCTAAGTATTAATGACTAACTACCCCATATATTATTGCCATATTTTTAAAATGTTTCAGCTTTATTTTTGTGTGTGCTGCATTTAAACTTCTAAAAATTAACATGAAATGTAACATGAGTCACATGGAATGACCCATATACACACATATCCTCCGGTGTTGTCTACAGCTTCAAACCTCCTCTGTGTCTCTCCAGCCTCATGATACCTTGTGTTTCTTTTATCTATGTCCCCCTCTCCGCCTTTCTCTCTCTTATCCCTCATCTTTCTTATCTCTCTCCCCCTCCCTTATATCTCCCCTACCTGGGTCTGTGGGTTGGCCATGGGGGTGTATTGACGTTCAGGGGGCAAGGTCTTGCACCAGTTCTAAGCGCTGACAGATGTCTTCCACTACCTTCCCATCTCTGCCTTCCTACTACCCTCTCTTTCATCTCTGTCCCTCTCCCCTTCTCTTTAATTCATGTTTCTCTCCCCACCACACTCTCTCTTTCATCTGTTTCCACCATCTCTCCTCTCTTGGGGGGGATCAGAGGGTTGACGATTAACCCCCGGGATGCTGGCTCCCTCACCACATAAAGGTCCCTGGTGGTCTAGTGGAGCACAGGGTATTGTGTGCCTGCTTCCACAGTCAGCACCTCTGGTCTGTCCCCAGAGACCGGAGGTAGGACTGCTAATACGCTCTTACCTGTCCCTGTACGTCCGGCCACAGTCCTGAATGTCCCGCGGGGACCAGCTAGCACAGACTCTGGGGTCCCGCCGAGATCCCCAGATTGGTACTGGCATTGCGGCGGATTACAGAGCAGACATGTTGCAGAGTATTACAATCAACACTAGTGCAAATAATACTTGTTTACAGTGAGCTTAAGAATTTAAATACTAGAAACAGTCTTCATATTCTGCTGGCTTACTGAGTTTTTATGGAACATATAAATGCATGAAACACGTAGAAGCATGATACATGTCATACAAATTAATATTGTGAGAAATTAGACATTGCCTTGAGGGGACTTGGCAAATAATATGTAAGGTCAGCAAAGGTGAAGTCACAGAAATAAAAAAGTAATAACATCCTCTAATATTTTAGTCTTTTGTTTTGGACACTTACCTTTCCTGAATTAATGGAACATGCTCACATGAAGTCATCCTACTACGTGCGATAATATGCTTATCACACACAAAAGGAGATTAACCAAATACATTGTTTAGAACAGAGGATCTCAAACTCAGTCCTCAAGACCCCGCACACTACACATTTTCCATGTCACCCAGCAGGTGCACAGGTGTACTCATTACTCGCTGACACATTTTAAAAAGATCCAGTGGAGCTAATTATTTCACTTGTGATTCTGTGAGGAGACCTGGAAAACATGCACTGTTTGGGGTCCTGGGAACTGAGTTTGAGAGTCTGTGGTTTAGAAATAGGGTTTCAAATACGAAAATGGTTTCAAGTTTGAATATTTTGATTGCCCGATACCAGAAAATGGTTGGATCACCATAGGTGTGGGCATAGCCAATGGTCAAAATTAAGAGGATTATTTTCTACACATGACTCAATATATTAGGTTTATAAAATATTGAAAGCTTTGTATAAGAAAAAAAACAGATGATGATGATAATAATGGGCTATTCTTAAGTTAAAATATCTGCTGTAGATATAAAAAAAATAATGCACCTTTCAAGTATCATTAAAAATAAATACATAAAAATGACTTAGAGATAATGCAGCTGTAATATATATCACTGTGTAATGGCATTTCAAATAGGTTTTCTACCATAACACAATCTACCTACATACCTTCTGTATTTTTCAGCAAGGTGCTAACACTTTGGGCAGGGTAGTTTCTTTTCATTATCCTTGGATATGACAGATTAGCTCAGTGGATACAAGTTGTACATGTAATCAGTGTCGGAGCACTGGAGCATAAACGGCCCACTGGGGGAATGCAGTAGTAGGGGCCAATGCTTAAAGGGTGTGATCATGCATTAGAGGGGGTGTGGCCAGCCACCATAGTTTCTTGACTAATCGTTAGGCAAATATTGGTGTAGTATCTATAGTATAAAACCAAGAAACGATGTATTTCAGCGATCCTACTCTACAACGTAACTGACCCACAATAACAGTGTACAATTCAGTGCACAGTCTGGAACATGACACCTAGAGGAGGGGATGGGGCCCAACTGGGATTTTCCCTGTACCCCATGTGGGCCAGTCCGACCCTGCATGTAATACTTTAATATTTGGAGTTAAAGGCTAGATAGAGATGCAACTCTATGGAAGGTAAATAATTGACCAGAAAAAACCTTAGTCCTGGAGCGTCAAAGGGTCCATATAACAATCTAGTAACAATCTAGAGCTCACACTTGTGGTGTACGATTAATTTAGTCCATGTAGACTTTACAGCATTGGCAAAGCGAGAAATCTGAAGTGTACGTATGCCACGTAAATGGTGCATCTAAATGAAACTCCTATAATATTTTAATGAGATGCATAATCAGAATCCAGATATATTCATCCTTGGAGGGATTGCAACAAGTGACCATTCCAACTCTAGCTGGTGTATACAGATTTGTCGAATCTGACACTTATGCCGACTTCCGACAGGAGAGGCGGGACAGGGGAAGGATGTGCGGGCTGACATAGACTGAGTATAGGGTGTGCTTGTGTAATTGTGAACATGTCAAATGCAGGTGCTTGGTGCAAATACACCCTGATAACGATGTCAGTTGCCAGCACCGGCTGATTGTTCCTGACTGACTGATGTATTATTAGTTTATTCGTACGTTATACCTGCTACTGTATTCTAGAGGGGTTTTTTTTTGCAGTTTATTTGAACCGAATAGTAAATGTGTATTTCAGCATCAAAACAAACGTTTACAAATGGAGTGTTAGCGTGTCTGAGGTACACCAGAGGCATTTCTAATGGAGCAGACCTGCACAGGACTCTTGTGATTTCTGCTCCTTGGCCTATGCCTGCAAATGTAGATATAAATGTATTGCAACTTGGCTGCTTGTGAACAAATGTATTGAAACTAATTTTAAGTTGAAAAATATAAACAAAACAAAAAATAAATCAAATATTCCAACTGAAAGCCAACCCCAGTTACTCGTACAGGCGATACTCGCACACTATTACATTACAATAAGGTGCAGCTAGACAGCAATATCTATTGCATGCTTGTCATCTCAGAGTCTTCACGCGGATGTGTTGGATTTGGCCTTGTGCCTTATTGATGACAGACCAGTTCTTGTACTGGAAATCCGCCAATACACATCTCTCACCAGGATTAGGGGATATCTTTCGGATCTATCCAACACATTGACAAATGTAAGTAGTGTTATTTTAAGCAGGTATAGATCTCTCAGCCATAGGACGTGATTTTCCATATGAACAGACCATTAGACAGAACACAGAATGCCAGAGAGTTCTGGATAGTAATAAAGTAATTAAATAAAACTGTGGTGAATATGGGAAGGATGAGCACTGACACCTCACTTTACCACTGACGTGTTACAATAAAGGGTCCAACATTTTCTATTTCTTTTTGTCTTTTATGGTTGATGGTATTAGTAGGTACTCACAGTTTGTTGCTTGAATGCAGAATATATTTGGATTGACTACTTCCACTGTTTCCGTTATTCTTTGAGGAACATTTGAAGCGTTGATTGAATAGAGAGTGGCTTCCTGTGTACACAACTGGCTGTCACCGCTGTAAAACAATAATAAAAAATAAAACAAATTGTGTATATCTGATAAAACATGCTATGTGCCACAATCAATACTTCTATTTTGGAGTGCGTAGGTCATTGCATCATCCAATCTGCTGTGTACAACAGCAGACGGGACGATGTGATAAATGACCGTTAACAACAGATCGGGCATACACATTATACAAGGTATACGATATATCATTCTGATCGATCGATATATCATATAGTGTGTACCCAGTGTATGTACATCCTGCTATCACATATGTCCTACCTTCATCATTAACCACCTCATGACTGGATGGTTTTTGCCTTTCATGACCAGACCAATGTTCATTTGTTGGATATGTGGGAATAACCATTTTATTGCTTAGCCCACATGAATACATAATAAAATGTTGATGTTTGTTTTGTTTTTATGCAAGACCGGTAAGGACTTCCTTTTTGATAACATATGGTGAAAACGTTTTTAATACATGAATATTGCACAGAGAAAAATTGCCAAAATGAGGAACAGAATTCTGTTTTATGATTCTTCCCTAAGTTATTGTTTCTCCAAATATTTATCCCAAAATCAAAAAAGCTCATTCTTATGGAGTACAGGAATATTATATGTGCTGTTTAAACAAGCTCTAACATTGTCATCATGTTCATGGCCAAAAGGTATTAATTTAAGGTTAACATTATTATACTTGTTTCTCAGAACAGTGATACACAGAATGGTAGTTGCTCAAATCAATTTATAGGCCCACACAGGTGCATGTAAGAGAGGGGATAATCTAGACAAGAAAAAACCATTCCCCAGTACACTGCAAATCAGCCAGCAATAGAAATTCACATTCTGCATAGTAATAGAAATGCAGAGATCTCAGTTACATGCAGTGGCTGGTAGATGTATGTAACGGAGATCTCACCATTTTTATTGGTATGTAGGATGTAAATCTCTTTTGCTGCCCGATTGCAGTGTGCTTGGGGATTTTGCTTGTTTTTTCTCATACCTGTACTTTAAAAGTACAGGTTGAGTCTCCCATATCCAAATATTCCGAAATACGGAATATTCCGAATTACGGCATAATTTTGGCATGACTGAGATAATAAAACCTTTGATTTTTGATGGTTCAATGTACACAAACTTTGTCTAAGGCACAAATTATTAAAAATATGGTATAAAATTACCTTCAGGCTGTGTGTATAGGGTGTAAATGAAACATAAATTTATTTCATGTATGTACACAAACTTTGCTTGAGCCACAAAATTATTGAAAATATTGTATAAAATGAGCTGCAGGCTATGTGTATAAGGTGCATATAACACATATATGCATTCTGTGTGTATATTGGGGTCCCATTCCCAAGATATTTCATTATGATATGCAATTATTCCAAAATACGGAATATTCCGTTATCCAAAATACCCCTGGTCCCAAGCATTTTGGATATGGGAGACTCAACCTGTACAAGGATAACAGTGCCATCTTGTGGATTGGAACTGTAAATCTATCTTCTTTTTTTAAACTACTTAATGCATGTATTTGAATGAGTTGATAAATAGTGTTTAGAAAAGTCTTAAAAGTTGAAATTGTGAAAAAAAGTTAATCAGTTTGTATCAGAAAATCTACAACCTTACAAACTTTAATATGTGTTCATTCACAAAATGTTTCACTAATCTAGCATTGCATGACCACCTGCGGCAAAGACCTGTATGCCCCAGAACAGGGAGGCACCTGATGCACTGACTTAAAATGATACCTTGGTTGGAAATGGATGGCCACTTGCTTGTTCAGGTAGCAGACAGACTTTTATAAAACAATTTACAGTTACGTCCTGTATATACTCAGATGCTTAAGACTGCACCGATATAACTAAACAGCTTACTGTTCATAAATGGAAGTAACCCTATTGCCTGTAAGTTATAGCACCGGGGCCTATCCATTAGCAGATGTATTTCTGAGTGATGAAAGACAAAAGATATCCCTTGAAAATACCGGTGGCTGTGCTGAATGATATCTGTCATGTACATGATAGATTTTGGCAAACAACGAACGATGTCGCATGACATAATTCAGGGAGTGGATTTTTTTCTCTGCACCGCTCTGTAGCTGCTGATAATATCTTTCGTTGTTTGTAGTTTACCGCATATAAACTGCACGATATTGCTAATATCGTACAGCTATATGCGATAATTGACCAACATGTTGGAGAGATGATAGATGCGATATATCAGCTGCGGGAGTGCACATCTGTCATCGTTCAGGGCCTATCCATTAGCAGATATAATGAACGATATATCGTTCATTTTATCTGCTACTGGAAAGGCCCCTTTTTTCGGAGATGCATGCAAGTCTGTTTTGCAGAAGGATCTTTTCACACTGTGCATACGCCCGATTTAAGCATAGGCAACTTTCCGGGTTTCATGTGACAGGGGCAATGCCATTACGTAAGTAGGTAAATGGATGCAAGCAGGAAGCCACATACTGAGTCAGATAGAGGAAAGAGCAGGTTCCTCAATAACACAGAATTGTTGTGTCAACTTCCCTCCATATAAAAGACATTTCATACACTCATCTTAATCTGATCAATGGCGATTGCACTCACCAACAAACCACTTCACTATTATTGTGAGTAAATCAAAAACCTATGCACAGCTTGCAGTACTCACTGCAGTCCCTAATCTGATTACATGCATTTTGCTGCATTTTCTCTCCTGTAATCAGCTACATTTTTACCATATGAGCATCATGGTTCCTGAAAGTAGCCATTAAGTATCATATGAGGCTAAAACTACCATCTCTGGCCTGTTACATCTATCAGCAATTGTGATTTTCATGACCGTTTTCTATGTACAATGATACTGCCACCATCAGCAACAGCAGTGGTTCTCAAACTCGGTCCTCGGGACCCCACACAGGTCATGTTTTCCAGGTCATCAGCAGGAGCACAGGAGCACTCATTACTCACTGACACATTTTAAAAGATCCGCATATGGAGCGAATTATCTCACTTGTGATTCTGTGAGGCGGCCTGGAAAACATGCACTGTGTGGGGTCCTGAGGACAGAGTTTGAGAACCTGTGAGCTATAGGGAACAAAACAAGAAATTAGATCATCACTTTATTTATTAGGAGTTCATCACAGAAATAGAAATCTTACATTACAACGGGAATGGAGCATCCTGAGAAGACACTGACATCAGAAGCACTGCAGTCAGGATCACAGCAGCAGTTAACATCACACTGGGCCACCAGCAAGTCACATACACACAGGCTGGTAACTAAGGATAACAAAGCACAATTACGTTCACAGTTGACACAATTACCAGGAAAACATTTCTACCAAAAGGAATATTTTTATATTTTGCGCTTACACCGAAGTGACACAGATAATACAGTATATTGACATTTTGTATTAACCAATTCCCATGAATTAAGGTCAAGGAACACATATATTATTGTTTTCAATTAATATTATTTATTAAAAAGTTATGATACACACACATGTGCATTAAAGATAAACGAGATACAAATTGAAGGCAGGCATGTCTAGAACGTCAGTACAATACAAAAGGAAGGAAATTCAGTGATTCCTACATTTCTAAGGCTTATAGTAAATAAAGGCTAGGGAGAGCATATAGAGGGGAATCAGGAAGAAGAGGGTGAGGAAGGTGGCTATAAAGTAACAAGGAAGGTGTCACGGTCCTACGGGACGACCCTCCAGATACGCCAATCTGAGAATCGCCACCCGTGACTTTTACAGGTTACCTCAGCACGTGTGGTTAACTAAATGTTGCGATTGTGATATTTATCAAGCTCCGGAACCTAAAATTTTATTTTTATGGACCTCTTGGGCAGAAGCATTGCATTTTCTGAAGTCCTCGTGACTGATTCTGTATTGTTGTTACATTTGTTACACTCTGATCAAGTGGGCAGCACGCCTGTGAAACACACATCAAGTGTTTCTTGGGAATTGCTATTTTGCCAAATAGCAGCTAATTCCACTTTGCTTTCTTACTGACTATGATTACAATTTAAATGAATGCCATACTATTGCTGCTCCTGGATAAATGTGTTTAATAAAGTAGACACTGGGCCTGATTCAGAGCCGGACGCTCTGACCAGAGCGCTCGCTCTGAATCAGGGCCCTTCTCCATGAAAATGGAGCGGCCTCCTGGCCGCTCGTATAGCTGTGGGTGACCACCCACAGCATATGCGATCGGCCAAAAAGATGGTCGTGATGGTCTTGACCATCGCGACCATCGGACTTGCGACGGACACCCTGCGGTAGGGTCTCCCTGCCACAAGCCCTGGAGTGATTTTGGCTCTATCAGAGCCAAAATCACTCCCACTGACATCACTAGTGATGTCAGTGGGGCCGGCTTCAGACGGTAGGCGTTCCCATGGGAACGCCTCCGTCTGGCAGGCACGCCCACCAAAGGGGGCGTGCTATCAATCAACATCGACAGCACGCCCCCTTTGGTGCGAGACCCGGAGCGATGGGAAGCCCGTCGCTCCCCGGGTCTCACGCATGCGCACGACGGAGCTCCCTCCGTCGTGCGCATGCGCAGTGGGGAACATCGACCCGCTTGCGAGCGGGTCTGAATGACCCCCACTGTCTGCTAAGAAGGACTCCTGTTTACTGGGAGCATCCCAACTTTCCTTAAACCAAAAGTCTGATCTCACTAAGAAGCCTATGTATCAAGCTGATTTTTACATAAAATTATGCAGAAACTGCAGTTTCTGCATAATTTTATGTACCGATCCTATGTAGTAATAGCACAATGCAGGTGATTTCACAGAAATGTCCAGTAAAGTGCTAATTAGCACTTCAGATCTCAGGCCCTGATTCAGAGCTGGACGCTCTGACAGAGCACTCGCTCTGAATCAGTGCCGTCCTTCCTGATTTTAGAGCGGCCTCCTGGCCGCTCGCATAGCTGTGGGTGACCATCCACAGCTATAGCGAGCGGCCAAAAAGATGGTCGCGGTGGTCAAGACCATCGGGCTTGCAACGAGACCCTTGTGGTAGGGTCTCGTCTGCCGCAAGCCCTGGAGTGCTTTGGCTCTATCAGAGCCAAAAGCACTCCCACTGACATCACTTGTGATGTCAGTGGGGCCGTCCCCAGACGGTAGGCGTTCCCATGGGAACGCCTCCGTATGGCCAGCCACACCCCCGGCACGCCCACCAAAGGGGGCGTGCTGTCACTCACCATCGACAGCACGCCCCCTTTGCAGCGAGACCCATAGCGACGGCTTGCCCGTCGCTATCCGGGTCTCGCGCATGCGCACGACGGAGCCGGGTCCGTCGTGCGCATGCGTACTGACCCAACATCGACCCGCCTGCCAGCGCTCGCGAGCAGGGCCCTCAGTCTCCATTATTATCAATGGGGACTACAATCTGACCCCTATGAACTATACTCCAAAAAGCGAAGCTTTTCAGAGTTTAGCACCAGTAGTTTATACCATCTTCAGATGGTGTAAACTTCTGTTTGTCTTCAGGAGAAAGAGAGGTCTTTCGATCTCTCCCACGCAGCCCCTGACCAGCCCAAGAAGCGAACACTGTGCGCATGCGCAGAGTCAGTTTCCCCCGGGGAAGGTTTTCACTTCTGTGAAAGACTTTTCCTAAATACCAGGGATATAACTCACGGGGACAGCGGTTACCGCAACCGCTGTCCCTGCGAGTTCTCGGTAGTAGATAGCCGGGATATCTTTTATTAAAATGTAAAATATTCCCGGTGATTTGGACCGTTAATAATCGCCAGAACGCGATTAATACATAGACCCCTCAAAGAGGAGAATATCACAAACAGGTGAGTTACCAACTTACATTGTACACTATATAGATTTTCTTAGTCTCTGTACACCTGTGCCACAAGAGAAATTGCCCCTATCAAAACTTGTGAAAACCAATGACAATTGGGACTAAAGACATGACAGAGTCTATTCCAGGGCTCCCTGCTGCAACAGCAAAGACTGTATGGAAGAATGTGGCCTCCAAGAGGAGCAGAAATATATGCAAAGTGCATGGATGGTCCTCAAGGGCTGTGTTTGGGTCTACCCCTCAGAACCTTGGTGCATTACCAATGAGGAAACATCTATGGACCTCTTTTTGGACATGAACTCAGAGGCAATGTGTCTATGAACAGTCTTCAGTAATGCCACGTATCCACTTGCCGATTAAAATGAGCAATTGAATGATAACAATATAGTTATTGTTCAATCGCTCATTAATCGTGCAAGAATCGGCCATGAAAATGTTGAAAACGACCAGCGATACGCGCTACCGCTGGTCGTTTTCGACATCAATCATCGCCTGAACATGCTGGCTAATCTGCAGATAACGACATATTGGCCATGTTCAGGGATGAGGGAGGGTGTCTGCACTGAATGACATATCGTCCAGTGTAGGCACTGCAGGGGAAGAGGAACGACTGTACGATTACAATGTTGTAATCGTATGTCGTTCCACTATCTGCTAGTGGATACGCACCTTAACACTCAGAATTTTGTGGACTATTTCCTGCCGTCCATACTTATGGGCAATCCAGGTGGTGTTAAGAACACTTTGTAGCTAGCCAGGAATCGCTTCATACGTAAAAGTAAGGAAGACTGTCACAGACCAAATTTATAGCCTGCCAAGAGACTATTCTATCAGTGACAGTCCTGAAAAAGAAGAGGACTTTTATTATTAGCCTTTATTTATATGGCACCACAAGTGTTCTGCAGCGCCTTACAGAGTACATAAACTAATAAGTGAACAAGAAACAAGTAACTTACAGTACAGTACACTGCAGGACAAGGACATTGTTTATATACATTGCTGCAATAGTGATTAAAACACTCACAATAAGCAGCAGGGAGTTAGCAGTCACGTGTTATTAGGGGGTCCTTGTGGGGAGTGGGGAGTAGAAGAAAGTGTAAGTGGTTGTTGCTAGATCCAAGTTGAAGGAAGGACCTCTGACGTCACAATCACGTGACCCTGTGGCACGCCAGCTGCAGTGGAACTTCACATCCCAGTATTCCCTGTCAGTTTTGCTGTTAGGGCATGCTGAGATTTGTAGTTCTGCAGAAGCAGGCATGCCAGCCTGTGATAGTGTGTAGCCAGCATAACTTCTCCATCAGACGGTGCACTCACAAGGGCCTGTAAATCCAAGCACTTAACCATAAAACCGGTTGCAAGTAAGGATAAGATATAACAAAAAGAGCATTCAGGTTTGCCCGTTCGTAAATTAATCTTTTTGACTTCAATGGCAACAGGAAAGCGCAGGAAAATCCCTGCTGACATTTACACACATAACTGCCCCCTATCTATGTCTCACCCTCAACAATGACTGGAGACCCGGGCTTACCACTGGTTACAAAGGCAGTGACAGACCGGGACTTTGGGTGCTCAGATGAGCTGGGGTCTCCCAGGAGAATTGGAGGCTGGGTAATCGTAGCCTCTCCCGGTGCCTCCGAATGAGGGTCCGTATGGGCCGGTCCGGGGGTCACTGACAGGGTAACGGTGTGGGGGGGCTGGCCTGTATCCTGCTCAGGGTGACTTGCTGTACCCACACCGGTCTCGGTCACCAGCAGCTCCGAGAGATCGGTCACGTTATCCGTCCATAAGGTGCCGTGCTCGGTGTCAGGGCTGTCGGTTCCGGGAGGATCTGCTGCGGCTGCTCCGCTTGTTTCACTCCCGCAGAGGATCACCAGCACCATGCAGCACTGTAACGGGGACATGGCGGCCGCCTGCTGCGTTGCTATAAACAATGAAGCTACCACTGCCTGGGCTCCAGGAACTACGCCACCTCGCTGATGACGACAGTCCGGGAAGGCTAAAGGAATAACAGTGAGGGATGATATATGTCTGCAGTGGTTATGCAGAGGTACGTCCATTTTGCCGGAGATTACTAATAGATGCATATATTACTGTGCCTTGCGGCTAATCTTCGGTTTTGTGGATAAACTAGGTTTAGTATTCAGTTAGTTTAAGTAGCTGTCAATTGTGGGAGGTAATAAATAACTAATGAAAGCTCCAGTAAGTTAAAATGCATGCCAATTGTATTTGACGCCAAATTAAACTTTGTATATTTAAAAAAAATATATATATCAACCCTATGAGTTTATCTTACACATACTTAATGTAAGGCTAATATACTTTGGCAGTTAAGTGATTACTTTAAAATAACAACTGTTTTATATGCATAATTATCTATTTTTCCGGAGTGCTGGAAGACCCCTGGATTTTGGAAAGCTCTCCCAGACTCCCGAGAGAGTAACCCAGCCTCCTGGACATCACTCACTTCCGCAGTAAAATGTGTGGTCCATGGCTTGATGACGCAATTTACAATGAATTGTATCATTGTGGCCCCATCCCTGCTGCACTTCCAATCTAGACGCATCCAACATTATCTCCCTGAGGGTATGTATGTTTATATGCCACAAAAAAAGCAGTCTATAAAAATGTTTATTTTTAATGGGAAAGACTCTATTACCAGTGATGGCTCCAGGGGTGGGGCTGCAGTGCAGTCCAAAATTAAAATAAAGGAGCCACACCAACTGCCAGTGAGTCCCAGCCATCTATGTTTGGCAGCATTTGACATGGCAGTTGGTGTGGGCACCTTATTTGAATTTTGGACTATGCTGCAGCCCCACCTCTGGAGCCGCCACTGCCGGTCACTCTCATATTCCCTAAATATATGCACATAAGCTGCAGCCTGCCCAAGTACAATCTACCATTTCCTGTGAGCCCTCAGTACGTGAATTTGTAATGGCAGTGGCTTTCCATTGGAGGTGCTTTCTTCTAAAAACTCATCGACAGACAGTCCCACTCCCAATGGTAGATGTTGTTTCCTCCTGGGACTGCCAGTCTGCATTAGTATTAGGGAAACCACTCCCGTGCTATTATGGCAGTCCTACCCGGGTTCTAGGGGCTGCAGCCAATTCCGCTTGCGCCTTTCAAACCATCACCTATCCTGTTGTTTGGGTCCTGTCCCTTGTATGAGGAGTTTTCCGTGAGCTCGTGGAGGCTGATTGTATCTACACAGGTGAAGCACTCTGCTCTATGGAGCATTCAGTCATCGGCTCCTAGCCTGCCAGCACCGCCAGCTCCACGCTCCCGCTGACGAGCGGTCAGAGCGCTACCTCCTCCTTTGCAGCCTCTCCTTGGGGACACTTGAGAGACTTACTGGTAACTATCCTGCATACACACAAGCCATACTCCCGCTATTAGCAGTAGAGTCACCATCTCCCCATATCACCTGTACATTGCTATTTGCATGGTGATCTTTTGTCCGTGTCCATTTAGTGGCTCCCGGCAGCAGTTGCCTCAATATTGCTGGTTCCATATTATTGGGACAAACACGCTCATTACTAATATACTGCCTATTGCTGCATAATTCAGGATCATTTTTCAAACTTTGTTTCCATCTGGAACAGACTCATAATTATATCAGCAGCTTGGTTACATTAGTGTCCATCTAGGACGGTCTGAACATTGCACAGAATATTACTCATTTAATACTTATGTTGATATTGTAATTTTTTTACTTTACTTTCTGGTATTTATTCATTGTCATTAAACCTTTTGTTATATTTCTAATTTGAATTGTTCCTTTCACAAACAAGCGTTCCTACACACCTTCGTTTTGTCTTCCAAATTAACTGAAGCAGATTCGGATTCCTTACAGGTTGGGTTCGAAATGTTGAATGTTGATGATGACCTTTTGATTACATCCCATTCCTTAGACCCCCCCACTAGCTTTAATTTGCAGATGATGGACTAATAACAGTACCTAGAATCTCCCTTAATTAATTTGGGGGTCAAGCTTTTAGCTTTGTGACTCCGACTCTCTGTAACTCGCTTGCTCACACCGTTCGAGAGGCCTCCATACTAGAGAGCCCATTTATCATTAACTAATTGTGGGGACAGCCGCAAAGTTTAAATATCCCCCAGATGGGGACATGGAGGGTTGGAGGATGCGATGCTGTCATATTTACAAAGCTTGGCCCATGCAGCCAGTGCAATGTAAAGAAGGCGTTGAGCTGCTGTAACCTGTGGGCTACACATCATAAAACTAGCCAATAGATAGTTCTGGAGAAACCCTCCCCAGCAATGCGCAGGAGACCCAGCACAACGCAGTCAATTCACTCCCAGCACATCGCAAGGACGGGCTCCTTTCGCAGCCCCTGTCCCTGCGGATGCTCTTTAATACATCCAGGAGGTATGATCACATACTGCAATGCAATCATGGGTGCTAATCGTGTCCAGATCACATTGACTATGCGATTATTGATAAATGGGCACCAAGAAACCTCAAAAAACAGACTCAAAATGTAACGGCATTTCATACAACGCAAATACTAAGCTCTCTTTCTACTTCAGGGTCCATAGGGTATCCACAGGATACCTTGGGGTATAGGTGTGACGTCAGTCGCAGGGCACCAAAGAGTTAAGCTTTCAGCCTCCCAGGATGCACTAGGTCCCCCTCCTATACCCCGCCCCCGGGCCAAGGCACCTCAGTTTAGTTTGGTGCCCGGCCGGTGTCGGGTGCACCTGTCGGACTGGGGGCTAGAAGAGCCCCTGAAGCTTTCTTCAGTGCAGCTGTGGCTGCACATCTGGATGTACAGCATGGACAGTCAGTCCTGACGTCCATGCTGTCTTCCCTACACCCCCGCCGGTACCAGAACGCCGGTACCGATCCGGGGATGCTGGTGAGCATCTGGGGTCACAGCTAGCGGTGACCCCAGATGTTCCGGACCATGGCCGGATCCAAGGGGGACAAAGGTAAGCAGCGGGGTCCCGCAGTGGGTCCCCGCTGGTCACATGAACCTAAGTCCCCAGGCAGGGGGCTCCCTGGGGACTGGCTGCAGCGTGGAGCCAGGTACTGAACCTGCGCTTTCCACTACCCCCTGGGACAGCGGACCGCAGCAGAGCGGTAGCGCTGCGGCGTCCCAGGGGTTAAATGCATGCCAGGGGAGCGCGCCTTCCCTGTCTCACAGCCGGCGCCTCCCCCGCTGCACACAGCCCTCTCTGCACTGTGCTGACTGGCCCTGTGTCAGCGCTCCTCCCCCAGGCCAGCTTCTCTCTGCTCCTCGGCGGCCATCTTCTCTGCAACGCATGGTGAACGCTGCTGGAAGTCTTGAAGGAAGCATCATGGTCTGGGTCCCCCCGCATACCTCTCCTCCGCTGTGGCTCAGGTCTGTGTATGCAGCGCTGTGTCCTACCAGGCCCTGTGTCTGTGTAGTTGAGTGATCAGCGCTGTTAGTGCAGGAATTGTTATTTCTCTGCATTGTATGTGACAGTGCTAGCGCTGCCTGTAACTTTTCTTCTCTAAACTGTCAGCTTTATTACTGTCCCTGTTCTTTCTGCTAAAGCCCTTGCGGTGCGGTGCTGCAGGGTGGTCTCTCGCCTATTTAATACTTAATTGGTGAGAGAGGTCACATACGTGGTGCCATCATGTCTGAAAGTGATTTTCCCCTCCGGCTACAGTGTACCACGTGCAAAGTACCGTTAGCGGAGGGGGAGGGTAGCGCGGAGGGCCTTTGCCGGCAGTGTTTGTCCATGGCGCGGCCTATTACGGTTACAGCACCGGTAGAGGAGCCGCCCTGGGCTTGTTTCGCTCAGGCGTTAACAGCTTTAGTGGGCCAGTTAGCTCCGCAGCCCGCGTTTACTCCGATGCGTTTGTCCCAGCAGTCTGTGGTGTCGTCACCCATGCAGGGGTTCCCACGACAATTGGTGGTACCCCACAGTCTCCCTATTTCCCCGCTCCCGGGTTCTCAGGAGCCAGCGTGGGTTAACTCCCTGACGAGTTCTGTACAGCACTTATCGGATGTGTTGCAAGGGGAGTCTGTGATGCGGCCTCATAAAAGGCCGGTGGCGTCTCTGTCCGCTCCTTATGAGGATGACGAAGGGACGTCTGATGATGGGGAGATTATGGATCCTTACGATCAGGAACCTCTCCATACTAAGGACGCTGATGCTAAGTCCAAAGTATATATTCCTGGACTTATTCGGGCGGTCCGCACAGCCTGGTGATTGAGGACGAAGTTCTCCCAGCGGCTAAATCTAAGTATGCCTTTTTCAAAGATGTGAAGGGCGATGCCACAGTCTTTCCTCTTTCGGGTCAGTTGGTGGACCATTTAGAGGAGGCGTGGAAACAACCTGGCAAAAGATACCAGCCGCAGAGACACCTGGCGGTGGCTTATCCGTTCGCGGATAATTATTTTGCTAAGTGGGAATCCCCTCCACAGGTGGATTCTCACGTGACCCGTCTTGTCCGTAGTGCCACATTGCCGATGCCATCCATGTCCTCCCTTAAGGATGCTACGGACCGCAAGGTAGAAATCTGCCTGAAGTCCACTTATTCCCTTGCAGGGGGGGGCAGCACGGCCGGCTATGGCCATTTGCTGGGTTGCCAGAGCGATGGAGCGCTGGGCGGATTCATTAGAGGCTTCTTTTGAATCCGACTGTCCGGCTGAACAGGCGGAGTTGATTGGCAATCTCCGTGATTCGGCCACCTACATCAACGAGGCGGCTCTAGACATTAGTACTCTGGTGTCTAGAATTTCTTCAGCAGCGGTAGCTGCTCGTCGCACCTTGTGGCTGCGATCCTGGAAGGCGGACGCAGATTCCAAGAAAGGTCTGGAAGCGTTGCTGTTTACCGGAGAAGTTCTCTTCGGTCCGGATCTGGATAAGATTGTGGCCACGCTGGCGGCAGCCAAATCTGCTTGTCTTCCGTCGGCCGCTGCTCCTTCTGGTTCTGGACCATCGTCCTTTTGGTCATCTAGGGCCCAGGGCAGGCCCAAACCACAGTCGTTTCCTCGACAGGCTGGCCCTAAGAAATCGGTCAAGCCCCGGAAACAGGCATGGAGTACCAGACGTCCGGCCCCCAAGCCAGATGACAAGTCTGTGGCCTGACGGTCCGGGTCTCCCCTTGGGGGATCCCAGGGTGGGAGGCCGCCTGCTGCAGTTCTCCCGGTGTTGGTCGTTCACTACGACAGACACTTGGGTTCTGGAGGTGGTCTCCCACGGGTACGCCCTCTCCTTCCGGCACAGACCCCCGGCTCGATTCTTCACCACGGGTCTACCATCAGACCGGAACAAGGTTACGGAGCTGCGGAAGGTATTGCACACTATGCTCCAGGCTGGAGTTATAGTGTCTGTTCCATTCTCCCAGAGGGGCCAGGGTTTCTATTTAAATCTATTTTTGGTACAGAAACCCAATGGGTCATATCGTCCGATTCTCAACCTCAAAGCACTCAACAAGTCTTTGCGGGTCCCGAAGTTTCGGATGGAGACCCTACGGTCCATCATTCTGGCACTGGAACCTGGGGACTACATGGTGTCATTGGACATACAGGACGCTTACCTGCATGTCCCTATTCTTTTGCGCCATCAAGAGTTCCTTCGGTTTGCAATCTGCAGCGACCACTTCCAGTTTCGGGCGTTACCTTTTGGCCTGGCGACAGCACCACGTGTTTTCACCAAGGTGATGGCGGTCATGGCGGCTTCTCTGCGGCTGCAAGGAGTCCGCATGTTGCCGTACTTGGACGACCTGTTATTGGTGGCAGGATCTCCAGAGCTCCTGTTACACCACTTGGACCTGACCATTGCACTGCTGCAACGGCACGGCTGGCTAATCAACTGGCAGAAGTCCACTCTAATCCCGTCTCGGAGGATTCTGCATCTTGGAGCCTTATTGGACTCGGGACAGCAAAGGATCTTCGTGACGGAGGACAAGATCTCTGCTTTACAGTCAAGGGTGCGCAGTTGTCTGCACAGCCGCCGGGTGTCCTTACACTCGGCGATGAGGTTACTGGGCTCCATGGTGTCGGTGTTCGACATGGTGGAATACGCCCAGTTTCACTCCAGACCTCTGCAGCACCTGATCCTGTCCAAGTGGAACGGGCTGCCTCAGTCTCTGAAGTTCCAGACGATTGTGCTCACCCCGGAGGTTCGCCTGTCCCTTGCGTGGTGGTTAAAGACGACCCACCTCAACAAGGGATGTCCGTTCTGGGTTCCAAATTGGGTCCTGTTGACAACGGACGCCAGTCTTCGGGGCTGGGGAGCAGTTTCGGGTCCACACTTGTTCCAGGGCAGGTGGACGCCGACAGAAGCTGAGTTTCCAATAAATATCTTGGAACTCCGTGCGGTCTTCAATGCTCTCCTGCAGGCACAGCGGTTTCTCCAGGGTCACCCGGTGCAGGTCCAGTCGGACAGTGCTACCACAGTGGCCTACATAAACAGGCAAGGAGGAACTCGCAGTCGGGCGGCTCTCGTAGAGGTCTCTCGGATCCTGGTTTGGGCGGAGCGCAATCTTCCGGCCATATCAGCGGTCTTCATCCCGGGAGTGCTAAATTGGGAGGCGGACTTTCTAAGTCGCCAGGACATTCATCCAGGGGAATGGTCCCTGCACTCGGACGTTTTTCAACTACTGGTGGACAGGTGGGGTCTTCCAGAAATCGACCTCATGGCGTCCCGGCACAACAACAAGTTGCCGGTGTACGGGTCTCGCACAAGAGACGAAGGGGCGTCTCTGGTGGATGCTCTGTCCGTCCGGTGGACGTTCAGGTTCACATACCTGTTCCCTCTGGTCTCCCTTCTTCCATGGGTAATCCGGAAATTCAAACAGGAAGGAGGGACGCTCCTGTTGATAGCTCCCGCGTAGCCCAGATGGCACTGGTTCTCAGACCTTCAGGGTCTGTCTGTGGACAGTCCTCTGCGGTTGCCGCTACGACCGGACCTTCTGTCTCAGGGTCCTTGTCTTCACCCGGACCTGACTCGGCTGTCTTTGACGGCGTGGCTGTTGAGACGGCCATGCTGAGGTCCCGGGGGTTTTCCAGCTCTGTGGTGCGTACCATGTTACGAGCTCGGAAACCGTCTTCCGCGAGGATATACCATCGCGTGTGGCATACGTTCTTCCAGTGGTGTCGACCGAGAGGGTATGCACCGCGGGAGTTTCGTCTGTCTCGGATTCTCGCCTTCCTGCAAGCGGGACTAGATCATGGGCTTCGCCTTGCTTCTTTGAAGGTACAGGTTTCGGCCCTATCTGTCTGGTTTCACCGTAGGATTGCTACAATCCCGGATGTGCGCACCTTTATGCAAGGTGTTCTCCGTATTCAGCCGCCCTTTGTTCCACCTGTGGCGCCTTGGGATTTGGCTGTGGTCCTGAGGGCTCTCCAAGGACCGCCGTTTGAACCACTGGGCTCAGTGGATATTAAATGGCTAACAGCTAAGACTGTTTTCCTTCTGGCCATTGCTTCGGCCAGACGTGTTTCTGAGTTAGGGGCTCTTTCTTGTAGACCCCCTTTCTTGGTTTTTCATGGGAACAGGGCAGTGCTCCGCACTCGGCCCGAGTTTCTTCCCAAAGTTGTTCCCAGTTTCATGTTAACGAGGAAATATTTGTGTCGGCCTTTAACTCACCGGGTCTTTCCGTGGGTGAGGCCTCTTTGGATGTTGTGCGGGCCTTAAGGACTTATGTTGACCGCACTTCTTCGTTTAGGAAGTCGGACGCTTTGTTTGTCCTCTATGGCTTCCGTAAAAAGGGTTGGCCTGCTTCAAAGCAAACTTTGGCAGCCTAGATCCGTATGGCTATTTCTGAAGCTTATCTTCATGAAGGCCTACCGGTCCCTCCTTCTCTGAAGGCTCATTCCACTAGGTCTGTGGGTCCTTCGTGGGCAGCTCGACGTGGTGCCTCGGCAGTTCAGATCTGCAAGGCTGCTACGTGGTCTTCTGTCCATACCTTAGTGAGGTATTACAGGTTTGACACCTTCGCCTCTCAGGATGCTTCCTTCGGGTGGCGGATTCTCCTTTCTGCACAGGAGCGTCCCCACCCTTAAAGGATACTGCTTTGGGACATCCCCAAGGTATCCTGTGGATACCCTATGGACCCTGAAGTAGAAAATATGAGATATGGTAAGAACTTACCCTTGTTATCTCTATTTCTACGAAGTCCATAGGGTTCCACAGGACTCCCGCCCTGTCGCACCTGTGCTGCAGATGGGCTTTGCTCTGGTCACCGGTTTTCCGTCTCCCTCTGGTGAGAATGTGATTCTTGTATGTGTCCAGATCTTTGTTCTCTCTCTTCCTTCTCCTCCTCCGGCCTATGGCTTGGTAACTAACTGAGGTGCCTTGGCCCGGGGGCGGGGTATAGGAGGGGGACCTAGTGCATCCTGGGAGGCTGAAAGCTTAACTCTTTGGTGCCCTGCGACTGACGTCACACCTATACCCCAAGGTATCCTGTGGAACCCTATGGACTTCGTAGAAATAGAGGTAACAAGGGTAAGTTCTTACCATATCTCATATTTTCCTGTAGTCTATTAACCACTTAAATGAAGTTTATTTTGTATCTTGTGTTTTTTTTAAATGTTAAGCACTTTGGGGTAAATGTAAAAGGTTACGGCTTTCTGGTGACAAGAAAATCACTGGAAATCGCATAGAATTTTCAGCGAGTTTCAGGGAAAACTAACAATGTAATAGGTTGCGAGATGTCTAACTCAGCAAACATTCAGCTTAAGAAGCCATAGTCACCGGCATTCCAGCATGTCTGCTGGAAAGTGCTGCCCCCCTCCCTAAGCTTATCCATCACTAGTGCTTGTATCTAGACTTGTATAGGAAAAATCAGGAGAAAAAGTGTGTGTGGTCCCCAGAATTTTCCTTTACCACCACTAGGCTTGACCAGTAGAGGGGAGACCCGCATGGTCCCCCCACCATGATTCCAAAAGCCCAAGGCCAGTTGGCACCAGGGCTGGTTCCCCCAGGGAAGTAGGGCCCACAAAAAACCCACAGATGGGTCCCTACTACTGAATCCCAACAGCCCTAGTACCAGTATCATTAGGGCTCTTCTCCTTAACCTTGGTGGCAGTGAGTACGAAGGTAATGTGTAACTGAATAAATAATATTGTTTTATTGCAGGTGAACTACTGGCCCCCACAAGCCTACTAGGGCATGATGGCACTTAAAGGACAAGTTTACCCATATTTTGCTCATTTAGTCCATAGGGAGGACTCCTCTTGATTCTATGTAGGCAATACACAGGTCCTAGCAAAAACACAACACAACTTGTTCCTTTCGGGACGCTGATACTAATGAGAGATCAATAGCAGGCACTCTCCATCAAAGGCAGATTAAGAGAAAGGAGGGCCCGCGTACAGCCTCCGTGTTGCCCCGCTCTCTCACCAGAATTTTCAGCAGTAGACTCAAGTCTACTGCACATGCATCGATCTCCGCAGGCGCCATTTTCCCTGTGATTTCTGTAGTGTGCATGCGCAGATCTGCGGAAACATTGCGCTTGCATCATGTTCACAATGATTCTTGCGATGCGATGCTAACAGAGTGGTGAGTATTATGAATGGGTTCAGGGTGTGATGTGTGGGCCCCCTTGGACCCAGGGGCCCATGTGCACCGCACACCCTGCAACCATTATAGATACATCTATGCTTTTCTTAGGAAAGAATGAGGCCCTGCTGATTGGTCAGTTTGTTGCAGTGCCCACGTTCTACCGTAGAGGAGAATAGTGAACAGTTTCCCTTCCACCTACAAAATGCCAGTTACCACTGCAATAACTTATTGTACGTAAATATATCCTTTACTTTTATCCACAGTAGAGGGTGTGTGTTTAAACACGTTATGAGAGGTATGGTCTAGGGCAGTGCTTTCCAGCACCAGTCCTTAGGGAACCCTAATAATGCATGTTTTCCAGGTCTCCTCACAGAATTATGAGTGAAATAATTAGTTCACCTATCAATCTTTTTCAAATGTGACGGAAATTAATACATTTGTTCCAGCAAGGAGAGTTGGAAAAAATGCATTGTTAGGGTTTCCTGATGAATGGAGTTGGTAACAATCCAAATTATTATGTTTACTGAACTTAGGGCCTGATTCAGGGCCGGACACTCTGACCAGAGCGCTCGCTCTGAATCAGGGCCCTCCTACATGAAAATGGAGCGGCCTTATGGACGCTCGCATAGCTGTGGGTTACCACCCACAGCTTATGCGAGCGTCCATGATGAAGGTCGCGATGGTCAAGACCATCGCGACCATCGGGCTTGCGACGGAGACCCTGCGGTAGGGTCTCGCTGCCGCAAGCCCTGGAGTGATTTTGGCTCTATCAGAGCCAAAATCACTCCCACTGACATCACTAGTGATGTCAGTGGGGCCGGCTTCAGACGGTAGGCGTTCCCATGGGAACGCCTCCGTCTGGCAGCCACGCCCCCGGCACGCCCACCAAAGGGGGCGTGCTGTCAATCAACATCGACAGCACGCCCCCTTTGGTGCGAGACCCGGAGCGACGGAGAGCCCGTCGCTATCCGGGTCTCGCGCATGCGCACGACAGAGCTCCCTCCGTCGTGCGCATGCGCTTTAGGGCAACATCGACCCGCTTGCGAGCGTCCTGCGCTCGCGAGCGGGTCTGAATGACCCCCTTAGTTATAATGAACAGGAACAGATAGGAGAGTCACCAAGATGGTGGCTGTATGTATTTAAATTAGATAAAGTGGTGGCAATGGCATATTTACAGAGATATTTCCTACTTTTTAGAATTGCACACAACTTTTTCTTCCTGTAAAAGAACTTAATTTTTATACACCGTGAAGGCTAATTTTATACTGTACTTTTTCTTCTATATCATAACAGCAGAGTGAGTAGACAGCATAATTAACAGTAGAGTCGACAGACATCATGTAAACAGAAAGACATACAGTCACGTACACAAATGTTGCTTGGTGATCTAATACATGTGCCTAATGAGAAGCCTGGATCAGGTAACAGAATGTCTCTTTGATACAGAACTAGCTATTTTCTGCTGGGAACACTGGACCTGATTCAGACCTGCTCGCTAGATGCGGCCGCTCACTCCCAGCGTATGGAAATTCAGCTAAGTGACGTCAAGGCATCCGCTCGCACAGCAAGACATAAGCACGCCCACTATCTCTTGGCGAGCGATCACTTTGTGTTTATAGATGCCCACCAGCCTGTCTTTAGCTGCCCACTTGCGTATGTCATCTCCAGGAAGTATATACAAGCATCGGAACATCGGGAACCATTGGATCTGTCCGCAGCGTTTGCGGTTGACTGTACCCTACTGAAAGCACTGCGAGCAGTTCAGTGTAAAAAACAACCAGGTGACGTGTACTATGACGCTGCCTGTTAATTATGCATGCATCTGAAACGGCGTTGAAACACACTGGCACGCCTGCGTCCGCAACTCCACTCCCCCGTTACTACTGCCCTGCCCCTGTTACCACCCACAAACAGCCTCTCCTGTCACTCATTCCACTGGGCTGTCTTGGCAAGGCGAGCGAGCACATTCCGATCGCTCATACTAGTTTGCGCACGCGCACTGTGAACTACATGCATGTGCACATTAGCGAACATCGTCTGCAATGAGCGGCTGCTTGCTAGCGAGCAGCTCTGAATGAGGGCCCACAGTGTTAAGGACCTGGAAGGAGCAGGTGCTATGTGTAAGTAACCATTAAACAACACCTGGAAGAGTTATACCACAGTTAAGGTACGATGGAATGACATCACCTTGTCGTGCAACAGCCTGGGTGTCACAACCCGGGTTTCGCGGTGTGGAGGTTTGCGGTCCTTACCGTTGAGGGCGCTATGGCACGGTGCTTCTGGTGGGGGAGCTGGCGTGTGGAGACTGGCATTGAGGGTACGCAGAGGTCTGCCAGCGTTGGGCCATTCTGGCAAGGGTAAGTCTAGTGGCGTCTCCGCGTCATGGCTGTCTGGATGCCACCATGTTGTCTTTGGCCATGTGACATAGCAGGCCAATCATCTGTGGGTCACCTGCTCTCTTTGACCTATCATGTTCCGTTACTGGGTACGTAAGGTTGTTTGGAGTGCCCTGTAGTTACCAGTGCAACGTGTTTACAGCGTCAGCTGTGAGAGTGTTCTCTGTGCTCCAGAACCTTAATGTGCCCACACACTAGGCTATATTTTTACACGATCAGCCCGACTCATCGGTTCGACAGATCGTGTAAAATATGTCCTAATCATGAGTGTCCACTCACGATTACGATGCCGATGCACGTCCCCGCCGGTCGTACATCGCATCTTCAAATCTTGCCTGCTGCAGGCAAGATTTGCCAATTTCGGACCCGATGTGGTGCGGATCGTATATGTGTTTGTACTCACTATCTAATGCACGATATATCGTCCATTCCGTCAGTTGACTGACATACCCCTTTACACGCCCAGGATCTATTTTGTGCAGCATCGTGACTTCAAGGAGACGGACACGATCGTGGAAGCTGGAATTTGGTGAGTACATTTGTACAGCACATCAGTGTATATGCAGACCCTGTCCACCAATGAATATGTGACCGACTGGCCACCAGTGTGACCCACCCACTCAGCACCTATATGTGTTTAATGCATCGCCCACCCACCCACTGACCACCTATGTGTTTAACGCATCGCCCACCCACCCACTCAGCACCACTGACTGAAGTAAAATTACTGGATTTTTTTATAAAATGTATTTTAAAATGCAAACAGGATTTCAAAAATGTAAAACACTATAACAACATAACCAACTTTTAAAATGTAATAAATAAATATATATATATATATAATTTTTAAAATACTATTACAAATTTTAAAAAACTATTACAAATTAGGACAACATTGTATATGTCCATATTTTTACTTATTTTTTTTCCCCAAACAGAAATGTCTATGAATCAGGTACGCAAGTTCATCACAGGCTTCCTGGAACGTTGGGAGGCAAAGGAGTGCCTATGGAGGATTAATAGTCACGACTACTCCAATGGAGCGAAGAAACTTATCGTGTTGGAGGAATTGGTTGAATACAGCTGGCAATTCTACCATGATGCAACACTGAAGTCAGTGTGCCTCAAAATCCAAAACCTTCGCACTGTGTTTATAAAAAAACTGAAAAAGGTTGAGGATTCCAAGCGATCCGGAGCATCTGCTGATGATGTCTATCACCCCACCCTATGGTATTATCCTTTGATATCATTTTTAAAGGAGCAGGAACCACAACGACAGTCCATTGTACTGATGGCTTAGGGATACAGGAGGCGGATGATGGTCCAAGTGGTTTGTCCCAGGCTGGTTTGGTAAGTAGAGTGCACACACACCAAGGTTTTTTACTATTTAAAAAATGTATCTGAGACAGTCCTCCTGCCATGGCACTGCTCCCAGGCCATTAAAATAGGCCAGATACTCCTCTCTCAACTGTTTGGCCTGTGCAGTACCTGTTGAATGCATTAGTGCTGCCAACGATGAAATCTGGCCAATCACCTCTGGAAGGTCTGGGTCTTCTCGCATAGCTGTGCCTGATGCCATTTGTAGGGTGGTTTTGTAGCTTAAAAAGTTATGGAGAACACAGCATGCCATCACAACCTAGTCTATCTTCTCCACACGCAGGTTTATGCTGGTGTGTAAAATGCATAACTGGTAACTGAGCGTCCCAAAGGTATTTTCCACAATCCTGCATGCCCGAGAAAGCCAATAGTTGTATATTCGCTTTTCAGATTTCAAGCCCCTTTGCGCATATGGCTTCATCACATTTTCAGGTAATACAAAGGCTTCGTCAGCCACAAAAACGAAGTTTAGGCCGTGCTTCGTCTCCTCCACTGATGGTAAGTTGAGAGTTTTGGAGGTGAGCCTCTCATAGAATGCTGTCTGCTTTAACGACCCACCATCCGAAGCACGGTATTCTTGCCAACATCTACAAAATCAAACTGATAGTTAACATTCACCACCGCCATGAGAACGATACTGAAGTACCCCTTGTAGTTGAAATACTGTGATCCGCTGTTGGCAGGTGGGTTGATGCGGATATGTTTGCCATCAATTGCTCCCCCGCAATTAGGGAAATTCCAACGTCGTTCGAAGTCTTCAGCTATGGTTCTCCACTCCTCAACAGTTAAAGGAACTATGGAAAAATGAAAACAAAAACAAATATTAAAACATGAACAGTTTTCTTTTTTCTTTCAATACAGACTCCAACACAAGAACTAGATTTAGTCTACGCCCGATTTAAGCTGCATTGCAGACAGTGAGGGGGTTGTGTGTTTATCCCAATGCACACCACCAACCACAACACCCCCAGCACCTATCCAGCAAAAAAAGAAAACATCCTGCGAAAAAGACACAAAACAAAGATCATGTGGACACATTTCTGCAACAAGCAGAAGAGCTGTTAAGAAGTCCCCAGATCATCTTGATAAGTTTACCACTCATATTAAAAGCACCATGCGGAAGATGAGTGATGACACGCGAAATCAATTCCAGCAGCTCGTGTATGAGTTGCTCATCAGGGCGTTGGGTTACAACCTATACCCAGCGACCTATATTGCCGACTCTGTACCCTTCCCACCTACAAGATATATATAGTGCCCTTTTAGAGGCGGATGATGACAATACAGGGTTTTACCAAATGTAAACTTAGATTTTTGTTGTTGCCTGCATTATCCACAAATTTTAACACTCCCAATACCTGCCCTATGGTATAAGGTGGTGATGATGCTGATTGGACGCGATCAATACCCACATAGCGCAAGGATAGACTGTTGGAAGCCGGGGCCACAATCTGTCCTTGCGCCATGTGGGTATTGGCCTATTCAATCCGAGATCTGACCCACCTTATATCCTAGAACAGGCTAGGTATTGGGACTGTTAAAATTTGGGGATAATGCAGTTTTTACATTATAAATGATTTTACATTTTAAATTCATATAGCGGCTTTCTTCAAAACCACAATTGCTATGTTATGTATTCCATGTTTGGAATGGCAATGTTTCAGCTGCTGTCATAAGACAGTTTTATCGCTTGCAGCCATAATGGCTGAAATTTTGACCCAGTTTTACACTGTTTATACAGTCCTTTTCTACATTTGCCAAAAAAAAAAAAAAAACACGTTTTTTTTTTTCTTTCACAGGAAACAAATGTGTAATGTTGTTTTTCCTCACCTTGCAAAACTGGTACTGCAGCACTTTCACTATAGCCTTGCAGGTCTCCAGAACGATGACGCCCAAAGCCTGAGGGGATATGAGGGTCCCAACCTTCAGATCTTCCAGTGACCGTCCTGTAGCCAGGTACCTCAGGGTAGCCACCAGCCTCTCCTCAGCAGGGATAGCCCTCCGCAGCTTTGTGTCCTGCTTCTGGATAAACGGGGTCACCAGACAGCAACTCCTGGAATGTGGCGTCATCCATGCGCAGGTAGTTGCGATAGTCATCCGGATTGTTCTCCCGAATCTCCATCAACAGGGACATGTGAGAGTGACTCTCCCTCTGCAGCAGCCACTCCTTGGTCCAGCATGCTCTCCTCCAATGCTGGGCCCTCTCCTTCATCGCCTTCAACCCAGCATAAGCAACCATCACTCTATACCGATAGGGATCCATCAGCACAGAATACAGGATAGAATAGATAGAATGGAGCAAAGAAAACACTTTGTTGAGCAAAGCAAAACAAAGTATAGCACAATGGCAATGTACAGCGTTCAGCAGGTATACACCAAGCCTCACTAGTCACAGAGCATAAGTGCACTGACCTAAAATGGCGCCTGCATTATATACCCCGGACTTAAGCACGCCCATTATTTACATTTTTGAGCAATCTGACAATTCATTGTGGTGTGCACACGATTTATCGTGTACGATCTCACGATTTCATCATCAGACACGATGCAATATAGATCGTGTGACAATTTGGAGAGTTTTTGCACAAAATCGGGTCCACGACTGCTGGGCAGAGTTCAAGGAAAATCGGACACCATATTGGATCGTCACCAGATCTCCCTAGTGTGTGGGCACCTTTAGTCTTGTGCTCCGATGCTTGTCCTAGCTCCTTGTCGGCCTCCGGCTCCCTGCATAGCCTGCACCGCTCTGCCTTGCCTTACACTGCGCTGGTGATCAGCCCTGCACCTTCCAGCAGACCCACTCCGGCCTGAACCTTTCTCCTCAGTTAACCCATTCCTGCTCAGCCATCATCACAGCATTACCTGATTCTCCTTTCAGCCATCATCACAGCATTACCGGATTCTCCTTTCAGCCATCATCACAGCACTACCTGATATCCCTCTCAGCCACTATTCAGCATACCATGATAACCACTTCACTCTTACAGTCTATCTGGCTTCACCTCATTCATCTCTGTCACTGATCTGGACATTTGTTTATTCCCACTCACTACAGTTCCCTCCTGCCACAACAAACACAGACTCTAACAGCTCTGGCCCTACTATCTGCCTATTTAATGAAAAAAAATATCATTTTTATTTTGACCCAGAGTGGGTGCTACTATTATGTAGCAATAATTATTTTGGGGTGAGCGTTTGGAAGTGGGGCCCCCGGGGTTGTTCTGGCTGGACCTCTCTCATGGCTTCACCACTTAATTCACATAGAATATTTTTTCACTTCTCTATTCGTTTGTATATTATTTATGTCATTTTAATTCTTTTACATTTCATTAACACTTATTGATTTATCTTTACACATCTATCCTTTTACACTTCACTATCACCTTTTTTCCCCTTTTCGTGTGATGCCCTGGGGATGGTCCTTGGCTGGAATTTTTTGGGGTGCCTTGCTTCTCGGACGTGAACCCCTTAATGTTAGGGACGCTGGTATAGAGGAGCCTTGACGTCGGCCCAGCGCTTATTCATATATTTGCAAATGTATGTAAACCAATACCTCTGAATTTCTATTGGCCGTTGTTATTCGGGTCTCGCGCATGCGCACGACGGAGCCGCCTCCGTCGTGCGTTTGCGCACTTGGGCACCATCGACCTGCTTGCGAGTGGGTCAGAATCAGGCCCTAAGTACCAATCAATCAGCTACTAACTGTCATTTTTCAAACACAACCAGTAAAATGACAGTTAGGAGCTGATTGGTTGTTACTTTTGGGTCTGTGTACTAAACCTTGGAGAGATATAAAGTGGAGAGAGATAAAGTACCAACCAGTCAGCTCCTGTCATTTTTCAAACACAGCCTGTAATGTGCCAGTTAGGAGCTGATTGGTTGGTACTTTATCTCTCTCCACATTATCTCTCTCCAAGCTTTGATAAGTCTCCCTCTATGATTTTTTTGTATTTATGATGTATTTATTTTGGAAACCCCTGCAGTTGATGATTATAACTGGAAAATCCAGCTGCATCTATACATATACAAATATGAGAACATATTTCGATGCAGTAGTATCTATACACCGAGAAAAACTGCAGTTTTGCGGCTTATGTTCTGCAAAATTATAAATATATGTATAAATCTAAATTATGTCCTAATATATAATTTCTATGCTATTGGAAAATTGTGCAGTTGCAATCTATTACAAATATTACATATTTGATAGATATTTAAATGTGACTAAGCTGCACTACCCTAACCAAGAGATAACGCAGGTAATGGAGACTGACTGAGCAAAATTTCAAATGCAGCTTCGCTAGACATAACATAGATCACCTTTCACCTAGTTCTAGGTTATAGTGCCTGACAAAGACAGGAACATTAGAAGTGTTTCTTATTATAGCCTGAACCACGGGTCATGGTTAAACAAGATACTTGTGTGACCATGGAACATAGGCGCAGACGTCAGACATGGAGCACTTGACCCACAGTCTTTCCATTTCTCATATGACTAAAAAACAACGCTGCCAGAAGATTGAATGTTATCAATTATTCTTCTAAATTCTCTTTATAGAACTTGTTTTTTTTTCCATGCCTTTTGAATTACTTGTATTAAATAAAACATTAATTTATTGCACTGCAAATTTATATTAAATAATCGTACTCAATATGAGCAGTTTAACCTGTTCATGACCCGATCCAAATTAATATGTTCCTGACCAGACTAAATTTCACAGTCTTTCAAAATAAGTGGTTTTTTTCTGTTAACTGCACTGTAAATCCTACTAAATTTCATATTGTTTTTTTATTATTATTTCAGAAAATAAAGTTCTGTTTGATAGCATAGTGAAATAAATATCCTGTTAACTGAATTACACAAGCAACAACAGGTAAATTTAGCAAAATACAAAACATAACTTTCCATAATTCTTCTCATACCTACTTTAACTCAGGTATACTGCATTTATACCTAAATTTCTGGTCTGACCCAGAGGTTGGAACAGGGTTCCAAACCGGATCAGACCCGGAATTTAGCCGGCGCCGACCCAGAAAATTCCAGAGTCGGCTCCGTTCTCACCGTAGCACGGTCTGCAGTGATCCAGCTCTTTATGGCATGGAAGTGACATCATCTCCAAGCACCACTGAAGCTGTCCAATCGGCCAGGATACAGCGCGCTCCAGGTCATCGTGACCCGGATCGTGCCATTTACACTGCAGGGTTTCACGGGTTATTCCGTGTTAAACCCTGCAAGTTACCTGGGTTGGATTGCCAGGTCACTCGACCCGTAAATCCAACTCTGTCCTCTTTTACACCAAGGAGCTACCTGGGTTAATTCTGCAATAACCTGGGTTTTAGCTCTGGTGTAAAAGGGGTATCAGTGAAGCCCCAGCAATTTACCACAATAATTAATCAGATAGTTATCACAAGTATAGAGATACCAGTTATGTGTATATTATGTAAAGTGTGATGCAAATATACTGTAAGCCCTAGAAAGATAGGTAAAACCAGAAAGGACATACACTGCACTTAGGACCTCATTCAGAGGCGCTCGCAAAAAGCGAGCGCTCTCTCTGAATCAGGACGGCCGCTTTTTTTTTTTACTCGGCCTCCTGGCCACTCGCTAACCTGTGGGTGACAACTCACAGCTTTTGCGAGTGGCCAGGTGATGGTCGCGATTATCGCGACCATCGGGCTTGCGACGAGACCCTTGTGGTAGGGTCTCGTCTGCCGCAAGCCCCAGTGAGCTTCCTGCTCAAATAGAGCAGGAAGCTCACTACTAACATCACGAGTGATGTCAGTAGGGCCGCCCACAAACGGCAGGCGTTCCTTCAGGAACGCCTCCGTTCGACCAGCCACCCTCCGTCCCGCCTACAAAACGGGGCTAGCTGATGATCAACATCGACAGCCGTGCCGTTTGTAGCGAGCCCCGAAGTAGTGCCCCACCATTGCCCATTTTCTATTACCAACTATATTGTATTGTATTTTATTTTCATTTTTTAATATGTGTATTGTATTGTGAACTGCATTATAGTGGTAATACCTAGTTTTCATACATTTTACTTATATTGCTATTTCTATCTTATCAGTAAAAGTATTTGCCTTTCAAAAAATCACTGTTCATGGTTTTTGTGTAGTTCATGTTTTCCACTCATTTTATGTGTAGATATCCATCTATAGCAAGGGACTAAGGACCTGATTCAGACCCACTCGCTAGGAGGTGTTCGCTCGTAGCTGGACGATTTTCGCAATTGTGCGTATGCATCGCAGCGGGCGAACCAGTGCAAGAGATGAGGAAGCGTTCCCTCGCTGCGCATAGACAGCCCAGCAGAGTGAGTGACAGGAGAAGCCGTTTGTGGGTGGTGACAGGGGCTGGACATTATAAACGGGGGAGTAGAGATGCGAACGCAAGCGTGCCTGAGCGTCTTAATGCCATTTCAGAGGCGTGCATAATTAAGAGGCAGCGTCATAGTACATGTCACCTGGCTGGTTTTTACACGGAAGTGCTCGCAGTGCTTGCGGTAGTTTATAGTCAACCTCAAGCGCTGCGTTCGCTTCCGATGGTACCCGATGTACTGATGGTTGCATACACTTCCTGGAGATGCCGTGCGCAAGTGGGCATCTTAAGACAGGCTGGTGGGTGTCTACATACACAAAGCGATCGCACGGCAAGACATTGTGGGCGTGCTTATGCCTTGACGTGCTATCTCCTGCCTTGCTGGGTGTGTGCCGGAATTGAATATGCTGGGTGCGAGCGTACATATCTAGCGAGCGGATCTGAGCAGTGTATGTCTTTTCTGGTTTTACATTTCATTGTTGTTGAAGTTTTGCACTAAACTTTTTACACTCGCTGCTAGTTTTTCTCTGCAATTCTTAATTAACTACATGAGCGCCAGGAGTTTCTGGTAGAAATTCTACCACCTGTGGTGTTAATTGCAAGAAAGATAGGTGATATTTTTTCATAATTTTTTTTACTCTCTGGTTTCGCCTATTGCCGGCACTGAGTTTACTGGTGGCCCATATCCTTATGGCCATATCCAGACCTGTATTTACCTGTTAAAAACCTTCTCACTTGACTACAGTAGGAAGCAAATCATTGTTTTGAGATTCATTTTATTTTCCTTATTTGCCACTTGGGACCGTTACCAATTAGCTGCGATAATGTGAAAACGTACGTTTTCGCACACATTGGGGCTTTTGGCGCGATAATTCCCTATGCGTGCTCCCGTTTTTCGCACTATCCTATTCCAAAAGACGCAATGCGGCATTCACCGAAAACTGTCCATGGTGTAACCTGCGAAAAGAACAGCAGAAATTGGGGAAATCTATTTGTACCCCATAAAAAGGCAAACTGACATAGGAGAACAGTAAAGAAGTGTACTAGTGGCCCTAATAAAAGTATTTGGGTTTTCTAAATTGTGTTAAATGGCTGTTATATGCATTTTTCTATAAAAGTGCCAAAATAAATGCTGCAGTTAAATTGGGAGTTCATTAAAATGGGTGCAAGTATATTTTTGTGGAATTTTTGGGAACTTATAAATTTTTTTAAAAAGACACATGGTGCAGCGACCTGCAATGTTTAAAACACATGTATTATCCATACAGCCCCCCAAAATACCTGACCCAATACTTTAGTTTAAATCCATTTTCCATCACTTTGAAAAATTTTACCCCAAAACTGACATGTCATTATTGGCCAACTTAAGGTAATTAAAAAAATATATTTGCCCATTTTGTCATTAGGGGAGGCTCTGAATTAATTCCCGAAAATTTTAGCCAAAAAAAAGGGGTTTTGCACAATTTTTCACCTGCTCTGAGATGGTGAATACTTTTTGGCGGTTTTGGTCTATGGAGAATTTGCACGTCCAAAAACTAGGATTGAACGATACACATTTATTGCACGTCCAAAAACTAGGATTGAACAATACACATTTAGTGCGAAATGTTAGCGCCGGTGAAAAGTTTTTGCAAAAATGTGGCTTTTCGCGTCTAATCGGATACTGCCTTTGGTCTTTCCCACTTACTTTTATTAGTGAAAATAATGGAGGGTCATTTGCATATTTAGGAATGATAGGCTTAAAAGATACAAAATGACTAATGTAAGAAATACAGTCAGGTGCATAAATATTGGGACATTGACAGAATTTTCATATTTTGGCCTCTATTCACCACCACAATGGCTCTGAAATGAAACAAACAAGATGTGCTTTAACTGCAGACGTTCAGATTTAATTTGAGGGTAATTACATCCAAATCAAGTGAACGGTGTAGGATTTACAACGGTTTCTATATGTGCCTCCCAATTTTTAAGGGGCCAAAAGTAATGGGACTATCAACTCAAAAGCTATTTCATGGACAGGTGTGGGCTATTCTCTCATTATTTAATTATCAGTTAAGCAGGTAAAAGGTCTGGAGTTGATTCTAGGTGTGACATTTGCATCTGGAATCAGTTGCTGTCGACTCTCAATATGAGATCCAAAGAGCTGTCACTATCAGTGAAGCAAGCCATCATTAGGCTGGAAAATCAAAACAAACCAATCAGAGAGATAGCAAAAACATTAGGTGTGGCCAAATCAACTGTTTGGAACATTCTTAAAAAGAAAGAACGCACCGGAGAGCTCAGCAACACCAAAAGACCCAGAAGACCAAGGAAAACAACTGTGGTGGATGACAGAAGAATTATTTCCCTGGTGAAGAAAAACCCCTTCACAACAGTTGGCCAAATCAAGAACACTCTCCAGGAGGTAGGAGTATATGTGAAGTCTTCTCTTGATTGTTGACTTTGACACAAGAGTGAATATAGAGGGTTCACCACAAGATGCAAACCATTGTTGAGCCACACAAACAGGAAGACCAGATTAGATTTTGCCAAACAACATCTAAAAAAGCCATTACAGTTCTGGAACAACATGCTATGGACAGATGAGACAAAGATCAACTTGTACCAGAGTGATGGGAAGAGAAGAGTATGGAGAAGGAAAGGAACTGCTCATGATCCAAAACATACCACCTCATCAGTGAAGCATGGTGGTGGTAGTGTCATGGCGTGGGCATGTGTGGCTGCCAATGGAACTGGTTCCCTTGTATTTATTGATGATGTGACTGCTGACAAAAGCAGCAGAATGAATTCTGAAGTGTTTCAGGCAATATTATATGCTCATATTCAGTCAAATGCTTCAGAACTCATTGGACAGCCCTTCACAGTGCAGATGGACAATGACCCGAAGCATACTGCAAAAGCAACCAAAGAGTTTTTTAAGGCTAAAAAGTGGAATGTTATGCAATGGCAAAGTCAATCCCCTGACCTGAATCCGATTGAGCATGCATTTCAAAACTGAAGGGAATATGCCCCAAGAACAAGCAGGAACTGAAGACATTTGCAGTAGAGGCCTGGCAGAGCATCAAAAGGGATGAAACCCAGCGCCTGGTGATGTCTATGCGTTCCAGACTTCAGGCTGTAATTGCCTGCAAAGAATTTGCAACAAAGTATTAAAAAGTGAAAGTAATGCTGGCCATACACACTACAATTATCGGGACGATCCGCCCGATATCGGCGGATCGCCACGATAATTGTAGCGTGTGGGGGGGTGACCGAGGGTTAAATATTGCTCGGTCGGGCATGCTGGATTGTCCAGCATGCCCGTCCGATGCGATATTTAGCGGGTAAACTGTCGGCCGCATCGGGCAGTGTATGCCCAGCGCAGCCGACACAGACATTTCCTGTGTTCCTTCCTACGGAAGGAACAGGGAAATGTCTCCGCCCCCGGGGGCGGAGCACGGATGTCGGGCTATACACTGTGAGATTTCTCTCACAGTGTATGCCGGCGACGTCTGCGGCTGGCAGGCTGCCAGATAAAATGTCTGTCAGTCTGACAGACATTTTATCTGGTAGTGTATGCCCAGCATTAGATTTAGGATTGTTTAGTTTGTCCCAGTACTTTTGGCCCCTTAAAAAGTGGGAGGCACATACAGAAACCGTTGTAATTCCTACACCGTTCACCTGATTTGGATGTAATTACCCTCAAATTAAATCTGAAAGTCTGCAGTTAAAGCACATCTTGTTTGTTTCATTTCAAAGCCATTGTGGTGGTGAAGAGAGGCCAAAATATGAAAGTTCTGTCAATGCCCCAATATTTATGCACCTGACTGTATTTATTTGGAATGTCTTAAGCTGGATACACACTAGACAATATGTCATCCGGTCCCGCAGATCGGTGCGACATATCAGGTAAATTGTCTAGTGTGTACCCATGATAAGCACGCTCCCGCGGGTCGCTGACAGGTGTGTATGTACTTGCTGCAAGCCGGGTCCCGTCGTCAGCAATGTCGTGCTGGGAACACATCGCCGTGCGACCAATTGCTAAGCCAATACGCACTTACCAATCTGCCACTTGATGTGTCTGCGCTGACATCACAGCTGTGCGGGCATTTAAATTTGCACGCCCAGTTGAGATGTCAGTCTCCAGCAGTCCTTGCAGCAAGTGTACGGATGGTCGACGGGTTGCCCGTACATACAGCCAGATGCACAATATAACTGCAATATATGTTGGCATTGGTTGTGCTTCTGGCCTGATGAAAATATGTCTGTGAATTACGTCATTCACAGACATATCTTCTGTACCAGGGGTGGATAAAGGGGCGGGCTAACAGGGCCGTCGCCCCAGAGTGTTGCAGCCTAGAAGGGCGCAGGCACAGTCAGCCCGCCCCTCAGTATCTCCTGCGTTTCGCCTCCCCTCCTGAAGTGTGCAGCTGAGCTGATGCCTCTCCTGCTCCATCCCGCCCCCTGCTCTGTCCTGGGCTTGAGCTCCCCTCTTGGTCCTTGCTGCCACTGCTGCCAGCCTCTCCTGCTCCATCCCACTTTTGCTCCCTGCCTGCGGTGTCTGAAACTCTGATGCTCGCTTCCTGTCTGAGCCAATCCAGAGAGCGCAGAGCGCATCAGACATATGAGGAACCGCAGGACAGACCACTGATGAGGTAAGTGAATTGAGTGTGGCATTGGTGTAATGCTGCACTGACTCTTGTTAGTATGTGGGGACAACTGGCATATTTGGGGCCAATTAGAGAACACAGGGCACTGTAACAAAATTTGTAGGTACTGTAATTGGTATAAGATGGCTGGGACACTTGGTAGAGGGAAAGGTGTGTGGGTGACATGTACAGTACGTATGCATTAGCCTATCAATAATGGGTGCAGGGTGTGCGGTGCACATGGGTCCCTGCACACCATGTACCATTATAATTATTATGCTTACCTCTCTGGAGTCCCGTGTCGGCTGCTGCAGACTAAAATCACCGGGAAAATGGCGCTGTGGCTATTTTCCAGGTGAGTTGTGCATGCATATATAGTGTAGGGTATAGAGCAGGGATGGGGAACCTCCTGCCCAGGGACCTTATAAGGAACTCGGTATCATTTGGTCTGGCCCTCAGAGCTTTTTTCTGGTAGCCTCATTTGGCTAGCAGGGTGCCTAGAATGGTACCCTGTAGCCAGAATCTATGCAGCAGTGCTACCTGGAGCATCCTTATGATGTTTCAGACGGTCACACCGCTGCCCTTACAGCTCCCCGGAGCATCCTCAGGATGCTTCAAACCTTGCTGTAATCACTGGCGATTGTGGCCCCGTTCCCATGTGACATCACACGGAGGGGGCGTGGGCTGCACTGGGCCTGCGAATAATGTTATATATATAAAAATGGCCCTCGGCAGAAAAAAGGTTCCCCACTCCTGGCCTAGACCAAGCCCGCAAATAATGTTATATATATATCAAAATGGCCCTTGACAGAAAAAAGGTTCCCCAACCCTCGCCTAGACCAAGCCCGCAAATAATGTTATATATATATATCAAAATGGCCCTCGGCAGAAAAAAGGTTCCCCACCCCTGGTATAGACCATAGTTGCTTACCTTTTGGCTGCCTCCTCCAGCCAGGTCAGCACTGTGGGGGACGGGGCCTGGTGGATGTGGGCGGGCTTTGTGGCGTTAGGCAGGGCTGGGTGGTGGTGGGCGGGTAGTGGGGTGCGGCGATGCAATCGTGTCATTGATGCCCCACCCTCGCTATGAAATGCTGAAATTACCAGCATTATGGAGCGGGGGGGGGGGGGGGTTGAGCAACAATGACATGATTCAGTGCGTACTTCACAGGGAAAGTGGGTGACCGCGGCCAGCTGGCCCTGCCCCGGGATACTTGTCCATCTTTCCGGTTGGCCTGGAGTGCCACAAGATTTTCGAGAGACCCGGCCATTCCTGGAGGGTAGGCAGGTATGGTATAGAGGTGTCTATAATGTAGTGGTGGGTATAGAGGGGTCAGTAATGTAGTGTAAGGTATAGAGGGGTCAGTAATGTAGTGTAGGGTATAGAGGGGTAACTGATGCAGTGTAGTGTATAGACAGGGTTGCCAAGAGCCAGGCGGGCCTGGGTGAATGGGGCATGGCCTAATCGCGGGAGGCGTGGCAACGTCAGAAAAATGAAAAGAAAAATGAAAAAAAAAGAAAACACTGGTGAGGGGGGCTCTGTAAGTCCCTCAGCCCAGCGCATATCCAGGGGGGGCACGATTGGGATGATCGCTCCCACCGACTGCAAGCAGTCTCCCTTTGCAGCCTAGCACACAGCAGCGTGTGCTGGGCTGCTCAGCTAACAGGGAGGAGGGGGACGGCGTCAGACCCGGGCCCCTCCAGCAAGCCTGGGTAATTAGTATCCACCCCCCCCCTCGGCGTCCCTGGGTATAGAAGGGTCAGTAATGTAGAGGTGGATATAGAGGGGTTAGTAAAAATACTGATCCAAGGTACTTAGAACACTATTACTGAAATAAGAAGCAAAATGCAGGAAAAAGTACTCAAATGTCAGAGGTCTGATATGAGTGAACTGCGCCATGCCTTGCACCGCATATCATTATGATTAAACTGAGACGTTCATTTTTTGTATTGGTGATGGTGGTGGGGGCGCCAAAGGAAATTCTCGCCCTGGGCTCCACATTGTCTAGAACCGGCCCTGTTCTGTATACACATACAGATGCACTATGCGATATGTCATTAGTCGGCTGTTTGAACGACAAATACCGCATAGTGTGTCTCCAGCATTAGACAGTGTCAACTGCAATTACAGCTCATGGTTCCAACCTTCACTGACTGTATTATGTTGATACAAAACAAATGATAGTAGTTCAGCCCACAAATAAGAGTGTATATTATGTAAATAATAAATGATTAATATAGAAACACAAATTAAATCCAGTTTGATATGAAAACTGAGTACTCTCAGGCCTCAGAGGCTTCTAGAAATGTGGGCCTGAATATGAGATGACAGTGGTCACTTCAGAATGTATGAGCATCTGTAACAGGAATCAGCCACACACGGGTAAATCTTGCTGCTCCTGGAGCTGTGTACATCAGTGGTGACCAGACCAGTGACCCGGAAACTGTGTAAGCATTGGGACCCTTTTGTGGAATTCTAGGGAACCGGTAACCTAGGGGTCCCAGTGCCAATAACCAGGGTACGTGTCTATCACCTTCTTTGTTTTTATTCTTATTCCCTTGTTGAATGGTAATTATATGTGTACTTACTGTTTGATCAGCTTTCTTTGCAAAGTCCCTTACTTAAGGGTAATTCTGTGTTGTTTTCTTTGGGAATAAATGCTTTTTATACTTATCAACGTAACACTATTTCTTATATGATGTTAAAGAATTTTCCCAGCGCTAGTGTGATCATCCACCCCAATTAAGTCGTTACTGGCTGATCATGACAGTTCTCCAAAATCAGGATTATACTGTGTAAACCGGGTAAATCTGGAAGCAAATGTAATTTATTTTATTGACCACTGAAGACCCAAAAACTATGGTTTATTACTAATTTATTTTACAAAGAGCTTTAACAGAAGGTTGCATGAAAATGTGCACATTTTGCATTATTTAACTATGAACAAAGTTCATGTGTATAACATGAAAATATAAGAAACAAAATTACATAAACTTAAGCTATTATGTGTAAACTCTGGATTCTGTACATGTGCTATATAAATTAAATAACAGCATCCCATTGAGCCCACACAGTCACCAGCAACTGGGTATCATCATCCTGATGGGTTTATTTCTATATGGAAGCCAGGGGCTGCAGTCCTGTTAACCCCATTATTAATATAGCCCTGCATAGGTGGCCAAATTAGGTGATATGTGATAATTTGGCCCTTCATGATGAGTGGATATACTCTTGTACTGTCATTGGGGCCTGTTAGTCTAGTTCAGAGGTTCCCAAACTTTTTTGAATTACAGCACCCTAGAGTATCAGATTCAGCATTGTTTTCACGGCTCCCCTAAACCAAACATTTGTTGTCGAGAAATTCAGAAAAAATGTAGTAAAGTGAAGTAAATTATGCTTACCTGTCATACTTAGGTTCATTTATGTGGTTGTGGACAGGTTTGAGCTTCTGTTTGCCCACATATTTAGATTACATTGACTAAGGAACTTTTTTTGCATACATTTTGGTGTGTTGACCGTCTATTGTTTGGACTGTTGTTATACATTACATTGACCATAAATAATTTGGTTTGGTGCTGGACCAAGACCCGAGGCACCCCTACAAGTGTCCTGAGACACCCCAGGGCCCAAGGCACCCCTACAAGTGTCCTGAGACACCCCAGGGTGCCACGGCGCACAGTTTGGGAACCACTGGTCTAGTTGGAAGACGGCTATTTCCAGCCTGTGTATATGTTCGTTTTATGACTGACTGAATGTAGGAACATGCACAATAATGGTCAAACTGATTGTATATGCTACGATGGCAGGTCCTATACCTAAAATATGGTGCAACGTTACAATCTATAGGGGCGGTATTATAGTATGCTGCACTTTGTCACAGGCATTCCAATGAGTCTGGCAATCCTGTAATCAGCTCAGTAATGGAGCATACACACGGTCAGATGAACGATTTGAACTACGAACGATTTTTTACTGCATTAAAATCATGACTGAAATCGTCTAAAACTGACTGCAAACACATCAGATGTCAGATATCGTTATCTGACCATGGGGAACACGCATCGTTCATCGTTCACACATGCCAGATATGTCAAGGAGCATACACACTAGACGATATGCTCCCTGAGCGATATATCGTCTAGTGCAACCTCGGTCCTCAAGGCACACTAACAGTCCTGGTTTTTGTGATATCCATGTTCCAGCACAGATGGTTAAATCAAAATAACTAAGGTACTAATTAAGTCACCTGTGCTCAACTATGGCTATCCCTAAAACCTGAACTGTTAGTGTGCCTTGAGGGCTGTGGTTGGGAACCCCTGTTCTAGTGTGTCCCTGGCAGGGTGTGCTCAATGTCGTTCATGACATTAAGCACACTCGCTAAACGATATCATTAATGATATTGTTCAGCACCAGGCTCTCTCCCCCATTCCCCAACATGCAGTAACCTGACAACATCGTCAGGTTGGCCTGCATGTTTGCCCGATGAATGATAAAGATGAACGACCTGCAGGAACGCGCATCGTTCGTCGTTCATCATTTAGGTCAAAAAATGGACGATAAAGTGAACAACTGAACGATAACGATATCATTATCATTCACTCGTCCACTTCAATCGCCCAGTGCATACGCACGGTCAGATTTCCCTTCAGATATGAACGATTGAACTATTTTTGAAATCATTATCGTTCAGATCTGAAGAAAAATCTGACCGTGTGTATGCACCATAAGACAATAATGGGTATTTTTCTACTATAATCTATATCTAACACTATACAAGCATTTGTTTCAGGTCTGTACAGGGAGTGTAACCAGGGCGGCAGAGCTAATCCTTGGTGTCGGCAGCCCGGAGATCACACACACTAATTACACATGAACTTGTACGCGGTGCCTACTGCTACTGCTGCCGCCGCTGCCGGGAATCCTCCTTGTGGCGTAGTAGTGACGTCAGGTAGTCACGTGTCCCGCCGCCGCAGCCGCCTCCCTCCTCCGGCCTCCGGAGTGTCAGTGCGGTCCAAGATGGCGGCGACAGAGGTCGGTTGGACGAGTGAGAGCCGGCACTGAGTGCGGGGCGCACAGGCACACGGGCTGCGGGGAGGGAGACGGGAGACAGCACCGAGGGACGGGGAAGGCTCCTGAGTGTCCCTGAGGAAGAGGAGAGAGCGGGCGACACGGAGGAGGACAAGGAGGAGGGCAAGAAGCGCAGGGGGCCGTCCGGGGCCATGTTCTCGGTACTGTCATACGGCAGGTTGGTTGCCAGAGCGGTGCTCGGTGGCCTCTCGCAGACGGATTCCCGGGACTACAGCCTAGTGACTGCCAGCTGCGGCTTCGGGAAAGATGCTAGGAAGGGCATCCTGAAGAAGGGCATGTGCTATGGGGACGACGCGTGCTTCATTGCCCGGCACCGGACGGCAGATGTCCTGGGTGAGTGTGACCCGCCGGGGTGTTCTCCTTCCCGGTATACACGGGAGTGTCCGGTGCACCTGCCCCTGTCTGGGTCACTGTATCACATAATGACTGGCACTGTGACCGTCACTCACCGCTGGAAGTATGTGACCCTTCGCCGCCGCTGCACGGTGTAGGGAGCCCAGGCCGGGGGTACTATAGTGTAACGTCTGTACATCAGCTGTAATAAATTCCCCCTGTAGTGGAGATGTGTGTGACCCTCCACTGAGCCTGCGATCTATGTGCGTCTAACCTGCGTTTCTATCGCTCATGCAGGCGGGCTGCTTCCTCATATGATCTGGAAATCATTATTCAGTGCCAAAATATGAAACCAGTTGTATTGGCAGAAGTCCCATGAGTTTCTATTGCACGGTGTCGCTTGTGACCTTCCGAAAGCGATGCTTTTTGTATACATTACTTCACTTTAGTAGGCCTAAATGCATTGTATCCCCTAATAGTATGATTGTTGCCTATTGAGATGTAGCATACTCTGTGCAGCCACCTGTAAAGGCCCCTACACACTAGACGATATTTTGAACGAACGACAAATCGCCAAGTGTGTAGGCACTATGTGCGCTCCCGCGGTGTCGGCCGTCACATTCTCAGATCTTCCGTACATGCAGTTCAATCTGCCAATCTCGTTAACGATTCCCCACTGATCGTGCAGTGTGTACGCTCTACTGAACGACCAGACGATATGTTTAACATTATATAGTTAACGATGAAACAACTGAACGATGCACAATATATCGTTTGGTTGCACAGTGCGTAGGCACTAGATTGTTTGGTAGTTCAAGGAAAATTGCTGTCAACGTTGCATAGTTTGCAAGTCGTCTAGTGTGTACCAGGCGTAATGCCGCGTATCCACCTGCTGATTTTATTGAAAGTTATCGCTCATTAATCGTGCATGATTCTGGCACTAAAATGTCGGAAATGACCAGCGATGCGTGCTCCCGCTGGTCGTTTCTGACATCAGTCATTGCCCAAACATGCCGGTCAATCTGCCGATAACGACAGATTGGCTATGTGCGGGGATGAGTGAGGGTGCCTGCACTGAACGACATTTCGTTCAGTGTAGGCACTACAGGTGGATCAGGTACTGTCCTTCCAGAGTCGGGTAGTGGATGTGTGGCTTAAGGTTTGCTCGGTCACATACATTTTGTTTTAAATAACTGTTGGGGAAAACATATAAAATGTAGTATTTTCATTATTGAAAAATGTTAATTTCATGTAAATCACAATCTTTACATTATAAAACATAGTCTGTTTCTGCATTTTGACCTAGTGACTTTCAGACATTTTACCCTTGCAGAGGACACAGGACGGGAGCCTGTATACTAACCTCCTATTGGCAAGAAACCTGTATCCCAACCTTACTTCTGGTATAAACCAATCTGAGCAGGATATGTTTCTGTACCAGTTTATAGAACCACTGTTTTCTGGTGTGTGTGTTTGGTTATTACTTTCCTCCTTTAAGAATAACATGTAGTCCTCTGCTAATGCAATATAGAAAATATTTAGTCTTTCATAGTGCTAATAAAGCATGATTAATGATGCCCTTCTTTATCAGGCTGTTATATGTAGAAAACCTTTCAAACAATTCCATATTGAATATATTTTTTTAAATGAGAGTAGAATACAAATCTTGGTAAGGTTACTACTAGATATATGAATTTGTAACTTGCGCCTGGATTTAGCTCATGTCTGATTTTGGTCTATTCTACCTCGCTGAATGCAATGGTTAATTGTCATGGGCAGAATCACAAGCCTTTAATATCTTTTTTTTTTTTTTTTTGTAATTTTAGTAAACTTCCTCGGATGCAATGGTGGACTGAGACAAACAGTAAATTATTGTAGCAAGCCGGGCACTGTCTAAAATACCTAATAGTTATATGAAACAAACTTATGGGTGGATGAGGGGCTAAGATTATTTATATCTATATGTGTATATCTAGGTATGTAGTCAGGAAGCCGGCGGTCGAAATCATGACTGCCGGCTTCCCTACTGTCAAATCCCGGCACGGGATTAATAATGGGCGTCAAAATCCTGACGCCTATCACTATCCACGCTCCGAAATCCCAACGCCCGGCAACAAAGGTAAGCCGGACGGCAGGTATTGACAGCTGTGGGGGGGGGTTAGGTTAGGGGCTCATGGGGGAGGATTTAGGATTAGCCACCCCCGGGAGGGTTAGGCTTAGGGTGTGGGGAGGGGGTTAAGGTTTAGGCACTGACTGGGGGAGGCTAGGCTTAGGCACTAGGGAGAGAGGTTGGAGTTAGGCACCCCTAAAGGAGGGTTGGGGGGGGGGGGGGGGAGAGGGTTAGGGATAGTGAAAAACTTACCTGCCGGAATCTGCTGTTGCCGGTGTTCCGCAGTCGGGATATGAACCCATGCCGATTCCTCTATTAGTGTTCACTCTAGCTCCGGCGGAAGGCAGGGCGCTGGAGCTAGAGAAGGCACTGTCGCGCACCCGAATAGGGTGTGACCATTGGAAAGGGCGTGTCTATAAGACGCGTCACCCTTTTCGTCACTCTTGCGGGCGTGCCCGGCACTTACGGACACCCAAGGGCTGCTGATAGGGAGAATAGATGCCGGGCGTTTGCGCCCGGCGTCTATTCACCGGCGGTGACCGAGTCACAGCACATTTCCCCACCAACGGAACACTGCGACCGCGGGTCAAGACTGCACCCGCAGGCTGTGAGGACAGGGTGCTTTTTGCCCTCCAGGGTCTTGCGAAGGTTTTGCTTTATTTTTTTTCCACTTTTTTGTTGTTGTTAATGTTAAAACCATTTAAATTAGAAGGGGTAATATACAGACTTTACACAGACCACTTCTGACCCTCTAACTAGAGTAGCACATAGGTTTGACATAAAAATTACTAGTTGCAGGACCAAAGCTCATTCATTATGTAGCTGCTTAGTGCTTGATTGGACGATGATGATCAGCCACCTATATGTTAACCTTGTGTTTGGGCTGTGCAAATGCTTTTCAGCAAATGTTGTGTCCACAGCCTCTTTGGAAGTGCCATAGTCACTTGTGAGGCCACTTATAACATTTTGTTTGCATAGCTCAGTTCCAAAACTGGGTACCTCTGATTGGTGGTCCAGTACAAAATAGAATGATTTTTAGTCTGTGGGATAGGCAAACCCAGTGATAATGACTGCCAATCAAAAAATATGTGGACAAAAAAGTGCAGCCCTGTCAACCGCTACATAACTGAATCTAAGGGTAACATATATGCACAATTTACTTAATTTAATTTTTACTGAATTTCCAAAGAACTTTTGGCCCAGGGGTGCTGTGTAAAAATAAATAAATAAATGCTGATACCCTAGGGTGCCGTGATTCGATAAAGTTTGGGAACCACTGGGATAGCTGACAAACTTATTTCGATAATTTAATGCTGTGCTTTTCCATTTGTAGATAATGTGCAGAATTACTTAAATGAATCAGATAATGAGAAATTGCAATTACCCATTCTTAGGGGAGAGGGGTGATTTAATTCCTACTCTGGCATTTTCGCTCCTGAGCTAAGAGCCATTTAATTACTTCCTGTGTTGGCCACTATTTCCCGCAACGATGCCCAGGATTTGCTATGTTAAGGTGCAGCTCCCGGGTTAGTGCTGAGTGCGATGCAGTTGTCAGGATGCTAAATTCCCGGCAAAGAATTGAATCTCACCCTTGTTGGTGTAAATAATCACACTGGGAAAAAATTGTGTCCTACATTCATACAGGTGGATTATTTACTTTCTGCAGATTTAGGGGCTTATGTAGCAAAGCTTGATGTGAGAGATATATGACCAACCAATCTGCTTCTAACTTACATTTTGCAGTTTGTGTTTAAAAAATGATCGGAGCTGATTGGTTGGTGTGATATATATCTCACATCAAGCTTTGATACATATGCCCCTTAGTCTCATTAACAAGTATGGTTCTTGAAGAATGACCTTGAGGCGTCTCTTTTCATATGTAATTTGTGCAGTCACATGGGCTTTTTAAATGCTGATATCTAATTTATCTAGCTATAAATGAATTGAAACTTTCTAAATCCTACAACATTGTAACATTTTGTTTGTTTGTTCTGCAAGGTTACTTCATTTGAGCAGACAGAATGTTTCTGTTGAAGAGCTGTCCCTTTCTGGGGTGTGGAATAATAGATGGAGAGTAAAAATGAGTCATGACAGGGGAAGCATGTTGTGCTGCTGGGTCTAGTGAATTTTTCCACAATTAAGGCCTAAAAAGTTTGATGACTCATGTGCGCATCTAATTCTCCAATTTCATTCTTCCCATAAAAGGGATTCAGCTTGTTTTGTAGACTGATTATGTATATACCTCAAACCAGATGCAGAAACATTAAGCTTAAGTTTGCTAGAGCCTTGTGTTATTCATTTTATAACCTGTTTCAGTGGGGAGCGTGGATATGGAAACGCCAGTCTTTAGAGTAACATGAGTATGCTGCAAGATGCACTTCTACTGTACGCTACCTTTGTTTATCATGATGCATTTTTTGTGTAACCACCTTTTTGTATGCTTAATAGTTTTCTGATGGAGGATAGGAATAAAAAAAATGACAATATAAAATCTGTTTTTTTAAAATCCTGACAGCAGAACAAGTACAGTGTGTATGTATATAATATTAGTTTTATAGTCCCATATTGGTGTGAATTTCCAGTCTTGACAACATCAGTACATCTTATAGTTTATATACAGTTCCTGTTCTGTGTATCTAGGTGTGGAAAGGTGACACGTTACTGGCTTCTTTCCAGATTTCATGCAAGAGCTGTCCAGCTTTCAGATCTGGTAATGCTGAAGGTCATATCAAGGACATCCTAGGTATTTGAATGCCATTTGGCTTTATCATGGCATAAATGGGCTGTTTGTGCAGTGCTCACTCCCACTGGCACCCTCCTTGCACTAATCTACAGGCTGCAACACTTGGCAAATTTAGATCTTGAGAGAGATTACGGTCAGGGTGTTGGGAAAACTGACTAGAAGAGCCTTGTGGCTTTAATAATGAGCTTCCCCAACATGTTGGCGCCCTTGGAGTAAAACTTGCAGTCAGGGAGGAAATAGCAACAACAATTTTATTATTTGTCTTTTAAACAAATATTATCTTGGAAGACTTTTTTAATTGTTTGTACTGATCTTCTCAGTGGTTTGCAAAACTTATATCCCATCACTAATTACTAACCTATCCTGTATGGCACAGATGCATTTTGCATGGCTGACTGCACTCGTACAGTAAAGCACAATATATGTACCTCTCTAATTGATAAATGGTGGCACCCCTTCCTAAAGGTGCCCATCCACTAGAAGACATGAAAACGACTGTACGATTACAATATTGTAATCGTGCAGTCGTTTGTCAGTCTGTGATAAGCCTACAGTGAACTAGCAGTCGTTCAGTGTAGGCACATCAATCATCTGCAAACATGCTGAACCTGGCGTTATCGTCCGGTTGTCCAGCATGGTGTTTGCCCGATGATAGATGTCTAAACGACCAGCAGGAGCATGCATCGCTGGTCGTTTTAGACATTTTTGCAAATGATTTATGAACGATATCGTTATTGTTCAATCGCTCAATTTAATCGTCTGGTGGATGAGCACCTTAAGTTTTGCTTGTCTCCTCTTGTAAAAGCACACATAGATGTAGAGATCATGGATACCTATGGTAACCATGGCTCGCCATTCACTGACAAATGTTAATGTGCCAAATTTACCTTCACTAGATTATTGTAGTTTTACAAGCAGTGGACATCCACTCTGCAGTTCTTGGCCTCTTAAGGATCTATTTATGCAGATACCATTTATGAGGATATTTCCATATATACAGACGCATCACAAAAAGTCAAATTTACTTGTCTGCAGGTTATTTAAACATCTGTTTTTATTATGAAATATGATTTTATTTTAGTTTACACATGTAATTTTCAGTGAAAACCATACGAACTATATTTGTTTGCAAAAACAGGTGTCAGAGTAACAATTTTATGACAAATCTCAGGTAACACAGAGGGGAAACTGAAGACATTGGAAAGAAAGAGTGGAGGAACTTCCTAGTATAAAGGTGCCCGCAGACCTCCCGTTCCGATGATGTCAGATTTCCCTTGAAACTCTCTCGGCAGCTCTGCACACGATATGCTGTCCAATCTTCATCCGATCTCCTGCAGCCAGACTTTTTCACAGTGCATTTGAGTCTAGATCGTCAGATCTGCCCTACAGCACGGCAGATCTGAAGATGCGATGTGCGACCAGCGGGTGCGCGCATCGTGATCATGATCACGATTTGGTAATTTTTTACCCGATCGGTCATTCCAATGTGTCTGAATCGGCCAGATTGGGGAAAAAATCGCTGTGTATGTGGCCAGCTTTAGGTTGGGTTGTAGTAGGTGAATCAATAAACAGAAATGAACAAAGGCTGACAGAAAATGGAGACTCTTAAGCTGGGTACACACCTATACAGTGGTCTGATCTTCCAATTCCCAACCCGTTCGTGGGATATCCTAAAGCTGGCCACACATCTACAGATTATCTGTCCAACCAGCCAACTAGTTGATTGGTTGTAATGAAAATCTGGTAAGGTATGAAAGCAAAAGACAATCAGCAATTTGCTCCCAAACGCCGGAAAATGAACAAAAACTGTTGTTTGAACAAATTGTTTAGTTCAAACATTTAACAAACTTGTCTGATGACCATTTTCATCTGTTTTCTGGCATTTAGGAGCAAATTGTTGATCATCATTTACTCCAATATGTTACCAGATTTTCATTCCAACCAATCAACAAGTTGGCTGGTTGGATGTAAGTTGGTCTAGTGTGTGGCCAGCTTAAGTGTGTGTACACACCTACAAGCATTGTTTATTGGAAGAAAAGTGATTGCATCTGAAGATCTGGTTTTATGGGTGTCCTAATATTCATCAGATGTGATGGTACAATGTCGTACAAACCCGGAAGTGTGTGATTGGTGCAGCACTCCAGGCTCTTACAATAAATCACAATACCGGCATTTAGATTAAAGCAATGTTTCCGTGCCTATTTATTATAACACTGTCATTAGGCTAAATAAACTAACAATAAATCTCACCTCATGTGCCTCCATCACTAACACTTCGTGAACGACAAATCCGGAAGTGGGGACCACTCACCCAGTCCAATGGCGCCTCCATGACAAAACCTCACCATGATAACTGTGCTGGCACCCGGCCACATTGTTCATTACCCAGAGATCCGTAAAAAAAATATATATATATATATATGTGTGTGTGTGTTTACATACGGAAAATATTATATATGTACATAACGGGCTCGATTCAATTGAGCGCGATGTAAATAGCGCCGGGAGATAGCTCCCGGAGCTGTTCAATCCATCGCGATGTTAGGTCGGGGAAGGCTCGTTCTCGCGCCTTAAACAGGGTTTTTAGGTGCGAGAACGGGCATTCCCCGACCTAACTTCCCGGTGCGATGCTGTTTTCCAGGAGCGAAGGGCAGAAAACAGACTTGCGCAGGGACTTTTGTCGCATTTCTGCTCGCATGCGAGCAGAAATCCTTATTCGGGTTAGCTGCGCGGTGTATTGAATAGCTCCGGGAACTGATTCCTGGCGCTATACACATCGCATAGAATAGAATCGTGCCCATTGATTTTTTTAATGATCAAATAATGTAAAGAACTATTTAACCCTTCTTCAGTATGATTTTATTAACAAAACAAATCTGCCATATTTGTCAATAAAATTATAGTCTGGTCTAAATGGCTGTTTACATACATTTTGATAATTGAGAAAAGTAAATAAAAATTAGTCTTGTTAGTGAGGAGGTGCATCTCCAATGACGATGGCTTTAGCTGCGCTATTAAGATGTTTAAACAGCGACTTTTTATTGCAGGATATCCAGTGATCTTATTAAAGAGCCAGAAGGAAGGGTCTACAGTTAAACCTTCTTGAATCATGGCGCCCTAGAGTATCAACTTTTTTTTTTTTTTTTTCATGGCGCCCCTAAGCCAATAGATGCTAACTGAGAAATTCAAGAAAAGTTATTTAAATTAAGTAAATTGTACTGGTGGTGTATGAGTCCCAGCAAGCCTGCCCCGGCATGACAGCACTTGTAGTACCAAAAGTGCCAACATGCCTAGACATTATGGGCCCGTTGGCACCTGTAATCCACCTGTAAAGAAAATATTAAAATAAAGACAGGACACTGCTTTAATACATTTATTAAAGAGAAAAAAAAAAAAACTCTCGTAACGGCTGCCACCTCCCCCAGGACATCTGGCGTCTCTCAGCTTCAATCTTCAGGAGCTCTTCTCTGCTCCTTCCCCGCTGCTAGACTCGCGCTGGCTAATTTCAGCTAGCCCCAGGGGCTGGGTGATGATGTGGCTCGCCACAATTGGCTTGCTGCGACCATCTTAAATAGACGCTGCAAGCAGTGATTGACTTGCTTACAGCGCCATTTTTTTAAATGGGCTGTGACACCATTGCCACTACTACTGAACCCACAGCCAAACTCTGCAGTAATAGTTTACAGGACCTTCCACCTTGCCCGTGTCCTCCGCCGGGTCCCGTTCCATTGGCCGACGGTGTCGGGATCCCTCTGGATCCAGGCCCACCGCCACGCCAGGGGCCTCTGACGGACTCTGCTACACAACTGTAGCAGTTGATAACCCTCTGGGAATCAGTCGCCAGCTCTGGTCTCAACAGTGTACACACTTCAGTGTTTATCGGTGGCTGAGTCTCCTGATATTTTAAGCAGGCTTAAATATCTTTTGACCAAGAAGAAATCCTTCGATAGCTCAGCTGGTAGAGCGGAGGACTGTAGAGGAGAAAAAGCTTTTGACCAAGAATGGTTAAAAGCAGAGGTCAGTGAAAGGTACAAAGTTTGACCAACTGTTTGGTTGGGGGTCGGATTGACTGCAGATTGGACAAGTGTGCACCCATCTCGATGTCTTTTTTTTTTTTCCCCTGAATATATCCCATCGGCCTTGCTGCACGTCGGATGCGATATATTACACAGATATGTCGTCCACGTATTGTGTGTACTGACGACCAAAAGTCCACACAATATGTCGGACGCAGGAAACTTTGAAACGTCTTCATACACCCTGCAGCTGTCAAAACAAAGCACCAGAGCAGAGAGCGACACCCCAGGCAGGAAAGAGGAACAGGTGCTCCATAATGCTGGAAAAAGCATTGTTCGTCACTAAACTGTTCTTGGATGGTTGGGAGGAGTTGGAGGATGTTTTGGTACCATTCTTTATTCATGGCTGTGTTCTTAGGTAAAATTGTGAGTGATACCACTCCCTTCACTGAGAAGCAACCCCACACATGAATGGTCTTGGGATGCTTTAATGTTGGCATGACACAGGACGAAGACTTTTGGAGGATGGCCTGGTGTCAAGGGCAGCAAGAAGCCACTTATCTCCAGGAAAAACATCAGGGACAGACTGATATTCGGCAAAAGGTACAGGGATTGGACTGCTGAGGACTGGGGTAAAGTAATTTTCTCTAATGAATCCCCATTTAGATTGTTTGGGGCATCTGGAAAAACGCTTGTCTGGAAAAGGAAAGGTGAGCGCTACCATCAGTCCTGTGTCATGCCAACAGTAAAGCATCCTGAGACCATTCATGTGTGGGGTTGCTTCTCAGCCAAGGGAGTGGGATCATTCACAATTTTGCCTAAGAACACAGCCATGAATAAAGAATGGTACCAAAACATCCTCCAAGAGCAACTTCTCCCAACCATCCAAGAACAGTTTGGTGATTAACAATGCCTTTTTTAGCATGATGGAGCACCTTGCCATAAGGCAAAAGTGATAACTAAGTGGCTCGGGGAACAAAACATCGAAATTTTGAGTCCATGGCCAGGAAACTCCCCAGACCTTAATCCCATTGAGAACTTGCAGTCAATCCTCAAGAGGCGGGGGGGACAAACAAAAACCCACAAATTCTGACAAACTCCAAGCATTGATTAGGCAAGAATGGGCGGCCATCAGTCAGTATGTGGCCCAAAAGTTGATTGACAGCATGCCAGGGCGACTTGCAGAGGTCTTGAAAGAGAAGGGTCAACACTGCAAATATTGATTCTTTGCATAAACTTAATGTAATTGTCAATAAAAGCCTTTGACACATATGAAATGCTTGTAATTTTACTTCAGTATACCATAGTAACATCTGACAAAATGGTATAAAAACACTGAAGCAGCAAACTTTGAAATCTAATACTTGTGTCGTTCTCTCAACTTTTGGCCATGGCTGTACATCCTGGCAGCCTGCAAAATGAACTAATCTTTAACTTACCTCTTGGCTAATCACACATGTTTTACTTTCATCTTGTGAAAGTCACCTGAAGGTTATTTCAGGTGCAATAAAGTTTAAAAACATTCTTCCCAACCAATCAAAAGCTGGTATGTGCTTGTACTGGTCTGCCAAATTTATCCATTACCCAAAGTACTCAGCTGTAGGTTTTCCCATTTTTATGTAGAACATTACTGTAGTTGGTGGGTGTGAGCACAGGGAGAATACTGAGTTCCAGAAAGAACATCGTGCTGGCAGCTGAGTGTGTATTTAGAATTTTTTTTTTCAAAGTTCCACCATCACATATTTCCGTATTAACCATATGTCTTGTGTCAGGCAAAGAGAAAAAGTTCCAGTAAAAATTGTGAGTACAGCCAGGGCTAATGTTAGGGATAAATGGTGTACACATTTAGGAATTACTCCCATTGAGAAAAACAGTTGTCCTTAATTGTCAATATTTGAAATCTGTTTTTCAGTGGATACCAGCAACCAATGAGTTATATATACATGTTTACTGTTACAAATATAGCGGTACATACATCAAGCATTAACAACCCTTTCTTTTCTGCATTTTGCCAAAAAAAAATAAGGGTTTATTAGAACTTCTCTAAACTGTATTAAGGTTGGCCATGAAGAAATCTGGTTATTCCAGCGGTGCGTTCAGCTTGTATACAAAATGCCACCGCAATAGCTGGAGTATTATGGGACACTTACAAAGTTTACTGCTGCCGGCCCGTGCTTCCTTGCACATGCGCTGTCAGACTCCAGATTGAGATTGTGTTTTGCGAGATCTTATCTATGTTTGATAATATTTTGTTACTGATCATTATCAGACGCCTCAACACAGACAGGCGACTGGCTTGAGCATGCATGTGTTAATGTAATATAATTGGCGGAGAGAGGGGTCAAACTGTAGGTCAACCAGAATGTGCTAAAATGCATTGTTTTGTGAGGATGTATGGAAGCCCAAGATTCTTGCCCTAGCTACCCGGGTCCTGGCATGATGTAAAAGGGCTAACAGGAGTTGTGTGTCCCAGTATCTCGACCCTGTTCAAGATCAGGGTTATACCCAGGACTGATCCAGCTTGGCTGCAATGTGAAAGGTGCGACACAGGTCATGCCTAAAATGAGCTGATTGGCGGTTATGGAGCGCTGGGAGATGTCATGTCTCAGCGGCAGTGCAGGCAGCATAGTGTTGTGGCAGGATACTGAGGAGAGGGGGAGGAGGAGACAAGGAGACAGTCACCACCCACTTTTCATAACCTCATCTTTGTGTTCCAAAAGAAAAAGTCCATTTCTTAAGACACACAGTTTTGTCGGGCTGACTAGCAAATAGGCTGGGTCGTAGGTGAAGTGTGAAACAACAGTGTTGAAAAACCCGGGTCGGCCCCGGGGCATTGGTCTGAAAGCTGTTTTATTGACTATGAATACAACTACTCCCTCATATCTAATTTCATATTACAGTCTCCCTGAATGTTGGCACAAAAACAACTGAAGCTGTCTTTATATTTGTTCTTTATTTTCATTTCTGGCCTGAGGATAGGGTGTTATCCGCTCTTGTGATTAGTCATTTCAGTGTGTTTGTGTTACTGTCTAACCTCTAGCGCTAGCTCTTCCCAATACTGCTACAAGGATGCTGAGCTGCTAGAATGCCCTGATTTGTAGTTGGATACATAGGCTTCTGTTGAGTGTAAACCCCCACAGCTTTAGAGCAGTATTCATTGATCCTGCAGCTTTTACTTTATTTATTTGGCAGGCGCTACATAGCATTACCTACATTACACAGTGCTTTACAGACCATATTCAGTCGTTCACAATCATCCCTGTCCCAGGGGAGCTTGAAACGGTATACAATCGGGAAACCGGCTGCCTTAATACCGACAGCCGGCTTCCCGACTGTCATATCCTGGCGAGGGTGAACTGCTGGGCGTCTAGATGTAGACGCCTGACATTTCCCCGATGGCGGGACAACGGCGCCCGACATCCCGATCGAAGGGATGCAGGGCGCTGCGAGCGGACCGCCGCAGCGGGGAGGGTTAGGTTTAGGGCACCCGGGGGGGACTTGGCACACCCCCGGGAGGGTTAGGTTTAGGCTAGGGGGAGGGAGGGTTAGGGTTAGGCACCCTAAGGAGGGTTAGGTTAGTTTATACTTACCTCAGCGACGATCAGGATTTCCAGCGCTGTTGGGCTTCCGCTGCCGGGAACTCTGCTTTTGTCGGCCAGGGGCTTCCGGGAATCATACCAATTCCCTTGAAACCTATATTCTATGCAACATGGACACAACAGATTCACTTTGTCATAAGTTTTGGAGTGTCTGAGGAAACTGAAGTACCTAGCGGAAACCCATACAAACGCAGGGAGAATATACAAACTCTACACACACTAAAGACATGGTAGTACTTGAATCTGGGACCCCCGTGCTGTAACAGCATGCAAACCACTAATATTTTGCAGCTTGTTTTAAATAGGCCTCTGGTGGCTATAATGCTTAGTGGTGTGTATGAACAAATGTAATTCATTCATATGTATATATTAGTAATGGCTAGAAGATTTGTACAGATAGGCCATTGTACGTAGATGGGGTTTGCTAATTCGTAAACACCAATTTAATCAACAATAGTTCTTTTCTACTTCAGGGTCCATAGGGGGTCCACAGGGTTGACCTTGGGGGTATAGGTTGGGAACCAAATCCGGGCACCACACAGTTAAAGCTTTTAGCTCCCAGGATGCACTTGGGTCCACTCTCCCTATAACCCCACCCCCCAGCCAGAGGCACCTCAGTTTAAGTTGGTGCCCGGCCGGAGTTGGGTCACCGTTACTGCAGGGGGGCTGCTTAGCAGCCCCTAAGCTTAAAAGAGTTTTATTTTATTATTTTTTACTACTCTTCAGAGCGGCAGCATCAGACTGTCCAATGGACGTCTGAGCTGCCGCTCCTACACCCCGCCGGCGCTGCGACGCCAGTACAGATCTGGGGATCGCAGCGGGACCCCAGAGTCTGTACTAGCCGGGCTCTGGAGGAATCCCTGGGCTGCTGCCGGATCGATGGGGACAGGTAAGTCGCGTGGTCACCGCTTGCGGTGATCCACGTGTGAATATGCAGCCTTATGCCTCCGGTCTCTGGGGACAGACCGGAGGCGCTAGCGGTGGCGGCGGGCTCCCCCTCCATGGAGGCATACCCCGCGTGTCCACAGCCCACCAGGGATTATAGCGGCAACGGGAGCCGGCATCCCGGGGGGTTAATTGCTAGCCAGGGAGGAAGCCTTCCCTGTCTAGCGGCTCCTCCCCTCAGCTCAGCGCGCCTTTCAATAATACAGTCTGGCGTCGCTGAGCTGCTTCCTCCGCGGGCCACGCTTCTTCTGAGGTCTCCAGTGGCCATTTTCTCTCTGTGGTGCTGCAGAACTCTTAGGATGTCAGTGAGCCCAGTCCCCCTGCGTACCTGGCCATTTTGGGTGAGTGTACACAGCGCTATAGCCTTCCCAGACACTGAATCTGGGCAGTTGAATGTAGCGACATTGTGCAGTATATTATATGTCATGCTTATGTATGTATATATATTTTTCTGCATTGTATGTGACTTATGCTAGTGCTGACTGTCTGCTTTTTCTCTCACCTGTCAGTGTATATCTATCCCTTTTCTTTATCTGCCCTAATACAGGTGTACCTGGGGTGGTTCTGAGACCTCACATATATATATTTGTTAATATCTGTGAGGTTTGTCACATACTGTTGCGTGCTGCACGTTGCCATATTTTAGATGGAACTGTGAGTTGCATACGCTGATAATGGGTCCCTGCAGCTAATCTTAGCGTCAGTCAGGACCGGTATGGCGCTGCTTAATATTTCCGTCAAGATAGTCAGATATATCTGACCAGGAGATTGCACACGATACTGCACCCATTATTGCTATCCTGCAAGTCATAGCCTGCAGGAATTAGTGCGGAGGATTTTAACTCAGAAAGGTTTATGTATGCGGCACCATCTGGTGCGGGGCCCCTTGCACGACCCCTTTAAAGGGCGGTTTATTTCTCAGGATCCTCTCCTTTGAGGATCGCCGGGCGGGCCCCATTGTCGTCACTCGCTTGGAGTTACTTCACCATACTGCCCTTTTGAACTCGGGGTATCTCGCAATTTCTTGCAATTTACCCCTATGCAACAGACTGTCGCTCCCCGCCGGGGTTTTTCACAGTACATGAATTACCTGGTGGATGTCGTTTTATAGAAATACTAATTGGCGTGATATACGCCCTGTGGTTACTGACCAGTGGCTCTGCCGTGAACTGGATGGTATATTCGGCTCTTTCCCTCTCACATGGGGGGAGCCGATTTCAAGTATTATTATCCCTGCTTTGGGGCTGGTAGCCAGGTTCATTCTGGATATAGAGAATGTCGATCCTGCACCTGTATCATACATCTCCCGTTTTCTGCCCAGCGGGTGGATCTCATAGCGGGAGTCTGGCTGTCGCCAGATACGAGGAGTCACAAAGGCCTCCTGTTTCCTATTCCCTAAGGGTCCTCACAAGTAATGGAAATCCCCTTCTGGGATGGATTTGTATGTTAATCATCGGGTTACAGGCATTAATACGCCTCCCATCCCGGCCTGGACGGATTTTACGGATCAGTAGGTGGTAACTTTGCCTGAAATCAATGTACTCGTTTTCAGGGCCTGTTGCCCGTCCTACCATGGCCATCGCATGGTGATGCTTTTGTGACGTTTTTCCCCTCCAACACGTCCTGAGGTTCAAATATCTTTTGCCGCTCACATAAAATATGCAGTGGTCATATGTGGGATTACCTCATGGGATGCCGGTCTTCTAACTTTCAGGGTTTCGGCGGCGTCTGTATCCGCCGCAGTACCCTATGGCTGCGTTATGGGAAAGCAGAGGTGCACACTCCTTCCATGGGGAAGATCTTGTTTGGTCCTGACCTTGACAAGATCGTTGCATCATTGGCAGTATCACTAATGGGGAGATACCGTCTTTAGCTACTCCCACTACATTCGGACTAACTCTGTTAAGTCTTTTTGTCCTCAGGGTCAGCCTAAAGGCCTGTTTTTTCCTAGGCTGTCGGCCTCCATGGGGGCCACCATATCCAGTACCGAGCAGTCCTGGACTTCCGGACGACCCTGTTTCTACACCTGAGGATATACCCTCAGCCTGACGGGACAGGTCTACATCTGGGGAATTTCCAGAATGAGGTACTGATTCTCAACGGCCTCTCATTGCTCAGGCAGCCTCCTCACAGGCATTGTTACACGGGCCCTTCTTCAGACCTGATCAGGGCCTTACAATCCCAGAAAGCTATACAGTCTTTGTGGTAAGCAGAGCTATTTCGGCCAACCTCACTATCTCAGTGAGGGACTGGTTGTTCTACTTTCTTTCTGGGGCGGTGACCGACTGGTCCTCATTTGCCTATACTCTGTCTCAAATCCCTGAATCAGATTCCAACGGTGCCTGGACTCAGGTGGAATCGTCCATGCTCCATCATCCGACGTTTGGAACCTGGGGATTTTAGGGTATATCTGAGTATTCAGGATACGTACCTACGGGTACGTACAGAGCCATCTCATCAGCATGGGTTCAGGTTTGCTGTGCCACAGCAACACTTGTAAGTTTCGGGCTCTGCCTTTTGGGACTGTCCTCAACTCCACCGGGGTTTACCAGCCTTATGGATTTTCTGACAGTTCACCTGTTCAGGGTATCCGAATGCTCCTTTCTCTGGACGGTCTCCTGCTTTTAGCAGGATCACCAAGGTACTTTACCGCCAGGTCAGGATAACCGTGGCTTCTTCTCGGCACAGATAATTAGTCAACGGAGAAAAAGTCCTCCCTACATCCCTCACAGGGTTTTCTTCATCTGGGAGCACTGCTGGATTCTCAGACTCTGAGAATTTTTCTGGCGTAAGACAAGATCTCCACTCTTCAACTTGGAGTGTGCGGATATCTACGCATTCGACATATGTCATTACTCTTTGTGATGCGCGGTCTACCAGAGTGTCTACCTTTTGGTAGGGTGGAATGTGCTCAGTTCCATTCCAGGCCTTGCCATAATTGACTCCCCTCCAGATGGATCGAGTTTTTCCCATCGGATCGCTGTTCGAACGATGATACTTTCTCCGGAGGCGAGTTGGTCTCTGTCCGGGTGGCTATGGCCATCTCGTCCAGGGTGCTCTTTGCTACAGACAGTGTCTGGTCCGCATTCGTTTCGGGGCAGTTGGACGTCTGTCGTTTCTGTCCTGCCACTTAACTTGTTGATACTTTAGGCTGTCTTGGACCTTCACTCTGGCCTAACCCATATGTCACGGTAAACCTGAATAGGTTCAGTCCGACAGTGTCACAACAGTGACTTCCATCTAGGCAACACTGGTAGTTGGGTGGCAATGTCAGGTATGTCATCCATTCTGACATAGTCCAAGGGTCTTCTCCTGGCCAACTCTGCAGTGTTTATTCCCGGAGCTCTCCATTGGGAAGCGGGCTTCCTCAGCCGTTGCGACGTGCATCCCAGGGACTAGTCTCTTCTCCAAGAGAGGTTTCAACTCCTGGTGAGCAGAGGGGGCCTCCCTGAGGGGATTGATCCTCATGGCCTTCTGACTTGATCACACATTACCGGTGTTACAGTCCAGCTCCAGGAGTACTGAAGCTACCTTCAGTGACTCTTTGTCAGTGAAGTGGTCCTTCCACTTTGTGTACCTGTGTCCTCCGGTCTCCCTTCTTCCTCGAGATCTTCGGAAGTTTAATTCGAGACGGAGGGGCTTTCCTTCTGGGGGCTCCAGTTCGTCCCAGACATCACTGGTACTAAGATTTTCGGAGTCTCCTCATCGATACTCCGTTCCTACTGCTTCACTATCTGGACCTGTTGTCTCAGGGTCCTTGTTTTTCCCTGGACCTGGATCGTTTGTCTTTGACTGCGCCCCTACTGTGGTCCTAGGGCTTCCCTGGCTCTGTCTTCATTGAGATGTTTAGAGCAGATAGGCCAGACTTTGCTGGGATCTGCCACAGACTGTGGCATACATAATTCTTATGGTATCGTACCTGTCGATACGATCCTCCGGTGTCCAGGATTTTCAGATATTCTGGCATTCCTTCCGGCTGGCTTGGGTTTCACCCTTCGCCTGGCCTTCCTGACAGTGCGGATCTCTACACTGTCGGTATGGTTAAGATATGGAATTGCTCCGCTCTGGTATCCAGTTCATCCTTTGGAGTGTTTTCTGGATTATGCCTCCACTTGTCCTCCCTAGGGACTCCTGGGGAGTTAGTAGTGGTTCTTTGTTCCGTCCGGGGACAGTCAATGGAACCGCTGGTTGTGATAGCCATTACATGGTCTATTGTTTAAGCTCTCTCTCTCTCAGGGTGTTTAAATCAACCAGGAGAGTGTCTGAATTGGGAGCGTTCTCATGTGGCTCCCTCTTATGGAGGGCATCATGTCAGGGTGTGAGTTGCTCTCGCCCTGTATTTCTTCTTAGAGTGGTTTTTAGGTTCCATATTATTCTGGAACTTATGGTACGGCCATTCAGTCCCCAGTCTTCTCGGCTGGTGTGGCCTCATTGACTGTGGTCCGGCCTCTTTGGCTTTATATGATCCGTTCAAGTTCCTTATGGTAATCGGACTCCTTATTGGTGGTCTGCGGTTTCTGGTTTTCACAGGAAACGATGGCCGGCGTATAATGAAATGTTGGCTGGATGGCCTCGTATGTCTTCCTCAGGGGCCTACCCATAGGTAGGCATTTCTGTCGTTGAGGCTTGTTTTTTCTCGGGCCATGTAACCCTCGTGGGCGGCTCGTTGTGGCGCCTCGGCTGTTTTGCCTTACTAGGTGTCCACGTGGTCTTCTGTCCAAACCTTTTTTTAAGGTTCTAGGCATTGGTTTCCTTTGCCTCTCAGGATGCTTCCTTTTTGGCGACGGATTCTCCTCTCAGCACAGGAGCGTCCCCACCCTTGGTTGAACTGCTTTGGGACATCCCCAAGGTCAACCCTGTGGACCCCCTATGGACCCTGAAGTAGAAAACAAGAGATATGGTAAGAACTTACCTTTGTTATCTCTGTTTCTACGAAGTCCATAGGGTCCACAGGGCGCCCACCCTGACGCACCTGGCTTCATATGGGCTGTGTTACTGGTCACCGGTTTCCCGTCTCCTTTTCTGTGAGTATGGTTCTAGAGTGTTCCAGTTTTCTCTCTCTTTTTCTCTCCTCCTCCGGCCTTTGGCTACTTACAAACTGAGGTGCCTCTGGCTGGGGGGTGGGGTTATAGGGAGAGTGGACCCAAGTGCATCCTGGGAGCTAAAAGCTTTAACTGCGTGGTGCCCGGATTTGGTTCCCAACCTATACCCCCAAGGTCAACCCTGTGGACCCTATGGACTTCGTAGAAACAGAGATAACAAAGGTAAGTTCTTACCATATCTCTTGTTATTTCTGTATTTTAGGCTTCAACTGTTCCCCACACCTACATTGTAAGCTCATATTGCAAGCCATTTTTACCTTCTGCTTCAAAGGGCGGAATTCAGTTGTTTTCGTTGCCCGGATCTCCCGTCTAAAGTGATGGGAGATCACGGGCCGCTATTCAATTGTTCCAGCTTTTCGCCAAAATAGCCGTTTGGGCGCCCAAACAGGTCACTTTTTGCCGATTTCAGCTCGCACCCCGCTGGGGCTGCGAGCTGAAATGGAGCGCTGCCAGCTGATCGCGCCCTACAGGAGCAACAATTGAATAGCTCCGTCGGGCGCAATGGGGGCTGGAAACAATTGAATTCCACCCAATGGGCTCGATTCAATTGAACGCAAATTAAATGGCGCCGGGAGGGAACTCCACGGAGCTATTCAGTTCAGCGCGCTGTTATGAATTTCTTCTCGCACCCCTCCAGGGGTGTGAGCACAAATCCGATAAAAGTACAGGCGCAATGCTGTTTTCTGCCCTTAGTGCCGCGGAAACATCATCGAGCTGGGCAGTTGAGCCGGAGAATGCCCATTCTCACGACTAAACACCTTGTTTAAGGCGCGGGGTCGCGGGCATTCTCCAACCTAACAGAGCGCTGAATTGAATAGTTTCGGGAGCTTCCTTCCAGTGCTATTTAATTTGCGTTCAATTGAATCGAGCCCAAAGTGTTATTTATCATGATCCCCCTCAATTTATCTACTTGCATAATATGTTGGTGCTTTATAAGTAAATCATGATAATTTGTAGTCTTGTCGGAGTTGAGCAAGATTAGAGTGGACCAGTTACCTGAGGGGGCAAGGATATTTCTTTTGATAGATTTAGCAATGGATTGATTTAGTGTGTGTGTGTGTGTGTGTGTGTATATATGTATATATATATATATATATATATATATCAGACCCACACTGCAGCACATCCAGTATGCTAAGTAGCATATTAGACTAGTGTTATATTCCCATTGGTTCCCCCCCCCCCCACACACACACACACACACACACACACTTCAGCTTTGTTGGAGGTAGCTGGGTACACACTAGACTATACATTGGACGATTTGTCCTTTTAAGGCGAATTTGGAGCAATAAATTGTCCAGTGTGTACGCACTCCCATGTGTCGTTGGTCGTATCTTCAGGCCAGTCTGAAGATTTGGCAGACAACGCCATGCTTCTGGATGCGACGGAGCAACGACATATCGGGTTGTCGTACACCAGATCGTGCAGAGTGTATGGACCGCCCGATATATAGTGCCATTGCTGGGCACACACATAGCCTATTGTGTGCCCAGCATAAGACTGATGCTGAAAAATGTTGACTCCTATTATACTGGCAACCTAATAAGTCAACTAGAGCTATCACTTTCATTGTGGGAAAATGCCTTCCTATCATGCTGTCTAGCACTTCATCTGTGTACATTTGTTCTTATTTTTGGAAAGTGATAAAAACAAAGACCATTTAAATTAATAAAGCCACATACTGGCTCCTGTGCTGATCTGTCCACTATAAGGATCTCACAAAGGCAAAGGTCATATGGACATTTTAAAACCATGTTCTTTTCCAGTCACAAAAGGCACAATGCTCAGCAGCATCCATAGTTACACACAAGTGAAGGGAGATCTTGTTATCCCTGTGACAGGGAAGGCTTCTCGGATGTTTCACAGCTCTTCACACAACACCCATGATTACCACTCAATCCTATACTGTAGGGACAACGGATGTGTTTGTGGCTAATGGTTTTGTTAGCTCTAAAGCACAACAAGTAAAGTATTGACCATAAGGGCAGCATGTAAATGGCATTTCCCAGAGGTCTACTCTCCTGGGAAGTAGGGATTTGCTTTAATATTGACCTTCATAACTACCACACAGTTCTCCCAAAGTTAAATTAACATTTTATTAAAATAGATTTCTTTTTAGCCATTACAAATATATAAGGCATTCAGAAATAAAGAAATTTTATTTAAATTTTGTATTTTCTTGGGTTAGATGAGACCGAATGTATGTGGGACTATGTTACAAATCTGGCATTTAGAAAGCAGGTTTTCATTAATTCTTTAGACATTTTTATTAATTACTGATGCATGACATCAAAAGAAACAAACAGAAGTTAGTGCAATGTAAATGCTGGGCACCGTTTCATTGTGTGCGCATTGCCAGTGTGTACAGACGATATGTCTGTGAACGGCGTCTTAAATGGACATCACATCGTTCTGTGTGTATGGTCAGTCACATGACCACCTGTACACTTGCTGCACAAGTCACAGGGGAGAGGGCGCGACGCGGCCCTGGACGTATATATCTTCAGATGGCAATGATAGTTGTTCAGTGTGTATGAACAACAATCATCAGCAGATTTCTTTCAGGTGTATACCCAGCTTAACTGTGCTGCACTGTCCAAAAACAATGACCATGGCTTGAGTGGGAGAACCATTGTTTAAAAGATGCATTAATCATTAATGTAAAATATTGCTTACCTGCACTGTAATGATCTGGGTGGATTCTGTGATATTTGATGTGGATGAGTAATTCTATCCTTGCTCCTGAGGAGACAAAACATTGGGGTCCATCTTATTTGCAGGGCGAGTAAGTGTGGCTATCTGCCGCACTTACGGTACCTCTAGGACTTCCTGATTTTTCTATAGGGATGCGTACCAAAATTTGCAAGAACAGGCCGCGAGGGAGGCTTGCTCCGGTTCTGATGCTTTCTATGTCAATGCAACAACTACTCGCCCCCCCCCCCCCTCGCTGATAGTAGGAATGCCCTAAAGCAGTGCTTCCCAAACCTTTTTGAATCACTGCATCCTAGAGTATCAGCTTTGTTTTCACGGCACCGCTAAGCCAAGAGTTTTATTTTCAAATTCAGATTTTTATTTTTTTTCTGATATAGTAAAGTGAATTAAATTGTGCATACCGGTCATCCTTAGGTTCAGTTATGTGGTGGGGGACAGGTTTGCACTTCTGTTTGTCCTCATATTTACATTACATTGACTATAAGTAATTTGATTTGGTGCTGGACCAACAACCTGAGGCACCCCTGCAAGTATCCTTAGGCACCCCAGGGTGCCACAGCGCACTGTTTGGGAACCACTGCCCTAAAGTGTTGTATATTTACACCTTTCAGTGTTTATGTGACGTCATGCAACCTCCTCCCCAACCAGTGAGGTCATTGTGCTGGCTGCTGCAAACGTCTGAGTGAAGTGAGCCCACCTGACCACTGCAGTCATTGTGTTGTCCATAGACGCCTTGCTGTGTTTTGTGTCTAATGTTGGCCTCCCCTGACCCAGCAGTCATTGTAAACATTTATTTTGTAAGAATATTCACACACAGATGCAATTTGTGCTTTTTGTGATTTGGATGGTGTAATGCTCGGTTCACACTTAACGATGTGTACCCAGCCGATGTGTCGTGCAGCGGTGCATACTCTTGCCCTTGCGGGGATCGATAGCATGACAGTGGGGGCCATGCTGCATCCGGCAGCATGGCCCCCACTGATTATATCGCCCGTCGGACCTTCATGCTGCTTCGGGCGCTGTTGCGTGGGAGCTCACCTAGTCAGCGACTTGGTGGGTATTCAATGCCCGATGTGGACAATATCTTGTCCAATCCGCTAGAGCGGATGACATTAGTCTCTTTTGTGCCTGGCTTAAGTTACGTTTAGCCACTAATGATTAGTGTTCCTTCGTTGTTGCCAGCTGACGTCACTGTTGGGGGCAGCCCCCTCGACGTCATGCCCCCAAAAGTGACAAGCCTGCTGCGTAATTAATAAGGCTGTGCACAGCACCTACAGAGGTGCTGAGCTTCCCGAAGCTGTTCCTTTTAGTAAATACATGCTATGCGCACAGCATCTATTTACGCGACGGTAGAATGGCAGTGCCCAGGTTGTTTTAACACTGTGCTACTAAAAAGGGCAGGGTGAATTTTTCCCTTTAAAATCGGGCAGGTCGTGGCGCCCTGCTAAAACAGCCTAACGCGAACACTAATAATGAATATTGACAGATTGCATAACACCAGACATGAAGCTTCTTCATTTTATGCTTTTATTGAATTAAATTATTACTTTACTGAAGTCTTAAAACCCATACTATGGTGCAGGTCATTAGTCACTCTACTCATGTAAAACTGTTCAGTGGGAGGTATCCACTTGCCGATTGAAAGATTAACAATATCGTTATTATTCAATCACTCATTAATCGTGAACAAATCATGCATGAAAATGCAGCGATGCGGGCTCCCGCTGGTCTTTTCCGACATCAATCATTGCCTGAACATGTTGGTCAGTCTGCCAATAACGACAGATTGGCCATGTTCAGGGATGAGGGAGGGAGCCTGCACTGAACGACATATCGTTCAGTGTAGGCACTGCAGGGGAAGAGGAACGACTGTACGATTACAATGTTGTATCGTACTGTCGTTACCCTGATCTGCTAGTGGATACGCACCTTTAATCTGCTATGACCTGGAAACACCCACTCAGTATGCATAAAGATTATAGATTGGTCTTGTGTTTATACACACACTCTATAGAAGGTACAATGCACATAACCTAGTGCAGATACCAATAATCTTTTTATGCTTGTGTTTGTATTTGTCATGAAAAGCTTTTTCTTTTATATGGACATTTCATGAATAAAATTAGTAATCTGAAACCATCATATCCATGTAGTGTTATAAATAATTTCAGTCAATTTATAAACTGCTTTTCTTGAGGTTGGTGCTATGTTTAATCAGGGCCAGATATTAATAAAATCACCTTTTTCTTTCTGTACACTTTCCAATATTATATATGAAATGTTCTTGTCTGTGTTTAAAACAGCAGGTGGCTGGAAGGTTGACCTCTATATTTGGGCAGAATCTGATTAATCTATCCAGACGGTATGGAGTCTGGCAGCAGGCTGCTTGCAGATTACAGAGTTCATAGCTGGGTCAGAGCAAAATCTTGTATCGTCAATCTCAAAAGGCTCAGTTAAGGTCAAAGTGGACCAGTGATTGTTCGCTGGTTCGTTCTGTTCAAGAAAAGGGGCCTATCCATTAGGCCTGAAAAACTGAACGTCTAGCGTTCAGTCCTTCAGGTTGCCGGGTGCGGTGCCCGCACTGAACGGAGTTCACTGAACGTCATTTAGTGCAGGAGACCAACCTATCTGTGAACATGTGGAACCTGATGATCGTTGCCTGGTTGACCAGCATGTTCCACAGATAGTCTGGGTCGGCAAGGACCCAGCGTGCATTTGCATTGCTGGTCCTTGCTGGCTATCCATTAGACGACTTTCTGAACAAAATGACCAAAACCATGGATTGTTCAAAAAGTTATCTAATGGATGGGCCCCTTAAGGGGTTACTGTTTAAGAATTTTATGATTTTCTCCAGAGGTGCCCAATCTGCATTGTTTCCACACACCGTAGTACGGGTAGAGTGATTAATAGAAGAATGGAAAGTCAGCTTTCCATTCCTCTTCAGATTCTCCATCTCAGGATGGCATACTCTGCCTGTCAAAATGAAAAGTGCAGGCGGTTATCAGCACTTGCTACACCCCTTTTCTAGATACTAGCGCCCATTGCAGCAGGTATGTCATGACCAGCTAGTTACTGAATAGTAGGGTTTTTCATATAACCAATAAGAGGGTTTATTGCACAGGAACTTTTAATATTTAATGGTTTGCGAAAGGAAACCCCTAACTTTCAACTTAGATTTATGTTTAATAATCGTATATACTAAGGGGTGCTACCACAGATAGTACAATATAAGTAGAACTAAAGGGGAAATGATCTGTATATGGCGCACAACTTAAACATTAAATATAACTTTTATTCAATTGTAATTTAAAATCCATATTGAATTAAAAATAGCGAAATATAATCGATAGTTTAGTAGATAGTAATAATAGAAAGTGTTTGTAGATCTGAAAAATGTGTAAATGTATATATTTCTCTGATGCCTATTTATTGCATCTTCATCTAATCATGCTTATTCATGAGGATGAGCTTAGAGTTTCATACGGCATTTTTAAATATCAGTATCTGCTATTAAGACTGCACACCGAGCTATGCCCTGTGTGTCAGCCGCGGTCAGCATGTTATTACAAAGACATTATCGGGATTTGATTGAGGACGGACAAACACATTCTATTTAGAGACCAGGCACATAGTGACACTGCCGTCAATGAGCGTTTAGCTATATAGCTTTTTCATGGGGTTAGCCTTGTAAAAGCGATATAGCGAAACGCGCGTTGGCGGCAGTGTCACTATGTGTCTGGTCTCTAAATAGAATGTGTTTGTCCGTCCTCAAACAAATCCCGATAATGTCTTTGTAATAACATGCTGACAGCGGCTGACACACAGGGCATAGCTCAGTGTGCAGTCTTAATAGCAGATACTGATATTTAAAAATGCCGTATGAAACTCTGAGCTCATCCTCATGAATAAGCATGATTAGATGTTGAATGAACACAGCATACGAATTGTAGGTGATACATGCTGGTGATTGAGAGTGGTTTAATTAATAAAGAAACAATGCTATTACTGAGCTCATTTGAATTACCCTAGAGCAGACAGCTTATAATGTAATAAAGAAAAGTGGTTTGCTATGTTACAAAGATCTGTTACATTTGTTGCAATGGAGTTTTGGAGTTGCAACATCTGAATATACTTATGATCATTGCTAGGAATATTAGCTGTTTTGGCTTTTGAGATATTATTTGCACAAACAATCAAAGCTGAATTATCTGAATTCGACTTTAAAATAAGGAGATAAAGGAATTTATCTAAATACATATATTCAACTATATAATCTCCAAGGTATAGGAGATAACCATAGGTGTCTTTGCAACAATAAACAAGTAAGATTATTTGAATAAGACGACATCTATGCTATCTTTAGGCTTATGGTGACGTGCAGTATAAATGTATATCACTGTGTTCCCTAGCAGACCTATATTACTATAATACACTGTTCCTTTTAAATGGGAACAATTTTGCATAGTAACCATTATCCATTTAGACATTTTTTTTAACATTAATAAATATAGTCGGAATATACACTATATACAATAGAAGAAGACGCAATAAACAGGCATCAGTGAAATATATATTTTATTACACCTTTTTCATATCTACAAACACTCTATTATTACTATCTGCTAAACTATCCATTATAATCTGCTATATTTGATTCAATATGGATACACTATTTTAAATAGTAATTGAATAAAGTTATATTTTAACGTTTAATTTGCGCTAGATAGATATATCTATCTATCATTCTATAATATGTAACTTTCAATAATCAGCGACTTTGCATCAATGTATGTGAAGTCCGCCCTATGATGCAATCAGACGCTGGTGTATGCGTACACAGGTCTTTCTTACCGAGACAGCGATCTCTGAGGGCTGCAGGTGAACGCTGGATCAGAGTGCCTCATTTTCACATCGCTTTACTGCAAGGGTGATTTATTCCTGAATTCATAAGCCGCTGGACTACATGAATTAGATCCCCAATCATTTAAACTGTGCTCAAGATACTTACCAAAATAGAATTAGCCATAGCGGTCTGTTTTTAAATTAGGACAGTTCTGTAAAACTATATGCTCCAGATATTTGGTAAGTTCAGCTGTGCTATTTTGCACAGTTGCATTTACAGGTCACACAGCCATTCGTGCAGAATCGCATACTGTTTTGGATATGCTCCTTTGTTGAGTGACTGTTGGCTACTTTGGCCTTGTGCACATCTAGTTTGATGAGTCTCATAAGCGCAGAGAGTAAGCAATGAACATTGATGTCTGCTGGGCAAAGCATTGAAGCGCACAGGTGCAAAAAGGTGTACTGCACCTAAAGTGCACTTTGTTACCGAAGGGAAATCTGATGGCAAGAAACCCAAATGGCTTGTTCTAGGTTTAAAGGCTAAGATCGTAGGAAGCTTAGAACAAATGCAGTTCGTTGTATGTCAATCTGATATTGGATAAATGCCTGTTTTTTTTATTCCTGCTTACTATTAATTGATACTAATATTCAGATAACCTTACAAGTTTTAACAAGTACATGTGCGCAATTTTATAGCCTCAGTAGTAAGACATCTTAATTTGAAACTTTAAACTAAACATAAAATGTTTTATTTGTTTTGATCTCCACAGTACCAGTAGGAAGTTATATGGTAAAAGAGATCTATAGTGGTTTTATGAAAACTTGTATCAATTCCAGTGTCATCTTTTGCTATGACAGTGGGAACTGATGTGCACACATTATATATATATATATATATAAAGTTTACTCTTCAGAATAATGTAAATTAGTTTTTGAATGATCCTTTTCATAGTAGTTTTATGTTCCATTTTAATGCTGTTGCTTTGCTTGATTTGAGAGGTATTTACATGAAGGCATCGCTATGCCACCAGTCTCCTACCCCAGCAGTCACTGCATTTTCTGAGTCATAAGACTGTAGCTGCTGTTAACAATTGTCAAAGCTAGATGTAGAGTGAGTAAGCAGGTGCTGTGGCCACTTATCATTCAACCCAGTGCAGCCTTCCACAGCTGTTTCATTCCTTCCTGGAGCTTGCAGTCTGTCAGAGCATGGAGTGCTGGACAAATGCCTGTGGTGATTATTTAATAAGAGTGGGAATTCCAGAGTAGCTGCAGTTTGTTTGGTGTAGAGGGCATATGTTTGAGCAGAATTCTGGTGCGCCAGCCTGTTTGTATAATAGAGTTAGACAATTATAAGGATATCTTTCAAAACAAAAGGTGTGTATCCACTTGCCGATAGAGGAACGACAGTACGATTACAACATTGTAATCGTACAGTCGTTCCTCATCCTGTATAGTGCCTACACTAAACGATATGTCTTTCAGTGCAGACACCTTCCCTCATCCCTGAATATGGTCTATCTGTTGTTATCGATTGGCAGATTGACCAGCATGTTAGGCGATGATTGATGTCAAACGACCAGCGGGAGAGCGCATCGCTGGTCGTTTTCAACATTTTCATGCCTGATTTGTGAACGATTAATGAGTAATATAACTGTTGTTATCGTTCAATCGCTCATTTTAATCGCCTAGTGGAAACGCGGCATAACACACTCTATGGTGGCTCTTGGGTCTGATGTTTTTCATTTATTTAATATTTGATCAGTCATTGCTTAAACACTGCAGCTTTTTTGCTGTCTTTCTCCTTTTGCAATGTACTTCATCCAGGCTCCATCCCTACTCTCTTCTCCTGTTACAGAATCTTCTCACAGGAGACAGTGCTGTGAACTGGCTGACAGCTGCCTCTTATATAATAAAGAAAAAGTATACTAAAATATTATGTAATATATTGTTGAAGTGCTGAAATTGTAATAAAAAACCGTACTACTTGTGTGTTGAAATGGACAAGTCCTTTGTCCTGTATGATAAAAGCTAGCCTGAGGGTTCATGATTTTATATAGTCACAATACAACTTACCTCTGACTCCCAGTGTCTTCATATTTCATGTATGTGTATTCTATGTATATGTAGAATGTTTACTGAATCACCCCCTATGCTTCCAATTCCATTAAAAATAACACTGCATTTGTATCATTGCTTTTAGGCGTGGCTGATGGAGTGGGCGGATGGAGAGACTATGGAGTTGACCCTTCTCAGTTTTCAGAGACTCTAATGCGCACATGTGAGCGTTTGGTTAAAGAAGGACGGTTTGTGCCAACCAACCCTGTTGGGATACTCACCTCAAGTTACTGTGAGCTGCTTCAGAACAAAGTACCTTTACTAGGTAAGCGGAATGATCTCTAGATAGGAGTACTCACAAAGCTGCCTCAGTCGTACATGTTCTCTTTCCAAAGACAGAAACTGATATCTTAGATATTGAAAAATAAGTTACTTTGAGTATCTTTTTACACTGTTTCTATGGGACGATGCGATGTAGCTCCCGGGGAGAGGGTCCAGAGTTTATTCCATTGCCTGTTGGGAGATGCAGTTTCCTGCAACTAATGCCCGTTCTTAGTCATGCTAAACGGCATTTTCCAAACGTGATGCTGTTTCCACGCGCAATGCTGCCCCGAGGCACTAGCTAAGTCTGTTTTGTTCTTGCACCTCAGGAGGGTGCGAGCAGAAATCCTCTATTCGTGGCCAGTTAAATAGCTCCAAGCCATTTGTCCCAGGAGCTACATTGCTGCACTGGGAATGGAAATGCCCCATATAATGCTTATTGTTTTAATTAGTGTAATGTGTGGTTAGTTACATGCAAACTTCTTTCAGCACTGATAGTGTCTTGTACAAGGTTTTATAATGTAAGTGTCTATGGTCTTCACACATGAATGTGAAGAGTACTATAACCGCAACCTGTTTGTCCAGTATAAAGCAAAACACTTTTAATTTAATCTCTTATTCTGAATGGTTTAGCATTTACAGCATTTTCTCCATTTAAATAATTTTTGTTTTCCTGTTGTCAATGACAAGGCCAAGCAGAAGGTTATAAGCGGAACATTTGTAGTTCTTTTGATGGAGCATATGTTTTTCTTAATCTAAATGTAAAGGTCAGACAGGAGCAGCATGTTCTGCTGAAGCTCGAGAAGCCATTTTTATGGCTTTCCAAGTATAGGCGCTCATATTAATAACACCGAACACGAGATGGGTGAGTGTTTTTTTTTCTGTAGTGCAGAATAGAGGCCAGTGATTATGATCCAAGTTTAGCTGAAAGTCTATCCTATCCTATCCTTTTTTTTTTTTTTTTTTTTGGAAACCCGGTAGTAGCGTAGAAAGCAAACAATGTTTTGGGGTATTGGTAGAATTTATATCCTGCAGTATGTTGTGGACTTGCTACACATACTATTGCATTTATTATTACAACATTAAACTGGAATTCATCTACATTTCTTTTGCAGCGTAAGGTTGTGTTAAAACGAGATGCAGTGAAATGGGTGTTATAGTTAAAATGTACTAGGTATGCAGGATCGATATGTTGTCTTAAGAACAATAAAAAAAAGTTAGTGACCTGACATTTTCTTTGGTTTCATTCTATATTTTTAATGGGCAAATGATATTGAGTTTTGGTGAAAAGAATCACCTGCAATAATGCAGGTCAGAGATCCTTGGTTTGTCCTATTTAGCAGCTTTAAAAACATTTTTTTTTTATTTTTTTTTTATTACAATTTGTGTTTGGTGCTACATCTTTCAAACAGTGATGGTCAGTAAAGCTAAACAATGTCAGCATTTGGTCTATAATATTGGCAGGATGTTTGTGTGGTGGGCCCATTCTCTGTAAAGTTGCAACACTGTTAAGCGACAACTCTATGGGAGAAATTCAATTAGCGGCAATGGGTGCAGGGTGTCAGCATTCCGACTGTTTTTCCAGCACCTTGCAACTATCAATATTCCAGATTTATTTTTTGGAAGCCAGTTGAGGTGTGGGGATAAAAATACCGTAATCCTCGGGGATGAGCACAGCTGTACATTGTGTCTGCTCATCTCTGGGCATTGTGTACAGGCCTATGAATGTTTAACCCAGCTGGCACCCACTACTGTGCTGAACTTTGGTCTTGCTTAGGGGCATATTAAATTGGCCGAGCGTTTTTTGCGATAAAAATGACCGCAGTTATGGTGACCACTTTTCATTACCACAGCAATGCGCGTTCCCAATACTTGTGGTATCCAGTTGAATTTTTTTTTATTTATTACTTACCCAAAGAAAAATATTTTCACATTTTATAAAATGTTGCAATGACTGAAGTATAAAATAAAATCACAGAAACCGATCTCTTTTGCGTTTAATTACAAATATGAATAAAAAAAAATGCTGAAAAAAAGATTTTGGTGTAATTTTAGGCCATTTTTTTTATAGTATGAGCTATTTTTCGTATAAAAAAAATAGTGTAGTTAAATTTGGAGTGCATAAATTAAGTACATTTTGTTTTTAATAACCAATAATATGTAATTATTGGACTTAATAGCTAATTGGAAACTTCCAATTGCCTAATTAGTCATTAGGGGGTGCCCAAGGGGTTCTGAAGCAAATCTCGACATTTTACTTAAAACGGGATTTTCCCTGATTGTGCAGCTGCTCCGGGGCTGCGAGAAATAATGCATTTTATCTTATCCCCGGTAATAACATAGGAGCAACCTCAGGGCTGCTGTGTTTTTCAAAATTGAGAGAGGAATTGAATATGCTCCTTACAGCGGTATCCAATTAGCTCCGAACATTGTTCAGGTGCTAAAGGATTGCTGCGAATGTCGAAAAAATTGAATTTTTCGCCGATTATCCCAATTTTTGCCAACATTTTTTTTTTTTTTTTCTCCCTATCCTATTATTTTGTCGAAATAATAGGATATTTCTCCTGAAAACACACAGGTCCGTGAGCTTATCGTGTATGTGTTTTCGCCAGGTGGTGATAAAACGGCACTTATCGTGGATTATTTTTCGGGACACATCAGGTCCCAAAAAATATCCGCAATAAGTGCCGTTATTGGACGGCACTTCGGGGCTAATTGGATAGCCCTGCAGCAATCAATTAGCAGCGCTACTTTAGCGCTGCTAATTGGATACCCACTTGTCTCCATCTAAATTGAGCACCCACACTAGCCATTGGCACCTGTATTGTTTAACACTGTCTGAATAAGGAACTGTATCTGAGGGATTGTACAGTATATGACTATCATTCCCTAACTACTGGTATATCTATGTAAAGACCATCTTTACTAATGCTAGTAGGGAAATTTATGTACATACCGAAAGTGATAAATGTCACTTTATATAAGAAATAAAACAGGCTCAACAGTCATAAATGACAGCCCCAATTAGTTAAGTTTACTCTTGCGTGCTTACTACAGTATGAAAGGCCTTCATATTAGAAGTATGACCTATAAGTACATTCATTCTACAATGTTTAAAAGTCCCCTAGTGTAAAAGCAATAGCACAAGCCGATAAAATCCTGTAAATACTGTTTTTTATGGGTTATTTTTTTTTTTTTTCTGGGGGGGGGGGGGATGTATGATTTTCTCTGTCATAAGGCCTAAATCATGGCCAGCTGGGCTTTTTTGAAACTCTGGCTTTTTTTTTCCCATATTGGTCCTCCATTGGATTAAAATGTATATAATTTCTGCCTCATTTAGTCGGTCCGTGCCCCTGATAAGAGCCCTGCTGTATGGTCTGATATATTACTACATGTATAGATGTCTTATACATATTTGCCGCAGTTGTGCTAAAAAGCCCCTCTCGGTGTGCACTTTTTGCCGAGAATAAGTAAGTCGCAATACGATGAGGCTCGGACACTAGCAGACTATGCTGTTTAATTTGATATGCGACACTTGTCTATCCGTGTGCGACTGAGTCTCTGAATCTGTATATGTAGTGCTACAATGTAGCGGCCATGGCTTTTTTCATTCCATGTTCAGTTGTGCTTCATATACAAACTCAGGTGCACGCAGATATACAAGTGTCGCATATCAAATTAATCAGCACAGGTGCATCGTAGTTGGATCGCATTGCGTCTTGGACGCATCGTCGTAAAGAAAAGATGCCTCATGCTAGCAGAGGAGCGCGGAACCTAGTGGCTCACGCACACCTATCAAGTCGCGCTGCATTGTGTATTGCAGCTACAGCCATGGCCAAAAATTGAGAATGACACAGGTATTGGTTTTCACAAAGTTTGCTGCTTCAGTATACCATAGTAACATCTGACAAAAAGGTCTAAAAACACTGAAATAACATTACAAGCATTTCATAAGTGTCAAAGGCTTTTATTGACAATTACATTAAGTTTATGCAAAAAGTCAATATTTGCAGTGTTGACCCTTCTTTTTCAAGCCCTCTGCAATTCGCCCTGGCATGCTGTCAATTAAATTCTGGACCACATACTGACTGATGGCCGCCCATTCTTGCCTAATCAATGCTTGGAGTTTGTCCTCCCACCTCTTGAAAATTGACCACAAGTTCTCAATGGGATTAAGGTCTGGGGAGTTTCCTGGCCATGGACTCAAAATTTCGATGTTTTGTTCCCCGGGCCACTTAGTTATCACTTTTGTCTTATGCAAAGGTGCTCCATCATGCTAGAAAAGACATTGTTCGTCACCAAGCTGTTCTTGGATGGTTTGGAGAAGTTGCTCTTAGAGGATGTTTTGGTACCATTCTTTATTCGTGTCTGTGTTCTTAGGCAAAATTGTGAGTGAGCCCACTCCCTTGGCTGAGAAGCAACCCCACACATGAATGGTCTCAGGATGCTTTGCCATAAGGCAAAAGTGATAGCGAAGTGACTCGGGGAACAAAACATCAAAATTTTGAGTCCATGGCCAGGAAACTCCCCAGACCTAAATCCTATTGAGAACTTGTGGTCAATCCTCAAGAGGCAGGTGGACAAACAAAATCCCACAAATTCTGACAAGCTCCAAGCATTTATTAGGCAAGAATGTGTGGTCATCAGTCAGTATGTGGCCCAGAAGTTGATTGACAGCATGCCAGGGTGAATTGCATAGTTTTTGAAAAACAAGGGTCAAAATTGCAAATATTGACTCTTTGCATAAACTTAATGTAATTACCAAAAAAAGCCTTTGACACTTATGAAATGCTTGTAATTTTTCTTCAGTATACCATAGTAACATCTGACAAAAAGGTCTCAAAACACTGAAGCAGCAAACTTTGTGAAAACCAATACTTGTCATTCTCAAAACTTTTGGACATGGCTGTACATGTATGATGACACATCTGTATGTTTTTATGTGTGTATGTATATGTGTAGAGAGATGATATTCAATTTATTTTTTTCATTTTTTGTGTTTCTTCAGGTTCCATAGGGATCCACTGGGATACTATGGGGATAATGATCCAGACAGTTAAAGCTTTCTGGTCCTCCTCCACATATACCCCGCCCCTGGCCACAGGCATTCAGTTGTTCATTTGGTGTGCAAGGATTTAGACACACTGTTGTAAGGGGACTGCTCAGGCAGTCCAAAGCTTTTACTTTGTTTCATTTTCTATGTTTTTGAGTTAGCAGTGCCGAGCATCTGAATTAAGATGCATGCACTGCGAGTCCGTTTACCTCCGCCGGGCCGTAAACTCCAGTAACATCTCTGGTGATTTCAGCGCGTCATGGCAGAGCTTGCTAGCAGCGATGCTGTGGCCCAGACTGCAACCGGACACACTGATGTTGGGTAAGGCAATTCCTTGCTTACGGGGAATCGCGCGGCGGTCATTGCATTCGGCGCTGGAGACGCACCAGAAGCCACTGCAGTGAGAGCCAGAAGCGGCCGCACTAGACCACCGGGGCCTTATGGTCTGACGCCGGGGATCGGCAGTAGACTCTTCTGCCATGAAGCCAGCGTACCCAGCTGGTTGATGCAGTTTAGGGGGAGGTAGGCTCTCCCCCCCGACCCAGGCGCAGCCCCTTCAAAGGTTTTCATGCGTCTGGGTCGCTCCTCCTATCCGCCCCGTGTATATGAGACGCTCACAATCCACTATCAGTGCACTGCTGTAGCTGTTGGTCTCAGGAGGTTTTGGGTCAGTCTCCCTGTATACTTCTCCCATTGGTCAGGTATATAGTGCTCTATATCCTACCAAGCATCATGTTTTGAGTAGTTGATTCAGAGCCCATTGCACCTAAATTGCATGTGCATTGTATGTGACTGTTTGCTAGCTGCTGTGTTGATACTGCCTTTGATTTCTGACTGTCGGTTATAACTATCACTGTTTTTCTCCTCATCCCTCTGTTGCAGGTGTATGGGTTTTTCTTTATACTTCACATTTACTTATTTGTGAAGGCTATCACATTACATTACGTTGCATTATTACCTTTATTATTGATATGTCAAAAAGTAAAGTGATTCAGGAGTGGGAGGCCCCTGTGCTGGTTTCATGTTAATCCTGTTTGGCAGGCTTGTCCTCTCAAGACTTTGTTATAAAGCATACAAACCATCCTTTATAAAGTGCCACCTCACCAGTCCAGTATACCAGTCCCTGTACAGGAGCCATCTTGGGTGTCCTTGTCTCGGGTAATGAAGCAGTTTGTGGATCGTATGGCTACTCCCATGCTTTCTCCTTGTATGGGGTACCCGCAGCATGCGATGTTTGCACCTCCTATACATCCATCCTGGATGGATGCCCACTCAAGTCAGTCAGTTGTTGCGACCAGACCGGTAGTCACTAAGGCGCCTAAACGGAAGTTCTCTTTTTATTGGTCTGTTGAGCATATGGATTCAGATGCATCATCAGAGGAATCACATGATGGCTCGTAGGCTCCTTTGGTTAAGGTCCTGGAAAGCTGATACAGGGTCAAAGAAGGCTCTGGAATCCTTGCCTTTCTATGGAAATATACTTTTTGGGGCAGAGTTAGATAAGATGATAGCTACTCTGGCAGTTTCAAAATCTGCAGGTCTGCCATCTACGGCTACATTAAAGTATAGTTCTATTACATCAAATATTGTCCCGTACTGGTGCAAATATAGTTTCCCACAGTACTTTCCTTTAGAAATGGGTTCCCAATTATTAATGATTCCGACGAGTGCTGTGTTTTCTTTTTAATCAGTGACTTCAACTCCCGATATTGATGCACTCAAAAAGAAGAAGAAATACCACAATAGTGTAATATTGCCAGAAAAAGTATACACTATTTATTAACAAATTGCACTCGCATCAAGAAAAACATTAAAAGCATATCACCACAAAATGGTCAAAGTTTGGAGGTCCATATCGTCCGTTTGTTGCCCAGATGTTAAAAGGACCAAGGACTGGATACCGGATACCACCAACAGTAAGAACATCCACCACTGCTTAACGCGTTTCGGACAAAGTCCTTCATCAGAAGCATGGTGGTAAGTAAAAATGGGCCCTTTTTATACCCCTATATTGTTAGAGTCCTCCTATGAAAGAGCCTTACCATTTTCCGCTCTTTTCGCTGCCGCATATGGCGCCAATCACTCCGCGTCCCGAAGTTATGTAAACATCGGCGCACCGGAAGTGACGGTTATAGAGAAAACAGCGGGTCTTATTCAGGACACTTCCGCGTTTCACCTTGCGTTCCTGCCGGCGTTAGCGGACAACTGTTCTATTATAGACTTCCGCGTTCCACCTTGCGTTTCAGCGGCCATTTTGGATCAAAAATTCCTTCATACATAAGACTTCAGCGTTTCACCTCGCGTTCCAATCGGCCATTTTCATGCCGGTATTAGAGGATAATAGTTCTATACTCTACTTCCACGTTCCACCTTTACGTCCAGCGGACATTTTAAATCGAAATTCTCTCAAAGAGATACACAAAAATGAAATATACTTAGACATGATAGAAACATGATAAAAACATTTTTGATCCATAGCAGCATGTAATAATTAAAAATATATAGTTTAAAAAGTTAATATAAAGTTAATTTAAAAAAGTTAATATATTTAATAACCAGAGAGAAAAAGAAAATATGGGGATCAGCATAGATATACAAAACAATCATAATCATAGAAACAATTTGATTTCAAACTCGCCATTAAGGCCATGAGGTGTTAAGGTTTTTAGTTTATGAATCCACCGCATCTCTTTCTGTGCTAATCTGACTTCTAAGTCTTTACTACGCCAAGATGGGAGGACCATTTCAATACCCCAAAATGTCTTTAGGCCACATATATCTGAATTATGTTTGTTTTTAAAATGTGCTGAGACTGTATGCGTTTCCAACCTTTTTTTAATATTATATGTATGTTCAGCAATTCGGGTTTTCAAATTTCTGCTGGTTTTTCCAACATAGATTAAACCGCATTCACATCTTAGCCCATAAATAACATTTTTTGAATTACATGTTATAAATTCTTTGATATCATATTTAATCCCATTAGTTTCAAAATCTTTAATTTTACTAATCCCTTTGACCTTCCGACACATAACACAGAGGCCACATCTATGAAAGCTCTGACTTCTAATACTAGTCCTTTTATAAGGTTCTATTGAGCTCCTTACTAATTGATCTTTAATTGATGGGGCTTTCCTGTAAATAAAAGCAGGTTTTTCAGGTACTATTTTTCCTATCACTGGATCATTTTTTAAAATATTCCGATGTTTCTTAAAGATACCTTCGATTTCCTTGAATTGGGAATTATAGTTACTAAGGAAGGACCATTCATGATTATTGGGTTTTTTGATAGCATTCTTATTTTCTTGTAACAGACTCTTTCTTTCCAGATCATTTACTTTCTCTCGTGCTTTTTCTACTTTCTCCACCTCATAGCCTTTTACAAGGAAACGGTCACACATTTCCCCCATTTGTTCCTTACAAACCGTTTCTTCTGTACAGTTACGTTTCACTCTAAGTAGTTGACTGTAAGGTATTCCATCTAGCCAGTTACTATGATGTAAACCAGTTTTTTCAATATAGCTATTGGAGTCAGTATTTTTCCTGAAAGTTTTTGTATGTAATTGATTGTTATATATATGGACAAATCTAGAAACTGTATTTCTGATTTACTTTTCGTAAAGGTCAGTTTGATATCTGAATTATTTTCGTTTAAGGAGTTACAAAACAAATCCAAATCTTCCAACGTTCCATCCCAAATAAAAAGGACATCATTTATGTACCCCTGCCATGACACCAGGTTTGCTCCCAGCTGGCCACCACTCCAGATTACTGAATCTTCCCAATAGGCCATAAATAAATTAGCGTAGCTGGGAGCAAACCTGGTTCCCATTGCTGTTCCAACTTGTTGTAAAAAATGTGCCGTCAAAGTAAAAATAATTATTAGTTAAAATAAATTGGATACTTTTCAGAACAAAAGTCTTTGTTTCTATAGATAGCTCTGACCGGTCTAGAAAATATGTCACAGCCTCTATTCCCTTTTCAATATTAATTATTGTATACAAAGTTGCTACATCGCCACTTATTAGGATATAGTTCTCTTTCCAGTCAATGGACTCCAATTTATATAGAACATCCCTTGTGTCTTTTAGATAGGCTTTTGTTTTCTTCACCAAGGGTTGTAAATAGTAATCAACTATCGCAGATAAATTGGATGTTATACTATTCGTACCGGAGATTACAGGTCTCCCCGGAGGGTGGAGGGGGTCCTTATGGATTTTAGGCAATACGTATATAGTTGGAATCGATGGATACTTAATATTAATATAATCATATTCTGATTTTGTAAGAACCCCATTGGATAATGCCTCTTCTGTTAGAGTCTGCAGATCTTTTACCACTCTACATGTTGGGTCATTCTTTAGTTTTTTTATACGTATTTCCACCACTTAATTGACTATTTATTTCTGCCATATAACTTTATCCATAAGGACTACCCCTCCACCCTTATCGGCTGGTTTGACCACTAATTCTATATCCTCTCTAAGTGACTTCAATGCAGTCATTTCTTTTTTTGTTAAATTACATTTATATTTGTTTTTCCTCTTAAGCATATCTTCAGTTTCTGTATTAACCATTTTTCCAAAGCAATCTATAAAGCTGCCTTTTTGATGGCTTGGATAAAACATTGATTTTGCTTTAAAAGCTGAGGTGGAGGGACCTCCATCATCATCTTTTTTATTTTCCATTCCTTCTTTATACATATATATATATATATATATATATATATATATATATATCTCCAAGTCTATAAACAAATCAAAAGGGTCCGCTTTTTTAGTTGGGGCAAATTTAAGCCCTTTTTTTTCAAGACCTTTGTTTCATCATCTGTTAAAACCCTTTTACTTAGATTAAAAATCTTTGTTTCATTTCTCTCCTCTTTTATCTTTTTATCATTAGTAGTAACAGGAGATATATATTAGAATGGGATCCAAAAAACAAAAGAAGGTTTTGAAGACTAATAAGAGAGGGAAAAGGGGGGGGGAAACCTGAGACAACCTAAGAAAAATTTATAATCAATGTTTTATCCAAGCCATCAAAAAGGCAGCTTTATAGATTGCTTTGGAAAAATGGTTAATACAGAAACTGAAGATATGCTTAAGAGGAAAAACAAATATAAATGTAATTTAACAAAAAAAGAAATGACTGCATTGAAGTCACTTAGAGAGGATATAGAATTAGTGGTCAAACCAGCCGATAAGGGTGGAGGGGTAGTCCTTATGGATAGAGAAAGTTATATGGCAGAAATAAATAGTCAATTAAGTGGTGGAAATACGTATAAAAAAACTAAAGAATGACCCAACATGTAGAGTGGTAAAAGATCTGCAGACTCTAACAGAAGAGGCATTATCCAATGGGGTTCTTACAAAATCAGAATATGATTATATTAATATTAAGTATCCATCGATTCCAACTATATACGTATTGCCTAAAATCCATAAGGACCCCCTCCACCCTCCGGGGAGAACTATAATCTCCAGTACGAATAGTATAACATCCAATTTATCTGCGATAGTTGATTACTATTTACAACCCTTGGTGAAGAAAACAAAAGCCTATCTAAAAGACACAAGGGATGTTCTATATAAATTGGAGTCCATTGACTGGAAAGAGAACTATATCCTAATAAGTGGCGATGTAGCAACTTTGTATACAATAATTAATATTGAAAAGGGAATAGAGGCTGTGACATATTTTCTAGACCGGTCAGAGCTATCTATAGAAACCAAGACTTTTGTTCTGAAAAGTATCCAATTTATTTTAACTAATTATTTTTACTTTGACGGCACATATTTTTTACAACAAGTTGGAACAGCAATGGGCACCAGGTTTGCTCCCAGCTACGCTAATTTATTTATGGCCTATTGGGAAGATTCAGTAATCTGGAGTGGTGGCCAGCTGGGAGCAAACCTGGTGTCATGGCAGAGGTACATAGATGATGTCCTTTTTATTTGGGATGGAACGTTGGAAGATTTGGATTTGTTTTGTAACTCCTTAAACGAAAATAATTCAGATATCAAACTGACCTTTACGAAAAGTAAATCAGAAATACAGTTTCTAGATTTGTCCATATATATAACAATCAATTACATACAAAAACTTTCAGGAAAAATACTGACTCCAATAGCTATATTGAAAAAACTAGTTTACATCATAGTAACTGGCTAGATGGAATACCTTACAGTCAACTACTTAGAGTGAAACGTAACTGTACAGAAGAAACGGTTTGTAAGGAACAAATGGGGGAAATGTGTGACCGTTTCCTTGTAAAAGACTATGAGGTGGAGAAAGTAGAAAAAGCACGAGAGAAAGTAAATGATCTGGAAAGAAAGAGTCTGTTACAAGAAAATAAGAATGTTATCAAAAAACCCAATAATCATGAATGGTCCTTCCTTAGTAACTATAATTCCCAATTTAAGGAAATCGAAGGTATCTTTAAGAAACAATGGAAAATTTAAAAAAATGATCCAATGATAGGAAAAATAGTACCTGAAAAACCTGCTTTTATTTACAGGAAAGCCCCATCAATTAAAGATCAATTAGTAAGGAGCTCAATAGAACCTTATAAAAGGACTAGCATTAGAAGTCAGGGCTTTCATAGATGTGGCCTCTGTGTTATGTGTCGGAAGGTCAAAGGGATTAGTAAAATTAAAGATTTTGAAACTAATGGGATTAAATATATCATCAAAGAATTTTTCTACTTCAGGAACCATAGGGTATCCACAGGATACCTTGGGGTATAAGTGTGACGTCAGTCGCTGGGCACCATAGAGTTAAGCTTTTCAGCCTCCCAGGATGCACTAGGGTCCCCCTCCTATACCCCGCCCCCGAGCCAAGGCATCTCAGTTTAGTTTGGTGCCCGGCCGGAGTCGGGTGCACCTGTCGGAGTGGGGGCTAGAAGAGCCCCTCAGCTGTGGCTGCACATCTGGATGTACAGCATGGACAGTCAGTCCTGACATCCATGCTGTCTTCCCTACACCCCCGCCAGTACCAGAACGCCGGTACCGATCCGGGGATGCTGGTGAGCATCTGGGGTCACAGCTAGCGGTGACCCCAGATGTTCCGGATCATGGCCGGATCCAAGGGGTCAAAGGTAAGCAGCGGGGTCCCGCGGTGGGTCCCCGCTGGTCACATGGTCCTAAGTCCCCAGGCAGGGGGCTCCCTGGGGACTGGCTGCAGCGTGGAGCCAGGCGACCAACCTGCGCTTTACACTACCCCCTGGGACAGCGGACCGCAAGAGAGCGGTAGCGCTGTGGCGTCCCAGGGGTTAAATGCATGCCAGGGGATCGCGCCTTCCCTGTCTCACAGCCGGCGCCTCCCCCGCTGCACACAGCCCCCTCTGCACGCTGCCGACTGGTCCTGTGGCAGCGCTCCTCCCCCAGGCCAGCCTCCTCTCCTCCTCGGCGGCCATCTTCTCCAGAACGCATGGTGAACGCTGCTGGAAGCGCTGGACGGAAGCATCGTGGTCTGGGTCCCCCCGCATACCTCTCCTCCGCTGTGGTCAGGTCTGTGTATGCAGCGCTGTGTCCTACCAGGCCCTGTGTCTGCGTAGTTGAGCGATCAGCGCTGTTAGTGCAGGAATTGATTTTCTTTGCATTGTATGTGACTGTGCTAGCGCTGCTGCCTGTAACTTTTCTCTAAACTGTCAGCTTTATTACTGTCCCTGTTCTTTCTGCTAAGCCCTTGCGGTGCGGTGCTGCAGGGTGGTCTCTCGCCTATTTAAGTTATAATTGGTGAGAGAGGTCACATACGTGGTGCCATCATGTCCGAAAGTGATTTTCCCCTCCGGCTACAGTGTACTACGTGTAAAGTACCGTTAGCGGAGGGGGAGGGTAGCGCGGAGGGCCTTTGCCGGCAGTGTTTGTCCATGGCACGGCCTCTTACGGTTACAGCACCGGTACAGGAGCCGCCCTGGGCTTGTTTCGCTCAGGCGCTTACAGCCTTAGTGGGCCAGTTAGCTCCGCAGCCCGCGCTTACACCGATGGGTTTATCCCAGCGGTCAGTGGTGTCGTCACCCATGCAGGGTTTCCCACGACAATTGGTGGTACCCTACAGTCTCCCTATTTCCCCGCTCCCGGTTTCTCAGGAGCCAGCGTGGGTTAACTCCCTGACGAGTTCTGTACAGCACTTGTCGAATGTGTTGCAAGGGGAGTCTGTGATGCGGCCGCATAAACGGCCGGTGGCGTCTCTGTCGGCTCCTTATGAGGATGACGAGGGGACGTCTGATGATGGGGAGATTCTGGATCCTTACGATCAGGAACCTCTCCATACTAAGGACGCTGATGCTAAGTCCAAAGTATATATTCCTGGACTTATTCGGGCAGTCCGCACAGCCTTGGTGATTGAGGACGAAGTTCCCCCAGCGGCTAAATCTAAGTATGCCTTTTTCAAAGATGTGAAGGGCGATGCCACAGTCTTTCCTCTTTCGGGTCAGTTGGTGGACCATTTAGAGGAGGCGTGGAAACAGCCTGGCAAAAGATACCAGCCGCAGAGACGCCTGGCGGTGGCTTATACGTTCGCGGATAATTATTTTGCAAAGTGGGAATCCCCTCCACAGGTGGATTCTCACGTGACCCGTCTTGTCCGTAGTGCCACATTGCCGATGCCATCTATGTCCTCCCTTAAGGATGCTACGGACCGCAAGGTGGAGATCTGCCTGAAGTCCACTTATTCCCTTGCGGGGGGGGGGGGGCAGCACGACCGGCTATGGCCATTTGCTGGGTTGCCAGAGCGATGGAGCGCTGGGCGGATTCATTAGAGGCTTCTTTTGATTCCGACTGTCCGGCCGAACAGGCGGTGTTGATTGGTAATCTCCGTGATTCGGCCACTTATATCAACGAGGCGGCCCTAGACATTAGTACTCTGGTGTCTAGAATTTCTTCAGCAGCGGTGGCTGCTCGTCGCACCTTGTGGCTGCGATCCTGGAAGGCGGACGCAGATTCCAAAAAGGGTCTGGAGGCCTTGCCGTTTACCGGAGAAGTTCTCTTCGGTCCGGATCTGGATAAGATTGTGGCCACGCTGGCGGCAGCCAAATCGGCTTGTCTCCCGTCGGCCGCTGCTCCTTCTGGTTCTGGACCATCGTCCTTTTGGTCATCTAGGGCCCAGGGCAGGCCCAAACCACAGTCGTTTCCTCGACAGGCTGGTCCTAAGGAATCGGCCAAGCCCCGGAAGCAGGCATGGAGTACCAGACGTCCGGCCCCCAAGCCAGATGACAAGCCTGCGGCCTGACGGTCCGGGCCTCCCTTTGGGGGATCCCAGGGTGGGAGGCCGCCTGCTGCAGTTCGCCCAGTGTTGTTCGGCCACTACGACAGACACTTGGGTTCTGGTGGTGGTTTCCCACGGATACGCCCTCTCCTTCCGGCACAGACCCCCGGCTCGATTCTTCACCACGGGTCTACCATCAGACCGGAACAAGGCTACGGAGCTGCGGAAGGTATTGCACACTATGCTCCAGGCTGGAGTTATGGTGCCTGTTCCATTCTCCCAGAGGGGCCAGGGTTTCTATTCAAATCTATTTTTGGTACAGAAACCCAATGGGTCGTATCGTCCGATTCTCAACCTCAAAGCACTCAACAAGTCTTTGCGGGTCCCGAAGTTTCGGGTGGAGACCCTACGGTCCATCATTCTGGCGCTGGAACCTGGGGACTACATGGTGTCATTGGACATACAGGACGCTTACCTGCATGTCCCTATTCTTTTGCGCCATCAACAGTTCCTCAGGTTTGCAATCCGCAGCGACCACTTCCAGTTTCGGGCGTTACCTTTTGGCCTGGCGACAGCACCACGTGTTTTCACCAAGGTGATGGCGGTCATGGCGGCTTCTCTGAGGCTGCAGGGAGTCCGCATTTTGCCGTACTTGGACGACCTGTTATTGGTGGCAGGATCTCCAGAGCTCCTGTTACGCCACTTGGACCTGACCATTGCACTGCTGCAACGGCACCGCTGGCTAATCAACTGGCAGAAGTCCACTCTAATCCTGTCTCGGAGGATTCTGCATCTTGGAGCCTTATTGGACTCGGGACAGCAAAGGATCTTCGTGATGGAGGACAAGATCTCTGCTTTACAGTCAAAGGTGCGCAGTTGTCTGCACAGCCGCCGGGTGTCCCTACACTCGGCGATGAGGTTACTGGGCTCCATGGTGTCGGTGTTCGACATGGTGGAATATGCCCAGTTTCACTCCAGACCTCTGCAGCACCTGATCCTGTCCAAGTGGAACGGGCTGCCTCAGTCTCTGAAGTCCCAGACGATTGTGATCACCCCGGAGGTTCGCCTGTCCCTTGCGTGGTGGTTACAGACGACCCACCTCAACAAGGGACGTCCGTTCTGGGTTCCAAATTGGGTCCTGTTGACAACGGACGCCAGTCTTCGGGGCTGGGGAGCAGTTTCGGGTCCACACTTGTTCCAGGGCAGGTGGACGCCGACAGAAGCGGAGCTTCCAATAAATATCTTGGAACTCCGTGCGGTCTTCAATGCTCTCCAGCAGGCACATCGGTTCTCCAGGGTCACCCGGTGCAGGTCCAGTCGGACAACGCTACCACCGTGGCTTACATAAACAGGCAAGGAGGAACTCGCAGTCGGGCGGCTCTCGTAGATGTCTCTCGGATCCTGGTTTGGGCGGAGCGCAATCTTCCGGCCATATCAGCGGTCTTCATCCCGGGAATGCTAAATTGGGAGGCGGACTTTCTAAGTCGCCAGGACGTTCATCCGGGGGAATGGTCCCTGCACCCGGACGTTTTTCAACTGCTGGTGGGCAGGTGGGGTCTTCCAGAGATAGACCTCATGGCGTCCCGGCACAACAACAAGTTGCCGGTGTACGGGTCTCGCACAAGAGACGAAGAGGCGTCTCTGGTGGATGCTCTGTCCGTCCGGTGGACGTTCCGGTTCGCATACCTGTTCCCTCTGGTCTCCCTTCTTCCACGGGTAATCCGGAAATTCAAACAGGAAGGAGGGACGCTCCTGTTGATAGCTCCCGCGTGGCCCAGACGGCACTGGTTCTCAGACCTTCAGGGTCTGTCCGTAGACAGTCCTCTGCGGTTGCCGCTATGACCGGACCTTCTGTCTCAGGGTCCTTGTCTTCACCCGGACCTGACTCGGCTGTCTTTGACGGCGTGGCTGTTGAGACGGCCATGCTGAGGTCCCGGGGGTTTTCCAGCTCTGTGGTGCGTACCATGTTACGAGCTCGGAAACCGTCTTCCGCGAGGGTATACCATCGCGTGTGACATACGTTCTTCCAGTGGTGTCGACCGAGAGGTTATGCACCGTGAGAGTTTCGTCTGTCTCGGACTCTCGCCTTCCTGCAAGCGGGAATAGATCATGGGCTTCGCCTTGCTTCTTTGAAGGTACAGGTTTCGGCCCTATCTGTCTGGTTTCACCGTAGGATTGCTACAATCCCGGATGTGCGCACCTTTATGCAAGGTGTTCTCCGCATTCAGCCGCCCTTTGTTTCACCTGTGGCGCCTTGGGATTTGGCTGTGGTCCTGAGGGCTCTCCAGGGACCGCCGTTTGAACCACTGGGCTCAGTGGATCTTAAATGGCTAACGGCTAAGACTGTTTTCCTTCTGGCTATTGCTTCGGCCAGACGTGTTTCTGAGTTAGGGGCTCTTTCTTGTAGACCCCCTTTCTTGGTTTTTCATGGGAACAGGGCAGTGCTCCGCACTCGGCCCGAGTTTCTTCCCAAAGTTGTTTCCCAGTTTCATGTTAACGAGGAAATAGTTGTTCCGGCCTTTAACTCACCGGGTCTTTCCGTGGGTGAGGCCTCTTTGGATGTTGTGCGGGCCTTAAGGACTTATGTTGACCGCACTTCTTCGTTTAGGAAGTCGGACGCTTTGTTTGTCCTCTATGGCTTCCGTAAAAAGGGTTGGCCTGCTTCAAAGCAAACTTTGGCAGCCTGGATCTGTATGGCTATTTCTGAAGCTTATCTTCATGAAGGCCTACCGGTCCCTCCTTCTCTGAAGGCTCATTCCACTAGGTCTGTGGGTCCTTCGTGGGCAGCTCGACGTGGTGCCTCGGCAGTTCAGATCTGCAAGGCTGCTACGTGGTCCTCTGTCCATACCTTCGTGAGGTATTACAGGTTTGACACCTTCGCCTCTCAGGATGCTTCCTTCGGGCGGCGGATTCTCCTTTCTGCACAGGAGCGTCCCCACCCTTAAAGGATACTGCTTTGGGACATCCCCAAGGTATCCTGTGGATACCCTATGGACCCTGAAGTAGAAAATATGAGATATGGTAAGAACTTACCCTTGTTATCTCTATTTCTACGAAGTCCATAGGGTTCCACAGGACTCCCGCCCTGTCGCACCTGTGCTGCAGATGGGCTTTGCTCTGGTCACCGGTTTTCCGTCTCCCTCTGGTGAGAATGTGATTCTTGTATGTGTCCAGATCTTTTTTCTCTCTCTTCCTTCTCCTCCTCCGGCCTATGGCTTGATAACTAACTGAGGTGCCTTGGCTCGGGGGCGGGGTATAGGAGGGGGACCCTAGTGCATCCTGGGAGGCTGAAAAGCTTAACTCTATGGTGCCCAGCGACTGACGTCACACCTATACCCCAAGGTATCCTGTGGAACCCTATGGACTTCGTAGAAATAGAGATAACAAGGGTAAGTTCTTACCATATCTCATATTATAACATGTAATTCAAAAAATTTTATTTATGGGCTAAGATGTGAATGCGGTTTAATCTATGTTGGAAAAACCAGCAGAAATATTAAAAAAACCCGACTTGCTGAACATATATATAATATTAAAAAAGGGTTGGAAACGCATACAGTCTCAGCACATTTTAAAAACAAACATAATTCAGATATAAGTGGCCTAAAGGCATTTTGGGGTATTGAAATGGTCCTCCCATCTTGGCGTAGTAAAGACTTAGAAGTCAGATTAGCACAGAAAGAGATGCGTTGGATTCATAAACTAAAAACCTTAACACCTCATGGCCTTAATGGCGAGTTTGAAATCAAATGGTTTCTATGATTATGATTGTTTTGTATATCTATGCTGATCCCCATATTTTCTTTTTCTCTCTGGTTATTAAATATATTAACTTTTTTAAATTAACTTTATATTAACTTTTTAAACTATATATTTTTAATTATTACATGCTGCTATGGATCAAAAATGTTTTTATCATGTTTCTATCATGTCTAAGTATATTGCATTTTTGTGTATCTCTTTGAGAGAATTTCGATTTAAAATGTCCGCTGGACGTAAAGGTGGAACGTGGAAGTAGAGTATAGAACTATTATCCTCTAATACCGGCATGAAAATGGCCGATTGGAACGCGAGGTGAAACGCTGAAGTCTTATGTATGAAGGAATTTTTGATCCAAAATGGCCGCTGAAATGCAAGGTGGAACGCGGAAGTCTATAATAGAACAGTTGCCCGCTAACGCCGGCTGGAACGCAAGGTGAAACGCGGAAGTGTCCTGAATAAGACCCGCTGTTTTCTCTATAACCAACGTCACTTCCGGTGTGCCGATGTTTACATTCTTCCGGACGCGGAGTGATTGGCGCCATATGCGGCAGCGAAAAGAGCGGGAAATGGTAAGGCTCTTTCATAGGAGTACTCTAACAATATAGGGGTATAAAAAGGGCCCATTTTTACTTACCACCATGCTTCTGATGAAGGACTTTGTCCGAAACGCGTTAAGCAGTGGTGGATGTTCTTACTGTTGGTGGTATCCGGTATCCAGTCCTTGGTCCTTTTAACATCTGGGCAACAAACGGACGATATGGACCTCCAAACTTTGACCATTTTGTGGTGATATGCTTTTAATGTTTTTCTTGATGTGAGTGCAATTTGTTAATAAATAGTGTATACTTTTTCTGGCAATATTACACTATTGTGGTATTTCTTCTTCTTTTTGAGTGCATCAATATCGGGAGTTGAAGTCACTGATTAAGGAGAAAACACAGCACTCGTCGGAATCATTAATAATTGGGAAACCAATTCTAAAGGAAAGTACTGTGAGAAACTATATTTGCGCCAGTACGGGACAATATTTGATGTAATAGAACTGTGTTTTTGTGGAGTGTGAAGCCTTCCCTTTTTTTGTCCTGTGGTCAGCAGTATAGAGTGTGGAGCGCAAGGAGAATTTTCTTTGTATATTTATTACATTAAAGTATAGGCAGTTTTCTTTTCTGTCCTTTCGTCCCCAGGGACGAGCGAAGGAACAGCCTTCTTCCAGGCAGTCTAGTTTTCGCAGGACGATCAGGCGACAAACTAAGAGGTCTGGGGCGACCAGATATCCAGCTTCTAAGCCGGACAACAAACCTTCTGCCTGATGGGGTGGGCCTCCTCCTGGGGCATCCCAGGGTGGGAGGCAGACTTCTTCACTTTGCAGATTAGTGGCATCAAACAGCAGACGCCTGGGTCCGTGAAGTGGTCTCTCCGGGGTTTGCCCTCACTTTCCGGAGGCATCCTCCCCCCAAAAATGCTTTCACAAATCCCCCATCAGATGTGATCAAGGCCTTGGCTCTTCAGGAGGCCATGTACTCCCTGCTGCAGGCAGGGTTGATAATCCCAGTTCCTGTGTTTCGGCAAGGAAGGAGTTATTATTCCAATTTATTTTTGGTTCAGAAACCGAATGGGTCTCTTTGCCCTATTCTAAATCTGAAAACCCTCAACAAGTTTATCCTTGTACCCAAGTTTCGTATGGAAACTCTTCGGTCAATTATTTTGGCAATGGAGCCTGGGGATTTTATTGTTTCCCTGGCCTTTCAAGATGTGTATCTGCATGTGCCCATTACGCCATCTCACCAACAATTTCTACGGTTTACTGACCTGCAACAACATTACCAATTTCAGGAACTACCCTTTGGTCTGTCAGCGGCCCCCAAAATAATGGCAGTTATGGCTGCCTACTTCAGCCGTCAGGGAGTCAGAATACTACCATATCTGGACAACCTTCTGATAATGGCACAGTCTCCTACTGACCATTGCCTGCCTACAGAAGCACGGTTGGATCATCAATTGGAAGAAATCCTTTTGCTTCAACACAGCAGATGGTACATCTGGGGGCACTTCTGGATTCTCAGGCACAAAGGGTATTTCTCCCAGAGGACAAGATTGTGGCCCTATCATTGCGAGTAGGCAAATTGCTACACAAGCGAAGGGTATCCATTATGTCAGCGATGCAGGTCCTGGGGTCAATGGTATCCACCTTTGACATGGTGGGATATGCTCCATTCCATTCCAGGCCTCTGCAAAAATTGATTCTCTCCCGGTGGAACAGACAGTATCATCTAATAAGGTCCCAGAGGATCCTTCTCACTCCAGAGGTTCGTCTCTCTCGTGGTGGCTACAAAGGGATCATCTGGACAAAGGTTGCCCATTCTGGATTCCAAATTGGGTGCTTCTCACCACGGACGCCAGTCTTCGCAGATGGGGGGGGACAGTGATAGGTCATCACACCTTTCAGGGAAGATGGACAAATCAGGAGTCATCTGCCCATAAACATTCTGGTGCTTCCAGCAGTATACAAAGCACTCATCATGGCACATGACCTGCTCCAGGGTAGGCCGGTCCAGATCCAGTCCGACAATGCGACCACAATAGACTATCTCAATCATCAGGGAGGCATGCAAAGTCATGCAGCCATGAAGGAAGTGACAAACATTCTGATTTGGGTAGAACATTCTCTTCCGGCGATGTCAGCAATATTCATCCCGGGATTCCTCAATTGGGAAGCGGACTTCCTAAGTCGTCAAGACATACACCCCAGAGTGTGGTCTCTCCACCCGGGGGTTTTTCAACTCCTGCCGAACAAATGGGGCCTACCAGACATAGACCTCATGGCATGAAGTCACAACCACAAGGTCCCCAGGTACGGGTCCAGGACCAGAGATCCCTCAGCAGCCTTCGTGGACACACTAGCAGTAAGATGGGACTTCAAGCTGCCCGTATCTCTTTCCTCCGATTTCTCTCCTCCCAAGGGCTCACAGGAAATTCAAGCAGGAAGGCGGAACAGTAATACTAGTGGCTCCTGCTTGGCCCAGACGCCATTGGTTCACCAACATACAGAATCTATCCATAGACAGTCCGTATCCTCTTCCTCTATGGCTGGATCTGTTAGCGCAGAGTTCCTGTCTGCATCCGGACTTGCCTCGCCTGTCTTTGACGACGTGGCTCTTGAGTCTTCCATCTTAAGAGCCAAGGGTTTCTCCAGCTCTGTGATTAGGAAGCCTTCCTCTGCCCACATCTATTACAGAGTTTGGCATCCTTTTGTTCAATTGTGTTCCCAAAGAAAATATGACAACAAAGGCGCACATCCACTAGCAGACCTCAAAATGACTGCACAGTTACGACATTGTAATTGTGCAGTCGTTTGAGAGTCTGAGCTGTGCCTACACTGAACGAGCAGTCGTTCAGTGTAGGCACATCAATCATCCCCTAACATGCTCAACTTGACGTTATCGTCGGGTTGCTCAGCATGTTTGGCCGATGATAGATGTCTAAAATGACCAGCGGGAGCACGCATCTCTGGTCGTTTTAGACATTTTTAATGAACGATTAATGAATGATAACGTTATCATTCAATCACTCATTTTAATCGTGTACTGGTTGAGCGCCGTAAGGTGTTTAGGGTTTCCCAGGTACTGGCTTTTCTCCAGGCTGGATTGGACTTTGTCTCTGCCTGGCCACTTTGAGTGTGTCAGTCTGGTTGCAGAGAAAGATTGCTGCTTTACAAGATATTAGAATTTTTTTCAGGGGGTTCTCCGAGTTCAGCCTCCTTTTGTCCCACCGGTAGCACCATGGGATTTGTCTTTGGTTCTCAAGGGGCTACAAGCTCCCCCATTGGAATCTCTAGATTTCAAATGGTCGACAGCGAAGACCATTTCTCCTCGCTATCTCTTCTGCACGCAGAGTCTCTGATTTTGGCAGCACGCTCTTGTCGTTCCCCATTTTTGATTTTTCACCAGGATAGAGCTGTTCTCCGTACACGTGCGGGTTACCTTCCTAAGGTAGTGTCTCGTTTTCATGTGAATGAAGAGATTGTAGTTTCAGCTTTTCAGTCTTCAGACCTTTCTGTAGGTGAAGCCTCCCTGGATGTAGTTTGGGCTCTCCGTATCAATGTCAAGCGCACAGTCTTTTAGAAAATCAGATACTCTTTTAGTGTTATATGGTTTTCACAAAAGAGGATGGCCATCTCACACACACTCTGGCGAGATGGCTACGTATGACTATCTCTCAGGTATACACACACAAGCTGATCTCCCTGTTCCACACACAGTGACAGCACATTCTACTCGGTCTGTAGGGCCATCGTGGGCATTTGGTCGTGGTGCCTCTGTTGAGCAATTGTGCAAGGCAGCCACGTGGTCTTCTGTTCACACTTTTCTCAGATTTTACACCTTTGATACTTTTGCCTCTCGGGATGCTTCCTTTGGGCAACGAGTTCTCCTCTCTGCTCAGGAGCGTCGCCACTCTTGGGGGAACTGCTTTAGGACATCTCCATGGTATCCCTGTGGGTCCCTATGGAACCTGAAGAAGAAAATAAGTTATGGTAGACTTACCATTGTTAACTTTTTCTTCGAGGTCCACAGGGCACCCACCCTGAAGCACCTGGCTGCATTGGGTAATTTTTATTTTGGTCACAGATTCCCTCATCTTGTGAGTTTCTGGTGTATGATTGTTCTTCCTTCTCCTCTATTCTTCTCCTCCCTTGGGCTTTTTTACAAAACAAAAACTGAAAGCCTGTGACCATGGGCGGGGTATATGTGGAGGAGGACCAGAGGCATCCTGGGAGCTGAAAGCTTTCACTGTTTAGTGCCTGGATCACTCCAACCACATTATCCCCATGGTATCCATGTGGACCCTATGTTCCTCGAAGAAAGAGTTATCAATGGTAAGTCTACCATAACTCTTATATATGGGATGCGGTCAATATTCCAACTGCAGGGTTTCCTGCGCTCAGAATGCTGGCACCAGAATCCCGAATATATAAATAAATATATATATATTATTTTTTTTTTATGCATAATATTGTGTGTGTGTGGATATATGTACTAAAAGATCACCCCTCCACAGGACCCTCTAAATCCATATATTCTCCCATTTATCTTTGAAGTTGGAGCCCATGCAGAAAGGTGGGACCACAGCACTTCTCCAGCCCGCAACTCACTGGAGCACAGCTCTGACATACTATGACTGCTTCTTATTGTACTAGGTCATCTCGTGGCATGCCCACAAGTCCTCACCCAGGGATGCAATTGCGCAGCTTCAGCTCCCAGTGATGCCATGCAGCTAAAATTGTACCAAGTGCCACCTCTGCACACATTCTGGAGTTGCCAGCCCCTGCTGTAGACTGAAACATCCTCAGAGTAGACATACCCACCCATAAATCTTGGAAATAGTATGGCAAAAGGGAGGTGCAATATCTTGTCTCCATGTGCTCACCTGTGCTTCTAGTGCAGAATTGTTAGGGTTGGCAGTAAACTATAGCTTGTCTGATATTTGATGCCCATATTCCTCTTCCAATTTTGCTCCATACGCTTGTAACACTAAGAATGCAGGTGGATGTTGCAGTAATCGTGCTTTCAGTCACAATTAAAGTTCATTGGTTAAATGTGTACATCCTATAGCTTTTAGTCTTGCAATATTTTTATTTCCTCAGTTGTCATAAACTCCATCATAAATTGATAAAAGATAAAAATAAAAACACTACTGCACACACAATTTAGCTAAAGTCTGTTGTTGCATTAAAGCAAATGGGGAACTAAAAGATTTGTCAGTAGACCTACATGAGGTGCAGTAAGCTAGAATATTTAGTTTTCATGCTTGCACATCCCATTTAAAGTAATATTTCAGCTGTATTCTGCATATAAATGATCTTCAAATGACATTGTAAAACCTGCTCACTATTATTCGAAGATAATTGTAATTACAAGAATTAACAGTAGTTTAAAAATCTTAATGCACATTGAGGAGTTTTGACTTAAGTGTTTTGAAAGTAGAACTTGCAGACATTGTTTTGCCATAAACTGTTTTGCTATGACTCTGTGGTATTAACTTTGTTTTTGTTTTTAAGGAAGCAGCACTGCCTGCTTAGTCGTTCTGGATAGGACAAGTCATCGTTTACACACAGCAAATTTAGGAGACTCTGGTTTTCTTGTGGTAAGGGCAGGAGAAGTTGTGCATCGATCAGACGAACAGCAGCATTACTTCAACACTCCATTCCAGTTGTCAATAGCTCCTCCTGAAGCTGAAGGTGTAGTTCTTAGTGACAGGTACGTATCGTGAGCGTGCATGGTATTGGCTGAATGTTTGATAGCAAAGCTGTAGGGCAATGTTTTTAAGGTCAGATGAATAACTCAAATCGGTATAAAGATTAAGAGTAGGCATAGGAATCGAGAACATAGTGCTTTATAGGATACTATCTACGACATACACTTTCACTATTACAGCCGGCGCATATTGTGCTTGTTAGTTGTGTCATAATATGCAGTAACAACAAGCCCGCTCCCTCCCTTATGTGATAATACACATTGACCAAACCCCCCCCATGTGTCATACTACACAGCAGACACACTCACCCCCATCTATTATAAGACACAGGGATACCCCCCCCACATCGCAGAATATACATACACATCCCTTGTATGCCAGAATATACAGGGACCTTCTCCCCAAAAAAGTAATAACTTAATGTATATTATGTATATCTTAAAATACAGGAGAACTATAGTATAGATAAGTGGTTTTGAAACTTGGTCCTCAGAACCCCAAACAGTTTACGTGTTCCAGGTCACCCAGCAGGAGCACAAGTGTATTCATTACTTATGCTGGGCTTACACTCTACAATTATCTGTCAGATATCTGTCAAATCTGTCTGGTGGGAAGAAAATCTGGCCCGTTTTCTAGTGTTTGGGAGAAAATTTCTATTGTCATTTGCTCCCATACATTACCAGGTTTTCATTCCAACCAGCCAGATTGGACAGATAATTGTATAGTGTGTGCCCAGCATTACTGACACATTTTAAAAGATCCACAGGTGGACGGTGGAGCTAATTATTATTTCCCTTGAGATTCTGTGAGGAGATCTGGAAAACATACTCTTTTGGATCCTGAGGAACGAGTTTGAGATCCTGTGCTATAGATCACTATGATCTTCACCTGCTATATGTTTAGTTATGTGGTCTTATCCCTGACACACATGCAGTTTGTTGTTCTGTAATATTTCCAGACTAATAGTATAAATACGGTTTCATTAATTGATGTATAAGTTACTGCGTGACACCAAGTGTGAATATAAAGGTGGAATATTATGGATGCTGCATTTATCAGTTGTTATAGAATGACACTGGCCAGATTTGTATCTTATTTCTCATTTACTCAGAGCCAAGGCTGTAGGCATGTGATCATAGGCTCGTGTTGCTTTCACATCAGTGTGAAAATATTTCCATTAGCACACTGTGTTCTTGCAAAGGAAAGCAACACTACACTTGGCAGCAAACCCTTTTTTCGATGGGAGTGTTCAGAAGTCTGGCTGTTCATAGGACACGTGAAAGATTTTTGGCCCCTCCTCAAATGACACCCACATGCATTCAGCAGGAGTCTGACCACTGAACTGGACCTTGATAAGTAAATGTTCCAGAACACCGATATGTGAAGCCAGAAAAGAAATACACAAATCTACATTTTCTGACTTTCATTATCAAATAATGTCATTGTAAAGCACAGATTACTATACACTGCTATAAATGCGACTCCTCACTAATGAGGATAACCTCACACATGTGGAGGCTGTTTTCACTGTAGAAAAGCTAAACTTTTTTTTTTTCAAAAGAAGGCTGTTTGGGGGGAGGAGGACCAGAAGGGGAAAGTGTATCTAATGTGCATTACAGCAGCATGTGTGGGTTTTCATTTCTGCAGTTCGTTTTTACTTGTGTGCTGAAATGCACTTTTCTGTCTGGTTCTCTTTCCAGTCCTGATGCTGCAGACAGTAGTTCATTTGATGTTCAGCTGGGTGACATTATTCTTACAGCAACTGACGGACTTTTTGATAACATGCCTGATTATATGATACTTCAAGAATTAAAAAAGTTAAAGGTATGCAAAACAATGTGACTTTTTATGACCAATAACATATATAGAAATATATGCATAGTTTTGTAAACTTTTTTTTTTTGTGTGTGGTGGTTTAGTTTCTACACTGGTGTATGATTTGGGACAAGGAACGCTTTGGAAAGAAGTACAGGTTGAGTCTCCCATATCCAAAATGCTTGGGACCAGGGGTATTTTGGATATCGGAGTATTCCGTATTTTGGAATATTTGCATACTATAATGAAATATCTTGGGTATAGGACCCAAAACTAAACACAGAATGCATTTATGTTCTATATACACCTTATACACACAGCCTGAAGGTCATTTTATACAATAATTTTAATAATTTTGAGCATCAAAAACAGTTTGTGTATATACATGAAATTCATTTATGTTTCATATATACCTTATACACACAGCCTGAAGGTTATTATATACTGTATTTTAATGATTTTGTGCTTTAAAAAAAGTTTGTGTACATTGAACCATCAGAAAGCAAAGGTTTCACATTCTCAGTCATACTAAAAATATTCCGTAATTTGGAATATTCCGTATTTCGGAATATTTGGATATGGGAGACTCAACCTGTAATATAATTCCTGGGGTGGTTACTTGCCGCAGATGGTGGATTAGGTTTTCTGTAATCAACAGCAGTTGTAGTGATTAGTTTCTTTATAAAATAACTAATTTTTCACATTACTTTAATATCCAGCTTACTATAAGGGCCACTAAAGCTAGATTGTAAGTTGACTTATGGACCTACCAATAATGTTGACAAGTATATTTATAACCTTTTCTGGAGCGTGTCCAAATGACACATACGTTGGTACACACAATTGGTTACCTGTCATTAATCCCATTGAAAGACACTGCAATCAGCTGGGGGTTTTTTGCCAGTGAGCCCAAAAAAGCTGCTAATATATGATCGGGTTCTGCCATGCTATGTACATGTATTTTAATGTTATTCATAGCTGTTATATATAAACCAAATTAATCTAGCTTCCTAAGTAAGTTTAGGCAACAGGATTAATGTTCAGTGTATTGGGTTTTGTGGCCCTTTAACATTTTAACTTTATCTGCCTAGTCAAATGTCTTTCCTGATTCTTTGCAGAATGCAAATTATGAAAGTATACAGCAGACAGCGCGTAGTATTGCAGAGCAAGCTCATGACCTCGCCTATGATCCCAATTACATGTCGCCATTTGCACAATTTGCGTGTGACTATGGGCTAAATGTCAGAGGTAAGTGCTATTTTACTGCCCTACTTTGAATGTCCGAACTCTTCTACTGGAGGAAACTGAGCTGCAATGTAGCAGAAAACATTCAGCATACACGAGAAGTAGTTTACAAGCATGGTTGGCTTTCTGCCCCAAAACTGCAATAGTGGCACAAGTTCTCAGTGATTATGTTTATACATTTTCTACATCCCAGGTCTCTTGCAGACTGCATATTGTTTTATTCCAGAACATGTCTGTCTTGCTCCATCTATTGTGATAAACTTTCCAATCCTGGTGGCAGTAAAGCATCTTACCCATCAGACAGGTGTATTCATTTTGAAATAAACTGGAAACCTTTTCATTGTACAGCAGTGAATCAATTAATTGGAGACCACTAATTGCATCAGGGTTTCTTTAGTTGTATCTAAAGGCCTCCATACACCTACCGGCAGGTTGCTTGATCCTGCGATCGGATCGGAAACATCGATGTTCCGTGGTCTGTCAGAGGGTCTGTGAAATTATACATGTTAAATTTCAGCGATTGCAAATCACGATCATATTTTGATTGTGATCGGCAAATCAGTGAAATCCAACATGTTAGATTTCACCGATCCTGCAACCCGGCATCTCAGGATTGCAGTAACACAACAAGCCGTTGCTAGTGTACTGGCCCCTTTAGCAAAGGGGAAAAATACTGATATTGACTGTTTAAATCTGGAACATTTTTATGACATTAAATATTATGTACTAAATCCACTTCCGTTGTTAAGGAAATCAAATTTGCAAAAATGCCAAAGGGATGAAGCCATTTATAGAAACTATATGTAAATTTGACATGAATTTGTTAGAACTAAAATTTGAGTATGGGTTCTTTATTCATGGGACAGCGTTAAAGGTAATGAACGTCTGTGTATGGGAAGACCGTTGGTACGGGAGATGGCAGGTCAGGTATATGGCGTATCATTTAAACTTTATCGACATTTGAACTTCTACATATTAATATTAAGACAACTTGTGTGTTTGATTGATTTGCCCCCTTGTTAACACATGCGGTAGAGGCCCCTATAGTGTGACTCATAATCCTTTCGTTTTTCTTTCTTTTTCTTTAGGAGGAAAACCAGATGACATCACCGTTCTTCTTTCAATTGTAGCTGAATATACAGACTGAAATGCCTGAACATCTGCTACAAATTTAGTTTTTTTATTCATTTACAGCCCTTGGACTGATATTTTGCACTGTATCCTGCTGGCAGGACTGCAATTTATTTTCAACAGATTTCATTGGCCTGTTATGAAAGAAGCAGAACTCTGCATACGACAACCGAGGACATTGTAGAAACCACTACTAGCTTAATGGTTGAGGTATAGCTTACAAAAAGAAATTCCCTCAAATGATATAACTTATTTTAGTCCCTGGAATGTCCTATAAAACAGTAAGCTGAATTCTGTCAAAAGCATTGTTTTTCGTTCACATAATTCTAGTTTGCTGTAAAATTGCATTGGGTGCTTTATACAGAATTGTGCTGCAGTTTTGGTTTCTGCTAATCAGTTTTGATAATAAAAAGCACACTTGTACACCCTGAAAGTTACCATTCGTAACATTACACTGATGGTATTTAGAACATTTCAAGTCTAGTAAATTTTTAATTTGGCCCCAATTGTAAATCATGTAACCTCAACTAGAAGTCTTTTTATATAATGAACTGCTGTATAATACAAGTTTAAGACATGGAGTTCCTTCCAGTGTTTATTACGTGTTATTTCTAAGGATCCTTAACTTAAAAGCCATGTTTATATATGTGTTATATACAGGTATGTATATAATGTATATTTCGGGTAACATGTAGTGACAATGCAGTGAAATTGTAGAAGTCACTAATATTTTTGGGATAAGTGTTCTGAATCATTCTGTTTATGGCTTATTCCATTTAAACAATTCTTCTCAAAAATATCTTGACACAGATTTCATTGTATTTTATCTGTGTGGTGTTTAATGTTACCTCAGATTGTACTTTGCTTTATGCATTTGTGATATTGTACTGTATATTTGTGTACTTATGTTGAGCTTTTATTTAAATATTTTTTAACATGTACCATGTACATGTCATAACAATAGTACATCATGCTTGTAACAGGCATTTAATTCTCAATGATAATGAGGTTATTCATGTGTAAGGAGTCAAGAAATATATGTTCTCTCTAATGTGGTATGTTGTCTGTGCAAAGTCTTCTTGATTGACTTCTGATATTGCCTTAACTGCCCAAAACTTGACAAAGCAGGAAAAACCAGCATACAAAGTCACAAAAACATGGATATACGACGTGGCAATTTATCTTTTTTGCGTCTAGCCTTATTGTTCCGATTTGCGATATTTCCTCTTTGAAGAAGACCTTATTTCCTTTCCATTTGCATATGTTCTCTTCTTTTCCCGCTGGAAACAATTCTAGGGATAATTACATCTCTCTATCCTGGCAAATCAACACTTTTGGTGTGAGCTGGATGAGAAATGTAAGGATAAAAAAATGTATGCTGAGTGGAGTCTCCATTTTTATTCTAAATTTTGATGGCATAGATTGCTCATGTTGTATACATTGACTAGAAGTGGCATACTTCTGTATTAAGTGGGAAAAATATAAACCTGATATTTTTATTTTGACTTTGTTTAGTTCATGTTTTAAATACATGGCTGCCTTACGGTCAAGCTGTAATGTTTTTTTCTACATTCATATTAGCCCTCAATTGATCACTTAAAATAGCTTTTAACAATTTCTAGGCTAGATGCATCATAATAAACAAACGAGTCTTGAGTAAATAAAGTGGTGGTGGAATGTAAATGATCTATAGACCGTTCTTGGAGCAGACACCTTTACAGTAGAAATTGATGAGTTAGAGAAACTGCGCTTACAGATCTCTGCTGGAGTGGCGATTCATAGCGTATGATCTCTTCAGATGCAGGAAATGAAGACAATTAAATTAAACAGTGACTTATAATCACAAAGGTAGTGAAAAAAAGGTATTCCATTAAACTTTCTGAAAAGGTATTCCATTAAACTTTCTGGTGCAATCATCATAATTGTGGCTCTAAGGGGGCGATTCAATTCAGTGGCAGTTTTAATAGCGGTGGGAGGGAGCTCCCAGAGCTATTCAATTCACCGCGATGTTAACTCCCGTGGGTGATGCTCTTTCTCACGACTTAACATGGGTGTTTAGTCGTGAGAACCGGCATTCTCCAACTAAAATGCTGGCCGTAAGACTGTTGGCGCCACGCTAAGCCAGAAAAGAGGCCAGCACTGTGGACGGGTTTCTCCGCGCACCCTCAGGAGGGTGCGAGAAGAAATCATTAGTTGGACTAAACAGCGCGCTGAATTGAATGACTCTGGGAGCTCCCTCCTGGTGCTGTTCATTTCCAGCTGAATTGAATCGCCCCCTAATTCACATATAAAGTTCTTGGCATAAATGATAGAAATAAAAGTTTAATGGAAGACTTTTAACCAAGTTCCTTCTCTATGAAATTCACTCTAATTCCTTATACATACGTATGGCTAAAGTTTTGCATAATGTACATTTTTTCCAATTAGATTACAAATAAGCATTAGTTCTCAATTACAAGGAAGGAAACAGCTTTTCTTTCCAGTTTGACTTCAAAAATAAATCTTCCCTTAAATAACTTTAAATATTGATCATTAGATTAGTCATATTGACCCATTATTTAAGTAACCATCTTAAAATGGTAATTGGGGTTTCTTTTTCTATATTTACTGAGTGAAAACTTCAAGAAAACCTGCACAATAAAATCTCATGCACAACTGCTGTGCTGCTTATGTTTCCATATCCTATATACACACCTAGTTCAAATGGGACTGGGCTAGTAGTTTCTAACTCAATAAATTGTCTGCATAACCTGATTCCACCGCCATTGGCTTATTTACCTGTTGAGACTCTTGTTTTTTCCATTTGTATCCATCACACAGTTACACAGGTTACTGAGCTGCACTAGCACCTACTATAAATGGTAATGAACATGCTTCTACACCTCTGGGGCTATGCAATCCAGTTCTGGCAGATTCAAATGATGGACGGTGTGAGTGAAAGGTCCAGACATAAGTCAGTTTCAGCTTGCAAGATCATCCCAAACACCTTTTGGTCAGGGCTGTGAGAAGAATGGAGAAAGCCGCTGCATGGTGTAGCTATCTTGGCTGCTAGGGGGAGGAGGATGTTGAAAAATTCAGTGGCCATTTGTGCATCTGTTAATAATTCCTGCTTTAAAAAAAAAAAAAAAAAAAAAAGTTTTCGGTCTTTTGATCCGCCGGGGTATTCAACATTTGTCTCTCCAACTGCTGTGGGAACCACACGTCCAAGCATGCCCTGCTACAGTTTTGCCTTTAGGACATAATAAAACTGTGGTCGGGAATGCTGGGATTTGTAGTTCCGCATGTTGAATACTCCTGCTCTAAAGTGTCTGGACTCAAGTGCAGGAAAATAAATCTATTGACGCATCTGCTGACAATCACACATCACAATGAATGTTGGTGGGGTGATATGTGCAATTTCTAAAGCTGCATATACACACAACGATTTTAGTAAATGAACGATTTTAGTAAACTATTTTCGTTCATTTTTCCCTTGAAAAAATGAACAAAAATCGTTTACTAAGATCGTTCATTTACTAGGTGTAATGAACGATTTTTTTTGAACTACAAACTATTTTTGCATATTCCCTTACTGAAAATCGTTGAGTTGGTCATTCTGACTGTACTACAAACGTGAACGCGCATGAATGATAATCGTTCATAGTTATAACTCAAAGTGAACGATATTTTCAACGATTGAATGTCAAACGATATTGTTATCGATAATCGTTCAAAAAAATCGTGTGTATGCACCTTTTAGTTTCCACAAACAAATGTTAATGCAGTGATTTTTGCAGTATTCCACAACAACCTCCTGCTACTTCAATCCCCTGTATATACAGTATGCCATTGTGCCAGCTTGGCTCATTATTTATAAGATACTCCGAGAAATCATTTGTTTATGGATACACCTTTGCCCACACCATATAGCGCAGTGCTACTCTGCATCACACCATTGGGTAGATGTAGATGACATACTGCTGGCTCTTCAATTACTTCTTCTCACAGATTATTTGTTTTAAATCTCAACTTTTTTTTACTTTTCCTGTAAGAAGACAGATGGGTGTGATCTTTTTCTTTATGCTGCTGTTGATAAACAGTTTGAGTGTTTTGCAATTACCATGGCAATTTCCACGACACGACATGATGTAGTGAGCAGAGAGCATTTGGGAAGCCCCCTTCTCAGCACGCTTATTCCCCCACCATTCATTCTTTATGTAAATTGATAAAAGGATCCGACTCAGATCAACCATCCTTTTTGGGATCGAGCTTGAGTGCTGCTAAGACACTGCAGTCCTATAAGTCCTACTTGCAGAAAGATGTCAGAAAATAAAGATTGCAGTATGGGAGGATATCCTAGAAAAATGATTTTCATTTGTCAAAAAAGGTCCAAAAAAGTCCTTTGGGATTGCAGCTTTAATATTCATTCTTGTCATTTTAATTCTCCTTAACTATGATGTGTTCAATTATATAGACTGATTATCATGGTTTATATTTTTATTGTAATACTGTGTTTTGAAAATTGCATCATGCTATAATTTAAAAGTAATGCAGAGTCTGTATTTCCATCTGCATGGTATGCATGATGATTCAATTTGATAAATCCCTGCTGGTCAGCCTGCTTTTTATATCTTTTCACACACGATCAGTTTTAGGATAACAATTAGTGTGGCTCTTAATTTCTCTTGCAAGAAATGCCAAAGAATGGTAAATTGAATAGCTTTCCATCTCTTTATTAAAGCAATACTGTATTATAAAATGCTTATTTTTGCAATGCCACTTATTTGAAATCCTGCACTGTAACATATCGGCCTTGTTTTGTCCGTTTTAAAGCTGTCTGCGCACAAGAGATCTATTTTACAAGTGGGGGAAAAAAATTAACTCCATGCACTTCCTAAAGTGAAAATAGTAATCTGATCAAAGATGATGCTAGTAATCTGTTCTCTGAGACGTGTACATAACCTCTTGCTGATGACGATTCCTGTGAATGTTGGGTGTGTAACGCGGTTGGGAAAAGGGATAATCCACTACCACTACATACATACATACTAATATATGCATTAGTGGGAGTGTGCTCATTCTTTCTGCAAGTCTGCTGAATGAACATTTTAATGTAAAATAGGTGTACTTGAGTGAATGTATTAGCGTGTTGTCTTAAAAAGTTGAACCAGCCTTCCCCCTATAAAGTGCACATGTGGTTGTTTTTTTTATTATATGGATTGCTGGCCTTCAAATCTGGATTCACATACAGCTCATCTGATAGGTGGAAAGAGCAAATCTAACACCGATTGTGACATTTTTCAGTTCTGTGATGCTGTATGATTTCTAACTTCCAGTCTAAGAACCCTTCCCAATTTGAAACCACCTAGTAGACATTGGTGGCAAGAGTACATGGAAGCAAGTACTTGTATACTTGATTTTCATTTTCAAACCTGTACCATGGCTGATTTCTAAATGAAAATGTCTGCATTTCATGTATGATGTGTCACTTAAGTACAGGAATAGCTCTGTAAATAAAAGTAAACTGTAAGAAATTATTTAATAAATATAGTGTTTATAATAAAATGTCTTCTGTTACAATTTAGATTTACACACAGCACTAATTATTACAGACGGCTGTATATGGCTTTGTATTTTCTGGTGCAATTAAACCGTTACGATTTTATTGGGTAAATCATCTGGGCACATATTAAACTCTCAAACCAAATCCTGAAACTATTTTTAACAGAATATTTTTTCACACAAAAATATAAGTACTCATTACCCTTGAAACATAATGTACAGGAATAGACTCTGCAACATTTTTTGCCAAACATCTCTCTATACAAGTAGGAATCCAGTTCTTTGCTTATTTATACTATTGTCAGCAAGATAGAGGTGATTTGTAGATTACATTGAAGTTTTTGCCAAGCAAGTCCTAAAATACAAAAAAAATTTGTTAAACATCAAAAGATTAAAATTTTACTTTACAACATTAGAGTTCAAGTTTCTTTTTTTTTTTTATGGTAAAGCGATTTATGATAAGAAAAATGGTCTGCGCAAACTTTGTTTACAAAGATGTCAATAGCTGTAACAAATCATTTAGAAAAAATTTTTAATTTTTTTTGAGTGCAGAATAAAAAAAAAAACTATATAATCTTTAAAACTGGTATCCTCTAGTTCATTTTTAGCACATTCATAATTGTTTTGAGTTATGTTCCCCAATAATTTACAGCTTGCATAAAGAGCAAGGAGTGTGGTATATTATGTCGCCATTCAGAATGCCGACAGCATAATGTGGACATGGTCCAAATGATGACATTTAACATGTTGACAGTGTGACCCTGACATGTGTTGGCAATGGTATTTTAAGCTAACCCTAATCTAACACTATCCCTAATTGCAGCCTAGCCTTAACATCATGTGTCAACTTGTTGAATGTCTACATACAGAACATGTTATAGACTACATAACGAGCAAGAAAGTAGTTTGCACTTCGCAGCATTCATCACCAGTTTCAACTGAATGTTTCATTTCTGTGTGTAGGTAAAACCAATTCTTATAAGAGGTTTCGTGCACCACTCCTCTAGTCTTGTGCTTTGTTTCATAACTCTTGGATACACTATCATGCAGTTGCTATTATTATGCAACCAATGTTCTAAACCCCCCTTATGCCCCCTTTTGATTTTATTTGAAGTCTTACAAAACAGTTAAAAATATGTGATTTTATCACCCTTATGGTTTTATTGGATCTTTCCCTACAGCATGAACACACTTTTTAAACATAAAAAATACATTGTAAAACAGGACATAGGCACCTATAAGTGCCAGACCAATGCACATTGTCTTATCCATTTCCTGTCCTTCCTATTTGTTCTGTGTTGATCAGTGTCTGCTTACTGAAACAAATAATTGATGATCTGCATCATCTCAGCCTGCCGAGGTAATGGGAAATTGTAACTGAAATACAGGGTTCTGCTGTGTGAACATAGTGTTTCATAATACATGTGAATTTTCAGCTTTTTATAAAAAGGGTAAGCTTTCTATGATGGGGCAGCCTTGCTGTAATTGGAATTAAAGCACAATTTTTAACAATCTGATATAAAGCACTGAAATATAGTCATTATCAATTTATTCAGTTTTGAGAAATTTATTAAATTTCCTTATGGTGTACTCCTTGTACCATCTAGCTATTGTACTATAATATTTAGTATGAGCACTTGTACTGCTGTCAAGCTTTTTGTACTTCTTGTTGACCACCTTTAAAAAGTATTTCCACTTCCATGCACAGCTTAATTCTGTGGGAGTAATAGTTTATAGACAGATAAAATGCTTTTTTTAATTTTATATTCAAACTGCTGAGAGGCACAATACATTGTCTTGTGCTGGTACATCTTTCATCAATGTATATTGATCATGCCTTTCACTTTCTAATTGCCTGGTGGTATATTAGCTGTAGCATTACTAATCGTGTTGTGATTGAGACAGTGGGGGTCTGCTATTATGAGTATTATGGAGATTAATGCTAAGCATTTCAATCCAAGGCTGGATATTTAAGATCAATCAGATTTGTGTTTTTGTAACAGTTTCACGTATAACACAAATGTGGCTACGGGATGTGCAAATTGTAAACACCCTATGTAAAGTGTAACCATTTTCACAGCTGCAGCTCAGGCACAAATTGAAGAGCAATGCGACTGATAATGGTCCCGGATTTCAGAATCTATAAAGTTACTTTTAATAACAAATAGCTGCTATGAGAATTGTGACTGAATAGACCATTATATTTAGATTGATATGATCGGTGTAGAATCATGAAGTTCCATGATATTTGAATAGCACTAGAAATATTTAAACCTAAATTGTGAGAGGTAAAGCGAAGAAGTACAATAAAATATTTTCAACATGAATCCGTTTATTAACAGACTTTACAGGGGATATAGTTACCATCCTGGCGGTTGGTATTTCTGCGCTCAGCATACCGGCGCCGGAATCAGACCTCCGGCATCCCAATGTAATGTATTAGAGTTAGGCTGTGGGAAAGGTGGGTTAGGACACTAATACCCCTTTTACACCGGAGCTAAAACCCGGGTTATTGAAGGGTAAACCCGGGCAGCTCCCTGGTGTAAAAGGGGAGAGGGTTGGATCGCCGGGTGGAGTGACCCGCAAATCCAACACAGGTAAATAGCAGGGTTTTAACACGTAGCCCGTGAAACCCTGCTGTGAGAATAGCGCACTCCGGGTCACGATGACCTGGAGTGCGCTGCTAGCCGGCCGATTGGTCCGGCTTCAGTGGCGCTTGGAGATGACATCATCTCCAAGCGGCCACTTTCACGCCGGGAAAGCCGGATCTATGCAGACGCGACTCCGGTGTGAGCAGCGCTGACTCGGGAATATCCCGAGTCGGCACCGGCTAAATTCCGGGTCTGATCCGGATAGGAACTTTGTTCCAACTCCAGGTCAGACCCGGATTTTAGGTGGAAAAGGGGTATTAATTGTGTCTGGATTCTGTCAGGATGCCGCTGTCGGTATTCAAACCACTGGGATCCTGTACCCAACCACTTTACAGTACAACTTCTATGACCATGTATACAGCACATCAACCATTTGAAGAATTGGTGATAAAATGGGGAAAGTACAGTAGGTGTTGGATGTAGGAGGATAATTTCAGGCTGCAGGAAACTCTGAAGCAATTAAAGTACAATCCAAGAAAAGTGACCCTGGTCATGGAGGAATGGGTGGGGCTAAATGTTCAGAATAGTAGGTACACACCATTTTACTAAGGGTGATGAGACTGAAGTAGAGTACTTAATACCCAAGTTCTCCATATCATTGGTGCATTGGGTATCGGCAAAGATCTTGGATAATAATGGGCATACAGCTGCCCTAGTGCCAATAAGCATTTGACCCGTTGCTTAGTTAAAGTGCGTTTGAAGATTAAAGGAGTAATGACGGAGTGCAGTACCTGGTAGTAGCAGGAGATTCATCCTTGTAGCTTAATCAAATTAAAAGCTTCCTTCCACAAATCTTTGATCAAAGGACAAGACCAGAAAATATGGATTAAACATCTCTCAGTTCCTGCAACAAAACTAATGTACCAGGCCAAATATTATGGAGCCTATCTGGGTAAAGTAGTTTTATTATACAAGGCAACGAGGTTAGGCAACGTCTTCGCTTTTATATATTGGTCTTCTATTAGTGACGTCATCTGGACCAGGTGCCTTATACTTTTTTTTTAAAGTGTAAATCTGCACATACACACACAACGATTTAGTAAATGAATGATTTTAGTAAATAATTTTCGTTAATTTTTTCAAGGGAAAAATGAACGAAAATCGTTTACTAAAATCGTTCATTTACTAAATGTAATGAACGATTTTTTTTTAACTACAAACGATTTTTGCATATTAACTTAATGAAAATCGTTGAGTTGGCCAGTCTGACTGAACTACAAACGTGAATACACATGAATGATAATCGTTCATCATTTTCACTCAAAGTGAACAATAAACGATATTGTTAATGATAATCATTCAAAAAATTGTTGTGTATGCACCTTTAATAGCATTGCTGTCCTCATCACTACTCTGCCTCAGGCACAGGGGAGGTTAAGTGCATTTAGAAACCTATTGTAAGTTTGTTCCGTGGACTGGGTAATGGAGCAGTCTTGCTTAAGGTTATTAAGTCATTATGCTATAATAGGGCAGTAAATTAATCTGCAATATCAGGAGTTTGATAAATGAACACAGGCTGGCAAACCAAGTGTAATAGGATTTAAATTTTTGCCTGTAACTTTGCAAGGTAAGGGTGTACTTGCCCTGTTACCAAAAGCGGTGTTTCTCAAATCCAGTTTTCTGGTCTCCTCACAGAATTAAATAAATAGAAACACATGTTGATTTTTTTTTAAATGTGCCAGGCAGTAATGAATATACTTGTGCTCCCATAAGGAGCTATAGAAAACATGCACTGTTAGTGTGTCATGAGGACTGGATGTGAGAAGCACTGACCTAAAGTATTGAAACTTTGTTTAAAATGATAGAGTAGTGTTTCCCAAACTCATTCCTCAGGGAGCACCAACAGTCCATGTTTTCCAGGTCTCCTCACAGAATCCCAAGTGAAATAATTAGCTCCACCTGTGGCTCTTTTAAAATGGGTCAGCCAGTGATGAATACACCTGTGCACCAACTAGGAAAAATGGAACCATGTACTGTGATGCCGTGTACACACTAGATGATAAAAGTGAACGATAATGATATCTTCTATTGTGTGTAGCCTGAACAACCAAAGATGCACTCTCCCGTGGGACGATAACGTTATCCCCAGTCGGCTGAACATGCAACTCAATCTGGAGATATCGTTGACGATGCCATGCTACCGAGTGCAGCATGACCCCTCTCCCCCACGCCGTCATTGCCGACATCAGTAAGTGTGTATACACTAACTGATGTCGCCGCATACAGTCATTGTCTAGTGTGTGCGACTTTAGTGTTCCTTGAGGAATGAGTTTGGGAAACGCTGGGATAGAGCTAGAGCCAGAATGAAGAACTCGCTAACATTTAAGTGTTTGTCTTCCAGATTCTTGCAGCAGCCTATATTGTTGCCATCCTTATAACTTTCTTTGAGTACATTAACGATTGCAGAATGCATTGTCTGCTGAGGCGTTGGTCTTAATGTAAGTGTCTAAAGAGTACCGCATAATACACGCTCCCTTCTACACAGCAGTAGGCGAACACCATGACAGATGTTGCTTTCCCACATCAGTATTCCAACTCCCCACTACAGGGGCATGGTTGGACTAGAAAATAGGAAGGAAAGACATATTTGTGATATGTTGTAGAGACCATTGTCAATCAGCAATGTAACTGGTATAAAGGGGAAGTGATAATTCTGTGAATCCTGAGTCAGATGAAGGGGAAGAAGTAACTGATTGAATAACAACAAACAACTACCATACGAGAGCTAGAGGTTTGCCACACCTAAAAAGAAATGAGTGGATGAAAAAGTAGTGGGGGGTGGTAGTAACAAACCTAGCCTCCACTGCTGTATCACCATAGGAGGAGTGAGAGACAGCAGCATATGATAATCAGACAATTAAGTTAACAACAATACAATATATAACTAAAATGCAACCTAAAGTTGCTGGTTTAACCATAGAAATGAGATTGGTAATAAATGAGACAAACATCAAGTGCAACATAATATAGAGTATTAGGGCCCTAATTCCACTGTCCAAAATAAAGACAAGGGACTGGACCCAACAGGGAATGAGCATGGGTAAATTTTAGGAACAGGATTACTTGGAAAATAATCATACAACTTAGATTAAGCTGCATAAAAGGTATACAGAAAGCATAAATCTGAGGCAAATCCCCCTAAAGGCTCATTAACACTGAGCACCTGTTTGCTAGAGTCCCTGGGCAAGCACCCTAAAGTGGGTGAAGAAGGCGACCTAATAAACCAGAGGGTACAGGATTACTATTGAGACCTCTAGAGAGAAAAAACACATGAAGGAAGCACTATTCGATCATCTGAGATCGATCTTAGATGACATTGTATTCATGTGTTTCATCATTCGTGTTGATCGATGGTGTATTCATTCAATATCATTAATTTATTATTATTTGTATTATTATTCATTTGTATTTAGCGGTCGATTTTTGACTCGAACGTACAGATGCATGGATGGATCGGGGAGATCCGTCATGCATGCATCTGCTGCGTCAAAAAATAAACACAGATGCATGCATCACCGATCTCCCTGATCCGTCTGTGCATCTGTGTTTATTTTTTGTCAAAAATGTACAGATGCACGGATGGATCAGTGAGATACTTCTGTGTTTCAAAAAAATGAAAACCTGTGTAACAAAAAAAAAAAAAAACTGTGTGGCCCCTCCCCAAAAGAACAACCAGCAATGGCATTTTGGAGGCCCAGTATTGGTTGTGCTAAATACAGGGGACAAACGACTTATGGGTTCCTTGTAGTTAGCGCAACCAGCACTGGGCTCTGAGCCAGTCCTGGTTCTGGAAATACAGGGGACAAAAAGCAAAGGGGTTGCCTGTAATAACCAGAACTGAACTTTAAGGGGGGGGGGGGGGTAATGCCACAGCTCACCGGGTCCCCCAGTCAAAGCATTACTCCTGACTGCTAGTCAGCCCAGGGTGGGGATGCTGGTACTTGGAGAACCTCAAGTACCAGCATGCAGGGCATTACAGGCCCACTGGTACCTGTAGTTCCACTGCAAAATAAATACTTTAAAAAAATCACAGAACTCACACCGTGAAAGTAAAAGTTTAATAAAATGTACATGCACACGCACACTCTTTATCTCACATACTCACTTATGTATCCCTGAAGCCAATTATGTCCCCTTCTCCAGTAGGAATACATAGGTACCTGTAAAAGAAAAAAAAAAAAGGCCAAACTCACCTCTCCCTATACGTGGCGCTCACCATTGGCTTCAATGGAGGAAACCGCTCATTGGCTGAAAAGCGGAAGGCTCGCCTCTCTCAGCCAATGAGCGCTCAGCATTGGGATTTCTATAGTGAAATTCCGTGGCGGAGCCGTCATTCGGGTAGTACTGTTCTTAGAGGACAGTACTAATGTCTATGTCCGCGTATTTTCGGTTTGTTGTTTGCCAAGTCTTATGGATGCCTACATGGAACGGAGAGGACGTGATCCACACACAGGGAGAGGTGAGAATGGATTTATTTATTTTTTTACAGGTACCTATGGATTCCTACTGGAGAAGGAGACATGATTGGCTTCAGGGATACATAGGTGAGTGTTACAGTGTGTATATTAATATCACCATATATAGACTAATTAATATTCATATAAACATATTGATTGATTACTAAACTCTTATACAGCTATAGTCAGGTAAATTCATTACTTATTCTATAGCAAGTTCAGACATTGCTTTATGAGGGTCATTTACTTATGAATTGCCCTAGCCATGGCCTTGGCCAGTTCACACATAGCCTTAACACATATGGCTTTGGCAACTGTTGTAACACAAAAAGGTTTTAGAACTAACCCCCACAAGAGTCTATTTCCTCTTAAAACCACACCTATCAGGTGAGAGCAAAGGGGTTGGATTCCCTCACAGCCCAGAGACCAGGAACATACTTAGGGCTCACTCCCACTTGCATACAGGAGTGAGGGAGCTGAACACACAGTCACTCTGCTACAGTGAGACCAGCGCAAAGATGGGCCTCAATACACCTGGAAGAGTCTAAGTATCAAACATATAATGGATTAAGGACATAGCTTTGGTTAAATATATGGATTTGGCTTACATGGTGATGGTTAATGATATTGTGTAATAATGTCTGTACAGGCGTTAGCCTATATGGGTATTTGTAATGATTGGCGTTAGCATACAGTAGATGATGTAGTGTGCTCTAGTCTGTTTTGTAAAGAGAGTAATGTTCATAGTGGAGTTTTTGTCTATTCATATATTAGTTTTATATATGGCTGACTGTGATATATATACATATATATTGTTGATGGTAGATGTGTGTTATATAGTTATCCTCTTTCCCCCCTCCTTCCCATGTGCTTGATGGAGGCTGCAGTTTGTTAATATGGTTCAGCATGTGGTTTAAACAATAGGTTTCATGGGCTTGGAACAATAGTGAGGCCTGGAAAGGTTGGGTCTGTGAATGCTGTGTTCTGAAGGGATTGTGTAGTTAGTTTTAGACCTTCTGACATACTATATAATGGAAACTGGTTGAAATATTGCAGTCTGTAGAATATATAATTCAGTTTGATGTCAGCTGGTGATTGTAGTCTGTTAAAGGAATTCGTAATGGAGTTTTTGTACTATTCTGTGAAACAGCATTATGGTGATATAGTTAATACCGTGTGGAATGAAAGTTGCAGTTTGCTAAATATGGCTGCCGCCATGTGGTTTTAACAAAGGGATTCCATGTGCTGTTCCCTTTGGTGATAATGCCTTACCATGTGCTTGGCTCAATGGAGATTGTGGATTGCTGATATTGTGATCATAGTTATAATCCTAGACTTTAATTGGTGTTGTATAGTTCAAATAGGTTTGTTATAGTTATTATAATTATGATCATTGATGGATATCAGTGTTGTAGGATGATTTAAAGAGATATAGCATTATGGGAGTTTTTCTCATTCAAAATAGTCAGGCCTATAATCAAACTACATGCGGTCTCCCATCCCCCTTATACATACGCATACATACCTCCCACCATGCTTCCTAGCAACCATCTTGAATTCTCTTTCTTTCCCTTTGTGTCTCACTCTCTCTCTCTGTTATCATTTCTGTATATCTTATATTGTATTTTGACTAATATTGTGAAGTTTAAATACTGTTTTATGATCTATTTTATGTATGTGGACTTTAAGAGCATTGATTATCTAAATACACTTTTACTTTACTATATCTGGTGTGCAATGTTATTATTGAAATTAAATTATCCTAAAGATTTTAAGGTATATAATTCTGGGTAATACTTTGCGAGTTCATATATTAAAAATTAATCTGTTAATAAAAGAATAAAAATAGAATATTTGCTTCAGACATATAAGGTTAAAACAGACAACTGCATGTACAAAACAAAAACAGGGTTTTTTTTCTCCTTTCCTTTAACAGTGAGATAGTGAGTGTGCATGTGTGTGTGCATGTATGTTTTATTAAACTTTTACTTTTATGGTGTGAGCTGTGGTTTTTCAAGTATTTCTTTTAAAGGGAACTACAGGTACCAGCGGGCCCGTAATGCCCCACATGCTGGTACTTGTGGTTCTCCAAGTACCAGTATGTGGGGAGACTTGCTGGGACCTGTAGTTCCACTGGAAAAGATGGAAAAAAAATACTTTTTCAATCGCACCACACTTTACATAATAAACCCGTCACCCACCGCTCCAGAGGTGCTGGGGATAGCCCCGGGGTATAAGCCCAGGCCCTGGGGTGCCCTGGAGAGGGGGGTCCCCTTTATTGGGGGGGGTCCCCAGCTTCCCAGCGATCACTGGCCTGGGCTAACTAGCAGTCAGGGGTAACTTTGGCTGGGTGACCCGGTGAATGGGTTCCCCTGGCTGTGGCATTACCCCCCCCCCCCCCACTATAAAAAGCTTGGTGCTGGTCATGGAAATTACAGGGGACACCTACACTTTTTGTCCCCTGTATTTCCAGAACCAGGACTGGCTCAGAGCCTAGTGCTGGTTGCGCTAAATACCCCTACATTGTTTGTCACCTGTATTTTGGCAACCAGGGCTGGTTCTGAATAGCCTGGTGCTGGTTGTGCTTAATACAGGGGACCCCTACGTTGTTTGTCCCCTGTATTTAGCACAACCAGTACTGGGTCTCCAAAGCCCAGTGCTGGATGTACTTTTGGGGAGGGGAGTCACGCCGGTTTTTTTTATTTAGTTTTACATAGGTTTTCATATTTATATATTTTTTTAAACACAGAAGCACAGACGGATCTCACTGATCCATTCATGCATCTGTGTTTATTTTTTTACACACAGATGCATGTGTCGCGGATCTCCCAGATCCGTGCATGTACAGTTGTCAGTGATGGTTAAGTACGTTCATATGTCAAACTCAAATTGAAGTAAGTGTTGTATTTGAGATTTCTATTTGGTGTCTTTTGTGGCCGTTATAACAAACACAAATCCTTAGTAAATTTCCAGGTCCTATTGATGTCCATGGCAAAGACTGCCGAGTTGGACCGATGATGTATGTATCCAATAACATGTTACCATCCGAGTTTCAGGTGTTCTCTACCGATTTTTCCATTTTGAATGGAGCAAAGTCGGCAGAGTTTAGCCGTTAGTAAATTCCGAATATGCAGTTCATGGCTGATATTGCCTCATTTGAGATTAGTAAATTTACCCATAAATCCCAAATAATCCCATTCCCTACAAAGTGGAGCAGTAGCTACCAGCAATGGTGGACCCACCACAGGAATAGAAGCCCCCGGCACAGTAATAGAGTTGAAGGATCCATACCAAGAAACAAGAAGCTTTGTAGGAAAACCCCATCGATATTAGATATTTGCTGCTCTCAGGGTCAAAGTGATGGGCTGGAAGACCCTACATTTCACAGAAGTGTGTAGGAGAATTATCTGAGAAGTTGTAGATATCCAAGATGCACTGAGGTGACTGACATTGACAAAGCAATGCCAAATAGCCATTCTTTATTGTGAACAAAGTTGATTCTGAGGAGTGTCCTTGTGTGAGGTGCCTACTTAGATTTGGGTAATCTGTGGATCCTCTCTATAACCAAGTCACCATCAAAAGCTGATGGGGGCATTTTCTCAGAGAGGTGGTGATATTGTACAAATCCACATTGTATACAGAATCTGGAATAATGTTTTAATGTTGGTGTGTCTCGTTTTATCCTCTGTCAGTTAACTTCCCTTTGATAAGCATGATCTCTTGAATGGAATTGTGGGAAGAAATCAGGCTGGTATGTGAGGAGACTAACTCACTCATCTTGTACTCAAAATGGTGAGGCTGCGAACCCAAGTCTGTGTAGCTTTAAATTCTGCCTCTTTATATTTACATTTTCAATGCAGAAAAGAGAAATTGGATCAAATGTAAAGTGATACAACCATCCAGCACTAATGGGGGAGAATCTTCAATTTCAGATGGATATTGAGCCCCCTTCCTGAGTTGGAGGGCAGGAGAACCCATAGATGGACAAGGAGGCGGAGGAGCAGATTTGGGTTGTCTACAACCTGATGTAGATACGGCAGCTGCAGCACCCAGAAAAAGTGTAAAGTGTTTAGGGATTTCTGTTTCTTCAAACCCATTGCGGGGCATAGGCTATTCTATTGACTGATGGGAGGAATAAGGTGTTATGAGTTTAGAAGCATTGAAAACATCACAGATCATAGCTTAGAGAACATGGCAGAAAATGCTATGGCATTGCAGGTTAAAGGAGCAGCATAGGTGGAGCCAGGTTAATAGTGTTACAAGAGCATATTGCAGGAGAGGTCACATATTAGTAAGGAGTACTTTAGCGTGGCCACACAAGGGCATTGTTGCATTACATGAGCAAAATTCACCGACCAAGAACATACAGCAAATGCCACCCCCTAAAGTACCAGTAAAATACCCCAGGTAGGGAAGCAGAAGACTTTAGATGAGGCACAGTTTAGTCGCAACCACCATCTATAGAACAACCAGCACTGACATTATACACAGGTTAGCAAGTGGCGAAAGTCACACTCTCCACGTAGTAGTTAATGATCTGGAAAACATACAATCAGGGGGGCTTGAGGGAGCACTGCATAGTAGTGGAATGAAATGGATAAGATAATGGCGACTCTGGTTATGGCATTAACCACTCCTGCACATGGGATTCATGGTAGGCACCCCATCCTACTCTCCCCAAACTCACCTGGACTCGGCTGAGGGTGTATGAAAGCGTTTACACATTATGGTACAGAGCGCAGATCCATCTGCTTCACCGAGGCAACCCATGATACTGACCAACACAGTGCCTTTCTAACTAGATCTCCAAGAGGTCAGCAGTAGACAAGCCTGGCAGATGAAGCATTGTTGGTAAAAGTACAAGTACTCAAATTAGTAACCTAGGTCTCTTCCAATTATTATAGTACTAGTAATATCAGCCCTCAATGCTATACTTAACCCCTGTAGCCGGCACAATGGTCCTCCTCTCCTGGTTGTCTGTCCTGTCACTGTGCGTGGGGGGGGTTGGGGTGGGGGGGGGGGGTCGCGCACTTGCTCTCGCTGAGCACAACAGATCACCATAAATTATTGTAGAAACCAGATACATTGTACAAAGAGTACACGATAAGGAAGTGGAATAAAAGCCACCTAACTCCTTAGACTGTTTTATCAGTTTAATCACTATCATCTCCAATAATATTTTGCAGCATATTAATAAAGGTTAGATTGTAATACGTATTACTGCAAGAGTACTTTTAATCTTCTTTCGACACATGTATAACTTCTATCCAGAATTTCTCAGTGGGTAACAGTTTTTGTTTAATACATCTCAAATTTTGTCTCCTGTGTGGACTGCCCATTATTTCTCATGAGTTTCCTCCTTTGGTAGATAACACAAGTTGACCTCCACCCACCCCCACAAGTAAGACATCCACCATTTACATTCAATATATATTTATTTATTAACAGTTTCTTATATAGGGCAGCATATTCCGTTGCGCTATTCAATACTGGAATGTATATTTGATCTGTACCTAATGTTGCTTTGCTAGCCAGCTGTTAGTAATAGAACAATCATCATCATCAACACAAAAAAAATGTTTATTCAACACACTGTTGTCACTAAAGTAAGAATTTAAATTGCTGTTTATTTAACCACTAATTTTACATGTATCTTACTTATTTTACAATAACAAAGTGCACTGCTATGGAACTACAGGTACTATTTCGAAATAAAATTAAAACAGTGTAGTAATGCTGCAGATAATAATTAAGAATTTCAGTAACACTAACTATATTGGAATCAGACATTTTTATTTACCAGTCTAGGTTTGCAAGCAACACATGTAAATGTTGACCATACTGAACAACTTTATTCCAGTAGGATGGAAACCCAAAATGGCTGATTGGGCATAGAACTGGCCAAACTGCTCATATATCCAGTCAGATTGCAATTTTCAATTGACTTTGAAAACATGGCTAATGCTGAATTGATAAAAGCCTATACACTACAATCCTGCACATATGTGACCTTTTCAGTATATTGTATATACCTTCAGCATTATTAGAATGTCTGAGAGAGTTCTCTGCAGAATCCATCATCCTCATCTTCACTAGCTGTTGCCAAGCTGTTGAATGGCCAGTTAGCCTTATCTTGCTGCTTTGATGAAATGGCTCCAAAAAATAGGGTACAGAACTAAAAAAAAACATAGTTATTTTAATGCTTTGCAATTGTGCTTTTTCATCACACAAATCATGAGATTGAAGTAATGACATATAGAAATAAAATAGTTGTTTTTCCTGTTGTATAATCACACAAATTGGAAAAATAAAAATATAGCAGTCTTTTCTAATAAACCCTTGTATTAAAAAAAAAAAAAAAAACGGAGCAAATTTGACTAGAATAGTGTTGATAGATTTTATTGCTTTTCATCCCCACCTTCCAATTTAAGGTTATGCTACATGTGTTATAGTCAGAGCCGGATTAAGGGTGGGGCACAGGGGGCACATACCCCCGGGCCCCCCTCTCTCAGGGGCCCACCGTGCCTGCTGTCCACCACAGGCTGTTTGCATGCATGTTTTATTTTTTGGGAAAAAACACATTGGAGTTCCGATGCTTGATAGCCCATCCCCAGGGGGCAAAACAGCTGTAGGTGAAGGATTTGCGGTTGTTATGGGGCCACGTCATAGGCCGCCTCCCCCCTGCACCCAGCTAAGCTTACCTTGATTTGTTTGCCTTACACGGCCACCCACAGGGGGAAACACATGTTCATAAGCCTGCCCTGCACAGCACTGTGTTACCATTATTTATTAAGAATGATGGCTGTGCACAGCGCCAACAGCCAGGGCCACTCCAAGAGTGATGCATGCTGTGTGCGCCAATTAGAGTAGAGCGTGAGGCAGTGGGACTGCTGTAATGCATTGGGCCCATCACACATGAGAGCCGAGAGACAGCACATGGAGAAGAGTCGCTGATAGAGTGCAAGGTGGAGTGGAGGGAAATACCGGAGGAGGAAGGAAGGGTTGTTAGGGCACTACAAGTAAATGCACCCGGCATATACCAGGTCACCTCAGAACCCCACTACATGACAGAGGTCCCGCAGTAGTATAGTTGCTTCATCCTGGGGTTTTGGTGCATGTTGGTGGCCTTTATAAAAGGCCATGTTTACACCATTTCAGGTGTTTTCAGCCTGTCTGCAACATTATATAAATATATATACAGTCAGGTGCATAAATATTGGGACATTGACAGAATTTTCATATTTTGGCCTCTATTCACCACCACAATGGCTTTGAAGTAAAACAAACAAGATGTGCTTTAACTGCAGACTTTCAGATTTAATTTGAGGGTAATTACATCCAAATCAAGTGAACGGTGGAGGAATTACAACGGTTTCTATATGTGCCTCCCACTTTTTAAGGGGCCAAAAGTAATGGGACAAACTAAACAATCCTAAATCTAACTTTCACTTTTTAATACTTTGTTGCAAATCCTTTGCAGGTAATTACAGCCTGAAGTCTGGAATGCATAGACATCACCAGACGCTGGGTTTCATCCCTGGTGATTCTCTGCCAGGCCTCTGCTGCAAATGTCTTCAGTTCCTGCTTGTTCTTGGGGCATTTTCCCTTCAGTTTTGTCTTCATCAAGTGAAATGCATGCTCAATCGGATTCAGATCAGGGGATTGACTTGGCCATTGCATAACATTCCACTTTTTAGCCTTACAAAACTCTTTGGTTGCTTTTGCAGTATGCTTCGGGTCATTGTCCATCTGCACTGTGAAGCGCCGTCCAATGAGTTCTGAAGCATTTGACTGAATATGAGCATATAATATTGCCCGAAACACTTCAGAATTAATTTTGCTGCTTTTGTCAGCAGTCACATCATCAATAAATACAAGGGAACCAGTTCCATTGGTAGCCATACATGCCCACGCCGTGACACTACCACCACCTTGCTTCACTGATGAGGTGGTATGTTTTGGATCATGAGCAGTTCCTTTCCTTTTCCATACTCTTCTCTTCCCATCACTCTGGTACAAGTTGATCTTTGTCTCATCTGTCCATAGGATGCTGTTCCAGAACTGTAATGGCTTTTTTAGATGTTGTTTGGCAAACTCTAATCTGGTCTTCCTGTTTTTGTGGCTTACATCTTGTGGTGAACCCTCTATATTCACTCTTGTGAAGTCTTCTCTTGATTGTTGACTTTGACACATATACACCTACCTCCTGGAGAGTGTTCTTGATTTGGCCAACTGTTGTGAAGGGGATTTTCTTCACCAGGGAAATAATTCTTCTGTCATCCACCACAGTTGTTTTCCGTGGTCTTCCGGGTCTTTTGGTGTTGCTGAGCTCTCCGGTGCGTTCTTTCTTTTTAAGAATTTTCCAAACAGTTGATTTGGCCACACCTAATGTTTTTGCTATCTCTCTGATGGGTTTGTTTTGATTTTTCAGCCTAATGATCGCTTGCTTCACTGATAGTGACAGCTCATTGGATCTCATATTGAGAGTCTACAGCAACTGATTCCAAATGCAAATGTCACACCTAGAATCAACTCCAGACCTTTTACCTGCTTAATTGATAATGAAATAACGAGGGAATAGCCCACACCTGTCCATGAAATAGCTTTTGAGTTGATAGTCCCATTACTTTTGGCCCCTTAAAAAGTGGGAGGCACATATAGAAACCGTTCACCTGATTTGGATGTAATTACCCTTAAATTAAATCTGAAAGTCTGCAGTTAAATCACATCTTGTTTGTTTCATTTCAAAGCCATTGTGGTGGTGACTAGAGGCCAAAATATGAAAATTCTGTCAATGTCCCAATATTTATGGACCTGACTGTGTATATATATATACTTTATTCTAGTCCATAGGTGTCTCCTTGTCTTAGGTGCCCCAGGCCCCACTGATCCTTAATCCGTCACTGGTTATAGGAGTATTAAATATAATACCAAGTATATACTGTGTGTGTGTGTGTATGTGTATATATATATATATATATATATATATATATATATATAATATATATATAAAAAACAGTCTTCCATATACAGAAGGAGGCTGCACTCATCTGGACTTTTTTAGAAAATAAAGTGCATATTTTTATTCAGCCGATGTTTCAAAGCCGGAGCGGCTTTGTCATCAGGGTGCAGAAGTGATTATTTTCTCAATTAGGGGGGAATTCAATTAGCCACTGTAAATTACTGCTCGCTATTTGATCCCCTGGGGCTATTCAATTAGCCTCGAAGCGCAGCCATATCGGGGAATTTTTTTTAGAACCTCAGCAGGCTCCAAAAGAAATTCCCTGACAATCAGCGTATTTTCAGGAAGCCGCCAGCGAAAGCACATCAGTCTGTAAACTTATCACGGATTCTATGTGTTTTTGCCCGAAAACAAAAAATGTTTTAGGGGAACAAAATGGGCTCTAATTGAATTGCCCCAAGCCAAAAAAAAAAACAGGCTAATGTCCAGTTCTTCACCCCCCAAAAATTATCGGGCCTAATTGAATACCCCCCCCTTATTGAGAGGCATTTAATAAGATTAAATTAACGAGAGAAAAAAACAACAATAATACCTTCCACCATAAAGTCATTAGATCTACATTGTTCTTAGATAAGTTTTATAGTCCAACTCTGCACTTCACACTTCCCTTACCACAGAGTCTACTTGAAATCAGCCGTTACACATAAGATGCTTATTAGACTATGTTCTAATTTATGCAAACATGATAAGTGGGAAAAGGAGAGAGGGAACCAAAATTTTAGATATGAACTATAAAAGTAAAAGTAACGTTTATTGTCCAGTGTTAACATGACATTTCCATTCTACACATCTGGTAAAATGTAAAGTATTCGAGCAAAACCCCCACTATAATGAAGAGTAGAGATGACATTCCAACCTCTAGACTGAAGTGATATCAGATACTAGCAAAAGACTTTCAGACTGTACCTCGTGACGTCTTACATAAACTATTCCAAGAACTTATCTTAGTAGCTATTAAATTATTTTATAATACCCATCATAGTGTTTATCTTCAGGTTATTCCCCATGTTTGGGGATAAGCAGATAAACTATATGTATTTGTCTACACTGTATGATTTTCAATTTATTAATATCAATGGTTTATACACATTCTACACAATTTGTGCTCTCCGATTCTTAATCTTAATTAATCTCTCTAATCTATTATCCGGGAACCACACTAGTTCTGCTATCCTGGCGCTAACTGAAAATGAGGACTCACTACAATATGCTGGTCCTGCAATAATTGGTATTTTGCATGACTTTTACTGTAAACTCTACTTCCAAGACCAAATTAATCTTAAAAGTAAAATATCTTTTTGGCAAACCGTATTATTACCACAACTAAGTGACACTCAAATTTCCCACATTGTGCAACCAATAACTAAAACAGAAGTACTCTTAGTCATTAAAGGCCAGAAGAACTGCAAGGTCATGATAGCCTTTGTGGTGAGTTTTATACATTTTACTACCCTTTATAACCCCACCTTTAACATCCTTTCACAACTCCATCTTTACAGGACATTATCTTTGTGGGGGGGCGGGTCAGGTTTAGGCACCCCCTGGGGAGGGTTAGACTACAGGGAGGGGGGCGGGATTAGGGTTATGCCCCCCTGGGAGGATTAGGGTGCGGGAAGGAGGGGGGTTAGGCACCACTAAGGGAGGGTTAGGGGGGAGAGGGCTAGGGATGGTATACTTATCACCCCTGTTGGGATCTTCAGTTATCAGGATGCTGCTGTCGGTATTTGAACTGGCGGCTACTGTGCCGCCGGTATTTCATACCAATTCCACTTGGAGGACCAAGGGGTTTGCAGCAATTAAAAAAAAAAATGTTTAATTCTGGAGAACGTCTTTATTATTTTCAAGAACTTAAAGATATTTATGCTATAGCTATCTCTATTTTTTTCTTTATATATTTGCAGAATAGACATTTATGTATTTAGTATTATTTATGCCCCCGACATCTTCTGTCTGCCTATAACCCAGAGTCCTGTCTGCTCCCTATTTGCACTTTGTAGTTCTAGAAATTATAAGACATATTTTTGTAGTATAATTTAAAACCAGCTAATATTGGGATATTATGGTCAGCATGGTCCCATGATTTTCCAGATTTTAATTTCTCAGATCGTATGTTCCCTGTGCAAACCACCATGCAGTTTGGCTCAGTCAAACTACAGGAAATTCATGTTACATTTCTTAACGGAGCCTGTATATCTCAGGCCCAAAAAAGTCATATACAGGTTGAGTCTTCCATATCCAAATATTCCGAAATACGGAATTATTTTGGCATGACTGAGATAATGAAACCTTTGATTTTTGATGGTTCAATGTACACAAACTTTGTCTAAGGCACAAATTATTACAAATATTGTATAAAATAACCTTCAGGATGTGTGTATAAGGTGTATATGAAACATAAATTAATTTCATTTCTGTACACAAACTTTGCTCGAGCCACAAAATTATTGAAAATATTGTATAAAATTACCTGCAGGCTCTGTGTATAAGGTGTGTATATACACATAAATGCATTTTGTGTGTATATTTGGGTCCCATTCCCAAGATATTTCATTATGGTATGCAAATATTCCAAAATACGGAATATTCCGTTATCTAAAATACCCCTGGTCCCAAGCATTTTGAATTTGGGAGACTCAACCTGTAGTACTGGAAGAATCATGTCACTGCTCAAAATGCCATGATTGTTCTGCAAATTTTATACACAATGTTTCTATTATGACAAAAATTTTATATAAACGCCATCATTTTATAAGGCAGCTAACTAGGTTTACATTACCCTTCTCTTGGGAGGTACCCAATCTTATACCTGCTACTTATAAATCCTTCCTCTAGATATTGACTACTTTAGCCAGAAAGGTTCTGTTGCAGAAATGGCTCTCAGACACCCCCCGCGCTATAAGTGGTTAAGACTGAACTTGTTTCCATATTATATTTTAAAAGATGTACAGCATTAATTGATATAGAGTGGTTGCCAAATTTCATAAAAATAACACCTATATCTTGAATTTTGACTACTTCTACGTCCAAACAAATTATGAAGGTCTTTGAATACACAAGCTGGTCTTTAATATGCAACATTGTTTAATAACCAGATTATATCTATACTCTACCCTCATCTTAACATTCTGCAGGGTATATCACCCATGTTTTTATGATTAATGATAAGCACAGTTCTCCCTCCCCTCCCCTAACCCCCCCCCCCCATCTTTTTCCTATTCTACTTTCATGTTTCACTTTCTCTAAAACTCTCAATAAAACTAAACAAAAATGTTTTTTTTCTGAACTTGCAGTCCTAACTTGATCCGCAGACATTTATAATTGTTAGCTCCTCACTCCCAATGTTTATCTTTCAGTTTATTGTATACTAACTGGGATACTCTGCATTGCCTGGGTTGAGACTGAACCCCGAAGTACACATGAAGCCTTTGTTTTTTTACATTGTCCTCCCTTATAACCTGGCTAAATATGCAAATCAGGAGTAAATGACAGTACAGGCTGGCATATTCTTATGCCGTTTGGAATGGGGTATATCAGGAGCAGACTGACTTACAGAAAAAAATCAGTATATCTTCCAAAATCACTTGAGTTTCAGAAATAGCTGCAGAACAAAGGGTGTGTTTCAGCTGCAGACGGATATGCTATCACAGCTCCTAACATGTCAGCAATACAGCAGAAGGCGTCACACTCCCTCCATGCATTACTGTCCCGAGCTGTGTCCAAGGACACATTAATCATCTGCGATCCCTTTGGCTGGCTGAGTGACCATAGGGTCACGTAAGCCGGCTGCCACAGATGAGTAAAAGAGGCCAGGAAATCTCTGTCAGCCTACGGAGATCCTGGTCTCTCCACTCCCCCCACTGCCGCCTACGATATAGTCAGGTTTGATGTGCAGCACATCAAACCTAATGACGTCTCATGCAACCATGAGAGCACACATATCGTGCATACACTCCAGTGTGTACCCAGCTTAAGCTTTGCTAGGATCCCAGATTGTGGATTGATACGTCTCACTACATATCCCTGCTGCTGCAACATTTGCATATTCTCGCACAGCCGCATACAAATTCACATCAGCAATGGTATTAGCATACATCTCTGAATCAGGCCCTAATGCATATATTAGATTGAAATTGTAACATGGGTATTAAATTGAGCTACAATCAGGGCCATCCTTTATAATAAATAATGGGCCAGAGATCGTCGCAGTGCCAATGTTTATGCAGTTGTGCTGAGCTGCTCATGAGACTGCCAGAGTGTGTATAAGCCAGCCCCTCAGCCCCACAACCTGTGTCCCGGTTTTATAAGATTGTGTGACAGTGTGTGGCCCTAAAGAAGTTCAAATCTACAGCCAAGGCCAAAAGTTTTGAGAATGACACAAGTATTGGTTTCCACAAAGTTTGCTGCTTCAGTGTTTTTAGACCATTTTGTCACATGTTACTATGGTATACTGAAGTAAAATTACAAGCATTTCATAAGTGTCAAAGGCTTTTATTGAGTTTATACAAAGAGTCAATATTTGCAGTGTTGACCCTTCTTTTTCAAGGCCTCTGCAATTCGCCCTGGCATGCTGTCAATCAATTTTTGGGCCACATACTGACTGATGGCCGCCCATTCTTGCCTAATCAAAGCTTGGAGTTTGTCAGAATTTTTGGGTTTTTGTTTGTCCACCTGCCTCTTGAGGATTGACCACAAGTTCTCAATGGGATTAATGTCTGGGGAGTTTCCTGGCCATGGACTCAAAATTTTGATGTTTTGTTCCCTGAGCCACTTAGTTATCACTTTTGCCTTATGGCAAGATGCTCCATCATGCTGGAAAAGGCACTGTTCATCACCAAACTGTTCTTGGATGGTTGGGAGAAGTTGCTCTTGGAGGATGTTTTGGTACCATTCTTTATTCGTGGCTGTGTTCTTAGACAAATTTGTGAGTGAGCCCATTCTCTTGGCTGAGAAGCAACCCCACACAAGAATGGTCTCAGGATGCTGTGAATCACAGTTTCTTTTACATCATGTGGATGACCAGGTGCACGTGTGTCATATACCTGGGAAAGAGATGACACCAGGATGACTATGGGAAGAAGGCAAGCTGGCAGATGCATTCATGTGGATGTAACTTTGACATGTACCACCTACCTAAACATTGCTGCAGACAAGATACACCTCTTCATGGCAATGGCATTCCGATGGCAGTGGCTTCTTTCAGCAGGATAATGCCCCTGTCACACTTCAAACATTTTTCATGAATGTTTTGAGGAGCATGACAAAGAGTTCAAGGTGTTGACCTGGCCTCCAAATTCCCCAGATCTCAATCCAATCAAGCATCTGTGGGATGTGCTGGAAAAAGTCACAGACATGGAGGCCCAAACTTGCAACTTACAGGACTTAAAAGATCTGCTGCTAACGACTTGGTGTCAGATGCCGCAAGACATCTACAGAGGTCCTGTGGAGTCCATGCCTCAAATGTCAGAGCTATTTTGGCAGTACAAAGGGGACGTACACAATATTAGGCAAGTGGTTTTAATGTTATTGCTGATGGGTGTATATGATTGCATCTGTCTTAGATCTCCTCTGCCTGGCAACACTGATAAACACAATCAAAATAACTTTACTAAGATGTACAAAGAAGTCCAAAATACAATTTACAGTTTAACCAACACCCAGCAAAAAAAGTAAATGTGATCTGGCAAGGAATGGTTTCATACAGGGTACCTTGTTAAAAGATTCAGGATGAGGTGGCTCCGTTTCTACTTGTTTATAAATGTTTTGTTTATCAGGTGCAATCTTAGTCAGTAATGTTGGATTTTCAGTAGGAAGCTGATGCTGATTCCTGACATTTTCCTTATAGCTGTTATCCAATCTATTGCTTACTCTTCCTTTTTTCATTAAAGGAGTAGACCTAAAATGCAAATAATGAACAACTGGATCAATTCTTAAATGTTCAATTTATTTATTAGTTTATATATTTGTAATTGAGTAATTGATAAAACAGAAAGCAATACATAAAAATAACTACTTCACATATATAAATAAAGTAGTATATGGACTGTGGAATGATGTGAATAGATGTAAATTGAGCTCACTAATAATTTGACTTATCAGGTTCTAACAATTTCTGGTGCTTGTTAATTAGGGTCTGTTACTCTTAAAAAAAAAATAAGTCTTTTTTTCTGGTGATACTGTGTATTGAGTACTGATTGTGTTATATGTCTAAATATCCTATTTCAATAAGCAGTTTTATAATTATGCCATTGTTGAAAGTCAGTTGATGTAAATCAATGGATCTGGATTGATTCTCAGTAAATGGAGGTCCTAAATCAGCAGTAAATGAGGAATATTTTTTTCCAAATTTTAAAACCAGAAGCACTTCTAATTAATTTGATTACATTTTCCTAGGGTAACACCACTATAAATAAATCCATAAAACAGACTATATAAACTAGAGGCAAAACATTTTGAAACCTACTACCCACAGTTTGGAACATTTCACAAAAAAGATGGAACAACATTTGAGACACATGCTCTTTCAAATTAGTATCACTGTTGGTGATAAATAGACAATGTCATTAGAAAAGGGTGGAATACAAACAAGATAAATAGATAGATAATTGTTCACATTTTTAGAAAGTCACCCAAGTTAAATTAGTTAAATTTGAAAATGATTTAATGTCAGGAACTTACATTATAAAATTAGATATGAGAACAGTAGTGGATATACAATTTTGAACAATAAGGATATTAAACATTAAAAAAAAAGATATTCCACTTAGAAGCAATTCTGACATTTCAGGTTTCATCGCCAACATTGTCTGTTTTTTTTGGCTGTTGTCTCATTCTCATTTCTCACTCCCGTACCCTTTGAAAGAGTTGTCTCACTTTTTGAGGATTGAGCTATGAAGTTAATAACGCTACCTTTTCACCTACGTAACCACAGACAAAAGCTTCTTAAGCTCAATTTTGATTTGCAGTGTCAGAAAGATGTTATCATATATCTAGGTATTAAGACCATGGTAACTTATGACAAAGAGTATAAGGCAAATGACCCCTCAACCTGCTTCTTTATAATAAGGTGAGGAAACTCCTTCACAGGAGGAAGTAATACATCTCATATAAATGACATAAATATGATAAGGATTAGTGCTCTAAAAATGCTCTTGCTGTTTAGAGATTCAATTGGACTTGCCTTTGTTCCTCCAGTACACCAGGAGGGTTGGGAATGCCTTATAAAGGCATGTGGTTAAATCAGCATCTGGCCTGGCATATCGCACAGAATATGAAATGCTTGGTGAAATAGAAATTAAACTAATTGGTGAAAATGAGTTAGTATTTATAACCTGGTTGCATAAAGATCATAGACCCTGCTTCATACTGACTGTCCCTTCTATGAACCTGTCCAACGTTAAAGTTTTCTTTGCCCTTGGACCCCAATGCTTGGGGCAACAGCATGTCTTCTGAGTGGAAGGCTGTGAAGATTGCACACTTCCATCATGTAATAGGAAAGTTGCATCCAAGTCTTTGTAACAAGTCGCCAGTGCGCCTTGTTACATACTAGTGCTCCGGTCGTGTCTCCCCCTCTCCGCAACACGTCCATTGGTTCAATTCCTTTCTTAAGCCTGCTGGTTCATTGCAGGCTATAGCGTTTCTGATGTGTACTTCCAGTTCCTGCCAGTCGTGTGTCTGCCCATCTGTGCCTGTTTCTGCCTGTGCTTCGAAGATTCTCAGTTATTACTCTGATTCCATCATCTAGAGTTCTGTTGTTCTGTAAGTTTCGGTATTCTCTAGGTCTTTGTCACCACAGCTCTCAAGGCCGTATCTCAAGCCTTTAACATCTCGGCTCTCAGCCGCACCTCGGCTCTCAAGCCGCACGTCGGCTTTCGAAGCTGCAACTCTGCCCTCAAGGCCGCATCTGAAGCCTTTAAAATCTCGGCTCTACAGTCGCACCTCGGCTCTCAAGCCACACTCGGCCCTCAAGGCCACATCTCTGTCGGAACCTCTATCGGCTCTCCAGCCGTACCTCGACTCGCAAAGCTGCAGCTCTGCACTCAAAGCTGCATCTCAGCCTGTACTCCCATCGGCTTTTATAGCCGCACCCTGCTCTAAAAGCCACATTTTTGCCCTCAAGGCCGCATTGTTGTCAGAGCATCTATCGGCTCTCCAGCCATATCACGGCTCTCAAAGCCACACCTCAGCCCTCTAGGCTGTTACTCAGCCAGGATATAGACTGAGACAGAGAATATAGTTTGGCCAGTAATCACTGAAAGAAATGTCTGTTGTACACATTAGGGGCATAAACATTACATATAGTGTATCTGGCACCATTAAGAGTTAGGTCAGCTACTACAAATCGGCCTTCCGGATTTGAAAAGCAAGAATGTAATGTGTATGAGAAGCACTTATGCAATAGCAGTACAACACCTCTTGCTTTAGAAGTATATGTAGCTGAAGCAATAACCACATATTGAAACATATTCAATTTGGCAACTTCTGCATCCAATAAATGGGTCTCCTGCAACATTACCAAGTCTATTCGCAGTTTGCAGAAATATGTAAAAACTAGGGTTGTGCACCGGCCACTTTTCGTGTTTTGGTTTTGTATCTGGATCTTTCTTCGTGTTTTGGATCTGGATTGGTTTTTTGGGTTTGTGTTTTGGATCTGTATTTTTTTTTTAAAAAAAGCATAAACACAGCTAAAATCACAGAATTTGTGGGTTTTTCTGCTCCTATGCTATTATTAACCTCAATAACATTAATTTCCACTTATTTCCAGTCTATTCTGTACACCTCACAATATTGTTTTTAGGCCAAAAGGTTGCACCGAGGTAGCTGGATGACTATGCTAAGCAACACAAGTGGGCGGCACAAACACGTGGCCCATCTAGGAGTGACACTGCAGTGACAGACAGGATGGCAGTTTGAAAAACTAGGCCCCAAACAGTACACAATGCAAAGAAAAAAAAAGAGGTTCAAGATGGAATTGTCCTTGGGCCCTCCCACCCACCCTTATGTTGTATAAACAGGACATGCACACTTTAACAAACCAATCATTTCAGCGCCAGGGTCTGCCACACGACTGTGGCTGAAATGATTGGTTTGTTTGGGCCCCCACAATACAAGCTAGCAATTAATCTGTCCCTGCACAAACTGGCTCTACGGAGGCAAGTTGTCATCCTCATCCTCCTCATCCACCGATTCCTCACCCTCTTCAGTGTTCTGTACATCCTCATCCTCACAGAGTATTAATTCGTCCCCCTGGAATCCACCACCACAGGTCCCTCTGTACGTTCTGGAGGCTGGTCTCCCTGGAAGAGTTGATAATTCATTTTGAAGAAACATCATCTTCTCCACATTTTGAGGAAGCAACCTCCTACGCCTTTCACTGACAAGGTTCCCGGCTGCACTAAACACTTTCGGAGTACACACTGGAGGGGGGGCAACTCAGGTAAAATAGAGCCAGTTTGTACAGGGGCCTCCAAATTGCCTCTTTTTCCTGCCAGTACAGGTACGCACTGTCTGACATGCCTACTTGGATGCTGTCACCGATGTAATCCTCCATTCTGTCAATGGTGACAGTATTATATGCAGTGACAGTAGACATGTCAGAAATTGTTGCCAGGTCCTTCAGTCCAGACCAGATGTCCAAACTTGGTCCTGCTTGCCCTGCATCACTGCCAGCGGGTTGCTTAGGATACCTAAGTTGTTTCCTGGCAGCCCCAGTTGCGGGAGAAAATGAAGAAGGAGCTGTTGACGTGTCACGTTCCGCTTCAGCTGACAGTGTTTTCACCAGCAGGTCTTTGCACCTCTGCAGGCTTGTGTCGGCCGGAAAGAGAGACACCACGTAGGCTTTAAACCTAGGATCGAGCATGGTGGCGGTGTGCCTCTTACTGAAACCGGTGATACACCACAGCGTAGCCTGCCTTGGAATGAGCTGGCGTTTCTGAGATGCTGCTACTGGTGACGCTGCTGTTGTTGCTGCGTAAGGTGATACATCTACCCAGTGGGCTGTCACAATCATATAGTCCTTAGTCTGCCCTGTTCCACATGTCCGTGGTTAAGTGGACATTGGGTACAACTGCATTTTTTAGGACACTGAGGATACTTTTTCTGACGTTTCTGTACAGTCTCAGTATCGCCTGCCTAGTGAAGTGGAATCTAGACGGGACTTGGTACCGGGGACACACTACCTCCATCACTTGTCTAAATCCCACTGCACTAATGGCGGATACTGGACGCACGTCTAACACCAACATAGTAGTCAAGGCCTCAGTTATCCATTTTGCTTCAGGATGACTGCTGTCGTACTTCATCCTCCTCGCTAAGGACTGTTGTTGGGTCAATTGTTTATTAAAAGTAGTGGTGTTCCTACTTCCTCTCTGGGATGATGAATGACTCAACAGCAGCAGCAGTAGGCGTAGCAATGCAGGATCCTCCGGAGGAATCCCGGATAGGAGAGTCAGTCATGCCAGTGACATTGCCTGCAGGACTACTTCCGATCCTGACTAAGGAGGAAATTGACGAGGAGGGAATTGACTATGTGGTTTGCAGGCGCTTGGATACAACAGGACAAAGGGATTTAGGTGTCCCTGGACTGCTTACGGTCTTAACCAAAGTTTCTGAACTTGACAGTAACTTTTTATGAACGCGCTGCAGGTGACGTTTAAGGGAGGATGTTCCTAGGTGGTAAACGTCCCTACCCCTACTTATTTCACCTTTACATATGGTACAAATGGCAAGACAGTTGTTGTCCGGATTTGGATAGAAATATTGCCAGACCAAAGAGGTGGAATGTTTGGTCTTCTGCCCAGGCATGACCGTGATGGGCTTTTTCATCCCACGGACAACAACTGTCTCCCCCGGAGCCTGATTTAAATAAACCACATCACCATCAGAATCCTCCTCGCCAACTTCCTCCTCAGTGCCAGCTACACCAGTATCCTCATCCTGTTGTACTTCAACAGTGACAACTTCAATTTGCATATCAGCAAGTGGACTGTGGGTGCTCCTTCCAGCACTTGCAGAGGGCGTGCAAATGGTGGAAAGAGCCACCTCTTCCCGTCCAGTGTTGCGAAGGTCAGGCATCGCAACTGCCACCACACTTGGACTCTCCTTGGGGATTTGTGATATCTTCTTAGAAAATACAGTTCTTCGCTGTGCTTTGCCAGCTTAACTCGTTTGATTTTTGTAGCGGGAGGATGGCTTCCATCGTCATGTGAAGCTGAACCACTAGTCATGAACATAGGGAAAGACCTTAGCCGTTCCTTGCCACTCCGTGTCGTAAATGGCATATTGGCAAGTTTTACATTCTCCTCAGATGATTTAAATGTTTTTTTTAAGGTCATTTTCCTGAACTTTGTCATTTGGGATTTTATATGCCCTCTACTATGACATTGGGTATCGACCTTGGCAGACAACGTTGATGGCATTTTATCTTCTATGTCATGACTAGTGGCAGCAGCTTCAGCACTAGGAGGAAGTGGTTCTTGATCTTTCCCTATTTTATTTTTATCGGACAGTTTTGTCCTCCATTTATGTTATATTGATATATACGTGCGGCTAAGGCGCACACAAACACAGAAAAGAAGAATTTTTTATTTTTTTTGGAGTGCACTTTGGGGGTTACACCACCCTTTAACAGTCGAGCCAGTCGGCCCTTTACTAATGACACAGGCGCACACTTGGCGCTGCTCCTTTGTTGATGCACGTGCGGCTTAAGCGCACACAATTCACAACACAAAAAATAAGATTTTATTTTTAAGTGCACTTTGGGGGTTACACCACCCTTTAAGAGATGAGCCAGCCGGCCCTTTACTTATGACACAGGCGCACGCTTGGCGCTGCTCCTTTGTTGATGCACGTGCAGCTACAGTGCACACAATTCACAAACACAGAAATAAATGTTTTTTTTTGCACTTGGGGGGAGCACCCCTGATGGACAGATCACCCCCTGGACAATACTACAGCACCCCTTTAGGACTACAGCAGCACAACACAGTCCAGCCAGCTCCTATGGACAACAGCAGCACAACACAGCCCAGCCAGCCCCTATGGACTTTGGAGGAGTGGACACAGCCCCTATTGACAACAGCAGCACAGCACAACCCAACACAGTCCAGCCACCCTAACTCCCACTCTTCCTCTTCACTGTCCACAGCCGGAGTGAGAAACGGCGCAGACGCGGGGACCTTTTATAGAATCCAAAACCTGCGAGATCCGGTAAGGCGGGATGATGACGTTTTGCCTCGATTTCAGTTCCGAGTCAGGCGAGGAAAACCCGAGCCGGACTCGGTTCCCGGCTCAGATCGGGGAGGGGCTCGGGGGGGTTTGGATTTCAGAAATCCGAACCTGCTCATCCCTACTAAAAACCCTTTTTCGTTTAATTGGCGAATGAAGACCACCAAGGTTCCAAGAGCCAATCTTCATAGACGCCATCAATTAAGTAAAATAGAAGGATATAAAAACTTCAATTTGTATAGAATCAAAGTAGAACAAGGCCCCATATATCTAAATACACCCAAACAAATAGATTCAAGTGATTCTGCATTTCTGGGAGGGGATATAGGGAAAGGAATGGGAAGAAGGGTAGGAAAGAGGAGTACATAATAAAGAACAAGTAATAAAAGGAAAATATAGACAAGAAATATTTAGAGAAGTACCCTCTAAAGGCACATTATGGCAACAAAAAAGGACTTCCGCTGCGATTAGCATCAATATCCAACACATTAGAGAGGAACATTACATCTCCTAGCCTCCCGTGGCTAAAATCTGTCAATAACGAATTAAATAGAAGATAGGCTCATAAAAGAAGATAAATACCATTTCTACAGACAGGTCATAACTTGCGGATCAGAAAACATGTAGAAAGAATCTCTTAGGATCAGTCCACGGGTGTGGCATCGATAGGATGGGGTGATGAGGTTCGTGCAGTATCCCTCTCTTCAGATAAGAAGGCCATCGCATCTGCCGCTGTAGAAAACTCCTGATAAGAGGATCCATCAAATAGTCGCAGTCGGGCAAGGTAAAACAACGCAAACTTGCAACCATACTTAGACTGGAACAAACCGGGGTGAATTCATTGCGGGCTCTGGTTACTTCAACAGAGTAATCTTGAAAGAGTCATTATGTGTGAAATTTAGGCACTTAAAGATGACCACTCATGGTCTGTTAGCGTCGGTTTCCTTGACAGGTCCTAATTAATGCGCCCTCTCGATCACCAGATCCGAGCATATGTCACGCAGATCTAGCAGTTCAGGGAGTGTTTGCCGCAGAAATTGAAATAGAGCAGGACCCTTTAAGGTTTCTGGTAACCCAGCGATCCTTACATTGTTCTCCTTGACCGATTTTCCAAATCATCGATTTTATTCAATTGATAATTGATTTTTTCCATCTTTGCACACTGAGCTTTGAGATCATGAATGTCATGAAAATTAACACCCACTTTGTTCTAAATAGTAGCTACTTGTAGATCTATGCGGGTAATATTAGATTTAATTTCTGTTATTTTGCTATGTAAAAATGGCAGCCTGTACCTGTAGCATGCAACCCATAGTGTCCTTTATAGATTGCAACATTGTGGCATAAGTTACTGGCATCTCTGGATTTAGCTGCAAAGGGTCTGGGTTATCAGCACTATTGAGCTGAGTAGCAGCCCCTCCTGGGTCTCCGAAGCGGCAGCCATGACGGAGTCCCGACGTCTGTCTGCTCACTGCTTATTATTATGTCTGCCCGGCATCAGAGGAGAGAAGTACTTCCCCATGCAGTAGCGCAGCCTGTGCCCTGGGTGGTGCGGTGAAGTGCGGGGGGTGCTGTGGACGCCGAAACGGCGATTTGCATATATATTGCCGCCGCAGCAGTGGAGCTCTGGCAGAAAGCCTCCTAACACATGGAAGCCGGAAGTCTAGATTTCGGCTCTATTTAAATAACTGGATCTTTGAAATGGTTAATTGTATTTCGAAAATCTAAAGATTATTTGTATTTGACTTACTCATATACTGTACCACATGACATTTGAGATGATGTAGAGTCCTCTACGTCTGCTAATGTTGCCAAAATAAAGTTTGCTTCAAAGACCATATCATCCATACTGAATACAACTGGTCTAAAAGCAGATGTAAAAATGTGTAATTAGTCAAGTTGACACAATAACCACATTAATTTGCAGATTTAAAAATGTGTAATTAGTCAAGTTGACACAATAACCACTTGATTAAATAAAAAAAATAGAATAAATACACTAGCAAGAAACATTTACACATTTAAAATTATTTTAACACAAAACCTACTGTCCTGACTTGCTGAAATGAATTGAAATAAGGGCACTGGTTGTCTCTGCAAATGACAAGAGCCCCTAGAAATACAAAACAGACATTTTTATATTAATAATTATTTTTATGTTTTATTATATAGCATACATTAAAAAAGAAAATGTTAAATTAGTGTCAACAAATGTTTCCCTGCTAAGTACATGGGAAAATAACAGACAGCATGATAGGAACAAAAGACTAGGGAATGTTACAGGCCATATATGTTATTAATGAAACAATTCTGTGTACTCAAGGATTATAAACAATATATAATTTATCAAGCACAATTAACTTTGTTCTTAACTTGAATAGCATTTTAGTTGCTGACCGCATGGCATAATAAGCATATTTTGGCACTTCCGCCACCCATGCAAGGGTGCATGATTTGCCTCAAACAATGGGCCTGATTCATAGATGGACGGATTTGCAGAGCTGCGCACGAGCGGCCATGCAATTCGGTCGATCTTAGGTGCAAATGCAGAAGGAGGTGTTAGACACAGGACTGGACCGACGCTGCAGGCTGGGATCGCCATTGCAACCGATATTATACTTTATATGGTTAGTATCCAAGTCTTCCTTTACTATTTGCAGCTCCCCTTTTTTACCTCCTCTTCCTCAGGAGACAATTGATAATTCTAATAGGATAAAAAGAAAGGGTGCGCAGCAGTGAAGTACAGTATTGAAATTTGATGGTAGCATGCATAAAAATGTACATCAAATGAATGAATCATCAGTTTAAAACTTTGCCTGCCAGAGGTTATGTTACTAAACAGCACTGATCTAGGATCCTGCACTGGTGATTTGGGGCGTGTATCTAAGTACATCTGCGATCCCGTATGCAGAAAATATGGTGCCAGCTTCTCAGTTACCTCGAACATTCTGCATAGGGTCAGATGGTTGATTACACTGGTCAACATGACTTTTTTCATAAGAAAACTGAATAGTGCCTCTAGAGCAGTTTTAAATTCTGAACTCAAATATGTGATTAGAATTTTCCCATTAGGCACAGGGGCATATTCAATTGGGCGCGAGGAAAGAACCTTGCGCCCAATTTTGGATTACCGTGGGTATGCGCGCTCCCGATACCCGCAGTATCATATAAAAAAAAAGTGGTTACTGGGTTTTCAGAGCTGAAAACCGTGTGCCGCGTACAAGGATAAATAAATAAAAAATTACACTTACCTGCCCAGGGGTCACCGGTGGTCTCTGCGACTCCAGCTGGCCTCCCCTCCATCTTCTCACTGGGGAGGGGGCTACTGGGAGTCCCGGGGGCTGCTGGGAGGCTCCAGGGGCTGTAGGGAGGCACAAGGGCTGCTGGGAGATGTACTTCTCCCAGCGCCCATTACAGGGAAGGCATACTTACACTGGGGTCACACACACACCGGGGGTCACAGTCATGCACACACACTCACTCACACACACTGACATACTCACCGCTGCTGCAGGAGACCAGGTCCCGACGCTAAATGCTGGACACAGCACTTCAGAGGGTGAGTATTTCTGACTAAGCTAATTGGAAACTTCCAATTGCTTTATTAGTCATTAGGAGGGGTGCCGCCGGGGTCCCAGAACATTTCCCGACCATTTTTCCTAAAATTGTGGATTTTAGGAAAAATTGGTCGTGCTCTGGAGGTGCGCATAAAGGTTAAAAAGACATGCGCCTGACAATTTTGTGGATTTTTCACACACAAACATAGGAGTTCCATTGTGCTTTGTAAATAATCTTAATGCAATATGCGTAATTGTTTTCATCATAATTACCTTAGTACTTACCCTGACTTCCTTTAAACAAAATGTTATTTCAGAATCAACTCCGATTTGGAAGTAATCAAATTCATCAGGACTTAGGTGTATTTCTGTATGCATTACTTTAGAAAAGCCTGCATAGAATAAAAAAAAACGGAGAATGCACACTATGAAAATATTTGCTCCAGCATGCCATGTGGTTTAGAGTAGGGAAACAGTGTGCAATGACCTAGAAGAGATACAGGGGTATATTTACTAAAGTGCGGATATTTAGAAGTGGAGATGTTGCCCATGACAACCAATCAGATTCTACTTAACATTTATCAAGCAGCTTATAGAAGATAATAGCTAGAATCTGATTGGCTGCTTTGGGCAACATCTCCACTTCTAAAAACCCGCACATCAGTAAATATACCCCATAGGTAGGTATTCAATTAGCCGCAGGGTATACCTTGCGCCTAATTGGCGGCCAAAATCCTGCAGCGCGGGGAAAAGCTATTCAATAAAATAGCCTTTTTCCCCCGCCAAAAAATCGGGACTCACGTACGGAAACATACTGATTCTGCGTAAACTGGGGAATCAATGGGGTTTTTTCCCGCACGTGAGCCCAATTTGGTGTTTTTTAAGCGAACTTTACCTCGTACCTCCATGAGCTACGAGGTAAAGTCCGACTGCGGGAACTCACGCGTGGGGTCTTGGGAACTCACGCGCTAGGAATCCCCGCTGATTGAATAGGTCCGGAGGGGCTAATTGTATATGCCCCATAGTGTCTATGGTGTCTATCTGTACAACACTGTAAATGAGAATCTACAAACAAAAATCACAGGGTGGTCTATTACAGAAACATGTCAACTTTGTTCCAAGACACTTAAACATTCATAAATCAGCAGTTTTAAATTTTTTCTTTCTTTCTAACTTTGGTCAATTATTTAACTATGCATATAAATTCATCAGTGGCATTTATATCATACGTGCCAACATTTTTTACTTCCCCTCCTAGAGATTCTGGGGGAAAGGGCCATTGGGCAAGTGTAAGAGGTGTCACACACTTTGTGTCATTATGGCCGAACCTCATTCCAGCAGAGTAGGCAAGTATAATCTCAGTGCTTAACATTTGAAGAGCACTTATTCCTGATGAAACACACAATCTTATGATGTAATGTGGTTAAATATGTAACTAGGCTCTTGGTGTTAGATCTTTATAATGTATGTAATCAAAGTTTATATTTCTTTTCACCAGCCTGTGACATCTAGATCATGTATGCCTACCTTTAAGGAAGCCCAGAGAGGAGATGCAGCATACCACTTCAGACGGAGGTGCTGGGCTCTCCCGTCATTAGGTCCCACTCCCATCACAGCAAAATGCCACGAATCGTGTGTCCGTGGGAGGAGGTGGAGCTAAAAAACCTAACTCACATCATTTTTACCAGCGGGCCAGAAGTGGGCGGTATGAGGGAGATCCACCCACTCTTCCGGGAGTCTCTAGCACATTCCGGGAGAGTAGGCAAGTATGATCTAAATTTACCATACTATATATCTATCAGTTCAGTTTCCTAAGGCTGCTTGACATAATGTTCTTTTTGGATTTACTTGCAAATGAACACTTGAGCAGTTCTCTATGTCTTATCAGGTTCCATATATTAAAAACAGTAGCTATTTGTCAACTGTTGATCAAACCAATTTTTTGCTTAGAAGCAAAAATATAGACTGGGGTAAATTTACTAAGATGGGAGTTCTATTTAAGAAGTGATGTTGCCCATAGCAACCAATCAGATCCTACTTCTCATTTATCTAGCACCTTCTAGAAGATAATACCTAGAACCTGATTGGTTGCTATGGGCAACATCACTTCTTAATAGAACTCCCATCTTAGTAAATTTACTCCTATGTCTTTTCTGAGGCACACTTAATTTATGAAAATAAAACTTTTATTACCATACACTTAAAAAGCAAGACGACAATTATAATACAATTGAGTATTATTATTATTATTATCTAATTTTAGAATTATGCAGTGATTGGAAAGCTATATAAACCTGTGTCCGATGAATTGGTAAAAGTCACCTTTTTTTAGAAATGTCACTTATGGCAACCATGTTTCAGATATGATAGACCATAATTGCAGAGGATACTAATTTGTAATAAGTAATAACAGTTACATGAAGTGGATATTTACTCTTCAATAGGCTGGTAGAGTAAATAGGCTACAATAGGCTCTCAGAGACATACAACCCTTTTATACAATAAGTGATACCTATTAAAGGCTGAGTAGTGGATGCAGATTTGCAATGAATTTAGGGGAATAGAAGGATTATAACCTAGGTTGTTGTTTATTTCTGATTAGACTGGTTTATTTGATTAAATGTAAATTACTTCCATAGCTATATGAAATAGAGAAATAAAACAACATTATAATTTTGCCGTACTGCAACCCCTGATCCTAGGAATACCAAATAATTGGTTAATTGAATATGATTTAAGGGACAGGTTATAATTATTCACCTGATTACTTACAAATATATTATTAATATTTGTTTCATAATTATACTCAATTGTATTATAATTGTCGTTTTGCTTTTTAAGTGTATGGTAATAACAGTTATATTTTAATAAATTGTTAAGTGTGCCCCAGAAAAGACATACAGTCTATATTTTTGCTTCTAAGCAAAAAATTGGTTTGATCTAGTTTCCTGAACTTATACCTGGGAGCACCACCAACCCAGCACAGTATCTATTTTGCTTAGATTGCCAATATGTTGGTTAGAAAACATTAAACATACATAGATCTAGTGCAGATTCACACCACTTACCAAATATTTGTCAACTGTCCCAAACTCATGGATGGATAGCGGATGTTTGCCTGTACTTTGGAATTTACTAAAACCCAGTACAGAGTATAAGTTGCCGGCAGAATTCACCAGGAACCCTTGCTAGGAGGTTTGGACTTAGCTGCGTCCGACACGCTGGTCGCGGCCCTCTGACTTGGTCCTTAGTACAGGTGTCGGTGTACACTACAGCAAAGTGGGATACATCATAAGATGTACAAGCATAGTCAAAAAGCCTTCCCCAGAACCAGACGGTCGAAGTGGTACCAGGGGTAAGACGGAAACAGGTCAGGAATGAAGCCAAGGTCAGGAATGCATGGTAATTATCAGAAGTAATGGGAACACTGAAGCAAGTTGGGATCTATATTCTGGCAAAGGAGAAGTGTCCAGATGTCTCCTTATATAGTGAGATTTCAAATTTGCCGCCCACAGTGACGTCACTATTGAGCGCGCCTGTCCCTTTAAATTTGTCTTTGAGCAGCTCGTGCAGCCCTATAGGTCCACGAGGAGGAGCTGCAAACGGCAGCAGAGAGAGAGCCGAGGACTTCAGCAGTTGGAGCAGTGGAATCCCCGCCCGCTGCCCGGATGCTGACCAATGCTGCTGGCCCAGGCAAGTAAGCGTCGGGATCCAGCACGCTGTGACAATATCCCCTTCTCTAGGAGTGGGCACCCGAACACCCTACAAATGTCTTTCTAGGGAACTTCTGTTGAAAATTCTGGAGAAGTTGAGGTGCATGAATATCCGAGGCCTTTACCCAACAGCGTTCCTCAGGACCATATCCCTTCCAGTCCACCAAAAACTGAACTATGTCTGGAGAAATTCTGGAGTCCAAGATTTGTTTTACATCATATTCCTCTTGGTGGTTTACTGGAATAGCTGAAGGAGGATTGCAGGGTGTCGAAAACTGAGGATGGAGACAGAGTTTTGAGGAGGGAGACTGGGAACACATTAGGTATCCTAAGTGTGCCAGGAAGCTTCAGATGATATGCCACCGGATTGATCACTTGAAGGATTTGGAAGTGACCAATGAATCTATGCTTGGTTGTTAACCAGACTTTATTACCAGGATTCAGCAAAGGAACCTTTTTCCTCTTCTTATCGGCAAACAGCTTATCTCGTAATGAGACTTTACACAGATTCTTCTTTACCTCGTTCCAGATGTTGAGGATATGGTTCATGATACCACGGGCGGCTGGGAGTGATACTGATCGATAAACTGCTAATTCTGGTAACACAGGATGTAGACCGTACTGAATGAAGAAAGGAGGGTTACCAGAAGTCTCATGGAACAGATTATTGAAGGCGAAGTCAGCCCATGGTAACAGGTATCTTGATTGGCAGAAATGTAAATCCAAATAAATTTCTCCAAATCTTGATTTACTCATTCCGTCTGTCCTTTACTTGTAAACTGAAGAGAAGCTCAGATTGACAGCAAAGCACCTACATTTTGCTCTCCAGAACTTAGAAGTAAATTGTATCCCTCAGTCGGAAACAATGTCCTTGGGGAACCCGTGCAACCTGAAAATTTCCTTTATGAATGCTTCTGCCAATTTTGGGGCTGAAGGTCTACCCGGATACGTAAGGATATTAGGTCATCCAGGTACGTTGGCCGTTCTCTGAACGCCAGAACACCTTTAATAAGCTGCAATATCTCTTGCATAAAGGCGGCTACCAGGGCATCATTGTTCCAACCCAGCTACGAGGCAAGAGTTCTGAACTGCACCATGTACAGTCCAGCAGTCAGATTACCTTGCTTTAGTTACGGAATACCCGATGGTGTGGAGGACACTCGTCCGGGTTCATCAAAGACTTTACAGAAAGCTTCATTCAAATCAGTGCTGTTATTGACCAGAGGGTCATTTCTCTCCCATAATGGGGAAGCCTAGACCTCGAACTGAATCGAACACTGATTCAAAAAGCCCTGACAGCTTTTTGGATCTCCATAAAATTTTGAGGGGTTTGGAATCCGTAGTGGTGTGGAAGTTCCTGCAGCTTGAACGGTCGCCCCAGGAGGTTGTGCTGGTTGTAGCGGAGGTGGCTGGGTGGTACCGACTAGCTGTATGAGTGTCTGTAGGGATTGCATAATCTGGGCCTGGTCTTGTTATTTTTTCTTGACTCTGGTGGGGAGATTCTCCAGCAGATCTCGTGGCTAAAGATTACCAGTAGCATCCATTTTTGAGCCAGAGTATTCAGACGCAAACTCACGTATGGATAGTGGATGCTTGCCTGTAGTTTGGGATTGACTAAAACTTAGTACAGAGGCACGGAGTTTAATGTGACAGAGGTATTCACCAGGGACCCCCGCAAGGAGGTTTGGACTTAGCTGTGTCTGACACGCAGGTTGCAACCCTCTAACATGGTTCCCTAGTACAAGTTCCGTGTGCAATGGAGCATAGCGGGATACATCGTAAGACATACAAGTGTAGTTAACAAGCCGGGTCAGAGCCAGATGGTCAAAGCGGTACCAGGGGTCAGACAAAAACAGATCAGGAACAAAGCCAAGGTCAGGAATTCACAGTAATAATCAGAAGTAATGGTAACGCTGGTGCAAGGTTGGGAGCCTATACTCTGGCAAAGGAGCAGTGTCCAGACTTCTTATATAGTGACAGTTCAAATTTGCCACCCACAGTGACAACAATATCGGGCGCACTTGTCCCAGCGGTGCGCTCAGCCCTATGGGATGGTGGCTGCAAGGAGGAGCTGCAGCCAGCAACGGAGGGAGAGCCGAGGCCTTCAACAGCGGGCGCCGGGGACTGACTGCCTGCTGCATGGATGCCAATCAGAGCTGCCGGACCCAGTGAGTAAGTGTCGGGATCCGTCTGTCACGCCTGAGGTTGGTTGGAACAGGCGTGGGAAGCTGAAGAGGAGACTAGGGAGGTGTGATTGAATCTGGGTGGCTTGCGCCAGGACTTCCTCATGTGCTGAGGAGGTAGAGGAACTGTAGTAGATAATGGGCCCGAAGGCAAGGCCAGGAAAGGAATGTCGTGTCTATTATACAGCAGGTAGCAATGAGCATTGAAGATGATGAAATCGTACTGGGACCGATGATGTGGAACTGATGATGAGTTGAATAAAATAGAATTGTAATTGATGATACTGAATAGATGAGTAGAATCGTATTGGAACCGATGATACTGAATTGATGAGTAGGATCAGTTTGAGACTAATGATGCTGAATTGATGAGTAGGATCGGTTTGGGACTGATGTTACAGGTAACAACTGGAACCGATGGTAACAGGTAACATTTGGAACCGATTGTAACAGGTATCAGCTGGAACCGATTGTAACAGGTATCAGCTGGAACCGATTGTAACAGGTATCAGCTGGAACTGATGGTAACAGGTATTGGCTAGGACCGATGGTAACAGGTATCAGCTGGGGCCGATGGTTATAGGTATCAGCTAGAACCAATGGTAATAGGTATCGGCTGGGACCGACGGTAATACTAGTAGCAAGTCCTTTAGTTAAACCAGACTGAACACTGTGATAGATGGAGTCTTGCATTCACCAGACTGGAACTGGATTGGACGGACTGGTAGCTCAGTACAGAGCTGTAACTTCTGCAGAAGCGACATTGTACTGGCAATAAGAGCCAGTCAGGAAATGGAATTTATAGGGGTGGATCCCCAGGGAGTGGATGCTGCTATCAGCTGGCCTGGTAGCAGCACTCTGAGTGGTGGAAGAGCATCAGGTGACCGAGTCCAACATGGCTGCGCCCATACTGTGGTTTTGGAGGGAACTCTGGCGTGCAGCCTGTGTAACATCAGGAAACATGCTGTGAGCAAGGGGCTGCGGCGAGCCATCTCCACACTCACAGACAGAACACTGAGCGGACTGGTCAGCAATAGCACAGACAGACCAGACAGGAGCGATGTGCAGCATCAGCGGACCTCTGAGCTATCTGGGACAGACACTGAAGAGGTAAGACATAGGACAAACTAATAGAAATTAGTCAGGATCGTGACACCGGCGCTCTGTGGCATCAACAATTTTTTCCATGTCTCTTATATTGACTTTTCAAAATTTGATGTTTCGGTACAATAAAGTCTTGGTGCAATAAGTATAAATATAGAAATCTGAAATTAAATATATGCCTAAAAGAAATTTTACACTTTTAAGTTTACCGAATAAGTACACCTGATTAAAGACGCAGTATACTTATTTAGCACAAAACACTATAAACTATGTACAGTATGTGTGTATGTAAGTGTTGAGTTTTCTTTTTGCTTCTTGGCTTGTTTTCTTGAGGGCAAAATCTTTTTTTTATTAATTTCAATCTTCAGTTAAATACTGAAGCCTGTGTGTAACTGCAACACCTGTCTAGTATTCCGTAGGTCCTCCTTTCGAGCAGATTACAGCTGCAACATGATGGGGCATGGACTCCACAAGCTCTCTGAAATACTGTGAAGATACTGTACACCATGTCCCCTGAATAATGGTCCACATATCCCTAATATTTGCAGTTGGAGGGGCCCGGCCATTGAACTGCATCCCACATGTGTTCTATTGGGTTCAAATCTGATGAACGAAGGGGCCAACTCACGATGCCAAACTCAGAGAAATGCTCCTCCAGCCATAATTGGTGTGTACGGACCTGTGCTGTGGTGCATTGTTGTGCTGAATGAGCCTGCTCCCATCTGAGTGAATGCATAACATGAATGTGAGCAAATGTTCCGCAATGATGGTTACATAACGTCTGTTAGTCAGAGGTGTCTGCAGATGTATCAGGGGTCCTAATGAGTGGCAGCTGAAACCACACCATAACAGAGCCACACTGTTCTGAACTGTCACTTGTTGGGTGTTGATTGCCCCTTGGGTTTTTCCATAAGCTTAATCGTCCATCTGCCCGAAACAGTTGGAAATTTGACTTGTTGGACCAGGCTACATATGTTCAGTCACCTTGGATTCAGTGGTGGTGTTCACGAGCCCAGACGATGTGCAGAGCCTTGTACCGTGATGTCAGCAATGGGACCTGAGTGGGCCGTCGGCTCCTATACCCCATAGACAAAGGGAATGTTGCACTGTTTGAACGCTGATGTTACTTGTGGCCCTAGCATTTAATTTTTCTGTCATCTGTGGAAATGTTGTATGTTAGTTGGATGTTACAATGCATGCCAGATGACGCTGTCCATGATCGTCCAGAGATTTTCTTTGGCCAAAGTTATGTCACACTACTGATGTCTTCTGCGATGTTGTGTAGTCGCAGTACACCCTTGAAATTGCTGCGTGTGAACAAATTTTGTGTTGATTTCGGAGATGGAGTGACCCATCCCTCTGGCACCTACCATCAAGCCTGATTCAAACTCACTTAAATTCTGATACGCTGTCAACTCCACTGCAAATTATACGACAACAGATTGCAGAGACATCTGCCTTAATATGGTACTTGTCATGCCTTCAGCATAGGGTTTGTTATGTTTCACTAATTCACATTAGCAGCCCCACCTAGTGGTCAGGACAGCAGCAGTTTAAATCTGATCTATTTTGTCCTTCTTAACATTCCATAGCAGTCTAGCACTGCATTCTGGGCCAAATGAGCTGTAAGCAGCCATTTTCCTTTTCACATGGTCCCAGACAGTCATCATTACATATGCTCAACCTGGTACAGCATCCGATGGTGAGTTCTAAGCTTCAACCTTGCCATCATATTGTAGATCTGCTTAGCCAGTTATGTTATGCATGTTAGCTGTACTATGTGACACTACAGTCTATACTTTGCATACTGTATGTTTCATGTTGTTTGCATATCCCATGCTATGTTTATGTTTGCCTTGCATTCCCATGTACATATAGTAATTGTTTTTTATTGTTCGTTTATAGTTTTACCATATCATTACTTATCATCACTCATCTCATCACATCACATGCACACATATGCACACTTGTTTATACGCATCGATCTGTGTACGCAAGTTCCTCTATCGAATAATAAATTCAGTTCTTCAGATCACATATGACTGGATTATTGGAAGATAAGAGTATTGGTTATGCTGGCTGCTCCAAATTTGTCAGACACGTAGTGTGGGGCAGTACAGCAAAAACATCGGATGCTCCCAGCGAGTGATGCATATATCTGACTTCATCAGCAACAGTTTCTGTCAGCAAGTGGAACACATACTGACTTACAGATCTGTTACACTGCCAGCCAGAGCTATCTGCATATGACAGCACAAGAGTTTCTATACAGTCTAAACGTGGCAGCTCAGCAATAGGAGTACCGCCATTGACTACACAGGAATTTCATGCTGTCAGTACAGCCACCCGCATATGACAGCACAAGAGTTTCTATACAGTTTAACCGTGGCAGCTCAGCAATAGGAGGACCGCCATTGACTACACAGGAATTTCATACTGTCAGTGCAGCCACCCGCATATGACAGCACAAGAGTTTCTATACAGTTTAACCGTGGCAGCTCAGCAATAGGAGTACCGCCATTGACTACACAGGAATTTCACACTGTCAGTACAGCCAACTGCATATGGCAAGACAACAGTCCCTGCACAGTCAAACAGCCTAACAACAGTCCCAAGACTCTGACTATTCAGAGACCTGCTACAGTGTCAGCTCAGGTATCTGCACATTACAATACAGCAGCCTCTACACAGTCAAGCATTTCCATTCCATCATCATGTCACAAAAAACGACATCTTCATACAAAACAAGGTCCCAAGTCTCTAGTTCCTCCAATCTTTATCTGTCAGCAATGCAGCCATAATGGCACGCACTAAAGTGGAAGCTGCAAAAGTGTGGGACATATTTGCTGAACAAGAGATGCAATTGAAAATAGAAAAATCACATTTAGAAGCAGAGAAAGGAGAATAGAGAGATCACGTCTGGATGCAGAAAGAGATATGGAGAAACAGCGCCTAGAAGCAATTAGTGAGAAGCTCACTGCAGAGAAGGAGGCAGCAGCTGCTATAGCTGAAGCACAATTCTTAGAGTCTGTAAAACTTCTTAATATAAGGAGGATCAATGTGCTTGACGCAGAGCTTGGATCGCAGAATTCATTGCAACGCACATCAGAATATGTCAATCAAGCATCCAAAATGAGCAGCAAACCTCAATCAGTACAAAGTATGCATCCAGATTTCATCAGTGAAACAAGCCAAACACACAATGCAGTGCCCCCACTAGTCAACAGTGAACTGCAAACTTGCAAACAAGATAATTCTAGACAAAAGGAACCCATGAGGGACAACCTTTCCCCACACCAGGTGTCTGAATCTGCAAACTACAACAAAGGCACAACTACCCGCACACAAAAGTGGTATGATACAAGCCAACAGGAACCGTACAATCCTAACAGGTATGACTACGCACCATTTACTCACCAAGTTAATGCACAAACAGCATCTCCTAGAGCCAATCAAGACACATTAGACTTTGCCAAGTTTCTTGCTCGCCGTGAGCTGGTCACAAACGGACTCTCAAAGTTCAATGATCGCCCTGAGAGCTTCAGAGCCTGGCAATCCTCTTTCCAAAACTGTCGAAGCTGGATAATTGGCTGAGACAAGATCAGCTTAAAATTAGATCGTAAAGACGCCATTTTAGAAAATGAGAACGCAAGACGCCATTTTGCAAATGGCTGCCCAAGCGCCATTTTAGGTAAACTCACACTTAAGTACATATGGCAATATTACTATTAGCATCATGCGATTGCATCTTTCACCATTTCTCATACACACATTAATATGCACAATTGCGCTGTTAACTAGTCGCATATTAGTGAATGCATAAGATCCTGTATGAAAACGCTGTTTATTAGCTTCATGCGCACGCATCTGCCCCAAGTTAACTAGCGTCTTTATATCAAACCCCAAATACTTACACAGTACATATTCACATAAAAGGTCTCATAAGCTTTAAAGTATAAGATTCAAGTTTGTTCATTTATTATAATTGCTGAGAAATAAAGGTTATTTGGTAGCTAAGGTTTAATACATGATAAGTAAGTCATGTTTGATATTACACTGATCTGCACTCTTTCAACAGCATTTTGATATCGTCAGTGTGAAGATCGCAACATGCATTCTCAACTTATGGACCGCAGAGACTTAAAACACAGAAATGTACATTATATGACCAACCGTTAGGATGTGCATGAACAGCGAACCAGAGACAACCAGTTGTTAGAGGCTGGACTGTGTCTATTTGAATAAACCTGTTAAATGCTCTGCAACAGATGCATCCTCCTGGGAACCAATGGCATCAGCGACAAGCCTCTCTATTGTGTTGTCTGTTTCTGTGAGAGTATAAACCCCAGTCTGAGTCTTCTTGCTGAATGCTGATTGACGGGGGTTTCTTGCTGATGCCTACATCTGGTCCAGAAGCGCTGCATATGTATAACTGTACTTGGGTCTGTATAATTCTTGCACTAAATTGTACTTCGATCATAGCGTGTAACTGACTGTACTTTTACTTGAAATATCACTTTGTGCTTTGGAACCACAGGTAAAAGGTCTGGAGTCTTTATTTACTATATGACTGCGTACGCAAAATAGCGTAATCCTTAGAGGTTTATAGGCAGGATATTAGAAGGTATAGGCAGGATATTAGAAGGTATAGGCAGGAGTGTATAGAGGTTCTAATTCAATATCCTTAGTTGGGGGCTCATAGTGAAGTCACTTACCTACTCACACGATACATACGGTTATCGATATCTCACCAAAGGGTTGAGTGGCCACATGCAGGGTTTACCTGCAACCGCTCGGTGCTGAGAAATCGCTACCCATTTTCGTGTGAGCCAGGGACACTGACTAGAATCCAGGGACAAGAGAGGAAAAAGTTTGTTTTCCTTTGTTGATAGAACCTTATGTTTAGAAGGGTGCCGCAGTATTGAGCACGCGGCAGTTTTGCACACAGTCAAGACGCACTTTTGTGTACGCAGCTAAAGGTTGTCATACGGTTGTGTGGTAGTCGCATTATTGTGTATGCGACTGGTCGCACAATAGTGTATACGTACTTCCGGTTGTGCTGCCACGTGTTTAAACAAAGCTGTTGAGGTTTACATTCTTTTCAATTGTTGTCAATATCTGGGTTAACGTGTATTTTTCTGCGCAGGAAAAAAGTGTGTAACAGTGAGTATTTGTTGGTAGGGGTAACTTGTTCCCTAAAGTTAGAGGTACCGTATGACCTCTAAGGGCTAAGTGCTAGCCGCTCGGTAAGCAGCTTACCGTTCTATACACAGTAGCAGGTGTACATGTTGTCTTTGTTGTAGAGAGGTGCGTGGAAGTAGCCGACTTGAACTTCCATAGGTGTGGAAGTTGCCTTCTTAAATCTTATCCGGGTGTGTAGAGTAGCCTTCTTCAAATCTTCACAGGTGTGTGGGCGTTGGCGTTTAAATCGTCCATAGGTAAGTGAAAGTATCTTGACTGTCTTTTACCAGTTTAAATCTTTATTGAAAAACGAGATGTAGAGATGTTAGACAATGATGTGCTGCTAATGGAAGCGCCGCTTGGATCGGCCCGTCGTATTATGCATACTAAGTACGGTACTTATGCAATAAGGTATTGTGATGTATGGGTTAAAATGACGATGAAGAGTGTTAGACCGTTTCCCAGAATTGGTAGTTTTGATAAAGATGTATTAGATAATGTCCGGGATCACATCAGTCTGATGCGCTCCCGAGAGAAAAAGGTAAAATATTATGAATGTTTAAAGTTGTGGTAGCATGAAGGGGATGCGTGGCTTAAAAATGCGCAAGCGACGCAAACTAGCGTTGCAAGCACATTGCCAGAGAATATATCCACGACGCTAAATTGCAATGCAGGCGAGCCGCAAAGTGGCACGCACGTGCAGAAAGGTAGCGTTGTGGAAAGTATTGCCAGCAGTTCACGCGCACCACCGCCAGCTTAGGTGGATGGAGGTGCAAGTACAGTTATCAAAAATACCCATAAAAATGTAACAAGCAATTTGTACCCTCTCTTAAGCAACCATAAAGAAAATGTTCATGATGTGGATGATGAGCCTATTGTAATGTCTGCCATTTCCCATGCTCTGCAGATGATAGCTGCTGCACCACAACAATCACGAGTGGTGCCGCCATCTCCATCGGTAACAGTAAGGGAAGTGCTAGCCCCCTCTGCACCCGTAGAGGAAGTCGTTAATACCATACGTAGCAGCAGATTAAACACCCAGCCAGGTAACAAGGTCAAAGGTAGCAGCGCTACCGGTCTGCATCCCATTCGGACAATAACTGTTCCGAATGGAAATGCAGATGCAAACGGTATAGTGCCCATGAGGGAAGTGGTAATGCATTGTCCTTGGACAAGAGCAGAACTGAATTCCATCATAAATGATTTCCCCGATCCCAAAAAGGAACTAGCCAAATGTCAAAGATTTTTGAGGAATTTGGGTAGTTCTCATGAGCCAACTAATAAAGATTGGCGTGTGGTGTTAAGGGCCTGTCTACCACGCAATACCGACGTGACAAAATTTATCACGGATTGTGTATTGGATGGTGATGTTCCCTTAACAGACCAAGTAAACCAAGGTAACATTTCCCGCATTGTAACTCAATTGGGTATATATTTTCCGGTAGTAGTTAACTGGAACAAAATTTTCACCATAAAGCAAAAGGAGAGTGAATCTGCAGAAGATTATAGCGACCGGGCTCTGCAGGCTATCACCCAGTACACTGGGATAGAAGATATTAAAGATAGCACTCACCACAGGGGAATGATAGTCACGGTACTCATGGACGGTCTTCAAGAAAACTTAAAGACTCGGGTTCAGACCTCACAACCTGGCTGGAGGGGAGTCACAATAGATACCCTCATAGAATCTGCCATAGAACATGATAAGAACATCTCAAAAAAGAGAGAGACCCAGAGCGAAAAACTAATGGCTGTCAGTATCCAGGCTCTGGAAGGAATGACGGTAACATCACAGCCAGCAGACACACTTGCATCTACACACACACTTACACATGAACAGTTATATGCCCTCACTAATCCCACGCAACAGCAAACACAGCTCTATTCTACTAATCCTACACATCCACAGGTCCCATACTACTCACAAACTTCATACCCCCCACAATACCCTTACCGTCCATATCCCTACCCATATCCATCACCTTTTCCCCTTGCTCAAACCTCACAACAACCCGTGTCTTCATCCGATCCATGAACATGTTTTAATTGTAACCAGCAAGGACATTTAATTAGAAACTGCAGAGTAAAAATGGTAGGACCCTGAAATCAGGGAAAACCTGCATATCCCCATAAGGGATATGCACAGAGGCCAGCAAATATCCAGCTAGCACCAGCTCCAATTGTGGCCGTTAATGCTTTATTGGAGAATGGTAGCCAACGCTAGGGGTCAGGTCATACCTGTAGTCTACAGATAGTCAGGTTAACGGGAAGTACTACAGAAGAACCGGTCATGATGGTTGATGTAGCTGGTACTGAATATCCTTTTCTTGTAGACACAGGGGCGACCAGGTCAGTGATAAAATCTCCCGTTAATTTACAGGTGACCAACGAGACAGTACCAACAATGGGTGTAACAGGTAAAGTGCAACATTATCCTTAAACAAAGTCCACAGAGGTTACTATTGGGCCGTTGCATACCATGCATTCTTTCCTTCTGGCTGCTGAGGCTCCTACTAACCTGCTGGGTAGAGATTTGTTATGTAAGATGGGATGTGTCATATATTGCACCCCTGATGGTGTATTTCTAGATATCCCAGAAAGAGTTGCGCACGAGGTGCGGGATATGTTAGACACTCCCCAAAGGATAATGTATCACTCTACCAGTTTAAATGAAAATCCATCTCAGGTAAATCAAATGTCCCAAATTCCAGATTCCATTTGGACTAAGGATTGACAGGACACTGGATTAATGGGAAACGTAAGCCCTGTAATGGTAAATTTAAAAGGCGGTAGGCAAGCTCCAAAAATTCCACAGTACCCACTAAAACAGGAGGTAGAATTAGAGGTTTTTCCAATAATTGAGCGATTATTACAACAGGGAATTTTAATTCGTACAGCTAGTGTAGCCAACAGTCCCATCTTCCCGGTGAAGAAGAGTGGTGGGAGGGGCTATAGTCAGGTACAAGACCTTAGAGGTGTTAATAAAGTAGTAGAGAGCCAATTCCCCGTAGTGCCAAATCCAGCTGTCATTCTTATGCAGATCCCTCCAAACGCAACCCATTTCACTGTCATTGACCTCTGTTCTGCTGTCTTCTCTGTGCCTCTCCACCCTGACTGTCAGTATTTATTTGCATTAACATACAGAGGTGTACAATATACATGGACACGGTTGCCCCAAGGTTTCATAGACAGCCCCAGTATCTTCTCCCAGGCCTTGCATGACTGTTTACAATCTTTTCAACCTGCCAATGGATCTGTTCTAATTCAATATGTGGATGATTTATTGTAATGTTCTGATTCGTTTATGTCATGTTTGAATGATACTAAACTTTTGTTGCTTCATCTCTCGCATACAGGACACAAGGTTGCTAAGGACAAACTACAGCCGTGCCAATCCAGAGTAAAATATTTGGGAAACTGCCTAACCCAGGGGATACGACATCTCACAAATGATAGCATCCAGGCCATACAGAACAGGACACTGCCGCAGAATCAACAGCAAATTCATACCTTCTTGGGAATGTGTGGATACTGTAGAATGTGGATCCCAGGTTTTTCTATGTTGGCCTTGCCTTTGCAGGACTTAGTCTCTTCCTCAAAGCCCGATCGTGTCATACACACAGAGGAATCAGAGCAGGCTTTCCTTAATCTTAAGGATAGTCTGACAAAAGCACCTGCATTGGGAATACCTGATTATGAAAAACCTTTTGATTTGTATTGTACGGAAGCCGATGGTTGCGCTGCTGGTGTTCTCACACAAAAACATGGTGATGCCAGTAGGCCCATAGCATACTACAGTACCCAATTGGACACTGTGGCAAGATCACTCCCCACCTGTTTGAGAAGTGTAGCAGCTACCACTCTATTGGTCAGTAAAAGTGAGGACGTAGTATTGGGTCATGATATGATTGTCTATACTCCCCACGCTGTATCTGCTCTGCTGAACTCTGCTCAAACCAGACACGTCTCTTCAGCTAGGTTTACCAAATGGGAACTAGCTCTAATCGCACCTGCAAACATCACTGTTAAACGTTGCAGCACGCTGAACCCAGCAACGTATTTACCATATGTACAACATGATGTACAAAGGGTGGAAGGAGACGAGTTGCTGGCGGGAGGTGAGTTCAGCGGACATAATGATGCACACGATTGTATGGAATATCTGAATCAGACATTTACTGCTAGACCTGACATACATGACACACCTTTAGAGAATGTAGATGTAACTTTTTATATGGATTGGAGTTGTCATAGACAAACAGACACAGGTGAATTATGTACAGCATATGCTGTTGTTAATGACACAGACATCATAGAAGCTAAACCTCTTGGTCCTCCTCACTCAGCCCAGGTGGCAGAGTTAGTAGCACTAACTAGAGCGTGTGAACTGGCAGCAGGCAAGTTGCTAACATTTACACTGACTCGAGGTACGCGTTCGGGGTAGTGCACGATTTCGGGGCTCTATGGCGTCTGAGAAATTTTATGACAGCAGCAGGCACACCAGTTGCACATTCCCGACACATCTTTTAGAAGCAATCCAACTGCCCAAAGCGGTGGCAGTAATTAAATGTAAAGCCCATATATGTGAGAATGATCCGGTGTCACTGGGCAACAACAGAGCCGATGAAGCTGCAAAATGGGCAGCAGGGTTAGAAATGTTTTCTCCAACTGAACAAATTATGTCTTTCCAAACAATTGATATGCTGAAATTAATTGAGATGCAAAATTTGTGTTCAATCCCGGAAAGGTCCATCTGGAGGTCTAAGGGATGTGGGCAAGAGTCCTACGGGCTCTGGAGGGACGGACAAGGTAAACCAGTAGCCCCCAAGGCATATTACCCCAGCCTGGCTGAGGAAGCACACGGCCTGACTCATCTGGGAAAGCAAGGTATGTGCAAATTGGTAAGAGCACACTGGTGTGCACCAGGTTTTACTTCACAAGCAGAAAAAAGAGCAATGTCCTGTCTGACCTGCTTGAGGAAGAACATAGGGAAAGCGATCCCTACCGAACCGTCACACATTCCACCGACTGATGGACCTTTCCAGGTGATACAAACTGATTTCATCCAATTACCACCGTGCAGGAATCTCAAGTATCTATTGGTGTGCACTGACGTATTTTCTAATTGGGTTGAGGCCTACCCAGCAGCCACTAATACTTCTGTGTTTATTGCCAAGAAAATAGTTCAGGAATTTGTATGCAGATACGGTATCCCTAAAATCATCGAGAGTGACAGGGATACTCATTTCCCAGGTGATGTTTTTCAAAATATGTGTAAGCTGATGGGTATTACTAGCCGACTTCACACCCCCTACCGACCGCAAGCCAGTGCCAAGGTAGAGAGGATGAACGGGACTATTAAAAATAAGTTAAGTAAAATTATGGCAGAGACTGGACTAGGATGGCCAGAAGCGTTACTGTTGGTCCTGCATAGCATAAGGACCACTCCTAGACCCCCTCTAAATCTGTCCCCATTTGAATTACTGTTCAGTAGACAACCTCATTTGATTATAAGTCCACAGGAAGACTTGAAAGGTAACAACGAGGTAACTGTAAGGTATCTTATATCAATGAGTAAGCAATTAAAACAGCAACAGCAGAAACTGAAATTGTTGTCCCATGATATGCCTGAAACTGTCATGATGTTGAACCAGGAGAATATGTTATGATCAGAAATTTCTTGCGTTCAGGTTGTTTGACTGATCGGTGGGAAGGTCCGTACCAGGTACTGCTGACAAGTCTTCATCTTTGAAGGTGGCTGAGAGAGATACCTGGGTCCATTCCACTCACTGCAAAAAGGTCAATCAACCGGTGGAGAAACAAGTCGGAGACCAGGCTGATAGCGTGGACCTGTCGATCGCGAACTTGTTCCGGGAGGATTGAAAAAGTCGTAGTGAGATACCTGAACTAAAAGAAATTTGAAGGTCTTGTTGTGGAAATGGACAGGCCTGCTGTGTTCATTTTCATATTCTCTTTTAGTGTGTTCACCATTCTGGTTGGTTCTGGGATATCCAATTTCTGTGATGGGGAACCGATTGAGGAGATGGGAGCTGATGGCAGTGCTGATGGAGTGGAATCAGGAGGAGTGCTATGCCAATCAGGGGAGTGTCTGACCAATCTTAGTACTGTTATTGTTAAGAGAGCTGTTATTCTGGATACTCGGGGACGGTGTGGAAGTTTATCGTTTGAAGATTCCTGTATTTCTGAGCTTTGTGGGTCCCTAGTTGATGAGAACTGTATTCATCGGTGTTACGTACAATTAAATCTAGTGGGAAACATTTTAGGTACCGGTATACATTGAGTTCCACCAAAGAAATTATTGGTAAGGTACCAGATGGTTATTGTGCTAAAATAATACAACCAGAAACTTGCATATACCAGATGGAAGAGCCTGAGATAGGATTGTTTGCAAGGGAAATGTGTTTAATGATAATGATGCATACCATCCCTTATGTTCTCCCCGATAATGTGTATTTTATATGTGGAAGAAAGGCGTATAAGTGGCTCTCCCCGAGTTCCGAAGGTTTGTGTTACCTGGGAAGGGTAGTCCCAGAAGTTATGACCCTCACACATGTTGAAATGCTTGGTATACATAAAAACACACCATTGCCATACCTTCACATGCAATATGAACACAGAGACAAATGAAATATGATACCTGGTGACGTGCATAAAGCCACTCAGTTAATTAGTGAGACAACGGGCTTCCAAGTTTTAGTCGCACTGGATCCCACCAGGATCGCTCGGGGTACATTCAATTTTAGATATATTCAGGAACTTGCTAAATTGATAGATAATATCACCGAGATGTATGATGACACATTCAGGTATACAGGGAGAGGATTGCAAGCGTACAAGAAAGAACTGGTGCAACACAGGCTAGTGTTAAATTATTTAACTGCTGTTACTGGAGGGTACTGCGTAACTTTGGCCACCCAATTTGGAGTAAAATGTTGCACCTATGTCACAATGATACCAGTGACCCCAAGGAGGTGATAGACTGGAAGATGGATGAAATTCTGCAGCTAAAATGGGAGTTTCGTAAGAACCATAATGCTTCAGTGGCTGAAGTAGGGGAGAAGATAGAAGGATGGCTGAACCCAGTGAAATGGTTCTCAGGTCTATGGGAATGGGTCCAGGAAGTAATCGCCAGCATAGGCAAATTCTTGATCCTTATACTGATTGTCATCATAATAATTGGCATATGTGTCCGGTGTGTTCCTATTGTGTTGAAGTGTGGAAAATGTAAAAATAAAGTAAAACGAAAGAACGAAATTATGATGGTGGTCAGTAATGACAATATGAATACCGAGGTAAATATAGAACTGCATTACAACCCTGAACTAGGAAATACCATAATTTAATGTATTATATTTAGACCTGCATAGAATGTATTATAGAAATATTATTTTTACAACACCTCAGATAATGTAAAGTCTCAAATTCCCCTTCAAGACTGCCTTGATAGGACTGGTGTATCCCCACACCTTTCACATGATCTTCCGAGATCCGCGGTGTGCGTATAATAGTAGTTTTATGTCCCCACTCAGAGACACATTATTGATGGATTAAGAACCACCTTGTGCCATCCCATAATAACACTAAATAATATATAAATGTAAGCCTAAATTAATTTTTAAAATCAGATTGTTATAGCATGTTGTTCGCTATCAAAGGGTGGACTGTCAAAGCTGGATGTCACGTCTGAAACTGGAGAAGAGGACGTGGTGGGCCTCAGTTGGGGAAAGAAACGGAGACGAGGGGCCTGGATGTACGTTCTCCTCATCCACAGGTCTTGAGTGTTGGCGTGACCTGGGCAAAGGTGCGGAGTCTAACTCACAGGATGGTGTTCACCAGTGACCCCCCCAAATGGGATATAGGCTTAGCTGCACCCCGTGAGCAGGTCGCGGTCCTTTGACCAGGTACCCAAGCCCTGCAGGGATAGAGACACTACACCCGTGGCCCAGCGAGGATATGCCTGTTAGGCACAACACAGTCCCTGAAAATACTGTATAGACAACAACTTGACACGAGGATCAAAAACGTCAATAAGGCTTTCAAAGTGGGAAGCGACTCACGGTTACTTGAGACGTCACCAGAGATAGAAGGCACACGGGTAGAGGTGGTAAAATGTTGTAGCACGGATGTCCATGGGAGACGTGAGGCACACAGGCGGGGATGATCACACTGCTGCACGGGTATACACCAGAGACGTAAAGGCACACAGGTGAAGGTGGTAACACTGCTGCACGGGTATTCACCAGAGACGTAAAGGCACACAGGTAAAGGTAGTAACACTGCTGCACGGGTATTCACCAGAGATGTTAAGGCACACAGGTAAAGGTGGTATCACTGCTGCACAGGTATTCACCAGAGACGTAAAGGCACACAGGTAAAGGTAGTATCACTGCTGCTGTACGATGAATAGGAACCTGGACCGGGAACTCACTAAGGCACGCTAGGAGACAACCGTTGTTCAGGCAATTTCCCATAACCTGTGGGACAGTTTTATACCCAGGGGAACCCTTAGACAGGTGCACAGCATCAGCTGGAAACGAGCCAATCAGGAGGAAGGATCCAGTCACATGGGCCGACTGTCATGGCGGCACCCATGTCCGGATTTGAGATGCCGGACACCAGCCCTCCAGGAAGCCACAGCAAGCGGGGAGAATCCTCAGCTTCTCCCCGCCGTCGCGCAGGCCGACCAACCACCCAGGAAGAAAGGGGAAGCCGGCGGTGCGGTAAGTGGGCGCCGATCCCCGGCTGAGCCCTGACACTGGATAATTGGCTGAGACAAGATCACCTTAAAATTTTAGAAAATGAGAAATCGCAAGACGCCATTTTGCGAATGGCCGCCCAAGCGCCATTTTAGGTAAACTCACACTTAAGTACATATAGCGATATTACTATTAGCATTATGCGATTGCATCTTTCACCATTTCTCATACACACATTAATACGCACAATTGCGCTGTTAACTAGTGGCATATTAGCGAATGCTAAGATCCTGTATGAAAACGCTGTTTATTAGCTTCATGCGCATGCATCTGTCCCAAGTTAACTAGCGTCTTTATATCAAACCCCAAATACTTACACAGTACATATTCACATAAAAGGTCTCATAAGCTTTAAAGTATAAGATTCAAGTTTGTTCATTTATTATAATTGCTGAGAAATAAAGTTTATTTGGTAACTAAGGTTTAATACATGATAAGTAAGTCATGTTTGATATTATACTGATCTGCACTCTTTCAACAGCATTTTGAAATCGTCAGTGTGAAGATCGCAACATGCATTCTCAACTTATGGACCGCAGAGACTTAAAGCACCGAAATGTACATTATATGACCAACTGTTAGGATGTGCATGAACAGGAAACCAGAGACAACCAGTTGTTAGAGGCTGGACTGTGTCTATTTGAATCAACCTGTTAAATGCTCTGCAACAGATGCATCCTCCTGGGAACCAATGGCATCAGCGACAAGCCTCTCTATTGTGTTGTCTGTTTCTGTGAGAGTATAAACGTGTGTGTTGTGGCCCCAGTCTGAGTCTTCTTGCTGAATGCTGATTGACGGGGGTTTCTTGCTGATGCCTACATCTGGTCCAGAAGCGCTGCGTATGTATAACTGTACTTGGGTCTGTATAATTCTTTGCGCTAAATTGTAATTAGATCATAGCGTGTAACTGACTGTACTTTTACTTGAAATATCACTTTGTGCTTTGGAACCACAGGTAAAAGGTCTGGAGTCTTTATTTACTATATGACTGTGTACGCAAAATAGCGTCATCCTGAGAGGTTTATACGCAGGATATTAGAAGGTATAGGCAGGAGTGTCTAGAGGTTCTAATTCAATATCCTTAATGTAATCAGATGGTTAGGCCTTTCATATAGCGAAGAGATAGACCTTTTAATTAAATGGCTTGGGAATGAAGCCGCTGAACATGCTAGAAGGATAAGAGTAATCAATATTAACCACCCTGAGAATGGCCTTAACAAGATCTGGGATAGATTAAATGAGTGCTACGGCTCACCAGAGATAATAGAAAGTGCACTATTCAAAAGAATTGATGATTCCCCTAGGTTACCGAACAAAAGCTATCAGAGACTGAGAGAATTAAGTGACCTACTAATGGAGCTTCAAGTAGCCAAGTGTGAGGGAGACTTACCAGGACTTGCCTTCCTCAACACAGCCAGAGGCATTAACCCTATAGTGCAAAAGCTACCTTACAATCTGCAGGAGCAATGGCTCACCCATGGTTCCAAATATAAGCAGCGGCACAACGTGCCATTTCCACCATTCTCTGTTTTTGTGGACTTCGTGCACCAACAAGCTAAGACCAGGAATGATCCTAGTTTTGCCTTTACACTGACCAGCTCAACCCCTATTCTACCTAACCCCCGCAAAATGTCAGTCGCAGTTCACAAGACTAACGTACATTATACAGATTCTTCCCACAGGTCTACCTATTCTACTCATCAAGAGAATAAAGATAAAGATTCTGCCAAGCAGTGTCCCCTGCATAACAAACCGCATCCTCTCCTGAAATGCAGATCCTTCAGAGAAAAGTCCCTGGGGAACCGCAAAGCATTCCTAAGAGAAAACGGCATCTGCTACAAGTGCTGCTCTTCTACAACCCACCTTGCCATGGATTTTAAGGTTAGTGTTAACTGCATAGAATGTCACAACACAGCTCTACACCCTGGACCTTCCCCATTGACTTTACAACACAGTTATGGTGACACAGAGCATGGCGGGGAGCTCAGTGTGGAGCAAAGAGACACTACTGCAGTCATACCAGAGATAACTTTACAATGTACTGAAGTCTGCAAAGACACTATTAGTGGCAGATCTTGCTCCAAAATCTGTTTAGAGTCTACCCTAACTGCCAACCAGAGAAAGCCATCAAACTTTATGCAATCCTAGAAGATCAAAGTAATAAGTCTCTAGCCAGATCAACCTTCTTTGAGACATTTAATATCAAAGGACCCAGCACTCCATACTCCTTAAAGACTTGTGCAGGGAGTTTTGAGACAATGGGGAGTAGAGCAATCGGCTATCAAGGCGAGTCCATAGACAAAAAGACATGCCTTCCCTTACCCACTATCACTGAATGCAATGAGATCCCTGATAATAGGTATGAAATCCTTACATCAGACGCAGCTATCCATCATGCACATTTGAAACGTATAGCACATCTGATACCAGAACTGGACTCACTAGCCCAGATAATTCTACTCATTGGGAGAGATATCTTACGAGTCCACAAAGTCAGAAGTCAGATTAACGGTCCACACAATGCTCAATATATGCTCAAAGATTAGACCTAGGATGGGTCATAATAGGAGAAGTATGTCTTGGAAAAGTGCATAAACCAGTTACTGTCAACAGAATGTTTACCTGTACTTTAGAAAACGGACGCCCTTCTCTATTTCAACCATGTCACAATCATTTCCTCATAAAGGAACTACCTCACTGCACTGTCATAGACTCTCCTAGTGACAGCCACATCTGTGACAGCTACCAAGAACATTTGGGGTGCACAGTCTTCCAAAGAACAAAAAGAGATGACCAAGTCGCAATGTTCATAGAGGACAATCTATTCCTGGAAATAATGAAAAAGGGACTAGTCAAAGATGATGCCAACAGCTGGGTTGCACTTCTACCCTTTAAAACACACAGACGGCGCCTACCTAACAACAGAGAACAAGTATTTAAACGCTTCTCTTCACTAAAACGCAACTTCCACAGGAAGCCAGAAATGAAAGATCACTTCTCTTTCATGGACAAAATATTTGAGAATGGTCATGCTGAGATAGCTCCCAAGACATGGATGACTGCTGGTACTTACCAATGTTTGGAGTATACCACCCAAAGAAACAGGTCAGATCAGAATCGTGTTTGATTCCAGTGCCAAGTTCGAAGGCATCTCCTTAAATGATATTCTCCTAACAGGTCCAGACCTTAACAACAAACTCCTTGGAGTCCCCATACATTTCTGTAAGGACTCTATTGCCTTCACAGCTGACACTCAACAAATATTTAATTGGTTCCTCATGAGGGAAAGTGACAGGAATTCCTAAGATTCCTTTGGTTGAGAGACAATGACCCCTCTAAAGATATTGCAGAGTACTGCATGAGGATACACATCTTTGGTAACAGCCCTTCCCCTGCAGTTGCCATCTATGGACTCAGACGTTCAGCTCAAGAGCGCAAGCTAGAGTATGGTTCTGATATTAGACAACTTGTGGAAAAAGATTTCTATGTAGATGACTGTTTAAAATCTATGCCAACGGATGAGACAGCAATCAGCCTCCTCAAGAGAGCTCAGGAAATGCTTGCCTGCTCTAATCTCAGGCTTCACAAAATAGCTTCCAACAGCAAAAGAGTGATGGAAGCCTTCCCTTCTCAAGATCATACCAGTGACTTAAGGGATTTAGATTCTCCACCAGCTCAACGTAGCCTTGGACTCTTATGGGACTTAAAATCTGACTCCTTTACCTTCCAAGTGAACAGTGAGGAAAGACCCTACAACCGCAGAGGTGTCTTGTCTGTTATAAACAGCTTGTACGACCCCTTAGAATTTGCTGCTCCTGTCACTATCCAAGGTAAAGCCTTGCTCAGAGACCTAACCTGCGAGTCATCCGACTGGGACGCGCCACTGTCTCAGAAAAGAGATTTGTGGGAGGAGTGGAAAAGTTCTCTGTCCACCTTATCCAACCTTTATATTACACGTTCATATGCTCCTGTGCCTTCTACAGAAGTACAAAACCAGAGACTATGTGTATTTTCTGATGCTTCAATGCAAGCAATTGCCGCTGTTGCATATCTTAAAACTGTGGATATTAGAGGCCAGTGACATATTGGGTTTGTCATGGGCAAAGTGAAGTTAGCACCACTTCCAGAGCATACCATACCCAGGCTAGAACTTGTGCTGCAGTGCTAGCTGTGACAACAATCCATACCATGATCTCAAATTGTCAACTTGAGCCACACAGATTCCAAAGATTCTCTACTTGGAAATCACTTCTTAGAGCAATTACCTGCCTAAGTCATATAGCCCGTTCATTTAAACGTGCCACATTTCTAAGAGTGACTGAATGTATAGGTTGGCATCACTGTCAAAATATTTACACAACCAAAGAGCTACAAATTCACTCAAACATCAACACTAAAGGTGTAGAGAGATACCTCAGTGAGCAAAGTTGTACATGGACTTTCAACCCGCCTCATTCTTCTCATATAGGAGTTACAAGGGAAAGGATGATTGGCATAATACGCAGAATCCTTGATTCCATATTCCTACAAGTAGGTACTGCAAGACTTACTCACGAGTTTAACAACTTTCATGGCTGAAGTCTCAGCTATCGTCAATGCTAGACCTTTGACTTCAGTTTCTAATGACCCAGAAGATCCGCTTCTACTTACTCCTGCTACTCTTCTTACTCAGAAGACCGGGACTATCTATGCTCCTTCTGGAGAGTTCACCAACAAAGACTTATTCAAACGACAATGGAGGCAAGTTCAAAGCCTAGAAAACACCTTTTGGGACAGGTGGAAAAGACAATCTATCTCTACCCTGCAGCCAAGGACCAAGTTGCCAAACCTAAAACCTGGTGACACTGTGCTTGTCAAAGATTGTCAGTCACAACGTAATGAGTGGCCCTTGAGTATTGCCACCAAGACGTCCCCAGCATGGATGGAAAAGTTCGTAAGGTCGAGGTCAAGATCTGTAAGCAAGGAGAGACTAAGTTGTTTCTCAGACCAGTGTCTGAACTATATTTACTGTTACCTACTTAAGAGTTTAAATTTGTGGTATCAACGATACCAGACGGGGAGTGTCATGCCTTCGGCATAGGGTTTGTTATGTTGCACTAATTCACATTAGCAGCCCCACCTAGTGGTCAGGACAGCAGCAGTTTAAATCTGATCTATTTTGTCCTTCTTAACATTCCATAGCAGTCTAGCAATGCATTCTGGGCCAAGTTCTTCAGCTCACATCTGACTGGATTATTGGAAGATAGAGTATTGGTTATGCTGGCTGCTCCAAATTTGTCAGACACTTAGGGCCTGATTCAGACCCACTCGTGAGCTGCTGTCCGCTCGCAAGTGGGTCGATGGTCTGCACTGCGCATGCGCTCGACGGAGGGAGCTCCGTCATGCGCATGCGCAAGACGCGATGAGCGAAGGACTTTCCTTCGCTCGTAGTGTCTGATCAAAGGGGGCGTGCTGTCGATGTTGATTGACAGCACGCCCCCTTTGGTGGGCGTGCCGGGGGCATGCCTCCCAGACGGAGGCGTTCCCTAGGGAACGCCTACCGTCAGAAGCCGGCCCCACTGACATAACTAGTGATGTCAGTGGGAGTGATTTTGGCTCTGATAGAGCCAAAATCACTCCTGGCCTTGCGGTTGAGAAACTCAACCGCAGGCTTCTGCTCGCAGTGGCGATGGTCAAGACCATCGCGACCATCATCCTGCACGCTCGTATATGCTGTGGGTAGTGACCCACAGCTATACGAGCGTCCAGGAGGACGCTCCATATTTATGGAGGTGGGCCCTGATTCAGAGCGAGCGCTCTGGTCAGAGCGTCCGGCTCTGAATCAGGGCCTTAGTGCGGGGCAGTACAGTACTTCAATATAATTTAATGCGGGTGGTGGTGGCATGTACTGGGAATGGAAGCAGCTATCTTAGTTTTTCTGGCACATGTTCACTGTGGTCGCCAAATGATCTATTGTCAATTTTGACAAGCACAGGAAGGACAAGATTCAGAAGATATGGGTAAAGTAATTCTAATTGCACACAGATCAACAATAATCTATTGATCAAATCTAATAATGTTAAAGGACACATATGACTGTTTCAAACCCATATGTGGCAATGCTGTGGACACTTTGTCAAAAATGTGAAACCAGAACGAAGTTTGATTTGCTTTGAAAAGAAGGGAAATAAAATCATGTTGAACTTTAATCGTACCAAGCTCTTCCTCACTATAACTCCTGAATGAAATTTTCAGAGGTGTAGCAGTCACAGTGACTTCCTCCTGGGATGTTGGAAAATGGATTATGATGTCAGATAAAACCCTATAAAATAATATAGATTTATTACATTTACATTGCACAGAGTGCATATATATATATTTTACAAAGTAATTTAGTACAGAGTATAACACAAAAATACATACCAGCACAAAAGTAAAGTAGAAAACACACGAGGGCTGACATGTAATAGGTTCAGTGACGTCATTATGGGGGTACGGGTCACACCCAAAATGGCGCTACCTCCTCAGTGACAGGAGCCGGGTGCTACAGCACTCGGCTCCTGTCAAAGAGGAGGAGCCGACAGTGCAGGCACAAGTCTCCGAGGTCAGCCAAGCATCACCGGGGATGCACCGGCCACACCCCTTTTTTTGGGGGGGAGGGGAGATGGAGTGTGCACCATGTATCACCAGACCCGGTGACGCCTCTGAATAGGTTTCAGGTTTTTATGGCGATTTAAAAGTTATATTGCAGTGATTTTGTGTCGACTTTGGCCTACAAATATTCAGATGTAATATCTAGTGATTTGGAAATAAAGCAAGAAAGGGCAGGTAACTGTGTACTGGACAAACCATGTAGGTGCAAATACATACTTTTTGTTGTGCATGCGTGGTTAATACTGGCTGCTATTGCATGTAGCCCACAAATCCTGGACAGCTTTATTCTTACACTGCAGTTTAGATTTCGAGTTTGAACACACCCCTTCCAAACCTAGTGGTGGAAACCGTTAATTGGCTGAGAGAGGTGGAGGCCTCCTCTCTCAGCCAATGAATGCTAAACCAAAGCATTTATATAGGAAATGCAGCGGCTGAGCCCATCATTCGCGAGGTACCGTTCGCAGAACTGCAGTTGCAATTGATGCACTGTATCAGAAATGTATTGGAAATGTTCTGGGCAGAGGCTAGTCAGATGCAGAGATGGTCAGTCTTATGGGCATGTTATGGGAGTGTTGTGGACGGGTTGCTGTAGTGGTCTCAGGGCCTGATTCAGCATGGATCGCTATTGCTAAAGTGCACGCAGACGGGTAATTGTTGCGTACTGCGCGTGCCTAACCCTAACCCCCTCTTACCACTCCCTAAACCTAACCCTCCCCCCTAGGGGTGCCTAGACCTAATCTTTCCCCCCCCCCCCAAACCTAACATCGCTAGACTCCCTAATCCTAACCCTCCCCTCCACGGCTAACGCTAATGGCGCCCCGGACTTACCTTCGTTCGGGCTGGCTTTCTCGGCGTCGAGATTAACATATGCATCGGTATTTCGACATCTATGTTAAATCCCTTGCCTTGATTCCGCTGTCGGGATTGAGAGGCCGCCGATTTCATAAGTACATCCCCTTCAGGGTATATATATCTTTTTCAGATGGCACTTTCAGGTTAAAACATTCTGTTCATACATTAACATTCTCAGTACACTCCTTTAGATTTTTTTTTTGTAGTCCCTATTTTTGTTTATGAACAGGCTAGTAAATTGAAGTATAATGTACTTATTCTATAATTTCATTGGATAACATTCAACTATGTATTGCAGGGTTTCCCAAACGCTGGGCCTGATTCTGTACAGATCGCAACTGCGTTTGCAATAGCGATTACGCATGCAATCTCACTGCGATCATATGCTAATCCACTGCGATGGCTATGCCGCAGCAGCACAACATAAGGACGCCCACCTTACCTTACATACATCCGCAATACTTAGCAAGCCTGCAAAACCAATTTGTAACATCGAGTACTATCGCAGCCTCACGCAGACTTCCACAAGGTCAGACCAGAAAATAGCTAACCTTCCGGTATGCAGTGAGAGCTCAGGCTGCATATAGTATCGCAGTGGATAATTTATGCACGCCCCTGCAATGGCTTTCGAACGCACTGGCATGCCTGCGTTATGCCGACCACCCTCCTGTCACAACCCACAAACGATACTTCCTGTCAATCACTCTGCAACGGGTCTGCGTAGCCACTGTGATCGCAGTCCCGATCACAGTGGCTAGTTCGCATGCACAGAACACAACAATCGGCCGATTACGTGTGTAATCACAGTTGCGATCCTTGCTGAATCAGGCCCTCTGTCCTCAAGGCATCCTTACAGTCCAGGTTATCCATGATTAAGCACAGGTGACTTGAGTCATTTTGATTGTACCATCTGTGCACAAGCATGGATATCTTTAAAACCTGGTCTGCTAGTGTGCTTTGAGAACCGGGTTGGTAAACCCTGATCTATTGTATTAGATCATTCTTACTTTTAACTGTCCTTTCTTCATCTATCATATGCCCATCGACAGATATTTTCTTCCTCTCAAACCTGCTTACTTTAAATACCATTCTCTACTCCCACGTACTCATGCCATTAAGCTTTTTACATGGCTGTCCCTACGTCTGTAATTCTATTCATTTACCCCTGTGTTTAAAACTGTCTTTACAAATCAAAGTTGAAATTAGCTCTTAAAGTGGTAATACGATTTTAGTCTTTGCCAATGAACGTGTCCACTTAGACCAGTGCATTTGTGAACTTTCATAGTGAACGACATAATTTGCTCCCTTGTATTTTATTATTATATGTCTACAACACTCAAACTCATTTGAGTATAAATTATAAGTTTTTTCTAGATAGAGTAAATATAACCAAAGATTGACCTTTGGCGCAGGATGTTCTCAATATCACCAATATCGTAGTTAATTGGTAACAGGTTTAAAGAAACAGGGATAATTTTTCTGACTTAGGATAGACTATGTATCAATTTGTTTTTTACAGAAAATTATGCATACACATGGACATATATAAAGTACTACCAAATGTGACAAATGGACATTTATAAAAATGTGATAGCAGCTAGTTCAACGGGCCAGGTTTTTTTAGTTTCATAATTTCTTTCAACTGTGCTTTTTAGTTCCATGTGTAGTATTTGTTTCTTGTAATCTAAAATTGGGTATACAAGTATACATATTTATACTGCACAAGCTTGTCAACATTTCGAAAATGATTTGCAAACTATTTATGAGATTCTGGAGGCAGTCTGTAATTTATTTACACTTATGGAGAAGCAACCTAGTCCCCGATCTCACAATGACATAGACATTACAGATATACAAGTACAGGTACACCACCGATTTTCCAACAACTTATGGTCCGGCACCTTTTTTTTGTTTTTTATTTTATATTTTTTTATTGAAGCAAGTCATGTCTGTACATTGAAAAAATCTGTGCAATAAATTCTCATAGTATTAACATCAAAAGAACAAAGAATGCTACTCTCACACTTTCGAGAAAGACACATCTCAGTAATAGATAATAGCTATAAAATGTGGATCACAAACCATAACAATATATCCATAGTACATGTTTACATATGAAATATACAACAAATGAATGGAATGTCTCACCCGTCTCCTGGAGAAAAATAAAAGAATATTTATGAAGACATATACACCTATACGTCAATCGGAGGGTCCCCTTACAACAATCTCAACCCATACTAAGATGTCAGGGGTAAACAATCATGTATCTTTCTCTGCATCGTATTAGGCAGACTTCCTATATAACTCTCACAGACATCAAAGAAACCTTCCACTCGTTTCTCTTTCTCAAACATAGTTTCAACCCAATCCATCCTAAAAATATGATAACGCTTTTCTTTGTATAAATTAAATATAGGAGGACCTAGATTAACCTAATTTTGAAGTATGGTCTTTTTAGCTGCAGAGCTTATAGCCAGGAAAAGCTTTCGACCACCCAAATATAGCTCATTCTGATGTGAAGGGGACATAATTAATCAATGTACTTTCTACATCCTGTTTCACCCTCAACCAAAATCCTCTAATTATTGGGCAATCCCAAAGAGAATGATATAAGTCTGCCACCTGGTTATTACATTTGGGACAGCAATATGACGACGGCAATCCCATAAGATATTGTCTATTTGGAGAAAGATAAATTATGTGAATCACATTGCAAAACAGTTCTTGATACATACTCGAGGGCAGTAGCTTACAGGCATTATTGAGAAATTGTAGGAGATCCTGGGTAGAAAGAGTAGAAAAGTGGACACTGCACCATTCCTGTTTGAGAAGCCGTGTGGTCTATAGGATTTTCCATTGACACATAGTAATAGGATATAGCCTTCCTACACATAGGTCCCCGCCTCATTAATTTATCAAAAGGATTATCCCAATCAGTTTCCCCCAAATCCCTACTCACAGTATATAATGTTGTGCTTGTAAGAACGTCACAGGAAAAGTCCAAATGATCTCAAAATTGTCTACCGCCTACAAATATTGAAGTGGTCTTTTGTTCTCAAAGTGGACCAGACTATCTAGAGAATTAATTCCCCCCCATTCTCCAATTATTGAAGAGGTAAGCAGCCATGCCATCCTGAAACTCTGGATTTTTACAGAAATGGAGGTGTAATAAGTGATGAGCATTAAGCCAAGACCGGCACCTCTTTTAATCCGGAAAAATTTTCATCCCTCACAATGCCGAGGGTAAGTAGAGGGTTAGGGTTAGGCTGCAGGAACGGGGGGGGTGGGTTGGCTGCGGGAGGGGAGGGTTAGCCGTAGGGATGCCGCTGTGTATTATTAACTATTAGTCCGGCAAAACTGATAATCCGGCACAGTGCTGGAACCAAGGGTGCCGGAAAATCGCTGGTGTACCTAAACAACTCCCCAAATTTTGTCTGAAGGTTTAATTGGTCAAACTTTAGGCATATGGGGAAGGTACATGCTTTTCTGGAGTAAACTTAAACGTTCAACTTGCCCTCCTCAGAAGATTTAATTCTGCTTTGGTCTATTTGGCCTGTTAACAAGGCTTGAGTCTTAAAAAGTAATTATTTATTTGGCAATGAGTGGTAGTTCAAATTAAAAAATAAAAATCCACACATTCTAACAGATGATCAAATTTCTACAATGAAAATGTCTCCTTTCAACAAGCCAATACTGTTTAAGCCTAAAAGGAATATAGTACTCCCTTTTTATATTACCATCTTAAAAGCAGGAAAAACTGTCATTGTAGTGAGTGTGGTGTTATAAAGAAGATGTTATATAATAGAATAAATATTTATTGTACTTTTGTGCAGAAAATATACCTTGTAATAAGTGAGTCTAATATGCATGCTAAATATATAGGCATACCTTGACTGTATCTTTAGCACATTAAGGCATGTGGTTTTGGAAAATACAGCTTGTAATGGTTCACGGTCCTCGTAGGCTAGGTTATGAGTTTTAGTAAGACCTTGAAAAAAATTATACATAATAGTTCAAATTAGTGCACCTGTGTCAGCTACACTACCATTGCTGGTTAACTGCATTAGTAAAATGTCAACTGAGTCCAAGTATACATTAATTTTGTAACAAGATGCAAAATTAAATCTGATTTCCAATTATAAAGCAGTTTGGAATATGGTGGAGCTAAATGTTAATAAACAAATTTATATGTAAACTGCATTTGGTTTGTTTAATGACAAGTAGGTTTATTTTAACAATGACGGAACACTGCATCAGTGTCTGGCTACTGCAGTGTCTGCATATTTTGGCCCTATTGAATAACACAGTTTAACATGTATTTTTATTTGTGGAATGTTTCTCATCAATGTTCTTATATTTATTTTAATCAAAGTTCTTAAATCTTCTAGACTACATTTTTCCATATCGGAAGTATAGCTCGGAATCAACTCTTACATTGAATTTCAGATGCATATATGCAGTATTAACATTACAGGTGTATAGAATAAGTGACATGTGTCTGCTATAACAACGGAAGGATCAAATCATCCCTATACACCACACTTGATAAAGGCTCCGTCTCTGCACAGGGGCTGAAACACTTTAGAGAAGTGGGTTTACAGGTGTGGTGGACACAGTCTATTCACACCATTTGCAAATTGCCTGTGATCTGGTTTATTGATTAGCTTCTGTGATCCAAATCAGTAATACACCAGAGACCTGAGCTGAAGGGGTGATACAGACAAAAAATGGCAAGTAGGACAATGACATCACTACCATCCACAGTCTACATTTTAGACCACACTTAAGAACGTATACCTAAAGATCACCAACAAGGGATTTAAGAAGTCTCACTGACTGACCTGGTGTCTGCTTATTAATTCAATTAATAGCGGCTCATAATTACCCAATTTATGTATGGTGGTGGAATACAAACTGACCTAACATGAGAAATAGCTCTATCTGGACAGAGCTGATTATCCTATACAAGTGTTTCTATGTTTTGGACTGGAATTCAACCTTAAGGAGGACATATTTTACAAAAGGAACATTACTGCACTCACAATAACCAGCTTGCAGGCATTTAAGCTGACTCCTTCTATATCATATAAAGGGCTATTATTAATACAGCTATTTTTACATGTATTGATCTGACAATACCAGTTTTTATTTAATTATTTAATTATGGCCATTTGTTTTAATAACATATTATATGATAATGTAGCGTTCCCGCTAGGCTGTTTTAGCGGGACGCGGCGCCCTGCCCTCCTTCTGGAGGGCAAAAAGCACCCTGCCCTCCAGAAGGAGGGCAAAAAGCGCCCTGCCCACACAGCCTGCGGGTGCCGTCTTCACCCGCGGGACGCAGTGTCCCGCGGGTGGAGAAATGTGCAGTGACCTGGTCACCGCCGGAGAATAGACGCCGGGCGCATGCGCCTGGCATCTATTCTGCCAGTCTGCAGCGCTTGGGGGCTGCCCGGCATGTCCGTAAGTGTCGGGCACGCCCCCAATCATGACGAAAGAGGGGACGCGTCTTATAGACACGCCCCTTTTTATGGCCACGCCCCCTTTTCGGACGCGCGCGCCTGCCGCCGGAGCTAGAGTGAACACTAATAATGTGAGATCATCTATTCTGTGTCTAATGCACTACTTAAGCGCAGAATTAATAACATTGTTAACATCTGTTTCGTTTGTATTATAATGTGCATGGATTATATACTAAGCCAGTGGTTCCCCAACTGTGTGCCGTGGTACCCTGGGGTGCCTCAATGCACTTGCAGGGATGCCTCGGGTTGGTGGTCCAGTACCAAATAAAATGATTTTTAGTCAGTGTGATAGAAAAAAGCAGTGCTAATGGCTGCCAATCAAAAAATATGTGGACAAAAAGAAATCCTGTCAACCATCACATAACTGAACCTAAGGGTGACACATAAGCACAATATACTTAAAAATTACATTTTTGCTGAATTTCTCAATAAGATACTTTTGGCTCAGGGGTGCCGTGGAAAAAATGCTGATACTCTAGGGTGCTGTGATTCCAAAAAGTTTGGGAACCACTGTGCTAAGCTATAGATTTTAGGAGAAAATAAATTGACATTGTTACATTTATAGAAGTGTGCTCTGCATTTCTCTTCTTCCTAATCAATTGTCGAAGCCGGATGATTGGCTGAGACCAGATCTCAATTTAATATCGGGCAATGCCATTTTATGTTGCCCCTGACGACGCCATCTTGCGTCGTCAGCATGAAACCATTGTGTGCGATGTTAATATGCTATTAATAGAATCGTGCGACTGCATTGCTACCGCATATTGTTAAAAGTCCTACCATACCCCATACGCACATTAAATCATACATATAATATACAAGACGCACAGCGCACAGTTGCGCTGTTTATTAAAACACTCTGCACATAAAACGCACCACGCATATTAGCGACTACATGTAATATCCTTACACTTACAATTACCAAAACTTATAAAAAGGTTCCCTAAGCATTAAGGTTATTAGAGGTTTTATACGTTATCAAGTCTATTGTGAAATACATATATTTGATATCTAAGGTTTAGAACATGATAAGCAGACCATGTTTGGTGCCACTCTAAACCACTGTTTATTTGCAGACTTCTGGTTCCATCGGCAAAGAAATCGCAACATGCGTTTGCAAGTTATGGATCATAGAGAGGTAGGCATTGAAATGTACTCTGTAATGTAATGTTTATTAGCCAGTTTAGACTTGTTCTTCGGCGGGAAAACACACACAAAGAGCTGTTGGAGGGCTGAACTATTACAATACAAACCGACCTATGAACTGTATCGTAACAGAAGAACCAGGAGGAAGAACCAATGGGATTATGCCAACTCGTTCTATTCTATTGCCTATCTCTGCAAGGGTACATATGCAAGCACCCTAGATCTGGTAGTTAGTCAACTTTCTTTCTGTTGGCGGAGGTTTCATAGTTGATGCCGGGAAATCTGGATCCACAGTGCATGCGTATGTATCCACTGTACCTTGTATTTGGATAACCTTTGCGCTAATTGTGTTATAGATCAAGGCGTGTAACTATATGCTTTTATGTGAATAATAGCTTTTTGTGCTTTGGAACCACAATCAAAGTCTGGAAAGCAATTATTTCTTGTGCGTACGCAACACTAAATAGTGACATTAGGGTACAAAGATTAATAGGAATTCATAGTTGGGGGCACGTCGAGTGAACTCAAGCTACCACAATTCACACGGTAACACACGTTTATCGGTCTCTCACCAAAGGGTGGAGGCGGCATACGCAGGAAAGAACGCATTGCCTTCGAAAACCTGCTACCACTTGATGCTGAGAGACCGCTATCCGTTATTGTGTGAGTTAAAGGAGCGCTGACTAGGATCTAGGGACAAGGAAGGAAGAGTTGTTTTCTTTTATTGTTAAAATTTTGTGTTAGAGGGTAAGTCGCACAATAGCGTACACATATTTCCTGTATTGCTGCCACGTGTTCAAACAGTCATTGTATGTATAGCGTGATTGCTTGTTAAACCTCTGAATTATACAGCGATATTTAGGGATAAAGGTTTTATTTTCTGCGCAGAAAAGGTGTATGTAATTGAAATGTGTGATTCCAAATTGGAGGCTACTATCTATTAAGCCTAATTGAAACACGGTAGGTGCCCGACGGGGCCGTACAAACTACTGTGCCAGTGTACAAAGCAGGTGGTTATCGAGAAAATAAGGGGTTTCTTGGTCCGGCACCCATTAATCGCAAAGTAAAATAATTTGCTAGGTGGTTATTTTACTCCTCGTTTATGCACAACGGACTATGGGCCTGATTCAGAGCTGGACGCTATTTGCGCTCGCTCGTTCAGAAAAAAGGGGTGGCTATTCAAATGAACCGTTCGCTCTTTGCGGTCTGTTCACGCCTCTAGGTCTGAATGAGCGAACAAAACTTGCGGTCGTTTTTTGGAAAACTACGCCCCCTGGCCGCTCGCATCCTACGTCATGTCCGCTATTTATTAGATTAATCGAGTACATCGACCAGCGTATGAACTGCTCGCTATTCTTGTGGTTGGTTTTTCCTACCGCAATCTTGCGAGCAGTTCTGACTATAAAATAACCCAGTGACGTGGTCAATGACACTGCTGTATTAATTATGCACACCCACAAAATGCCCGTTTTGACCTTTAAGCACGCCTGCGTTCGGATCTCCACTCCCTGTTTTCAAGCACCTTCCCCTGTTATCACCCACATACGCCTCCTCCTGTCACTCAAAATAGCAGGCATTCGCTATTTAGTGAACAAACGATTTTCGGCCGCACTGACTGGTTCGCGCATGCATATTATGGGCAAACATCGCTCGGAACGAACGAGCGGCCGCTTACGAGCGGCTCTGAATCAGGCCCTATATTGCCTAGCGGAGAAAGTGGTGCATAGTGGGAAGGAGCAAGCGGCGTAAGCTCGGGTTTAATATTGTCGCAGGTAGAATAATTTTCAATAAGTGATTACTCTGCTTCTCGTTGTGCAAGCCGACTGTAACGCCAGGCGTGCCGACTGTGTATAACGGGAGGGAGAGCGTGAACGTAGCTCACTGAAAATCGTTCACCAATCGAAATCCTCTAGAAATTGCTAAGCGTTTTCTCAGATGGGTGCGAAGCAATCTCTAGTAATGGTCGATGATGTGCTGCTGATGGAAGGGCCGACAGGATATGCCAGGTATGTTATGTTTACAAAGTATGGTGCATACGCTACTGCGTACTGCGAGATATGGGTCAAAATGACCAAGAAATGTAGAACACCTTTTCCTAAGATTGGTAGCTTTGATTCGGAGGTTCTGAACAATGTCAGAGACAGTATATGTTTAGTGAAGTCTCTGAAGAAAAGGGTAAAGTTTAATGATTGCTTGAAGTTGTGGCAGCACGAGGGGAACATGTGGCTTAGTGCTGTGCACACGACGCAAACTAGTGTTGCGTGCACGACGCAAGGGAGCGTGCACGCAAATAGAGTTGTGTGCGCGCCGCAAAGTAGTGTGCACACACAGCAAGGTAGCGTTGCAGAAGGTAATGTTAGTAGCGCACGCGCACCACCACCACCCTATGCGGATGGGGGTGAAGGTACAGTCGATCTAAAAAATCATAAAAATGTAACAAGTAACTTGTACCCTCTCCTAAGTAACTATAAGGAACATGTTTATGATGCAGATGATGAACCTGTTGTGATGTCTGCTCTTTCCCATGTTGCACAAATGTTAAATGTACCACCACAGCAAGCACTGGTAGCTGCCCCGCTAGTACCAGAAATGGAGGTAGCCCCACCAGTGCAGGAAGTATTAACACCCGCTGTAACAGTAGCAGAGATTGCTAATGCCATACATAGTAGCAATAGGCTGAACCCTCAAACAGGTAGTAAGGCCAAAGGTAGCAGTGTGGCAGGCATCCATCCCACCCGGACAATAACTGTTCCCAATGGGAATCAGGACGCACATGGTGTAGTGGCCACAAGGAATGTAGCGATGCATTGACCATGGACAAGAGCAGACCTATGTTCCATAATGACAGATTTCCCCGACCCTAGGAAAGAACTAGCAAAGTGCCAGGGATTTGTAAAGGATTTAGGTAATGCTCATGAGCCAACCAATGAAGATTGGCGAGTGGTATTACGGGCTTGTCTTCCACACAATACTGACGTGAAAAAGTTTATCACGGCCTGTGTATTGGATGGAGATAGTCCCATAACTGATGAAGGTAATCAGGACAATATAACCCACATTGTCACCCAATTGGCTGTATTTTTCCCATTAATTGTTAACTGGAGTAAAATTTTCACGATTAAGCAGAAAGAGAGTGAGTCTGCAGCAGATTATTTCACCAGAACGCTGCAGACTATTACCCAATACACAGGCATAGAGGATATAGAGGACAACACCCATCACAGGGAAATGACAATAACGGTGCTTATGGATGGTCTTAAAGATCCTCTAAAAGCCAGGGTTCAGACCTCACTTCCTGGTTGGAGAGGAGTTACAGTAGACACACTCAGGGAAACTGCAATTGAACATGATAAAAACATCTTTAGGAAGAGAGAAATGCAGAGAGAGAACTAATGGCTGTTAGTATTCAAGCTCTGGAAGGAATGCAAATAACACCGCAGCACTCTTATCACACTCAGCCACAATACACTCATCCCATGCAACCTCCAAACCCTTATCCCTATACACAACCACAATCTTTCCTCATTCCCCAACCCACACAACAACAACCTATCACAACACGTCAACCACGAAGGTGTTATAGATGTAACAAGGAGGGCCACATAAATTCTGTAAGGCTAAAAAGTGGGAAATGCCAAACCAGGGAACAACGACATACCCACAGAAGGGGCACCCACAACAGTCAGGACAATTCCAGCCATCACCTGCTCACGTCGCAGCAGTGAATGCTTTACTGGAAGAAAGTCAGCTCTAGGGATCAGGTCACACCTATAGTCTACAGCCAGTCAGGGTAACTGGGGATATTAGAGAAGAACCTGTAATGACGGTTGATGTAGCTGGTACTAAACATTCTTTTCTTGCAGACACAGGGGCGACCAGATCAGTGATAAAATCTCCATCTAATTTACAGGTGAGCAGCAAAACAGTACCAGCAATGGGTGTAACAAGTAAAGTGCAACATTATCCTTCAACCAAATCTGCAGAGGTTCCTATCGGTCCATTGCATACCAGGCTTTCCTTTCTCCTGGTAGCAGCAGCCCCTACTAACCTACTGGGAAGGGATTTGTTATGTAAAATGGGATGTGTCATTTATTGTACCCCTGATGGTATATTTTTAGATATCCAGTTGCGCACGAGGTGAGGGATATATTGGACACTCCCCAAAGGTTAATGTTTCACTCTACTGTTTCAGATAACAATCCATCTCAGGTAGTGCAGATGTTATCTCAAATACCAGGTTCACTTTGGACCAAAGATGGACAGGACACTGGATTGATGGCAAATGCAGCTCCCGTAATGGTAAATCTAAAAAGTGGTAGGCAAGCTCCAAGGATTCCCCAGTACCCGTTAAAACTAGAGGTAGAGTTAGGAGGTTATTGAGCAGTTATTGCAACAGGGAATTTTAGTCCGTATAGCAAGTGTAGCCAATAGTCCCATTTTTCCAGTGAAGAAGGCTGGGGGGAGGGGCTATAGATTAGTACAGGACCTTAGAGGGGTTAATAAGGTAGTTGAGAGCCAATTTCCCGTAGTGCCAAATCCAGCTGTCATTCTCATGCAAATCCAACCAACTGCAACCCATTTTACTGTCATTGACCTCTGTTCTGCCTTCTTCTCTGTCCCTCTTCATCCTGTCAGTACCCAGTTGCATTTACATACAGGGGGGTACAATACACATGGACACGATTGCCACAGGGCTTCATAGACAGCCCCAGTATCTTCTCCCAGGCCTTACACGACTGTTTACAATCTTTTCAACCTGCCAATGGATCTGTTCTAATACAATATGTGGATGATTTATTGTTGTGTTCTGATTCGTTTATGTCATGTTTAAATGATACTAAACTTTTATTGCTTCATCTCCCGCAAACAGGACACAAGGTTGCTAAGGACAAATTACAGCCATGCCAGTCCAGGGTTAAATACTTAGGACACTGTCTAACCCAGGGATTACGACATCTGACTACTGACAGAATCCAGGCCATACAGACCATGACACTGCCGCAGAACTAACAGCAAATCTGTACCTTCTTGGGAATGTGTGGATACTGCAGAATGTGGATCCCAGGTTTTTCTAATTTGGCTTTACCATTACAGGTAATGGGCTTCCTCAAAGCCCAATCGTGTCATACACATAGAGGAAACAGAGCAGACTTTCCTTAATCTTAAAGGTAGTCTGACAAGAGCACCTGCATTGGGAATACCGGATTATGAAAAACCTTTTGATTTGTACTGTACGGAAGCTGACGGTTGCGCAGCAGGAGTCCTCACACAAAAACATGGTGATGCCAGTAGGCCCGCAGCATACTACAGTGCACAACTGGACACTGTGGCAAGATCACTCCCAACGTGTTTAAGAAGTATAGCAGCAACTGCTCTATTGGTCAGTAAGAGTGAGGATGTAGTATTAGGCCATGATATGATTGTTTATACACCCCATGCTGTATCTGCTTTGCTGAATTCTGCCCAAACCAGACATGTTTCCTCAGCTAGGTTCACAAAGTGGGAACTAGCTCTAATAGCACCTGCAAACATCACCATTAAATGGTGCAGTACATTAAAAACCCAGCAACATATCTACTATATGTGCCTCAGGATGCACAAAGGGTGGAGAGAGATGAGTCGCTGGTGGAAGGTGAGTTTTGCAGGTATACTGATGCACATGATTGTATGGAATATTTAAATCAGACCTTTACTGCAAGACCTGTCATACGTGATACACCTTTACAAAATGTAGATGTGACATTTTACATGGATGGGAGTTGTCATGGACAAACTGACACTGGAGAGTTATGTACAGGTTATGCTGTTGTAAATGATGAAGACATCATAGAAGCCGAACCCCTTGGTCCACCTCACTCGGCCCATGTGGCGGAGCTGGTAGCACTAAGGAGAGCATGTGAATTAGCAAAAGGCAAATCTGCTAATATCTACACTGACTCCAGGTACGCCTTTGGGGTAGTACATGATTTTGGTGCTCTATGGCGTCTAAGAAATTTTATGACAGCAGCAGGCACACCAGTCTTACACTCAAAACATATAAAAGGACTATTGACAGCTATCCAAATGCCTAAGGCAGTGGCTGTCATTAAGTGTAAAGCCCATACATATGAAGAAGATCCGGTGTCAATGGGCAATAACGGGGCAGACAAAGCTGCCAAATGGGCAGCAGGTTTAAGAGTAAACATGCCAATTAATCAAATGATGATGGTTTTCCAAACGATTGATATGCAGAAATTAATTGAGATGCAAAATTTGTGTTCCATTCAGGAAAAGGCAGTCTGGAGATCCAAGGGATGTGGGTAAGAGTTCTCTGGACTCTGGAGAGATGGACCCCGGCATATTGGACCCCAAGGCACCCAAGGCATATTACCCAAGCTTGGCTGAGGCAGCGCACGGTCTGACTCACCTGGGAAAGCAAGGTATGTGCAAGTTGGACAGGTCGTATTGGTGTACACCAGGGCCCTCATTCAGAGCCACTCGCTACAGGCAGTACGCTCGTTCTGAGCGATGTTCGCACATCTGCGCATGCGTACGGTTTTTAGTACGCATGCGCGAACCAGTCAGTGCGGCCGAAAATCATTTGTACGCTATATAGCGAGTGCCTGCTATTTTGAGTGACAGAATGAGGCGTATGTGGGTGGTAACAGGGGAAGGTGCTTGAAAACGGGGAGTGGAGATCCGAACGCAGGCGTGCTTAAAGGTCAAAACAGGCGTTTTAAGGGAGTGCATAATTAATACAGCAGCGTCATTGACCACGTCACTTGGTTTTTTTTAACTCAGAACTGCTCGCAAAATAGCGGTTGAAAAAACCAACCACAAGAATAGCGAGCAGTTCATACGCTGTACGATGTACTCGATTAATCAAATAAATAGCGGACATGACGTATGGTGCGAGCGGCCAGGGGGCGTTTTTATCAATTAGACGAGCGTATGTTTTGCTCGCTCGTTCAGACTTAGAGGTGTGAACAGACTGCAATTTGCGAACGGATCATTTGAATAGCCACCCCTTGTTTTTGAACGAACGACCGCAAATAGCGAACGGCTCTGAATCAGGCCCCATGTTTCTCTTCCAAAGCTGAAAAGAGGGCAATGTCCTGTTTGATATGCTTGAGGAAGAACATTGGAAAAAAAATACCAACCGAGCCATCCCACGTTCGTCCGACAGACGGATCTTTTCAGGTAATACAAATTGATTTAATCCAATTACAACCCTGCAGGAATCTCAAGTATGTATTAGTTTGTACAGATGTGTTTTCTAATTGGGTTGAGGCATATCCAGCTGCCACTAATACTGCTGTGTTTACTGCTAAAAAGATTGTTCAGGAGTTTGTATGCAAATACGGTATCCCTAGAATTATTGAAAGTGACAGGGGTACTCATTTCACAGGTGATGTCTTCCAGAACATGTGTAAGTTGATGGGTATTAATAGTAGACTTCACACCCCTTACCGACCGCAAGCCAGCACCAAGGTGGAGAGGATGACTGGTACTATTAAAAATAAACTAGATCATGACAGAAACTGGACTGGGATGGCCAGAAGCCCTACCACTAATCCTTCATAGCATCAGGACAACTCTCAGATCCCCTCTTAATCTGTCCCCCTTTGAAGTACTGTTTGGTAGACAACCTCATTTGATTATAAGTCCACAGGAAGATTTGAAAAGTAACAATGAGGTAACCGTAAGGTATCTTATAACAATGAGTAAACAGTTGAGGCAGCAACAGCAGAAACTGAAATTGTTGTCACATGATATGCCAGAAACAAACTGTCATGATGTTGAACCTGGAGAATTTGTTATGATCAGAAATTTCTTGCGTTCAGGTTGTTTGACAGATCGGTGGGAAGGTCCGTATCAAGTGTTGTTGACGAGTACAACTTCCTTGAAAGTGGCAGAGAGAGATACCTGGGTCCATTCCACTCACTTAAGAAGGTCAACCAACCGGTGGAGAGACAAGGTGGAGTTGAGGCAGATAACATAGACCTATCAATTGCGAGCCTGTTCCGGGAGGGTTAAAAGTTGCAGTGAGACACCTGAGCTAAAGAAATTTGTAGATTACTGTCCCACAAATATAGTGGTGTGCTGGGGTTACATTTGTGTCTTCTTCCAGAGTTTTCATCATCCTAGTTTATTTTGGGATTTCTGGTTTCTGTTACGGAGGACAGATGACGGAGAGGGGAGCTGATGGTGATATTGATGGAGTGGAGTTGAGAGAAGGAGTGCTAAACCAATCGGGGGAGTATCTGACCAAAGCCAGTACAGTGTTTGTTAAGATATCTGTTATTTTGGAAACTCGGAGACAGTGTGAAGATCTATCGTCTGAGGATTATTGTATGTGTGAATTTTGTGGGTCCCTAGTCGATGAGAGTTGCATCCAATGGTGTCAGCCTAAGTATAACCCGTATTGGGGTGGGTATCCTTTAGAGGATTATCATACCACGGAGGGCAAAGTTTTAAACCAAACTGACTGTTGGGTATGCTCTCATGTGCCTCAAGGACAACATAATGTAGGGTTAGTGCCATTCCCATTGAATGTCTCTGAGGTTTTAGAATTGCAAAGAGGGGATGCACTGGATGGAAAAAAATTTATGTTCAAACTACCTCATTTTAAAATAAAATAATAACAAATACGGACTGTCTAAAATGAGGAAAGATAAATAAAAATAGAGGCTGGACAGGCTGAATTATAAGAAAAGTAACAAAGAACACAATCACAAAAGAAAAATATATGAAGTACTTTTTCACATAGTCCACTAAGAGACTGAAGCAATTTGGTACAGAGGGAATGATTCAGAAATGGTTACTAATGCAGCCATGCTCACTGCCACTCTTGCAATAGTGGGAATATGCAAATACTAATATCAGCCTTCCTTTTATGCTCCACTATACAATGGAGTGTATGAGTGGTGAGACACTACATTGGTCACACCATCAACATTTGCGGTAGCCTAGGGTCTACTCTAGCTACTCTCCTCTAATCCAACTAAACATGGTAAATATCCTGCCAGGTGGTGTTGTAGTGGTCGAGTATCTTACCAGAGGGGATGGTTGGTCACACTCTGTGTTGGCTTTTCAGAGGGTTATTGTCACATCAGAGAGGAAGAGGTTTTACTCTTCACACAATTAATTATGCCGACTATTGTCAAGAAAGTTTACAGGTAATTCTTCTAACAAGATGGAATTATGCCAATTATTTCACCATTACAAAAGTTCAACAGAAAAGTTCAACAGAGTACATTTATATGCATCTCCAGGTAAGTAACAAACACATGACAAGATAATTATGTATTTGCTGGAACTCAGCGGGATCTTCACTAGTTGGATTTCTCTGACTCGGAGAACACCAAACTGATTCAGCTATGCAAAGGTAAATATTCTCGCAACACACTTTTATATTATCCAATACACTATGGCTATTATTCAAACCAACATGAATGCAGTAAAATGGTGCTTAACACCCTATGCAAAGTTATATGATAACTGAAACACTTTAAAGACAATTAGCTATAACAGCTTATGTCACTGTAATACACTTTGGAGATATATTAGTACATTTAATTTCATTGTCCAGGTGGGTCTGTCTTTATAACATGTGTAAACTGACAACAGATTATATCTGTCTAACAACTCATTCCAATTCCACGGACATTAATATGGAATTTATTTCTGTTTGGAGCTATAACAGCCTCCACTTCCACCCTTCTGAGAAGGGTTTCCACCAGACTTTGGAAAATTGCTATGGGGATCCATATCCTTTGAGCCACTAGCATCAGTGAAATCGGTCAAGCATGTTTCATCCATGGGTGTTCAATAGGTCAAGACTCTGTGCAGGCCAGTCAAACTTTTCCACACCAAATTTGGCAATCTCTGCACCTCAGTGTATGTGGAGCGGTAAATTCCTTTTGAGGGCAAATTTTTTTTGTCAGAACCAGACAATCTGCCTTTATCCACCCTTCTCTAATCTTACCATGCAAAACTAAGTCTCATTTTTACAGCTAAGTACCCAAAGTAAGCACTTTCATGCACCTAAAGTAAGCACTTTCATACACCTAAACCAGGAAACGTACCCTAAAATCTGCCTTAATCCACCCTTACCACGTTTTCAATAATCTTACCATGCAAAACTAAGTCTCCTTTTTACAATAAGTACTTTCATGCACCTCATGCATCTAAATTCTGCTCATCAAGAAAAAAACAAAATGGTCGGTTCCTTTCAGCAAGAGATACAAATCTTTCACCCCAACCGTCTAAGCCATCATGGCACACAATCCATACATTTATCTGTAAACATGGGCGCAACTGTTCAAAGTTAGTTGCGTGAATTTGCAAAACAGCATTGGCACTGCCATTTGAAAACATTTTAAATTTGAGGGCATAATTGCCAGCAAGATGAAACACAAAGGGCCGTATTCAATTTGAGGCGTTAAGTCCGGATTCGCGGTAATTTACAGCCGATGACGTCATTATCACCTATTTTAGTTTTACTCCGTATTCAATTTGAAAGACTTTCCACCTAGGCGGAAAGTCAATGCAATGTAATAGTTCATAGGAAAGTATCGCCTATGAATGGCAGGCGGTAAAAAGTGCAGAATTGGGGTTTTAGGGTGCAACATTTCGGGACCCCCCGTGCAGCCTTCAGACAGTCCCCCAAAGGTAATCTGTGTAAAAAAAAAATGAAGGACACTCTTTGAAAAAGGGGGCGAAAAAAAAAAAGTTGGGTTACAAACTTAAAAAATAACGAACTTGACTCTGGGGGGGGGGGTCCCCAAGTATGGCCCAAGTGTTTTTTTGATTGCAGGTGTTTGCGGCAGGTGGGTTTTTCACAATTGAAGTCACTTTAGCAACTTTAAAATATGCTGAACCCCATTTTCAAGTACCCCAAATTTGATGGGCATAGTTGTTTTGCCATAAAAAAACTTCTAAATGCTCTTCTGCATCACCTTATTCCAAGCTGCATTTATGCACCTGCCGCAGCTATTAGAAACCCCGACTTCCTTTGCAGTCCCATCAGCCAATCAGCGGCCAAGCTGACTGTAGAGCACCCACTGATTGACTCAGGCGAGTAACACCACGTGGGAACTGTCAGTAGCTGGAGCCAATCAGCGGCCACTCTACAGTCAGCGCGGCCGCTGATTGGCTGATGAGACTGCTAAGCCCCATTCAGTCCCGTCAGCTGGCATTCGGGAGCTATGAGTATGTGTGGCAACACACATACTGATAGCTGTTGCATGGGTCGTGTATACTCATTTTTTTGTTTTGCAAAGTACCTAGATTGCTGCGGAGACCAGCACCAGGATATAAGTTAGTATGAATTTTTCTTTGCAGAGCCATGTATTAAGGATATTCTACTAGAGAAGGGGACAGATACATCTGGTATAGGTTTGTGTGAATGGGAAAGGTGTGTGTAATAAAGTTATACTGTCACGGTGTGTGTGTGTTTTTGTCTTTTTTTAACTATTTATTTTACAGTGAAGTTACAGGTGCCGCATGTCTGCTGGCACTTGTTGTCCCACAAGTGCAAAATGGCAGGCATGCTGGCACTTGTAGTTCCACTGTAAAACACAATAGTTTTACATTATTTGGCCCCCCCCATTACCTCCATACCCACCAAGCCAGGGGTATGGGGAAGAGCCCCGGGCTTCAGCGTAAGCCTGTGGTGCTCGGGAAGGGGGGGGGGACCCTTCTTTGGGGGGTCCCGGACTCCCCCGAGATCACCGGCTTGCGCTGACCGATTTGGGGTGCTAATGCTTTGGACCTGGAGCCCCGGTGATTGGGTCTCTGGGCTGTGGCATTACACCCCGGTTGGTTGGGTCTGGTGCTGGTCTTAAATATAGGGGGATCCCCACTTTTTTTTTACCCCTATATTTAAAACCAGAACTGGTCCCTGCAGCCTTGGGTTGGTTTCTAAACTACGGTGGAACCCTACACTTTTTGTTCCCCATATTTTTAGAAACCACCACTGGCTGGCAAGCCTGGAGCAGGTTTGAGTTTTGGGGCGGGACCTTATGTATTTTTTATTTTTTATTTTTACAGGTACAACACAATGGGAATTTTCAGGAAATATTCTAGGGACTCCCCTAAAGATGTGTAGACATGGGGGATCACTATGGGTACCCCCATTTTTAACTCCTGAAGGAAGTCGGGGTATCAAATAGCCGTGGCAGGTGCATTTTTGCAGAAATTTAAAAAAATGTGTTTTGGGACTTAAAAATATGCTAGTATCCATTTTCATGTACCCTAAATTTGATGGGACCATTTTTAAAAACAACAAAAATAAGCTAAATGCTCTTCTGCATCAATTCTTCAAACTCGGGAAGAAAAACCCCTGCCGCGGCTATTTAAAAACCCGACTTTCTTTTGCAGCCAAACGGAGGTACCCATAGTGATCCCCCATGTCTGAACATCTTTAGGGGGGGGTCCTAGGATTATTTCCTGAAAATTCCCGTTTTTTTAACGCCGATCCAAGTATCGCCGGGTCCCGTTTTCGCCTACTTTCAAATTGAATACGGGGATACGTGGGCACACGCACAATACTTTAACGCCTATAAAACAGGCGAAGGAGGCGATAAGTCCGGGCCGCGTTAAATTATCACGGCTCGGCTCAAATTGAATACGGGCCTAATAATGTAAGGATTATTTCATATGAGCTGATTAACTTTAAGAGTTTGTGACCCAAATGCCATTTGATTGTTATAACCCAGCTTACTTGAAGTCATCACGTTGTGCTGGTGTAGCAACTACAAGTGACAGATACACATAAAATACTTTAAAAGAAACAAAAAAAATTATTTGCACAAAACTAGCATCTGCGTGAATTACAGCACATTCCTATATACAATAATACCTATTATATTCTAATTTTGCAATACGCATAGTACATTTTTCAAACGATAGAAAGTCATAGATCCCAAATGCTTCTCTTTTTAACATATGTAATATGTGTGAGATGGCGTAATCTTAAATCCTTAAGTGCATCCCGCGCAGAACCTGCCTGGTTATCATTCTCAAACTCGACAACTGGCAATATCATGTCCGAAGGAACCAGACCCCTTCTTTGAAGCCAATGAACTGGTTAAAAAAACATTGAAACCATTATTTTATGAATTTCTTCTGGTAGATCATTTAAGAAAAGGATGTAATTTGGCGGGTTGCCTGGCACCTGTCTGTTTTCCTCTCCTTCCAGTTATGTGTTCTCGTTTAGGCTTTTTATTCGCTGCATTAGCTGCCTGTTCTTGGGCTTTATTTTTTTTCTTCTTTCTTCTCTTTATCGGTAAATGTTCCCCGCATCTTGGAGATCACATCACAGTCAGTCTTTGCATACTGAATGCGCATTGGTTGATCATAAAAAAGGAAAGCCTTGTAATTTCCGTACAGCGTTGGTAACTGAGCCAAGCTCCTTTAAAAATTACAAAAGCCTGTCCTCTCATACTCGAGGCAGCCAGTGACACTTCCCTAACACGCCCATGAATCGACACCTTTTTGTGATCACTTTAAGTCACCTCCCAGCCTGCAGGCTGGGAACCCTGCATACACTGTGCTGATGAATCCTATAGATATTATTATATATATATATACTCAACAAATCTGATGTTGTATTTTGTGTATAGCATGTTAATTATCCACAGCTACTATATATATATATATATATATATATATATAATATTTATATAGTATTGTGCAAAAGTTTTAGGCAGGTGTGGAAAAAATGCTGCAAAGTAGGAATGCTTTAAAACATAGAAGTGGTGAGGTGGCCTGACCGGTAAGTGAAGGAAATGTGCCTTACCTCCCGCGGGCTTTAAATTACGGGGGTATTTTTCCGGGGTTCCCTACCCTCAGTCCCTGCACAGGTGCCCATTACCGCCTGCTCTCTTAGTCAGTACTTACCCACGGGTTCCGGGAGGCTCCAGCGGCATCCTGCACGGTCGCGGCCTACTCATGGAGTGAAGCCGCGGCCTCAATTAGTGGACCCGGCCGTACATCCCGCGGTTGCCGCTGGCCTGCTACTGCCTGCTCCCCACTGGATAGGGCTGGTTCCGCTGCCTCCTAATTCCTGGTGCCCTTGGAGGATGGGGATGGTGGCTTGGTGAGGCCTGACAGCGGAGCTCTGGTCCTGTGGCTGCAATGGTGACTGCTCATCCCAACCAGGTCAGTGGGACCTTTTTGGGCTGCTTAACATGGCATTTCTGCAGTACAACTTTGTATGGCTGGCACATGGTTCTCTAGCCACACTCTTATTTGTTACTGTGCAGTTATCACTTTTGCATCTTCAGACACCGTCCACCGTCGGTGGACAGCTTTAGGACATCCCAGAGTGATCCCTGTTCCCCTAGAGGAGGACCCCACCTTGACGCACCTGGCTTGTGGCATTTATTTTCACTGTTGCCGGTTCTTGGCACACCTTTCTCTGATGTGTGCACCAGTTTTCCCTCTCCTCGCTCCTGCCATTGGCTTGTTAATTTCAACTGGCTGGCCGGTGGCAGGGTATAGTGGAGCGGAAGCCAGGGGGCTGCTAGGAAGAAAATTTTTAACTATTTGGTGCTCAGCTTCTCCCTCTCCAGGCTATACACAGAGTGAACCCTGTACCCCTTATGGAGTCAAAGAAAAGTGTTTAACGAATTAAGACCATAAATCCTCCTTTTCCGCCATCTTGAATCTCTTCCAGTCTGCCTTCTCCACCTGTGGCCGTGGTGCTGGGGTTGACCGCTCTGTATCCTGTGGAGCTGTGGATGTCTGCTGGCCTGTATTTGAGGCCCTCTGACCGGACCATCACTGCTCCAGCCCTCCTGAGACTGAGACCAAGTGGTGTGGCTTCTGCTCCCTTGTTCCCCTGTCACACTGCTTGGAGGTGGTGAGCTGCTAGGATTCCCTTGTGCTGCATTCCCTTCTCCGTCACTTCAGCTGGTCACTCACATGTGGGTTTGGCTCCCTGCTGTGGCAATATGCTATAATTACACTACATTGTGAAGGTGATACTATGTGCCCTTCCATGGTCTAGCTCAAGTTAGCATGTGAAGCTAAGGTTGCCACATCAGGTAGCACTATGTAGTCACTCTATGCCATACATGCCGTCCCACTAACAGGGGAATGTGACCTCTGCCATTCGCTCGCCTACCTATTATACCATATACCTACGTAACTCTTCTCCGCATGTGTTTCTGATGGGCAAAAGCAAGAAAGAAACACAGAAGAAGGACTCTCAGACGCCAAGAGTCTCTGTCTCTCAACCGAATCTGCGTTCCTACCTCTCTATCTCACATTCTGCGAATTCTCCTATGACTCCACCTGATATGGCTCTCTCTCCTCTGTCAGGGGATATCCACACCCAAATGTCCCAACTAAGAGGTGAAATCACAGAAATACTTACACACGTTAGGTCGCTCCCTTCTAAATAAGACATGCAGGCTCTTAAATCACGGATACAGGACTCTCTCCAGACCCAGATTTCTCTAGTCCAAGCTGATGTTAAACATTTGGGCTCCCGTATTGTCACTCTAGAAGAAGAGATTCTGCCGACAACCAGTTATTCCAACTTCGCGATTTGGTCTCTCAACAATCTTCAGACATGAAGGCCATGCAAACCAGATTGGATGACCTAGATAATAGGGGCCGCCGGAACAACATTAGGATTCGGGGGCTCCCAGAAGATGTCTCCCCATCCGAGCTGATCAATGCTCTCAATAAAATCTTGGGGAAATCCTGGATTTGGACCCTAATGACTATCGAGTTAGATCGTGCACATACAGCTCTCTGTCCAAACAGCCTGGCGACAGACCGTTCAAGGGATGTTATTTGTCGGATTCATTATTTTTCACAGAAAGAGATTATCCGTAAGGTTCGCAATTTGGAAGGAGTGGATTTCAATGGAACTAGGTTGCAGATTTTCCAGGACCTCTCCTGGCGAACCCTCCAGCAGCGACCATTGTTAAAACCCTTGACAGATTCCTTACGCAAACATGACTTTAAATACAGATGGGGCTTCCCGCTCTCTACAGATTACACATGCTGGCAAACATCTGTCTCTCCAGCCTCCCGCAGAATTACCAGATTTCTGCTCTGCATTAGGTTTAGAGAAAATTACCCTACCCGACTGGCAGGCCTTCTCGCTTCCAAATGTTGCTCCTTCTGGTCACCCGAGGAGGGACCAATGGCATCAAGTACAACGTGACAGAAAGAAACCTAGAGATGATACCTCTCCACAATCACTGGACCCTACTTGATTTATGAAGGTCCTACTCTTGGCTCTCTTATACTTACTGATTTCTATAAGAACACTGTAGTCGTGTTATTATTATGTTGGATCAGTTGCTGTTGAGATTTTAGTTCTTCTTTAAGGTTATCCTTGACTATTTGCAGGAATACTTATGGTTATGTCTTCCTGATCTCCCTTGATTTTTCTTTTTATGTTTTAATCTAGGAAGGTCATGATAAATGCAGCTAGCCTTTTTTTTATACAGTATATTTTAATTTTCTGATCCATATGTGCTTTTTTTTCTTTTCTTGTTATCTGTTTAATCAGGTATTATGGATATATTCACTCTGTGTTTAGGAGTTATATGATACTGTTTACTATCACTTTTCAGGTTACTGTACTGTTTTTTTTTTGTTTGTTTTTTTATGTGCTACTATAATTTTTGGATGGCGAGGTTACTACCCCCCTGTGTGCTCTCTACCGCTTAATTTTACCCGTGACACAGGTTCCCTGGTGGTTCCCTCATTGTCCGATAGCGGTATTCCATTCTTTACAATGCTGTTTTATTATTACAGTTTTTTCTCTTTTTCTGTCTTATCCCCCTTTCCTCTTGTTCTTTCCATTCCCTTTCTCCCTCCATTTCCTGTTCTCATTTTCTCTACTGCTCCTCCAGTTTTGGTGTGAATTAATCTTTTGCTCTGTCTATTCCCCTTACTTATGACCACTTCAATCCGTATAGTGTCTATCAATGCTAGAGGGTTGAACGTCCCCGAGAAAAGGGCTCAGGCTCTCCGCTCTTTTCATGCTGATGGGGCGGACATTGTCTTAGTACAAGAGTCCCATTTTCGTCACTCTACCTCTGTACCATGATTAAGTGACCAATATTATCCCACCGTTTACTATAGTAAGTATTCTCAATCGAAATCCAAGGGTGTTGCTGTCTTATTTGCTAAACGTCTGTCTGTTTTGAACACCAAAGTCCATAGCCTGGAGGAGGGGAGATGTCTGCTTATTAAATGCTCCATTTTTAACCATCTTTTTGCAATTGCAAATCTATATGCCACTAATCAAGATCAAACTTTTTTTTTGAGTGGGTTCTGGACAAAACTGATCTGCTTCAACATGTAGTAGGTGGGGACTTCAATTGGACCTTGGACCACCTCCAGGACACTTCCTCAGGTTCTTCAACGACCCCCTGCCGCACGTCAAGACGGGTGAGACATTTCCTCCATACTCATCAGCTGTCCGTTGTTTGGCGCATATTTCTTCCCACGGAGAGGGATTATACCTATTACTCTAGTCTTGTAAATCATATTCCAGGATAGACTATATATTGCTAGGTCATAGACACCTCCACCTAGTCCAGGCATCTTCTATAGGTGTAACAGCTTGGCCGGATCATGCTCTTGTTAGTATTGACCTGTCACTTGGGCCTTCTGATCCTTCCCTATAGAACATGGTGTTTTAATGAGTCCCTACTGTCCGACCCTTACTGTAAATCACAGGTGGCGAAGGCTATTGATGCTTACCTAGACTGCAATATTACTCCTGATATCTCGAACCTCACTGTATGGGCAGCTCCTAAGTACATTATAAGGGGCAAATGCATTCAATTGGGCTCCTATTTAAAAAAACAAAGGGTGAGCCAAATAGCGGGGCTACTGCAAGCAGATACAGACTTTGGAGATGGCCCACAAATCTTCCCTTTCTTCTGCTGTCTATGCTAATCCAGTCAAGACTCGAACGGCACTAAATAAGCTCCTTTTGGATAAAGTTAAACATTCATTTAGGAAGTGCCGTAGTCTGTACTATAGGTGGGGTAACAAACCCGGTAAAATTCTGGCCAGAGCCCTGAGGACTCAAAGAGCTCGTTCTTTTATCTCATCTATTAAGGATGAGAAGGGTCGGGTTTTCCTCGATACTGGTCAGATTGCAGGAGCTTTCTGCTCTTATTATTCCTCATTGTATAATCTACCTCCCACCCTGACCTACCCGGATATTAGTGGGAAGCAAGGCGCTATCAAGGTGTACCTTTCTAGAATCCGGTTCCCTAAACTTGCTGACCTTGCCAGGTAAGAACTAGAAAAGCCTTTCACTCTATTTGAATTGGATGAGGTAATTAAATCCATCCCATCGGGGAAAAGCCCAAGCCCAGAATGGCTTTACTATCAATTATTATAAGGCCTTCAGGGATAAAATAGCTCCTATACTCTTGCAGGCCTTCAATACTGTCTCAACTGAGACCCCCTTTTCTCGCCAATGCCTGGAGGCTCAAAGAACAGTTATTCCCAAAGACAACAAGGACCCCTCCCTATGTCCCAGCTACCGCCCAAGCTCTCTGCTTAACGTCGATGTCAAATTATTTGCCAAGCTCCTTGCCATTAGATTGAACCATCTCCTATCTTAGTCATAATGATCAAGTAGGATTTGTTCCAGGACGTGAAGCTAGGGACAATACCTCCAAAATTATAGCGCTCATTCACCATATTCCAACTACGGAGGCCCTAGCTATTTTGTTGTCTAGAGATGCTGAGAAGGTGTTTGACAGAATAGACTGGAGCTTTATGTCTGGTTGCTGGGTCATCTGGGACTGGGACCTGTCTGCTTTCAGCGTATTCTTGCCCTCTACCGCTATCCCTCTGCTCGTGTTAGCGTTAATGGCTCCTTTTCTGATTCTTTCTCTATTAAAAATGGGACTAGACAGGGCTGTCCTCTGTCTCCCCTAATTTTTATTCTCTGTATGGAGGCTCTGGCAAGGTCAATCAGGTTGAACCCGATATATCAAGTTTTCGGCTAAATAATGGCGAATACATACTAGCTCTTTTCGCCGATGATTTATTGGCCATGATTACGAATCCCGTTGTCTCGTTACCAAATTTAGTTGATGAATTTAACATTTTTGGAGACCTCTCTAATTTTAAGATCAACTACTCTAAGTCGATTGCCTTAAATATTACGGCACCTCCTGATATGATGATAGCAGGCCTTAAATCAGAGATTCCATTTGCCTTGCATGCTTCTCAACTGAAATATCTGGGTGTCATCATCACTAGGGATCTGTCTCTCTTATTTGAGATGAATTTCTCTCCCCTCTTAAATAAAATATGTTCTGATCTACATTTGTGAAAGTCCAGGCCCTTCTCTTGGTTTGGGAGGTTAGGGGTTCTCAAAATGCATTCTCTCCCCAAAATTCTGTATCTGTTGCAGACCCTACCTATTAAGCTACAGTCCAGTTGGTTTCTAGAGGTCCAAGCGCTGATTAGGGTATTTGGGGAGGTAGTAGGCCTCGTTTGAAGTTAGCCATTATGTTCCGTCATAAAGATAGAGGGGGCTACGTCTCCCTAATATTTGAGGTTACTACTGGGCCTGTCTCCTCTATAGAATCTTAGAATGGTCCAGGACAGACACCACTAAACAATGGGTGCAAACTGAAAACCAGGCGCTAGGGATTCCTATATCAATAGCTCCATGGCTTCCCTCCCTCCCCTGTTCTTCCCATCCTACTATTGGACCCACTTTAAATTGTTGGAAAACTCTGAGACAGTCCCCCTCGATCTCATCACTTCATTCATGTAATTTCTTTTTAACGATTAATTCCCCCCGGGTATGGATAGTAAAGCTTTTCATTCCTGGTTCAAGTAAGCACTTTTTAGAATCGGACAGCAGATGAGTTGAGGCAGTTTTATTCCCTTTGACGAAGTACGGGAGAAATGGAACCTCCCATTACGGGAATATTGGCGCTATCTTCAGGTGCGCCATTTTATATGCTCGCTTGCTCCTTTTACAGTTTTTCGCCCACCTCTTAATCCTTTTGAACAACTTTGTGCTGGCTCAGCCCTCCCGACTATTTCTCTAATTTATAATTTGTTGTCGGCAGACACTAGCCATCCCTTACCTAGTTTAACAAAAGTCTGGGACCGTGAGATTGGGAAAGATCTAAGCAAAGTTAAGTTGGAAAAAATATTTAAATTAGCCCATGCATGTTCTTCCAGTGTTTGTGTCATAGAGACCCAATATAAGCTTATTTCCCATTGGTACAGATGTTCGGACACCCTCTCTAAAATGGGGAAAGGTGCGCCTAATATTTGTTGGTGGTGTTCTATTGCGCCGGGCAATCCTCTCCATATTTGGTGGCAATGCCCCACCCTCCAACCTTTTTGGAAGGAGGTTCTTATCCTATCTGCAAAAATTCTAGGAGAAATAGTAGTCCCTACAGACCCTTTGTTTTGGTTGTTCCATTTATCGTCCAGACCCCTCTCAAGATATAAGAAATCTCTGTTGTGCCATTTAAATAATGCAGCTAAAGCAGTTATCCCAGTGAGATGGCGTTCCTCCTCTCCTCCAACGGTGATGGATTGGTTCAACAGGATAGATTTCTATATGTATATGGAGGATATAATGACTTCTGCTGACGGAGGTTATGAGTCCTTTAGAGACACGTGGTTTCGCTGGATGGATTATAAGGACTCTGCTACATTTATTTATTAACAATTTCTTATATAGCGCTTCAAATTCCTTGGTGCTTTAAAGCTATTCTTTCCTGCTCTCCTTCTTATTTTCTATGGGTACGTTTCCCAGTGTGTTGGACTAAGGCCTCTGTTAGTTGTTACTTTGGCCGTTCTATAACTTCACTCTATATCTACTGTAGTTTTAATCGTTTTTTGTATATATGAGTTTTCTTCCCCTCCCCTTTCCTTCCCCTCCTTTCTTCCCTTTATCCTGATGTCTTTTTGTTTTTATTTTCACATTATGTTGGAAAGCATTATTGTTTTTGTATGTATATTTTCGTTTTCTTTGTGATTTATTAACTATTGCTGATAGGTAATATGGTATTAGATGCTTTTTTCCAGTGGTTCTGAAAACTAACTGGGTTTCTTCCCTCTCTTATTTAATGACAGATTTGCCACTGTTTTTTGAATGTATGTATTATCTCTATTTTGTTGAATTCAATAAAATACAATTTGCACAAAAACATAGAAGTGGTAATAGTTTATTTTTATCAATTAACAAAATGCAAAGTGAATGAACAGAAGAGAAATCTAAATCAAATCAATATTTGATGGGCCTGATTTCAGAGCGTCCGTCTCTGAATCAGGCCCATAGTCCCTGATGTGGTAAGGTTATGAATGGACATACTTAGAGGTATACTATTCATTTGTTTTTTCTCCCATGGCTACTCTTTGCACTATGTTGTACCTTGTTAGAATTAGCTTTTTGTCATAGTATGATTGATGTTTAGTACTGATGCAAGCTAGCGCAGCGGCTGTTGTGCTATACGCTGCTAGATGTCGGCATGCGGTGCCTCCGTGCACCCGCGGTCTAGCCAGCGTGATGAGGTTGTTTACTTCTGTTTCACACTGTTGCTATGGGCCGTTCGGACCCCCGGCAACGTCAGTGAGTGTTAGTTCATTACTGTATGCCTAATGACGGTTTAGAAAAAAAAAAAAACATTGCAAAGTGGTGCAGTATCATTGTTTATTTTTATAGTCCCGGAACGCCTCCTCGATTAGGATTCTATACACATATATATATATATATATATATATATATATATATATATACCCAAGGATCAAATAAACCCTTCTTAAGTATTAGCTATTCCATATGCAATTGTGAATGCCATAGGACACTTGGGTTCGCACATGTGCAGTAACGGATTCCTGAACTTTTCGTTCAAGCTCAACAAAACATCTCTCAACTGCAGAAACATCGAAATAGAATTTATCTCTGAATCAGGCCCAGAGTTGATCAATAGCTTGAGCACTTTAAGTAAAATAAATTAATGAACTCCAAGCTCCATATCCACCAATTGATACGCTTGCAGCTATTTGACTAACAATCCCAGAACAGCAGCATAAAAGGAAGGAGAGTAAAGTTGGGAACACAGTAGATCGACAGGTCGGCCGAACCTATCTTACGATTGGTAAGTGCAAACACACTTACCAATCATCTGCCCCATGTGCCTGGCTTGATGGCACAAATGGACAGGAATTAAAATTTTCCCGCCCAGTTGAGCACTTATCAATGGGTCACTGTAGCATGTCTACAGGTAATCGGCGGGTTGCCTGTACACACCAGCAGATGACCAATATATCTGTCAAATATATCGGCTATCTGCTTTACTGCAAGGCCGATTAGATATGTTTGTGAAATACGTCGTTCACAGACATATCGGGTGTACACAAATGCCGATGTACTATGGATATATCAGCCGTTTTATCAGTGTGTACTCATCTTAAGAAGAGGACAAGAACAACATATCAACAAAGACACAACACCATAGCACAATGGGTTTGTTTGTTCATTGCCTTGGGCTTATTTATAAAAAGCAAAAAAAAGTTTTTCTCTAGCATTTTAGATAAAACCATTTTTCCACGTTATAGATGTAGCATAATCCTGCTGAGAAATTCCACTCAATTTTCAACCCTGGAATAAACACTATGTACATTGCTGGTACATCGAGCTCTGCCCAGCACGTATGAATTTCCTAGATATCTTTCATTATCTGAGGACTTTTGGTTCCACCTTGATGACTGATATATGTTATCGATTAGAATGTATCTTTATCAAGATGCCTTTTCAGATTAGTTAGAGCACTTTTAAAATAGTTTAAGATTGCTCTTTGTTCTTGGACGTTGGTTGGCAACTTTGATTCCTGTAATGACACTGACACTATAACTGGCAGTGATGATTTGTTGCCTCCAAGCCAGAAGAGTGGCATCTATTGTCAGAATTGTCTAGTCACAAATTGAAAATGGATAACCTCTACTGAGATCGTTATCACCTGTAGAAATGATTGGACAGGTTGTGATGAGACCTGTTCCACTTTGCTCAGTTTCACTCATATGCAGATGCAATTGTCAGCAAAGTGGACTGCTCTGATCATAGACACCATCTGAGGAGATTTGAGTCATGGCTAAATAGAAAAATATGTTTGAGAACCATTAGAGGATAACAAGAGATATGGTAAGAACTTACCTTTGTTATCTCTGTTTCTACAAAGTCCATAGGGTCCACAGAGTTGACCTTGGGGTATAGCTGGATCTGGATCCACGGGCACCACGCAGTTAAAGCTTTTGCTGCTCCCAGGATGCACTGGGTCCATCCTCCTCTATACCCCGCCCCCGAGCCACAGGCACCTCAGTTTGTAAGTAGCCAAGGCCGGAGGAGGAAAAAACAGAGAGAAGGAAGACTGGAGCACACAAGAACCATACTCACAGAAAGAGAGACGGATAACCGGGGAACAGCCACATAGCCCAAATGAAGCCAGGTGCGTCAGGGCGGGCGCTCTGTGGACCCTATGGACTTCATAGAAACAGAGATAACAAAGGTAAGTTCTTACCATATCTGTTGTTTTCTACTTCAGGGTCCACAGGGTTGACCTTGCGGATATCCCAAAGCAGTTCAACTAAGGGCAGGGACGCTCCTGTGCTGAAAGGAGAATCCGGCGCCCGAAGGATGCATCCTGAGAGGCGAAGGTGTCAAAAGCATAGAACCTCAGAAAGGTCAGGATGGAAGACCACGTGGCCGCCTTACACAGCTGAACAGCCAAGGAGTCACGGCTAGCAACCCACGAGGGACCCACAGACCTAGTAGAATGAGCCTTAACTGAGGCCGGAACAGGCAAACCCTCCTGTGCATAAGCCTCACAAATAACCAAATGAAGCCAACGGGCCAAAGTTTGTTTGCCGGCAGGCCAACCTCTCTTGTGAAAACCAAATAGGACGAACAAGGAATCCGACTTCCGAATGGAACTAGTCCGGTCCACATAAACTTTGAGAGCACGGACCACATCTAAGGAAGCCTCACCAGCCGAGAGATCAGGTGACTGAAATGCTGGCACAACAATTTCTTGATTAATGTGGAACTTAGAAACCACTTTAGGTAGAAAACCCGGGCGAGTGCGAAGCACTGCCCTGTCCTGGTGAAAAATCAGAAAAGGAGGGCGACAGGAGAGTGCCCCCAATTATGATACCCTTTTAGCTGAAGCAATCGCCAGCAGAAAAGCAGTCTTAACCGTTAACCATTTGAGTTCCACCGCCTCAAGAGGTTAAAATGGAGGATCCTGTAAGGCACGAAGCACCACCGCCAAATCCCAAGGAGCCACTGGGGGAACAATGGGAGGCTGAATCCTGAGAACACCCTGGAGTAGCTATCCTACGCTGGAACCACACAGATAGTGCAGACACATGAACTTTCAAAGAAGCTAGGTGTAAGCCTAGGTCCAAACCAGACTGAAGGAATGCCAAAATCCTAGAAACACGAAACACCTGCGGATCGTAGTTTTTGGACTCAAACCACTGAAAATAAGTATGCCACATTCTGTGGTAAATCCTGGCGGAAGCAGACTTGCGCGCCTGAAACATTGTGCTGATGACAGAGCTGGAAAAACCACGGGACCTTAAGACGGATGTCTCAAGAGCCACGCCGTCAAAGACAGACGACCCAGATCCGGGTAAAGGCAGGGCCCCTGAGACAACAGGTCCCGACGTTGAGGCAGAAGAAACGGAACTTTGACGGAGAGGCCTCGAAGATTGGAGTACCAAGGATGTCTGGGCCAAGCCGGAGCCACCAGCAGAAGCGTCCCGCCGTCCTGTTTGAATTTCCGGAGGACCAGAGGCAGCAGTGATATCGGAGGGAATAGATACGCCAGTTGAAACATCCATTTCACTGACAGCGCGTCGACCAGGCTTGCGCCGGCGTCTCTTCTCCTGGACCCGTACACAGGCAGCTTGTGATTGTGACGGGAGGCCATGAGGTCCACCTCCGGCAGTCCACACCTGTCCACGAGTAGTTGAAATACCTCTGGGTGAAGGGACTATTCCCTGGAATGCACGTTGTGACGGCTGAGGAAGTCTGCTTCCCAATTGAGGACTCCTGGAATGAAGACTGCCGAGATGGCTGGAAGGTGGCACTCCGCCCAAGACAGGATGCGTGACACCTCCGACATTGCTGTTTGACTGCGAGTCCCCCCTTGACGGTTGATGTATGCAACCGTGGTTGTGTTGTCGGACGGAACAAGCAGTGCCCTTCCTTGAAGAGCGTGACCGGACAACTGGAAGGCCCTGTACATGGGCCGAAATTCCAGAATGTTGATGGGAAGAACCACTTCTTCCGCCGTCCAATGGCCCCGAATGTGAAAGTGGACCTGTCACTGCCCCCTAACCCCGGAGACTGGCATCTGTCGTTAGCAGAACCCAGTCCGGGATCCAAAAGGGGCGACCCTTGGTGAGTTGTGACATCTGAAGCCACCAAGCAAATGACAGGCACAACACCAGCATCTGACAACACCGGAGACAACACCAGCATCTGAGTTCTGATCCAGTGTGGTAACCCGTTCCATTTGGATAGAATCAGCCCCTGCAGGGGCCTGGAATGAAACTGGGCATACTCCACCATGTCGAATGACGACACCATAGACCCGAGAACTCTCACTGCCGAGTAAACCGACACATGGTAACTCTTTAGACAACAATACACTCGTACTTGTAGGGAAGAAATCTTTTCTGGAGTCAGAAATATCCTGACAAGAGTCCAGAAGGGCTCAAAAATGAACCATCCTTTGACGGAATCAGGGAGTACTTCTTCCAGTTTATCAGCCAACCGTGCGCTTGCAGACAAGCGATCGTCAGGAGCAGATGTTGTAAAAGTACCAACGGAAAGCCTGCCAGCAATAGGTGGTCGTCCAGATACAGCAGAAGCCTTATACCCTGGCTGCGCAGATGGACAGCCATGACAGCCATAATTTTGGTGAACACCCTTGGAGCTGTGGAAAGGCCAAAGGGCAGAGCCTGAAATTGGAAGTGAAGCTGACGTATAGCAAACCTCAGAATCTGCTGGTGTGAAGGTGCTATAGGATCATGGAGGTAGGCGTCCTGGATATCCAGGGAGAGCATATAATCCCCCAGTTCCATAGACAGAATGATGGACCGCAAAGTTTCCATCCTGAATGTGGGCACTCTGAGGAACTTGTTCAACGATTTCAGGTTGAGGATAGGCCAATGAGACCCATTGGGTTTCGGAATCAGAAACAGAGAAGAGTAGTAACCTGTCCCGCGTTGAGAAAGCGGAATGGGAACAATGACCCCTGCTTTCAGCAAGGAAACTATGGCTTCCTGAATCTGCAAGGCCTTGGTCTTGTCCTGAGCAAGACTTGTGCAGAAGAACTGTTGGGGGGTCTGTGATGGAAGGAAAGGGCGTACCCCTGAGAGACCACTTCTCGTACCCAAGCATACGTGGAGGTATTGCACCAGTACTGGGCAAATTGAAGAATCGGCCTCCCACTCTAGGATCCCCCAGAGAGAGGCCCGTCCCATCAGGCTGAAGGCTTATCCTCTGGCTTGGAAGCAGGGCGTCTAGTGCTCCAGGCCTGCTTCTTTGGTTTAGGGGCAGCCTTGGCTGACAACTGCCTTGAGAAGGACTGACCCTTGGACTTACCCTGAGTACGAAAGGACCGAAAGGCTGAGGTCCTAGCCTTAGAAGGCGCAGCTGCTGATGGCAGAAACGGCGACTTAGACTTTGCCAGGGTATCAACAATTTTGTCCAGGTCAGGACCGAACAAAATCTCCCCATTAAAGGGCAAAGCCTCCAGGCCCTTCTTGGAATCCGCATCCGCTCTCCAAGAACGAAGCCACAAAGACCGGCAAGCAGAGACCGCTGCCGCCGAAACTCTGGAAGTCAGAAGACTGGCATCCAAAGACACTTCTCCAATATAGGAAGCGGCATCCCTCATCTGTCCAACTAAAGCTCCCTGAACCTCCGGAGCTTCCTCAGGAAAAGTATCTTCCAGTACATTGGCCCAGCTCTCAATGGCTTTAGCCACCCAAGAGATGGCCATGGACGGACGGGCCACCGCCCCTGAGAGAGAATAAATGGATTTAAAACAAGTCTCCACTTTCCTGCCCGTGGGATCCTTTAGGGGTGAAATGGACGGCATAGGCAAGGTAGCACTCTTGATTAAGCGAATAACATGAGAATCCACAGCAGGCGGGGTTTCACACTTTTTGCAATGACTTGCAGGAAACTGATAACTAGATGCTAAACGTTTCTGCGGCTGGAACTTCTTACTAGGCAACTGCCAGGCCTCCGCCATATGATCAGTCGGCTGGTCAGATAGAGGAAAAACAGCCGAAGTGACTTTTGCCTGCTTAAAATTTGGATACTTGGACTTAGAGGCCGGGGCGTCGTCCTCTATATCAAGAATGGACCGCACCGCCCGCACCAATGCCGGCACATTAATGGAAGATTTCGTCTCCACTTCCTGGGCAGGGGAATCCGAATCAGAGTCTTCAGGCAATTCCCCCTCATCCGAGGACACATCTGAGTCTGATAGGTGCTCAGACTGGGATGACATAACAGTGCGTTTAGACGCCTTTTGAGGTTTGTCACTACACAACATAGTTTGAAAGGCTGAAGATGAGGCCGCCAAACTCTGGACCGAACTGGAGAACACATCCACCCATGGTAGTTGACCCGCCTGCGGGAGACCCTGGAAGGGAATGACTGACTGCTGCATCACCGGAGGTCCCGCGGGGTATTCCTCCGAAGAGAGGGAGCCCGCCGCCACCACTAGCGTCTCCGGTCTGTCCCCAGAGACTGCATAGACACGCGGGTCACCGCAAGCAGTGATCCGCGTATTACCTTATCCCCGGCGCTCCAGCAGCAGTCGTGGGAGTACCCAGAACCCGTGCTAGTACAGACTCTGGGGTCCCGCCGCGATCCCCAGATCTGTACTGGCGTCGGGGCGCCAGCAGGGTGTAAGAGCGGCAGCTTGGACGTCCAATGGACAGTCTGATGCTGCCACCCTGAAGAGTCTGTTAAAAACAAAATATTAAATTAAAAAAATTTAAAAATAAGCTAAGGGGCTGCTAAGCACCCCCCCTGCGCTAAGGGTGACCCGATTCCGGCCGGGCACCAACTAAAACTGAGGTGTCTGTGGCTCGGGGGCGGGGTATAGAGGAGGATGGACCCAGTGCATCCTGGGAGCAGCAAAAGCTTTAACTGCGTGGTGCCCGTGGATCCAAATCCAGCTATACCCCAAGGTCAACCCTGTGGACCCCTATGGACCCTGAAGTAGAAATACAAGATTTTGCAATCTTTATTTATTAACTAAACATTTACTTATATATATTCGGAATTGGGAACAAAGCTATAATAAAACAGTAATAAAACAACACTGGGTAATAACAGACATACAATGAGGTAAGAGGGCCTTGCTTGCAAGCTTACCATTAATAGTGTAAGCTTACAAGCTATTGGTTCTAGTCTACTGGCAAAAAACACCCTGTTTGGTGTTTTATCTAAAAGGAAAACAGTTATTTTTCACAGACAGTACACAACAGGATAGACATAAAAGACAAATATACTGAATATCTATCCTCAGCTGGGAGACACAGATGAGATGCTGCAGCTTCACTGTCCTGCTAGTGGTGAGCAAGCTTTCTCATCAAGATCGCTCGATAGATCGTTTCTGCTAAAACATGAATGATCTGCACAAAATTGTTAACGAGATTGCCAGATTTTATTGCATGTAGGTAACATCTGAGGATAAGACGTATGAAACGCGGGTATGCACATCGGCATCGTTCGTGGACACTACACGATTTGTCGTTCCGATGCGTTGAAATCGACCAAATCGTGCAAAATATCGTCTAGTGTGTATGCACCTTTAGACTGAGGTTCACATTTGCTGGTTTATCCCCAAACGTCTTGTGCATGCCCAGTGTTGCTTAGCTCCACACACTGCAGCGAAACACCATACTCATATTAAACAATATTTCACTCATAACTGAGGGCCTGATTCAGTAGGGATTGCAACAATCGCATGCAATCGGGCGACTGTTGCATACTAAGCATGCATCGCAGTGCATGTGTGCGATCCAGCCACTGTGATCGAGACTGCGATCGCAGTGACTACGCAGGTCCATTGCAGAGTGATTGAAAGGAAGTACCGTTTGGGGGTGGTCGGCAAAACACAGGTGTGCCAGTGCGTTCGAACGCCGTTGCAGGGACGTGCATAAATTATTCACTGCGATGCCATACGCAGCTTGTGTACTCACTGCGTGCGACGAGGTTAGCAATTCCTGAGTAAGGTCAGAGCTTCTGCAAGTGTGCATGAGGCTGTGATGGTACTCGATGTTACTGATGGCTTTGCAGTCTTGCTAAGGGTTACGGATATGTGTAAGGTAAAGTGGGCGTCCTAATGTTGTGCTGTGACGTCATAGCGAGCGCAGTGGATTAGCATACTATCGCAGTGAGACTGCGTGCGTTATCGTTATTGCAATCGCAGTTGCGGTCCGTAATGAATCAGGCCCTGAATTAATAGTTTTGGTTGGAATTAAACTTTAATTGGAATTCACAGGCTGCACCTAAAGTTACACACGCTAAACTGAGTCTTTTTTGAATTTCTAAACCTGGATAGTTTAGATGGATATTACTAATTCTTAGCCCCACACTAAACCCTATAGATCAGTGATATTGAGGTGCTCTGTAAACACTTTATTAATTGTATATTATTCATTTAATATATACTTTTTTGGAGGGGGGCGTATGTAGTCATATTATGGACATTCCGAATTTTGACACTGCATCAAATGGTTCTGAATGTCGACAACTTTGTCAACATGTTCATAATGTCAAAGTTGACAAAATGTCAGCATGTTCAAAATGTTGACATTGGGAATTATTCAAGCTCAGACGGATATGATACCGCAGTTGGTAACATGGTAGCAGCCATAGCACTATTATGGTAATGCAGCAGGAGGCATCCCGCCTCTTGCATGCATTACTGTTCCGAGCTGCCGCCCCTCCCTGCCCCCTCTCCGCCCAGAAACGTCAGCAGACTGTCAATCACATGCGCAGTACAAGTGTTGTGCCGACGAAGAGGGGTCAAATCAGAGATGTGCACTAACCATCGGTTTAGTGCACATCTCTAAATTAGCCCCATTATGCATGTCGACATTATGAACATAGCAGTGTTAGGGTTTGGATGCAGTTAGGTTTAGGCTGCAGACATTCGCACCGTCGTCAACATAGTGAATGTCGACATGACAACTGTCGACGATGGAGCCCCGTTGACATTCACAATGTCGGCCTTCTCGTATATAACACACCCCTTTTATTTTGTAACAAAGAGATTAGGTTATTCTACTAGAATTCTGCTTAAAAAGGACCTGCCACATACTGCATTTAGTAAAAATATAAATAAAATGTTTTACAGTCATATTATTTATAGAGTATTTATATTCTACAATATTCTGCTTTGTGAAAATAAAATGTGGTATACTCTTTACAAAAAAAAAAAAAAAGCATGTTGAGGTATAAAAATAGTAGAGACCATAGAAACTGCATTACATTAGTAATACATTACAAAATATATTTTTAATTAATGATATTTAAAATAAAACAGAATACTAAACAGAGCAGGAACATTACAATGTGGTCTTTATTTAGGCAAAATAAAAATCATTTAATTATTTACTTACCATGTTTGCAGAGAAACTGAAACACCATGTGGCATGTATTGAAATTTATGTGAAGGTGGCACTTTTCCACATTCCTTTCCAATGTGCTCAAACATCTAAATACAGGTAGAACAGACTGGAAAACAAAGTGCAAGAGTTTGGCAATGCCAGAAATGACACATCACACTAGTTTTAATGATTAAAGCTGCATACACACACAACGATTTTGTAAATTAATGATTTTCGTTCATTTTTTTCAAGGGAAAAATGAACGAAAATCGTTTACTAAAATCGTTCATTTACTAAATATAATGAACGATTTTTTTGAACTACAAACGATTTTTGCATAATCCCTTAATGAAAATCATTGAGTTGGTCAGTCTGACTGAACTACAAACGTGAACGATAATCGTTCATCATTTTAACTTAGAAAGTGAACAATTTTTTAAACGATTGAACGATAAACAATATCGTTAACGATAATCGTTCAACACTTTTAAGGTGCATACACACACAACGAGTTTTTGAACAGTCATTCAGCACAAGTCAAAATATAGAAAACAAGCACAATGGGCCTGATTCAGTGTTGTACGCAGTCCCCTATCGGTCTCAATAAAGCAATGTTTTGGCGTCTGCGCATGAGGGCAGGGAATGAGCAGCGACGGGGACCATTCCCCAAAACAGGAGAGTGTCGCCTCTGTTTTGTGAGAGTGCTGAGGCCAGGGTCTGTGGTGTTTGTGTCATCTGCGCATGCAACACTCGGATCTATGCTAACAGAAGACGTCTTTTTTCTTCAGACGTCTCCTGCGGCATTAGCATATTTTACCATCACTGCTGCGTCCAAAGTTGAAGCAGCGATGCTATTACCGTACATCTCTGAATCAGGCCAAATAACCCCTATTTGGTGCTTTTTAAAACAACTCCAAACTTGCAACAACCTAGAAAATATAAATGTAGTAACAATGCTGAAAATGTTAAATGTTTCTGCATGTTTACACCGGTTTATAAAGTGCTTTAACCATAGGGAGGTAAGCACTTCAGTTAGCCTTACTGATCTATTTTTGGCAAACTGAAAGCTGCATCAAACGTGCATAATAGCAGCATGATGCAGAGCTTGTACAATTCTGATCGCCATGTGTAAAAAGGTCTCATTCTTCCAAACAAAGGAGCAAATTAAAGACGCTGCTATACACTTTCTACCTCTGTATTCTTCCTAGGGTAACCTATTGCTTAATCACATCCATATCTTCCCTTGTGTTATTTAGACTACTTTATTATTATTTTTATTATAATTATTATTATAATTTATTTATATGGCGCCACAAGTGTTCTGCAGTGCCTTACAAAGTACATAAATAAATAAGTGACCAGTGACTTACAGTACAATAGAATACAATGCAGGACAAAGACATATATAATATACTTTGCTACATTAGCGACCATAACACCCACATAAGCAGCATGGCATAAGCAACCAAGTGTTAGGTGCCCTAGTGGGGAGTAAGAAGTAGATGAAAATAAAGTAGGGAGAAGCACATGAGGGTAGAGGGCCCTTCTCATAAGAGCTTACTTTCTAGACAAACAGGTGTGACACAGATGGGGTAGACAGGGAGGAAGGAACTTGTAGCCAAAGTTAGGATGAGAGCTGGAAGGCTTTAATGAAGTAGTGGGTCTTGAGAGCCCATTTGAATGCTTGTAGAGAGGTGGAGAGCCTGACGGGGAGAGACAGTTCCAAATATAGGGAGCAGCACGGGCAAAATCTTGGAGAAGAGAGTGGGAGGAAGTAATCAGTTGGCATAAAAGGTGGCGTGCATTTGTTGAACGAAGAGGGCGGATAGGAGAGTGAAGGGAGATGAGATCAAAGATGTAAATGGGAGAGGAATGGGTGAGGGCTTTGTAAGCGAGTGTGAAACCTTGAATTGGGTTCTGAAAGGGAAGGGGAGCCGGACGAGGGCTTGTAGGAGAGGGGAGGCAGATGTAGTGTGAGATGTGAGCCGAGCAGCAGCATTTAGGACAGATCTTAGACATATTAAGTTGAAGCAATTGCTGGGACATCCAGGAAGAGATAGCAGAGAGACAGTTGGAGATATGAGTCAGTAGAGAGGTGGAGTGATCAGGGGAGGAAAGGTAGATCTGAATATCATCAGTATAGAGATGATAATGGAGGTCAAAAGAGCTGATGAGTTCACCTAGAGAGGGCGTATAGAGGGAGAATAGGAGAGGTCCAAGAACAGAACCTTGGGGAACACCTACTGTAAGAGAAAAGGATCGGTCAGAGAGATAGGAGGACAGCCAGGAAAGGGCAGTGTCACGTAGACCAAGGGAGTGAAAGATTTGTAGCAGGAGAGGGTGGTCCACAGTGTCAAAAGCAGCAGAGAAGTCAAAGAGAATGATCAGAGAGTAGTGGCCCTTGGATTTGGCAGCAAGGAGGTCATTGCTGACTTTCATGAGGGTAGTTTCAGTGGAGTGGAGAGAACAGAAGCCAGACTGAAAAGGGTCAAGGAGGGAGTGGGAGGAAAGAAAGGTGGTTGTAAACAATACGCTCACGGAGTTTGGAGGCAAAAGGGAGATGGGTCAGTAGTTAGAGAGAATGTTAGGATCAAGGGTAGGTTTTTTAAGAATAGGGGATACAAGGGCATGCTTGTGTTAGGGAACGGGTATTAACTTTAGACAAAATAGTCCCGCCACAGCCTTGAGGGCTGGAACACTTGGCTAGCTGCGGCCGTGGAGCAGCCTTGAGGGCTTGTAAGTCATTGACTTGTTGTGGCCTGCAGGCCAGAGAACAAGATGTGGCCTTTGGGCTGTGTAGCAGCCTTGAGGGCTGGTAAGCCTTGGCTTGTTGTGGCCTGAGGGTCGTAGGACAAGGTGCGGCCTTTGGGCCGTGTAGTAGCCTTGAGGGCAAGTTGTGGCCTGTGGGCCATAGAACAAGATGCAGCCTTTGGGCCGTGCAGCAGCCTTCTGGGCTGGTAAACCTTGGCAAGTTGTGGCCTGTGGGCCATAGCACAAAATGCAGCCTTTGGGTCGTGCAGCAGCCTTGGCTGCAGTGGTCCGATGAAAGACGTATGCCACCGGGTTCACACAAGTGGTGGTACGCTGGATTGCGTGGTATGGATGCTGGAGTGTGACCTGTGCCGCAGGGTTGACACAAGCAGCTGGAGGCTGAAGTGTGGCCTGTGCTGCCAGGTTGACACAAGCAGCTGGACGCTGGAGTGCAAACTCTGGAAACTGAATGCTGTCTGTGCCGCCTGGATGACACAAACGGCAGAGTGTGGATATGCGGACCGTGCCGCCTAGATGACACAACCGGCAGGTAGTAGATATGCGGACCGTGCCGCCTAGATGACACAAACGGCAGGTAACAAAAGCTGAGAGGAGGAATGGGTACTCGACTGGAAAGCAGGAGACAACACCAAAACCGGAAACACGTGAAACGCTATCACTGGCACTGGAGAAGCCTTCGCACCAGCAGGAAATAGCACAAGAGCCAATCCAGGACAGACCAAGGATGATGGACAGCTGATGGGGAGAAGTTCAGCGAACGATCGCTCGGCGTTCGTCTCGCCCTGCGTTCTCAGTGCGGCAGCTTGTGACAGCTTGAATGCAGAAGGGACAGTGCCTGATGAGAGGGAGGTGGGCCAGATGGGAGCAGGCAGAAGGGGAGAGGTAGCGGAGAAGGTGGGAGGGGACAGGATCAAGGGGGGAGGTTGAAGGGGGAGGATCAGATGAGGGCCATGACTTCCCCTCCAGATACAGGGGAGAAGGATGTCAGAGTCTGTAAAATGGATGGGGAGGGGTGATCCGGGAAAGGAGGAAGTGGAGAGTTGGGGGACTGGTGGGATATGATGTCCTGATGTATGGAATAAATTTTAGATGTAAAGTAGGTAGCAAAGTCAAGGGCAGAGAGCGAGGAGGGGAGACAAGGAGGGGGTGGGCACAGGAGGGTGTTGAAGGTGATGAAGAGACGCTGGGGATTTGAGGACTGGGAGATGAGGTTCTTGAAATATGACTGTTTAGAGAGGGAACGGACAGCACTGTAGGATGAGAGCATAAATTTGAAATGGAGAAAATCTGCTTTAGAGCGTAATCTTCACCACTGTCACTTGGCGGTTCGTGAACACTTTTGCAGGTATCTGGCACATTTGGAATCCCAGGGTTGAGGTTTGGATCTGTGAGGGTGAGTAGTTATAACCGGAGCAACAGAGTAAAGAGCAGAAGTTAGGGAGGCATTGTATAGTGAAGCAGCTTGTTCATGGCAGGAGAGAGGATAGTGGAGAGAAGTGAGCCAAGCAGGGAAGAAAATTAATGGTGGCCTTAGGAGGTAGAAGGAGAAAGGGATAGGTTAAAAGAGAGAAGGTGATGGTCAGAGAGGGGGAATGGGGAATTGGAGTAATCAGAAATATCACAACAGTGAGTGAAGACCAGATCAAGCGAATGTCCACTCACATGGGAGGGTGAGGAGGTCCATTGGGAGAGGCCATATGAAGATGTAAGGGTGAGGAGTTTGGAGGCAGAGGATTCTGTGGGGATATCAATTGGAATATTGAAGTCTAGGATAATGGAGGGAACATCTGAGGAGAGAAAGTGAGGGAGCCAGGAAGCAAAGTTGTCAAGGAACTTGGGGGGAGAGCCAGGGAGACGGTAAATGACAGCTAGGCTAGAGGTGTACAGGTTGGAAGAGGCGTATAGCATGAACTTCAAATGTAGAGAATGTAAGGGATGGTTCTGAAGGTAAGAATTGGTATGAGTAACCGAGGGATAGAAGGGCCCCAACACCACCACCACTTATTTCAATAAGTAACAACCCTCACAGATTAAATTTTTCGATAGTCTCTGTATATAATATAGGAAAGCCAGTCATTGTGAAATATATACTGTAAATGCACAAAATAATTAATTTAGCATAAACAACATTACAACACATATCCTTAATAACATTTTTATTACACATAGGGCGGAATTCAATTGATTCCTTTCCCCATCGCGCCCGACGGAGCTATTCAATTCTTGCTCCTGTCGGGCACGATGAGCTGCCAGCGCTACTGTCAGGGTTCAGCCTAGGATCGGCTATCTCTTACCTCCGTGCCGGCTTCCCCTGACTTCCTTGTGGTCAGACGCCTGGTGCAGTGAGGGGTGAGATGCTGAGTATTCTACCTTAGGTGCTTTTGCGGACTTCCATGGTCAGCTGTGTGTTTTGGGGATCGGAGTTCCCATCATGGACGCCGCCATGACAGTTCCTCTCATGTGACAGTCCTCCTAACCAATGGTAGCATGATCTCAGTCAGCTGACGCTGTGCTCCAATAATCTGCTACCCCTGGGTATAAATCCGCCCCCAGAACTTCAGGAAGATGCTGTTCAACTTCGTTATTCCAAGTGCCTGTGTTACTCCCACTGTTGCTCTGTGCTAAATCCTTCAGCGTGTTGCTTCAGCCTGCTCACAGTTTTCCAGTTTCCTGTGTTAGCTTCCATGCTAACCCTTACTCTGAGACTTTAGCTTTCTCACAGTACTTCAGTGTTTCATGTCCCTTCCCTGTGTGTCTTTGTATATGTGCTGCTGATTCTATTGCAGCTTTCCTGTAGCTATTACCCTGTGTCACTGAGGTGTCAGATTACCTGCTAGTACTAATTAGCTCACAGCTGGACCTCCAGCACTCTCCTAGTAATTGCTTTTGTCCAGTACCAGCATTACTAGCTTCCCCAGTTTATTCCTGCCTTCCCTCTGTGTTTTACTGTGTTTATCAGCTCCAGAATCTGTTGCAGTTCCTGTACATTTTCCTGTGTTTCCAAGCTAGCCTGCGACTTGGATTACTACATGTGCCTGTGTCCACTTCTCTCTGTGTCTTGTTTGTGCAGTCAACACCTACATTTATAGCTTTCCAGTGCATGTTGGTGTTCTTTGCTCTGTGTCTTGTCTCTGCAAATCAGCTCTAAACATATCTAGCAATTCCCAATATATGCCTCTGTTTTTCTGTGCAATCAGCACTTGGATTTCTTAGTGATTCTCAGTACACTTTCCAGTATTCCTATGCTAGCCTGTGATTAGGATCCCTAAACAGCGTTTCAATATCTAAGCATCCAGTTTACCTCCTGTGCTCTAGCATTTGCTTTGTTAAATATAGTTTCCGGTCTGCCATTCCCAGGTACCTGTCCAGAGTGCCGCGACCTGCTCACTTGGTGCAGCGGAAAACCAAATCCCAATTGGAGGGGTCACTGGAGAAAACCACCAAGTGAGTTAGACTCCGCGCCTCTGGGCAGGTCTAGCCAAACCTGTGTTCGGCCGCAACTAGGAGACCTAGTCCAGTCACTTCCCAGGTCACCCGAACCCCCCGGCTTACCGTCCTCCACAGAGGAACATTTGCATCGGATCATGACAGCTACATTTCAGCTCGCAGCCCCTGGGGGATGAGAGCTGAAATGTGCGAAAAGTGACATGTTTGGGCGCCCAAACATCACTTTTCGCGATCGCGCCCAGCACTTTGGTCGGGTTTAGCTGCTTTACGCGGCTAAACCCGACCACTTTGGGCGCGATCAGCACAAAAATCTGGAACAATTGCATAGCGGCCCGCGATCTCCTGTCACTTTAGACGGGAGATGCGGGCCGCGAAAACAATTGAATTCCGCCCATAGTGCACATTACTGTTCAATATGATACAATATCTGTGTGCAGGTACATTACTGTTATAAAATGGCTCCTAGCACATATTTTCTATTTAGCAGTGGTGCTCTGCCCCTGCTGAGGCTCCCCAGCAGCCTAACAGGTCTCACACTTCCTGCAGCCAGGCAGGTTTCCTTACACTCCAGGCTACCGGCGCACCCCCATACCTAACTCTAACTTAATTGCTTATTAACCTTGAGTCTTCCTGTGTTCCATTAATGGGCAAATTGGCCATAGACCTCATGGTAGGCCGATGACCCCATATAATGTTTGATTTTATTTTTGTTAACTAAGAGGGGACCATGTTTGTCCATAAGCGCATATGAGCTGGCATGGGCCAGCGATAGCATTGTTGTGCTTATTAATGCTTGGCCCCCTTCCATGAGACCAGCTACTTCACGTTACATGTGTCCTGGCTTTTCTGTGCTGCATCTTCTTTGATTTTTGATTCCCTCATGCACTAGGAGCTGGCAATGACTATTAACTTTTTAATAAACTTGTATTTTAGGTTAAACGGCCTCTTTTTGAGAAACACTACACATTTCACACTCTTTCTTAAGATGTATTTAAATTAACTTTATCTTAATATGATTGAAATTTATTAACACCATACATACCTTCATTGAAAATTTGCAATTTATTTGCAAAAGAACATCATCATGACCTTGTTCATGAATAGATGCTTTACAGTAACTATGGAAAAAGAAGGATGAAAATACGATGCAGGCATATGCTGATCTGGAAGAACTAACCACTCTCAAGGCAAGCTAGGTATATAGAAAGGATATTATATTAAAGCAATCGATAATTACAATCTGTTTAGCAATAACAAAGTGCGAATAGAATGTGAATAGTGAATATTATTATCGGCTTAGAGTGCTCAAATGCTATATGTTCCAAAGCATTAACAATATCAAAAATATTTGAAAATACAGTAATCATTTATTATCAGTACATACAAAGGCATGTATATGACTTGTAGCTAAATTACCTAGGTGACTTCATTTTTCTGTAAAAAATTTTGACGGCTGTTACATGGGGATCGGTATGAATGAACGCTAGACATGAGCCTGGCGGTTGAAATTCTGTCACCGGCAGCCGAACAGCACAGATCCCGACAGGGCAGGTAAGTACGCTATCCCTACCCCTCTCCCCCCCTAACGCTAACCCTCCCATAGGCGTGCCTAACCTCCCCCCTAGTACCTAACCCTAACCTCCCCCCAGGGGTGCCTAAACCTAACCTCCCTCCCCGCACCCTAAACCTCCCGGGGGGAGCCTAACCCTAACCCCCCCTTCCCCTAGCCTAACCCTAATCCTCCTGGGGGGTGCCTAACCCTAAATCCCCCCGGTAGCCCCTAAACCTAACCATCCCCCGCGCGGCTGTCCGCTCACGACGCCTGGTTTACCTTCATTCTGTATGCCGGCCGTCAAGATTTCGACACCTATCATTACTCCCATGCCGGGATTCCACAGTCGGGAAGCCGGCGGTTGGCATTTTGAGCACCGGCTTCTTGGCTGCATACCGTTACATATTGTTACTATAATGAGTATATGACTGCAACTTATAGTAACAGTATAGGATAGTAGCAGAATTTTCATATATTCCATGGATATAACATTATGGAATGTTTCATATCTTAAAACATGTCTGATATTCTCCCTTTTCATTGGGCACGATTCTATTCAGCGCGATGTAAATAGCTCCGGGTGATAGCCCCCGGAGCTATTAAATTCATTGCGATGTTAGGTCGAGAAAGGCTCATTATCGCGCCTTAAACAGGGTGTTTAGGCGTGATAACGGGCATTCCCCGACCTAACTTCCCGACGCGAGGCTGTTTTCCAGGCGCGAAGGGCAGAAAACAGCCTCGTGCCGGGACTTTTGTCGGATTTCTTCTCTCATCCCCGGAGGGATGAGAGAAGAAATCATTAGTCGGACTTGGCAGCGCGGTGTATTGAATAGCTGCAGGAGCTCACTCCCGGCGCTATTTACATCACGCTGAATAGAATCGTGCCCATTGTATAAGTCGTTTTTTTCTCACACATAACAAGAGACACTGGGCCTGATTCAGAGCCACTCGTAAGCGGCAGCTCGTTCGCTCCAAGCGATGTTTGCCCAACTGCGCATTCGTACGGATTGTTATACGCATGCGCGAACCAGTCAGTGCGGCCAAAATTCATGTGCTCGCAAAATAGCGAATGCCTGATAATTTGAGTGACAGAATGAGGCGTATGTGGGTGGTAACAGGGGAAGGTGCTTGAAAACGGGGAGTGGAGATCCGATCGCAGGCGTGCTTAAAGGTCAAAACGGGCGTTTCATGGGTGTGCATATTTAAAACAGCAGCGTCATTGACCACGTCACTGGGTTATTTTTAAGCCAGAACTGCTCGCAAAATTGTGGTAGCAAAAACCAACCACAAGAATAGCGAGCAGTTCATACCCTGTTCTATGTACTCGATTAATCTAATAAATAGCGGACATGATGTAGGATGCGAGCGGCCAGGGGGCGTAGTTTCCCAAAAAACGACCGCAAGTTTTGTACGCTCGTTCAGACCTAGAGGCGTGAACAGACCGCAAACAGCGAACGCTTCATTTGAATAGCCACCCCTATTTTCAGGACGAGCGAGCGCTAATTGCGTCCGGCTCTGAATCAGGCCCACTGTATACTAGATGTTGTTTAACTCATTGATTATTTTCTCAATTTTCCAATTGTATGTTTTGCTCTCCTAGATTTGAATAATTTTTCATATACTGCAGTTTCCATTTACCAAATCATATTAAAGCTGCACTACCACCTTCTTAAAAGATTATAGAAACTTGTCCCTCAACAGATGAAACCCTGGAAACTGGTACATGTTCTTATTGGGACTATTATTACTGGGATTTGTTTACAGGGTGCCACAAGGGTTGAACACAAGGGGAATAACTGACATCAAGATACATAAATACAGACAGTGTGTAAATTCACATACATACATACAGGACCGGCTCCAGGGTTCTGAGCACCCTGTGCTGGCTCTTGAGAGAGCACCCTAACCTCGCACGCGGCGAAGCTGCGCGCGATCAAATTTGGGGGTGTGGCCTAATTACCATAGGCCACACACCCTGTATGACGTTATTTGGAGGCATGCCCGCATGGCACGCCTCCAAATAACGGCAGGCTGGGGGTAAAGCCCAGCACTCCGTCACTGGCTGGCCTTCCCCCAGCCCTCTCTCCTGCCGGGCGGCAACCATTCAATCTCTGGGGGTCCACTCTCTGGGGGTCCGGCACCGCCGCACAGCTGCGGCGGTGGGGGTCCCCAGCCTCCGGATTTGACCACCCGCGGGCCGAAGTGGAACAGTGGGACAATACTGTCCCGCTGAAATCGGGATGCTGGGGAGGGGTGCCGCTGTCTACGGGTGGCGCTCCAGTGCGACCGCACTGGTCGAACACCCCTAGAGCCGGCCCTGGATACATAGTTACAGTGTGCAGTTAGCATAATATGGAGGGAAGAGGGTACTTTTCCTCTAAGTAAAAATACCAATGTATTGCCGATATTCGAACGGGATATCGGCAATACAACGGGATATATTTTTAACGGGATTCGGATTTATATTCGGTTTTACATTTGAATTTGCCTTTAGTAAACCTCTGATGTGCAAAATCATATGAAAATCTAATTCAAATACACCAGAAATCCAAAATCTAACAAAATCGATCTTTTGTAAATATACCCCATGTTGTCTACTGTAGTAATATGAGGTTCACATGAATTATGACCTTGAGACTTCTCAGTGGTGAGTGAGGTATTGTTTCCTGTCTCCTTTAACATGCTGACTTTTTGCATGAGTTGAGTTTGTTGACAATTTATCCATTTTGTAAGATATATAGACACTGGTCTCAACAGATTATTTTATGTTATATTTCCCATAGTGACAGGGGCTGCTACCATGTGGAAAACAAATTAATGCATTTTAGCACCACTTTCACCTATTACAGATTGTCCAATCTGTATCTCTTAAGGTGCGCACACACATAGCGATATTTTACATGATCTGGCTGATTCCGACGCATTGGAACGACAGATCATATAAAATATGGCCAAATCGTGAGAAAATCGTGAGTCCCCACTCACGATCATGATGCGATGCGCGTCCCAGCTGGTCGTACATCGCATCGTCAGATCTGTCGTGCTGTAGGGCAGATCTGCCAATCTGGGATACAAATGCACTGGAAAAAGTCTGGCTGCACGATAGATCGTTTGAAGATTGGACACTGCAAACACCAAATCGTGTGCAGAGCTGCTGAGGTGGGTTTTCAAGGGGGATCGTGAGCACACCGCTATGTGTGTGGGCACCTTTACCTCGAAGTATGATAGTTGAACTGTCAGAAATAGACATGTATCAGCTTGCCACTAGGGGAGGCAGATATGCTGAATACAAGTCTCGGCAATATAGAGGCGGACTAGAATATGAATTAATGAAATACAGACCAAAATAACAGTACATTAGGAGCTGTGGTTGACAATCACCTGAAGAGAACAAGTAGTATATTTACTAAACTGCGGATTTTTAGAAGTGGAAATGTTGTCCATAGCAACCAATCAGATTCTACTTAACATTTATCTAGCACCTTCTAGAACAGGGGTGGGGAACCTTTTTTCTGCTGAGGGCCATTTTTATATATATAACATTATTCGCAGGCCGGTGCAGGCCACGCCCCCTTCACGTGACATCACACGGGGCGGGGCCACAGTCACCAGTGATTACAGCAATGCCAGAGCATCCTGAGGATGCTCCGGGGAGCTGTGTGGAGGCCCATAAGGACGCTCCAGGCGGCACTGCTGCAGAGATTCTGGCTGCAGGATTCCATTCTAGGCACCCTGCTATCCAGAAGAGGCTGGCAGAAAAAAGCTCAGAGGGCCAGACCAAATGATTACAAGGGCCTTATACGGCCCCCGGGCCTGAGGTTCCCCATCCCTGTTCTAGAAGATAATAGCTAGAACCTGATTGGTTGCTTTGGACAACATCTCCACTTCTAAAAATACGCACTTTAGTAGATACTGTATATCCTCAAATCTGGATAAGTAAAGGTGGAGTCTTCTCTATGAAATACAGGGAGACACTTAAGATAGCGAAATCACGGCTGGCAGCTGATTCCTGCAAATGGTGATTTTGACCAGACTGTGGGGTAGATGTACTAAGCCTTGGAGAGAAATAACGTGGAGAGAGATAAAATACCAACCAATCAGCTTCTGTCACTTTACAGGCTGTGTTGGAAAAATTACAGTTAGGAGCTGTTTGGTTGGTATTTTGGAGCTCATTCAGACCCGCTCGCAAGTTGCGGTCACTCGCTGGCAAAAAGGGGCCGGTTATTTAAATGAAGTGCTCGCACTGTGTCGCGTAAGGACGCCCACTATGTTTTAGCGAGCTACGGCAAAGTGCGCTCGTAAGTGTCTAAAGACGCCCCCTTGCCACTCGCAACACACGTCATCTCCGGTAAATGTAGGATAAATCGGGACCATTGTGAGCCATAGGAGCTGTTCGCAGCCCTTGGGATTGCCTTAACCCGCCGCAAGCACAGCGATCAGTGCTGGCTGAAATACATGCAGGTGATTTGTATAATTATGCACACTCTTTAATGGCGTTTTGGCAGCCTGCCACGCCTGTGTTTGCACAGCCACTCCCCTCTTCACAAGCACCTTCCCCTGTTACCACTAACAAAAGGCACTATCTGCCACTCAAAGTAGCGACCTGATAGTGGCTTACGAACAACCAAAATCAGATCGCAATGACTGGCTTGCGCACGCGCTCAGCGAATTATACACATGCGCAGATGGGCAAAAATCGCTCAGAGCAAGCGATCATCCTTAGCGAGCGGGTCTGAATCGGGTCCTTTATCTCTCCCCACTTTATATCTCTCCAAGGTTTGATACTTCTCTCCCATAGTCTCCCACAGTGAACAGACTCCTCTACACATCAGGATGACCACTGCTTTGATCTTGTATTCAGTACACCAGTGATTCCTAAACTGGTGGCTGTGGCACCCTGGGATGCCGCAGGGGTACTTGCAGGGGTGCCATGGGTTGGTGGTCCAGGACCAAGTCAAATTACTTATGGTCCATGTTAGAGGCTAAATCAAAATATGTGGACAAACAAAGCGTGATCCTGTTCACCTTCACATAAGTGAACCTAAGGTTGACAAGAGAAAACAATTTACACACTTTTTTGCTGAATGTGCCAATAAGAAACATTTAGCCTAGGCGTGCCATGAAAAAATGTTGATACATAGAGACATTCATGCTGAATAAAGTAAATATGGAGAATATTGTCAAACACATCTATCCTTGTTTTTATCACTTATTATATTATTGGTTGGTACTTTATCTCTTTCCATTTTATCTTTCTCCAAGCTTTGATAAATCTTCCCGAGAGAGGTTAGAAGTTCGGAGGTTTAAGGAGAATGAGGACTATCAACAAGGATGATGATGATGATGGGGATGTCAGAGGATAACAAATGAGGGAGTCAAGCAGAAAAAATGTACCGGAAATTGTTGGTGTAGTCCAGGGGGGCAACAGATCACAGCAACGTGCAAAGACAATTTGTTGGAAGTTCTGATAGATTATACTACAAAAGATGTAAATGTGAGTGGTAAAACTATGAATGTGCAATATTGGGATAGTAATATTTCAACCACACCACTTTTACTGTTTCCAGGCCTGGAGGTGTGGGAGAAGTGAGACCACAATATGAATAGGGTGCAAGTTAGGCACTGTCTGATTGTGTGAGCCATGCTTCTGCTGTTTCCAGAAGGTTTAGGTAGTTTGAGATACAGAGGTCAGTTTAACTTGTTTAAAACAGAGCGTGCATTCTATAAGGCACATTTGAGTGATTTAGAGGTTTATGGGAGACACGTGATGTTTATGAGGTTAGCTGGATTTCTCTACTGTTGTGAATCAGTTGTATGTGTGTAGGGCATGTGGGTGGGACTTGGATTTGGTGATATATTACCAGATAATAGAAGGAGAGAGAAATAGGAAGTAGGATATGTTATATTGTATTTTATAGCGACAGGTTGAGGATTTTACAGTCAATGTATACAGACAAGAAAAAAGTTAATGAGTTTAATTAAGAGGGGAGTGGACCATTAAGAAGGCAATTTGCACAGAGGGGTGGGATGCAGGGAGAGTGAATATGTTACCATGGAGTAATATGAATAGAAGCAAATCATAATACATTGTGATTTATAAACAAAAGGCAGCATCTTAAATAAAAGAACATAAGGAAATGCAAAAATGTTAGGTTGATATTACCTATTTACATAGTCCATGATAATGTGATAAGGTGATGCAGCGACAGGCTCTAGCAGGTGAAGATTGTTTCTGTCTATCCTCAGATGTTGTTCACTGTTAGTTCAACTGTTTGTATAACTTTTAAGTTATACACTGATTAAACATTTTGGACCTGATTCTATGTGGCACTCAAGCGGCCGATGTATTCAGTCTGCACATGCATCCAAGTCACACAATTTCGGTGGCCATTTCAGGGAGCTAACAGGGGGGTGGCTAGCCAGATGCAGGCCTGTCGTGATCAGCACAGATACAGGCAGTCATCTTCAGACATAGATTCTGCCCCTCCATAGGGCTGGTGCAATCTCCAATAGTGCGACCGATGGTGCATTTTATTATGCTCAGCGATGGATTAGCTCCGCAGCTCCATAATAAAAGGCAGTCGTGGCTACAACTCTGTCCGCCTCTGAATCAGACCCTTTGTATATTAAAACACACAGCTGAACCCTAAACAGAGTGTTATGGAATACTATGTATAATTAAGGCACAGTCTACATCTGAACCAATTGGTTAGCTGATCAATGGAGATAAATTGCACTGTGCTAGACTTTAAATATAATATATCATAGATAACTATATTTTGTTACATGTCAATGTTTGTAATAATTTGTACTCGTTCAATTGTTACTTATGGCCTACTGGCCTGATTCAGCACAGATAGCAATTGCAACCGCGTATGCATATCTGCCGTTGTTGCATACTGCGCATGCGTATGCACCGCACTGCAGCTGCGAGCGCAATTGCGATCTGTGTTGAATCAGGCCCTATGTCTTCTAAGTGCTGTTAAAAAAAATAATAATATAAAACAACAACACATTGTGTTGTATCTGTACCATTGTGCATGAGTAAAACATTACAACAGAAGTAGTTGATAGTATACAGTAAATAAAACTTACTCCTTTATCTAAAGGGTCAAACCACAGCTCATCACCAATTCGCGAAAGAGAGTGGAGTGCTTTTCCAAACACTAACATAAGAGAAGCAAAAATACAAGTTAGTAACATTACAATAAATTGTACAAATAATACAAGAAACTCTATAGCAAAACAAACCTTCAAATTTAATTATTAATATAATATATAATTATGTAATAGCAATACTGTAATATTTTCCAAAAATAAGAAAAAACTTGACTTGAATGGATCTTTCATTGATCTCAAGCACTGTTGGCTGGAGTTCAAATACAATCCAGAATGAATCATGTGGAATTCCAGGCTCTGCATCCACCGGAAACAGTATGATTTACCGCCGGCCGGAGGCCCGGCAGTGAAGATCCCGACAGATATTTTCTATTAACTAACCTAACCCTCCCTTAGGGGTGCCTAACCTCCCCCCCAAGTGCCTAACCCCCCTCTAAGTGCCTAAACGTAACTCCCCCTCAACCGCAGCCTAACCCTAAGTCTCCCGGGGGGGTGCCTAACCCTAACCTCCCCTGGGTGTGCCCAGGGGCGCCGAGAGGGGGGGGGAGCAGGTACAAATTACCCGGGCCCAGGCTTGCTGGAGGGGCCCGGCGGGGGCCCTGGTCTGGCACCGCCCCCCCTCCCTCCTACATCACAGCAGCCCAGCACACGCTGCTGTGTGCTGGGCTGCAGTGGGAGACTGCTCGCAGCAGCTGGAACAGTCTCCTATGCCTATGGGGGGAGCGATCATGCTGATCGTGACCCCCATTGGCTGTGCGCCAGGCTGAGGGGCTCACAGTGCCCCCCTCCCAGTGAAGCGGCGCTGCTAAAATGTTTTTTTTATTCTGTGTTTTTTTCCTAAGGGGACGTAGCCACGCCTCCCCTGATTAGGTCACGCCCCCTGTCACCCGGGCCCGCCGCGGCTCTTGGCTGCCCTGGGTGTGCCTAACCCTAACCCCCCCTTCCCATAGCCTAATCCTAACCTCCCGGGGGGGGTGCCTAACCCTAAGTCCCCCCCGGGAGCTCCTAACCCCCCTCCCGTGCGGCTGTCCGCACCTGGCTTACCTTCGATTGGAAAGCCGGGTGTCGGGCTCCCGGCGTAGGTCTAATGACAGGCGTCGGGATTTTGACGCCCTTTATTAGACAGTTGCCTGGATAAGACAGTCGGGATGCCGACGGTCGGCATTTAGACCATCGGCATCCCGACTGCATACCCATCCACCACATCTAGAGATATCATATTTTACACTGACCTACATACTGTGAATTGACTTCTCCAATTCAGGAGTGTATTAAGTCACTATGTAATATCTCCCAATACCTCATCACACAATGCAAAAAGTGTCAATTTAGTCCTATATTTTTCATATAGAATGGGAAACTATTTGTTAGGTTACAGAAGTACAGAATCATGGGCAGGCTGCCAAGAGCCAAGGTGGGCCCCGGTAATAGGGGGCGTGGCCTAATCGCGGGAGGCGTGGCCACGCCCCCTTGGCGAAAATATAAATAAAAAAGATTTGCAGCGCCGCGCGCCGGGGAGGGGGGCTGCTCTGAGCCCCCTCAGCCCGGCGCAAAGCCGGGGGGGCGCGATCAGTGTGATCGCTCCCCCACACAGGCTTAGGAGACTGCTGTGGCTGCTGCTCAGCAGCCACGAGTAGTCTCCAAATGCAGCTCAGCACACGTTGTGTGCTGGGCTGCGGCGAGGGAGGGGGGGCGGCGCCGGACCCAGGCCCCTGCCAGGCCCCTCAGGAAGCCCGGGCCCGGGTAATCTGTACCCGCTCCCCCCCCCCTCGACGCCCCTGATCATGGGTGGCACCATTATGGGCATTACAATGAAGGACGGCAGTCAAAATGTTGACAATGAAAATCTAAACAATCATAAGGTCAACACCAAAATGGCAACAAGCAATATGTAGATACAGTCAAAATGTCAAGTAAACAAATTTATATTATATAACCTGCGTGTCCTAATCCTTCAATATAATTTTTTTTAACAAAAAAAAACTATTAATTACATAATGTGATAATAAAAATAATTACTATTTTGGGGACGTTTTTTAAAAAAAATGACTTTCTTTTTTAAAAAAATAGCTGAGGACAGAGGGGCAGGTGTGTTTATATATATATATAATATATATATATATACATACACACACTATATATACATACTGTATGTATATAGTCAGTCCAAAATGCTGCTCTCACAACTCAAATTCATTATAGAGAGGTGCAAGTCGAAGAAGATGGGCACTCACCACAATGTAGAAAAATCAGCACGATTTCATTACTCACAGCCATCAGTAGAAGTGTTCAATGTTTCGGTCATTCTAGACCTTTATCAAGACAGCCATCACAGCCACCAGTGCAAGGTGTCTAGACCACAGGTTCTCAAACTTGGTCCTCAGGACCCCAAACAGTACATGTTTTCCAGGTCTCCTCACAGAATCACTATTAAAATAATTAGCTCCACCTGTAGATCTTTTAAAATGTGTCAGTGAGTAATGATTACACCTGTGCACCTGCTGGGTGACCTGCAAAACGTGACCTGTGTGGGGTCCTGAGGACCGAGTTTGGGAACCACTGGTCTAGACTAACCGAAACGTCGACCACTTGTACTGATGGCTGTAATTAAATCGTGCTGATTTTTCTACAATGTGGTGAGTGCCAATCTTCTTGGATTTATATATATATAATACAGGTTGAGTCTCCAATAGCCGAAATGCTCAGGACCAGGAGCATTTTGGATTTGGGATATGTTCAGTATTTAGAATACCCGGCGGTCCAGCGGCGGAGGTGAGGGGCAGTCCGGCAGGGGGGCAGGAGGGTCTGGCAGTGCTGGCAGCGGGATGCGGAGGGTGTCCGGTGGCGTCCAGCGCTGTGGAGTAGTCGTTGAGAGAATGGCTGCAAATCCACTCCCACGCTGGCAGTCATATGGGAGATCTGACCTATATATGTATATGCGCATGTATATAATATATACACACTATGGGCCATATCCAATTAGCCCTGAACACTGTAGGGGCGCTATTTGATCCCCGCGTTCGGCGAAAAATGGGAATTTTTCGCCGATAGTCCCCGATTTTCGTCTATATTTTTTTTCTCCCTATCCTATTAATTCGGGCAAATAGGATAGTTCGCCAGTTAAGACATAGGAGCCCCGATAAGCTCGCGGCCCTATGTGTTCTCGCCTTTTTTTGGGTGAAAAAAGGCACTTATCGTGGATTATTTTTCAGGACACATCGGGTCCCGAAAAAAAACGCTGATAAGTGCCGTTGTCAGGCCGACTTCGGGGCTAATTGGATAGCCCCGAGCGACCAAATTAGCCTAATTGGATATGGCCCTATTATATATACAATATATATATATCTATATATCTATATATATAATGTACAAAAGGCCCGGCACTCTGCTAACCCGAATATGGGTATATACCTTGCTCCAGGTGCCCTCTGGAGGTGGAGATCACTCCCCTCTATGCAAACGTGGAACGCACGCCAACACCGGAAGTCACTTGTCTGATCCACATTAAGAAGCAAAAATCAGGTTAACGAGCATGCTGAAACTAAAGGAACGCGACCACCGGAAGTGGCATGCGCTCCACCACTGTGGAACACACGCCAAAATCGGAAGTCACATGTCCGGACAACATTAATGGTCAAAAATCAAATTAGACTGTGTGTCATCACATAGGAACGCATAGCCAATGTGTAATTAGGCCTATATAGACGCCATCTACTGGATTACCAGCATATTGCACACAAGCAAGAAAATTTATTTGTTAATATGTTACTGGTATACTTGAAATATAGTTAATCATTGTGGGTAAATAGTATGGCTATTAATAAACACCAAGTGCATATTTAAAAAACAATAATAAAGCCACAATACTGAAAAAATAAATAAAATAAAATAAACTGAAATAAAAAAATTATATAGAAAAACTATAATGAAAAAACATACAAAATATTAATATCCTCATGTGCAAGGTCAAAAAAAATAAAAAAAATATTTTTTTTAAAAACAAATGCAAAAACAATATATTACTTCAAAAAAATATTATAAGAGTTGGACTCGTTAAGTCCTCTAGGGGCCAATGTATCAAGGTCAAAAATCCACCTAGCTTCACATTTGCGCAAAGCTAATTCCCGATCTCCGCCCCTGGCAAGGGCTGGTATGTGGTCAATTAACATGCACTTGAGACTTGCCACAGAATGTCCCTGTTCAAGAAAGTGGGTTGCCACTGGCTTGTCTGATTTTTTCAGCTCCAACGCCATTCTAATCGTTGAGCGATGGTTCGCCATCCGTTCGCGGAAACATCTCTTGGTCATCCCCACGTAGTGGAGGCCACACGGACAAATTAACATATACACTACAAAATTCATCATGCAGTGTAGTCGATGTTTGATCTTGATTCTTTTTCCACTATGTGGATGACAGAAGGTACTGCCAGTCAGTAGTGATCTGCAAGTAGTGCAGTCGGCACATTTAAAGCAGCCCATTCTCTTAGATGGAAACCAAGAAGTTGTAGTTGTTGCTGGTTTTAAAGTAGGTCGCATAAGCATATCCCGTAAATTGGGACCGCGTTTATAGGCGCATATTGGTGGTCTTTTGCCAAGTGCACCCAAATCAGGGTCGGTTGCAATGATCGGCCAATGTTTATTGACTATTTTTCTCAAATAGTTCGATGTGGCATCAAACTTACTGGAAAAAAGAATTCTGGTAGGGTAAATTTTAGAACCTCCAACAGACTTGCCGTCTGCGTGCCGTTTAATAGCCTTATGTAGACATCTCTGTATAGTTGTCCTAGAGTATCCCCTGGCCAAAAAACGTTCGGACATCTCATCAATCTGTACACTGGCCATAGTATCAGAAGAATTATTCCTAAGTATCCGTAGAAATTGAGAGATCGGCAAATTCTCTTTTAGATGACTTGGATGTTGACTACTCGAGTGAAGAAGGGTATTTTGATCAGTGTCCTTTCTATATAGGGTAGTCCCAAGAACATTACCTTCAAGAAACACTGTAACATCCAAAAAATTAATTGTCGTGGGATGAATATTACTAGTGAACTTAATGGGGGAAGCCAAACCATTAAGATAATGGACCATGTCCATGAACTGGGTTTCTGTACCTGACCAAATCATAAAGAGGTCATCTATAAACCGTCTATAAAATACTATATTGTCAGCAAAATTTGGCAAGATATGTGTTTGTTCATACCCCGCCATGTACAAATTGGCGTACGCCGGAGCAAGATTCGACCCCATGGCAGTGCCGGTATTTTGAATATAAAAGCTACCGCCATACTGAAAATAGTTATTGGTCAAGACCAATTCAGTGAGTTCAACCAGAAACTCAATTGGGGGGCCACAATGATCAATATTAATCAACGCCTGTCTAATAGCATGCAGTCCACCTTCATGTGGAATTACAGTATACACCGAAGATACATCCAGTGTGGCCAACCAAATTGGTCTTGCAGGTAAACTCACTGATCTCAATTTTTTTTAAAAATCATCAGTATCTCTTAAGTAGCTAGGCATCTGTACTACTGCCACCTGGAGAAAAGAGTCAATAAATTAAGCCACTGTCTGTAATGTTGAATTACTTACGGAGATTATTGGTCTCCCTGATGGGTCTACCAGTTGCTTGTGGACCTTGGGAAGGGTGTATAAAATAGGGCACACTGGATGTTCCACCACCAAGCAACTGGCATCCCTAGCATCAATCCACCCCTGTTGACATGCACGTTTAATAGTTGTATCAACTTTACATTTGACCGAAAGCAGCGGGTTAACAGCAACCTTAGTGTAAGTAGAAGTATCAGATAGTTAGCGTAGTATCTCCTTATTATAAGCAGTCCAATCCTGAACCACTGTTGCCCCACCCTTATTGGCCTGTCTCACAACTATTTTATCATTCTTGATCAAGGACTTCAATGCCAATCTCTGAGCAGGACTCAAATTGTCATATTTAGGCTTACTGGTAACCAACGCCATATCCTGTTCAATGAGTCGCAAGAAAGTTTTGATACTAGCATTAGTACTCGGAGGATCAAAATTACTAGGAGATTTAAATAATTGATCTGGTACAGTATTGTTATTATTCCCAAAAAACTTGCATAGTCTCATTTTTCTACCAAGTTTATAGTGATCAAACTGTACATTCAAACCTGTCATGTACCAGTGTGGGTACAAACGAAAGACCTAACGATAATACTTCTAACTCAGCATCAGACAACTCATAGCTAGAAAGGTTAAATACTGTATCTAATACCGGCTGCCCCTGCCTCTCCTCCTTCTTGTGTCGCCCTCTCCTCGTAGGAAATCTAGACCTCCTCTGGTGGATCTGGTCACTCTGCCTAAAAAAGAACCACTGGGAGGCCTAGACTCACTGGGGTTTCTTTGGTTAGGGTCTATAGTTTCACCCTCTGAGTGGGACTGGGATGATGAGGAGTCATAGATGCGGGGTGTCCGTGTATATGCTCTTTGGTGACGTCTAGATCTATTGCCACCCACCTCACTCTTAAGCCATTTGTAAACCTGATGGTTAGCATAATCAGAATTGACAGTGCTCAATTTTTTCCTCTTAAAGGCTATTAGCTCTTGTTGGAAACCATTAATCTGTTCTGTAATTTTATCACTCCAGTTGTTTGTTTTGTCAGCAGATAATAATGGAAGTGAGCTTTCATTAAACACAGCAATTTCTTGACGTATCTTAACCAATTCGGTCCCCACCTCCTCTATGACTAAAACCATCAGGTCTAGTGAGCACTTATTAAGCACTCCGCACCATTTTGTGCAAAATGTTAAATTGTTACGACCTAGGGTAGGTATGTTATTGACCCTAAAACCTCTAGGGATCTTTTGATTTCTGAAATAGTCAGATAGAAATTCACCGTGTTCAATTTCACGTTTCCTAAGTCTTAAGCCTCTATGAAATAAATCCTTAGGGGTTTCATCAGGAAGACAAGAGAATTCCGTGTGGTTAAACAAAACTTTATCGGCATCATCGTCAGTCAGTGAAATGACATTAGTCTCAATAGCACTGAACATAGCCTCATCAAGCTCACAACCATGTCCCGATGCCATATTGCTGCTCCCAATCCAATGACACACGTTATATTCAAAAAAGCGACAAACAACATAAAAACTACAAACAGATACCAACCCAGTTCATGGAGACAGGATAGACATATATCTCAAAGGCTAACCCAAAAAAATGAGACCTTGCACATGAGAAAAAACAAAAAATTATATATCAAAAAATATTAAAAATAATCCTTAGGGTCAATAACATACCTACGCTAGGCCGTAACAATTTAACATTTTGCACAAAATGGTGCGGAGTGCTTAATAAGTGCTCACTAGACCTGATGGTTATAGTCATAGAGGAGGTGGGGACCGAATTGGTTAAGATACGTCAAGAAATTGCTGTGTTTAATGAAAGCTCACTTCCATTATTATCTGCTGACAAAACAAACAACTGGAGTGATAAAATTACAGAACAGATTAATGGTTTCCAACAAGAGCTAATAGCCTTTAAGAGGAATAAATTGAGCACTGTCAATTATGATTATGCTAACCATCAGGTTTACAAATGGCTTAAGAGTGAGGTGGGTGGCAATAGATCTAGACGTCACCAGAGAGCATATACACGGACACCCCGCTTCTATGACTCCTCATCATCCCAGTCCCACTCAGAGGGTGAAACTATAGACCCTAACCAAAGAAACCCCTGTGAATCTAGGCCTCCCAGTGGTTCTTTTTTAGGCAAAGTGACCAGATCCACCAGAGGAGATCTAGATTTCCTACGAGGAGAGGGTGACACAAGAAGAAGGAGAGGCAGGGGCAGCCGGTATTAGATACAGTATTTAACCTTTCTAGCTATGAGTTGTCTGATGCTGAGTTAGAAGTATTATCGTTAGGCCTTTCGTTTGTAACCACACTGGTACATGACAGGTTTGAATGTACAGTTGATCACTATAAACTTGGTAGAAAAATGAGACTACGCAAGTTTTTTGGGAATAACAATACTGTACCAGATCAATTATTTGAATCTCCTAGTAATTTTGATCCTCCGAGTACTAATGCTAGTATCAAAATTTTCTTGCGACTCATTGAACAGGATATGGCGTTGGTTACCAGTAAGCCTAAATATGACAATTTGAGTCCTGCTCAGAGATTGGCATTGAAGTCCTTGATCAAAAATGATAAAATAGTTGTGAGACAGGCCGATAAGGGTGGGGCAACAGTGGTTCAAGATTGGACTGCATATAATAAGGAGATACTACGCTAACTATCTGATACTTCTACTTACACTGAGGTTGCTGTTAACCCGCTGCTTTCGGTCAAATGTAAAGTTGATACAACTATTAAACGTGCATGTCAACAGGGATGGATTGATGCTAGGGTTGCCAGTTGCTTGGTGGTGGAACATCCAGTGTGCCCTATTTTATACACCCTTCCCAAGGTCCACAAGCAACTGGTAGACCCACCAGGGAGACCGATAATCTCCGCACGTAATTCAACATTACAGACAGTGGCTCAATTTATTGACTCTTTTCTCCAGGTGGCAGTAGTACAGATGCCTAGCTACTTAAGAGATACTGATGATTTTTTTAAAAATTTGAGATCAGTGAGTTTACCTGCAGGACCAATTTGGTTGGCCACATTGGATGTATCTTCGCTGTATACTGTAATTCCACATGAAGGTGGACTGCATGCTATTAGACAGGTGTTGATTAATAGTGACCATTGTGGCCCACCAATTGAGTTTCTGGTTGACCTCACTGAATTGGTCTTGACCAATAACTATTTTCAGTATGGCGTTAGCTTTTATATTTAAAATACCGGCACAGCCATGGGGTCGAATCTTGCTCCAGCGTACGCCAATTTGTACATGGCGGGGTATGAACAAACACATATCTTGCCAAATTTTGCTGACAATATAGTATTTTATAGACGGTTTATAGATGACCTCTTTATGATTTGGTCAGGTACAGAAACCCAGTTTATGGACATGGTCCATTATCTTAATGGTTTGGCTTCCCCCATTAAGTTCACTAGTAATATTCATCCCACGACAATGAATTTTTTGGATGTTACAGTGTTTCTTGAAGGTAATGTTCTTGGGACTACCCTATATAGAAAGGACACTGATCGAAATACCCTTCTTCACTCGAGTAGTCAACATCCAAGTCATCTAAGAGAATTTGCCGATCTCTAAATTTCTACGGATACTTAGGATACTATGGCCAGTGTACAGATTGATGAGATGTCCGAACGATTTTTGGCCAGGGGATACTCTAGGACAACTATACAGAGATGTCTACATAAGGCTATTAAACGGCACGCAGACGGCAAGTCTGTTGGGGGTTCTAAAATTGACCTTACCAGAATTCTTTTTTCCAGCAAGTTTGATGCCACATCGAACTATTCGAGAAAAATAGTCAATAGACATTGGCCGATCATTGCAACCGACCCTGATTTGGGTGCACTTGGCAAAAGACCACCAATATGCGCCTATAAACGCGGTCCCAATTTACGGGATATGCTTATGCGACCTACTTTAAAACCAGCAACAACTACAACTTCTTGGTTTCCATCTAAGAGAATGGGCTGCTTTAAATGTGTCGACTGCACTACTTGCAGATCACTACTGACTGGCAGTACCTTCTGTCATCCACATAGTGGAAAAAGAATCAAGATCAAACATCGACTACACTGCATGATGAATTTTGTAGTGTATATGTTAATTTGTCCGTGTGGCCTCCACTACGTGGGGATGACCAAGAGATGTTTCCGCGAACGGATGGCGAACCATCGCTCAACGATTAGAATGGCGTTGGAGCTGAAAAAATCAGACAAGCCAGTGGCAACCCACTTTCTTGAACAGGGACATTCTGTGGCAAGTCTCAAGTGCATGTTAATTGACCACATACCAGCCCTTGCCAGGGGCGGAGATCGGGAATTAGCTTTGCGCAAATGTGAAGCTAGGTGGATTTTTTTACCTTGGATACATTGGCCCCTAGAAGACTTAACGAGTCCAACTCTTATAATATTTTTTTGAAGTAATATATTGTATTTGCATTTGTTTTTTTTAAACATTTTTTTTTTTTTTTTTACCTTGCACATGAGGATATTAATATTTGTATGTTTTTTCATTATAGTTTTTCTATATAATTTTTTTATTTCAGTTTATTTAATTTCTTTATATTTTCAGTATTGTGGCTTTATTATTGTTTTTTAAATATGCACTTGGTGGTTATTAATAGCCATACTATTTACCTACAATGATTAACTATATTTCAAGTATACCAGTAACATATTAACAAAGAAATTTTCTTGCTTGTGTGCAATATGCTGGTAATCCAGTAGATGGCGTCTATATAGGCCTAATTACACATTGGCTATGCGTTCCTATGTGATGGCGCGCAGTCTAATTTGATTTTTGACCATTAATGTTATCCGGACATGTGACTTCCGATTTTGGCGTGCGTTCCACGGTGGTGGAGCGCATGCCACTTCCGGTGGTCGCGTTCCTTTAGTTTCAGCATGCTCGTTAACCTGATTTTTGCTTCTTAATGTGGATTGGACAAGTGACTTCCGGTGTTGGCGTGCGTTCCACGGTGGTGGAACGCATGTCACTTCCGGTTTTCGCGTTTTTTCAATAATATTATACCTTTAGCGCTGGTGTGTATAGTGCTGGTCCTATTGTATGATCTGCATTCAGGCAGGAACGCTCTACTTAAAGTGAGTGGTTCTATCTGGAGAGTTTAATGGTATTATTGTGTTTGTACTGTTTTTGCTACCCAGCAGGCTGTGCGGCTGGGGGTGGCACCTTGTGTTAATTGTTTGGGGTATTTAGTCTGGCTAGTATGGTGATGGTGTATATCCTGCACTTGGCTGCTCATTAGGAATTGTTGTTGCATGGTTGCTGAAGTCTTGATAAAGATCCTGGATTGGGATCGAAACGTCGACTGGACTGAACCCCTGTATCTTGCTGCTATGGGTATTTCAAAACCTGTTTTTGCATATATAAATAAGTCTTTTTTCATATATCTGGTGAGTGACGATTATTTTCTCTGTATATATATATATATATATATATATATATATATATATAAAATATCACATGCTGAGACTGTGCTGCCCATAAAAAGATCTACATGTTTAAAAGTTTAACAATTAATTCACACAGTCACAGATTACTTGGAAGGCTGGATATGGTACGATGTGATTTTATATTTTGCATATACTGGAATCTGTGACTGTGAATAAATTGTTAAACCTTTAAACACCATGTGGAACTTATTATGTTTGTCTTGTATATGAGGGAGATCACTTCCTGAGAGGATTTGGGAATAGACAACCAACAGAGGGAAAAGCAAAGAAACCTTTCAGTGCACATACAAACTGTTTCTGAGGTGAGCTGTTTCTTAAAGGGGGGAGTGTTGAAAGATTTTCTTTCACATAGGAGCGGTATGAGGATATTATAACCACGTGGAACCAGAAACCAGATCCAGCGCTTGATGGTCCTCTCATGTTTTTTATTGACAGTCAAAATATCAACAGTCATAATGTTGACACAGATAAAATACTAATGGTGATCAGTAATAATGGACAAATGTACAAGGTAGTGTCCCAATGAGGGAAGAGCACGGCGCATGCCCAGTGATCCTGTCATGTCAGCCCCATTGGATCTGATTCATCGGTGGATGCAATGCAGATATTTGCGCAGATGAGTGATTATTTGCTACTGCACCCTGAAAACCCCTACAGCACATGAGTTTCCCTGAGTTTATGCCGCAGTGAAAGCAATATAAAGCCATATCATGTAAGTGTTATGGGAGTGCCATGGGCATGTCAGTGAAATGCAGAGCCGCAGCCACAGAGGCCTTGTTTAGCCGTTTTTGAGAAGGAGACATTGCATCAGCCTTAGGCTGGTGCAAGAGTCGATGATAAAAGCGATGGTGTGCTGACGGAACCACTGGTGGATCTGTGCTGTCCATGGGCATTAAAAGTAGCTGTCTCATAGCTTGCACAATCCGGTGCACACAAATGCACAAGGGAGGGATTCAACTTTTGCGTGTCACCACCGCTGGGACGCTGCAAAAAAACGCAGCCTCTGCGGCATTAGCATCCAAGTGTTGTTGCAATAAGCGCCAATACAAATTTATAGTTAATGCTTGATACTGATAAATAAACCCCTAAGTCATATCTGCCACTGATTTCACAGAGCTACCGTCCACGTTTCCTGAAGGGCAGATTTGAAGAGTCAAGAGACTAGGGGCCAAATTCAATTAGAACCAGAATCTGCTTTGTACACTAATAGGCTTATGTATCAAAGCTTGATGTGAGATTAAATTATGAGATATATATCACTGTCAGGGCTCAGACGGGGATCGGCGCCCGCTTACCGCACCGCCGGCTTCCCCTTTCTTCCTGGGTGGTCGGTCGGCCTGCGCGACGGCGGGGGAGAAGCTGAGGATTCTCCCCGCTTGCTGTGGCTTCCTGGAGGGCTGGTGTCCGGCATCTCAAATCTGGACATGGGCGCCGCCATGACAGTCGGCCCATGTGACTGGATCCTTCCTCCTGATTGGCTAATTTCCAGCTGATGCTGTGCATCTGTCTAAGGGTTCCCCTGGGTATAAAACTGTCCCACAGGTTATGGGAAATTGCCTGAACAACGGTTGTCTCCTAGCGTGTCTTAGTGAGTTCCCGGTCCAGGTTCCTATTCATCGTACAGCAGCAGTGATACCACCTTTACCTGTGTGCCTTAACATCTCTGGTGAATACCCGTGCAGCAGTATTACTACCTTTACCTGTGTGCCTTACGTCTCTGGTGAATACCCGTGCAGCAGTGATACCACCTTTACCTGTGTGCCTTAACATCTCTGGTGAATACCCGTGCAGCAGTGTTACTACCTTTACCTGTGTGCCTTTACGTCTCTGGTGTATACCCGTGCAGCGGTGTGATCATCCCCACCTGTGTGCCTCACGTCTCCCGTGGACATCCGTGCTACAACATTTACCACCTCTACCCGTGTGCCTTCTATCTCTGGTGACGTCTCAAGTAACCGTGAGTCGCTTCCCACTTTGAAAGCCTTATTGACGTTTTTGATCCTCGTGTCAAGTTGTTGTCTATACAGTATTTTCAGGGACTGTGTTGTGCCTAACAGGCATATCCTCGCTGGGCCACGGGTGTAGTGTCTCTATCCCCGCAGGGCTTGGGTACCTGGTCAAAGGACCGCGACCTGCTCACGGGGTGCAGCTAAGCCCATATCCCAATTGGGGGGGGGTCACTGGCGAACACCATCCTGTGGGTTAGACTCCGCACCTTTGCCCAGGTCTCGCCAACACTCAAGACCTGTGGATGAGGAGAACGTACATCCAGGCCCCTCGTCTCCGTTTCTTTCCCCAACTGAGGTCCACCACGTCCTCTTCTCCAGTTTCAGACGTGACAGTTTGTTCAGGCCCAATGGAGGCTGCAGGATCCCAAGCTACTGGGTCTCTGCAAGAGTTGACCTCTCGGATGGACAACCAGGAGGCGCAACAACAACAAGTGGCTCAGTACTTACAGGAGCTCTCGAGGCAACTGGTTTCGATCCAAACCACGTTGGCTTCTATTCTCACGGTTCCCCCGCCTGCGGTTCCTGTACCTTCTCCAGCAGGTCCTCCACCAGTGGTTCCTACTCCCAAACCCCGACTACAGCTTGCCACTCCAGAAAGATTTGATGGCGACCCCAGGCGGTGCCGCGGGTTCATCAACCAATGTGAAATCCAATTTGAATGCCTTCCCCAGAACTTTTCCACGTCTCGGGCCAAAGTAGCATATGTGATTTCATTATTAACAGGAGCAGCATTAGACTGGGTCTCCCCTTTATGGGAACGGGCCGACCCCATCGTATCTACCTACGAGGAATTTGTTTCCGCATTTAAGAGAATTTTTGATGAGCCAGGCCGGTCTGCTTCTGCATCCTCTGACCTCCTCCAAGTACGACAGGGCACACGGTCCGTGGGGCAGTATGTAGTCCAATTTCAGACCCTGGCATCTGAATTAAAATGGAACGAGGAAGCTCTTAAAGCGTCCTTCCTTCATGGACTCTCTGAGAGGATGAAGGATGAGCTTGCCTCCAGAGATTTGCCAGAATCCTTCGCTGACGTTATCTCTCTCTGTATCAAAATTGACCTTCGCCATCGGGAAAGATGGGCTAGTAGGGGGAGAGGTGAACGTCTACCAGTTCCCTCTTCAGCTGTTAGTCCGCCTATACCCACCCTAGCTAGTGAAGACGAACCAATGCAGGTCAACAGAGCCAAACTCACTCCGGCAGAGCGCAATAGACGCTTCCAAAATAAACTGTGTATCTATTGCGCTGCACCTAACCACATTCTGAGGAATTGTCCTTTACTTGCGGGAAATGCGAAACCCTGACTGAAGTAGGGAGCATTCAGTTGGGGGTTATTCTCAAGCCATCCCAAATATCTGAAAGTCTTTTAGTAGTGTCGCTTTCCCATAAGTCCAGGACAAGAAAGGTTCACGCTTTAATTGATTCTGGTGCTGCTGGTAATTTTATTGCAGAGAGACTGATTCACACCTTGGGTATTCCAGTGATTTCCCTACCTAATAAATTGTTACTGTCTGGTCTAGATGTTAAAACTCTGGTGGGGTTACCCATTTCTTCACTCTCTCATCCGGTGTCTGTCCAAATTGGGTGCCTACATCATGAAATGCTGGAATTTTTTGTGTTACCCGAATCCTCCTATGAGCTGGTATTAGGGCTGCCCTGGTTGAGAAAACACAATCCTGTGTTCAACTGGGATGCTATGCAAATCCTATCCTGGGGTTCACAGTGTTTCCAAGATTGTTTGACCAAGGTCGTTCCAGTATGTAACCAAGCGTTGATTGCCATCTCGGCTAAGAAATCCCTTCGACCAGAGTCTTCTAAACACCCCCCCCAGCCGGGCTTGCCCGAGGCTTATCTGGCGTATTTTGTGAACAAGCCGCAGATAAACTGCCTCGGCATCGACCTTGGGATTGTGCCATTGATTTGCTTCCTGGGAAAAGTCCTCCACGTGGCCGTGTTTACCCTTTGTCCGTACCTGAGACCGCGGCCATGGAGGAATACATTAAGGAAAACCTTGCTAAAGGATTCATTCGGCCTTCTTCTTCTCCTGCAGGGGCAGGTTTCTTTTTTGTAGGGAAGAAGGATGGTGGACTCCGGCCCTGTATAGATTATCGAGGGTTGAATCAAATCACCATAAAAAATCGGTACCCGCTACCTTTAATTTCAGAACTGTTTGACAAGGTTCAAGGGGCTCAGGTTTTCACGAAGCTGGATCTACGTGGTGTGTATAATCTGATTCGAATTAAGACCGGGGACGAGTGGAAGACCGCGTTCAATATCAGAGACGGACACTTTGAGTACCTCGTAATGCCCTTTAGTCTTTGTAATGCACCAGCTATTTTTCAAGGTTACGTCAACGAGGTCTTCCGGGATATTCTTCATAAATTTGTTGTGATTTATCTCGATGATATTTTAATCTTTTCCAGAGATTTACAGAATCATCGTCTTCATGTACGGGAGGTATTGTTCCGCCTTCGCACTGATCACCTCTTTGGGAAACTTTCCAAATGTATGTTTCACCAAACTTCAGTACCTTTTTTAGGCCATATTATCTCCGGGGGGACTCTCCAGATGGATCCTGATAAACTAAAGGCAATCTCTGAATGGCCCCTGCCTACGTCATTAAAAGGTACTCAGCGTTTTCTAGGATTCGCAAACTATTACAGGAGGTTTATTCCACACTTTTCTACACTGGTAGCACCCATTACCTCCCTCACAAGGAAAGGAGCCAATCCTTCTAAATGGTCTGTTCCAGCAGTACAAGCCTTTCAAAACCTAAAAGGTGCCTTTTCTCGAGCTCCCATTCTCTGTCAGCCTCAAATAGACAAACCATTCATTGTGGAGGTGGACGCATCCTCCGTTGGAGTAGGTGCGGTATTATCTCAGTCTGCTGAAGATGGGAAGATGCATCCTTGTGGATTTTTCTCCCATAAATTTTCCCCTGCCGAGAGAAATTATATTATTGGCGACCAAGAACTTCTAGCCATGCGCCTAGCCTTAGAGGAATGGCGGTATCTTCTGGAGGGGGCCAAATTTCCTGTCACGATTATTACAGACCATAAGAATCTGATCTATCTACAAACTGCACACCGGTTAAATGCCAGGCAGGCGCGATGGTCACTTTTTTTTTTTTCTAGATTTGATTTAAAACTCCAGTTTCGTCCTGGTGTGTTGAACAAGAAGGCCGATGCATTATCTCGCTCCTTCATGACTAATTTGGAGGAGGAGGAGTGTTCTCAAGTTCGTTCCATTTTTGACCCAATTGTATTTGCTCCTACTCAAGTAGTGTCCTTGCCACCTGGGAAAATTTTTGTACCTCCTAAGTTACGTAAAAAATTGCTGCTTTGGGCTCATGCATCCTTGTTCGCAGGTCACACTGGAATCACCAAGACCTACCAGTTTTTACTTCGATCGTACTGGTGGCCGACCATGAAGAAGGATGTCACGGAGTTTGTCCGCTCCTGTATCAAATGCGCCCAACATAAAACTCCGCGTAGGCAGATGGTTGGTCCTCCTCGTCCCTTGTCTATCCCAACTGCTCCTTGGACCCACATCTCAATGGATTTTATTTCCGAATTACCTCGGTGCAAGGGACATAACACAGTATGGGTGGTCTTGGATCGCTTTTCTAAAATGGCACATTTTATCCCGCTCGTTGGCCTTCCTTCTGCTCCTCAATTGGCAAAAATTTTTATTCGAGACATCTTCAGATTACACGGTCTCCCCAGGGAAATAGTCTCTGATCGAGGTGTTCAATTTACAGCCAAATTCTGGAGAGCCCTGTGTAGTACCTGTGGAATCAAACTGAACTTTTCCTCAGCCTACCACCCACAGTCGAATGGCCAAACGGAAAGGGTCAATCAAGAGCTGGAGACCTTCATTAGGCTCTTTGTGTCTTCTTCCCAGGATGATTGGGTGGACCTCCTGCCATGGGCAGAGTTTTCTCATAACTTTAAATTTCAATCTTCCTCTAAATCCACTCCTTTTTTTACGGTTTTTGGTAGACATCCACGAGTTCCAGATTTCCAGAAGCTTCCATCTATAGATGTTCCAGCTGTGAATCAAGAGATTCAATCCTTCTCAGTTCTATGGAATAAAATTCACTTATCCCTAAAGCAATCTTCTAGGAATTACAAAAAATTTGCGGACAGGAAACGTTTGGCGGTTCCCCTGTTGAGAGTCGGGGACAGGGTCTGGTTATCTTCCAAAAATATCCGCTTAAGAGTCCCGTCCATGAAACTTGCTCCGCGTTTTATCGGTCCATATCGTATCATTAAGATAATCAGTCCAATAACTTATAAATTGGAACTTCCCCCTCAAATGAAGATTTCAAATACTTTTCACGTCTCTCTCTTACAGCCCCTGGTGCTCAATCGTTTTCAGAAGTGTTCCCCTAAATTGCCTCAAGTCAAGACATTACAAAGCACTGAATTTGAGGTGGAAAAGATCTTGGATTCCCGGCACAGATTCCACACCCTTCAATATCTCATCGATTGGAAGGGCTACGGCCCCGAGGAAAGGGCCTGGATCAGAGCCTCTGATGTACACGCTCCGCGACTAATCCAGAGTTTTCATAGGCGATTCCCAGATAAGCCTGGTGGGTGTTCAGTGCCCACCCTTAAAGGAGGGGGTACTGTCAGGGCTCAGCCGGGGATCGGCGCCCACTTACCGCACCGCCGGCTTCCCCTTTCTTCCTGGGTGGTTGGTCGGCCTGCGCGAAGGCGGGGGAGAAGCTGAGGATTCTCCCCGCTTGCTGTAGCTTCCTGGAGGGCTGGTGTCCGGCATCTCAAATCTGGACATGGGCGCCGCCATGACAGTCGGCCCATGTGACTGGATCCTTCCTCCTGATTGGCTAATTTCCAGCTGATGCTGTGCACCTGTCTAAGGGTTCCCCTGGGTATAAAACTGTCCCACAGGTTATGGGAAATTGCCTGAACGGTTGTCTCCTAGCGTGTCTTAGTGAGTTCCCGGTCCAGGTTCCTATTCATCGTACAGCAGCAGTGATACCACCTTTACCTGTGTGCCTTAACAACTCTGGTGAATACCCGTGCAGCAGTATTACTACCTTTACCTGTGTGCCTTACGTCTCTGGTGAATACCCGTGCAGCTGTGATACCACCTTTACCTGTGTGCCTTAACATCTCTGGTGAATACCCGTGCAGCAGTGTTACTACCTTTACCTGTGTGCCTTTACGTCTCTGGTGTATACCCGTGCAGCGGTGTGATCATCCCCACCTGTGTGCCTCACGTCTCCCGTGGACATCCGTGCTACAACATTTACCACCTCTACCCGTGTGCCTTCTATCTCTGGTGACGTCTCAAGTAACCGTGAGTCGCTTCCCACTTTGAAAGCCTTATTGACGTTTTTGATCCTCGTGTCAAGTTGTTGTCTATACAGTATTTTCAGGGACTGTGTTGTGCCTAACAGGCATATCCTCGCTGGGCCACGGGTGTAGTGTCTCTATCCCCGCAGGGCTTGGGTACCTGGTCAAAGGACCACGACCTGCTCACGGGGTGCAGCTAAGCCCATATCCCAATTGGGGGGGTCACTGGCGAACACCATCCTGTGAGTTAGACTCCGCACCTTTGCCCAGGTCTCGCCAACACTCAAGACCTGTGGATGAGGAGAACGTACATCCAGGCCCCTCGTCTCCGTTTCTTTCCCCAACTGAGGTCCACCACGTCCTCTTCTCCAGTTTCAGACGTGACAATCACCAAACAATATAAAAAATTGCATGCAGGGTAAATACTGGCTGCTCTTGCATGTACACGGCAATTAGATTTGAGTTTGGACACAGATCTCTCATTATCAATAATCACATACATAATGTGATCTGGGATGTTTTGGGGAAATATGGCACAAATATTTAATGATTAATGGAATTCTAATTCGCTCTAAACATTTTAGTTCTGCTCCAAATGCAGTGCAACATGGTTATGACAAGATGCGAAATTCATAATTTTTTTTTGTTTTTGCTCCTAACTCACGCATTCGGTATGATTTACCGCCGGCCGCATGGTTGAAATCCCGGCAGCGGCAGCCCGACAGAGGAGGAAAACCCAATCATCTAAAGGTAAGTATAAACTAACCTAATTCTACCCCCTAACCCTCCTTTAGGGTGCCTAACCCTAACATCCCCACTCTAAGTGCCTCAACCTAAGACCCCCGGGTTTGCCTAACCCTAACATCCCCCCCCCTTCCCCTAACTTGCCCTGACCGGGAGCGCTAAACCTAACCCTCCCCCACCCCATAGCTGTCTGCGCTCAGCATCCCATCGATCGGGATGCCGAGCGCCGGTAAAATGACAGGCGTCTCGATTTAGACGCCTGTCATTTAACCCTCGCCGGGATTAAGTAGTCGGGATGTATACCCAACTCACAATCATCCTCCTATATGGTGTTATTTTAGCCGTGAGCGCTGAATAGTATTTTGAATACCTGTTTACCTGTAATGCATGCAATCATTTCACGGCATGCAGCACCAAAGTAAAATTGTTGCACCTAATTTTGCTTCTTGCGCCAGACACAAACACTAGTAAAACACATTTTCTGGCCTTACATTCTGCTACATTTTAATACCTTTCATGTGGCCGCCTGGGATCACACACTTCATATTACATAAAGGGCACAGGGCCTGCTTATATAGCTGCTTGCTACAGTTTTACACAGTACGCCAGCCTCACTGTTTACAGGGGGAGAGAGGAACTGGGGGAGCTAGGAATATATTCCTATCATCTTCATCGCCTGTCCTCAGGTCAGGACGTAAAACCGCGGGAAAAGCTCAAGATCAAGCTCTCGAGGAAGTCCACGCGCACACCAGGAAGGAACAACTACGCACAAGTACCTCTCTGCCTAATGTCGAGGAAGTTTGCCGTCTCCAGTGCTCCGTAGATTTTTTTGATCACCAACTGGTTTTTCTATTGGCCAATGTTAGAGTCTTTGGTATTCGTCCTCGACGCCCATCTTTTGACTGGCGGCGGTTGCCGCTTTCCTATTGGCCAGTGTTGCTTACTTGCTCCGTCCATTCTGGCTGACTGCTCCGGGGTGCAGGATGGTAAGACTCTGCCTACAGCGTATTCAGTGATCGGTAACCCCGGTTATTGTTGCACGCAGCTTCTCTATCGTGTAGAGTGGTCGCCGGTTGGGTACAAGAGGGAGCAGGGCGGAAGAAGTCCCGGAATATGGTGATGAGTGGCCTGGGGCCTGTGGTTCAGAGATGGGTGTTGGTGCTGTCATATGATCGCTGACATGCTGAGCAATGCCCGCTCTGTGCTGTATAGGCCGCCTATTTTCACTGAATACACTAATTCCCACTAATACTATGTAGTTATCCTAGAAGAAAAACGTCATTGTATCTAGTGCCAACATAATAGGTTCAGTTTTATTTATATTTAACTAATATACTATGTTATGTCAGTCTCACTTGGAACTGACATTTTAATATACTTCTGTTGACCTGTAAGATTTCCCCGATTTGAACAGGTCATTTATTTATAGACATGTATGTGGTTGTAGCAGAAAATGATATGTATATACTATACTAGTAAATTAAATATATATATAATATGCCTCCTTCAGAGCAGCTCTTGTTTTCAGCATTTAAAAGAATCTCTTAATTCATTTTCTTAACACCCCAAATCGATTATTTTTGTATTCATTTTCCTAATTTGTCACCCATTTTCTTTTGCTTTTATTTAACATCGCTCATGTTTCACCCTTTCATACTCCCCTGTCTGCAATCAACTCCTCCATAAGCCTGGGCACAGAGTAAGTTTCCTCTAATTGTGCACTAACACTGGTGAGGTGATGATTTGGAGTCCTTCCTCTCTTGCTCTAATATAAATCATTTTCCTTATTAAAAACTACTGATTTTATATTCCTCGCATTCAACTACCAGATCCTTTTCAACCAAATTTTTCCTTTAGCGAACAAATGCAAGAAACCCTTCCAATTTAAAAGAAAGTTAGTTGCCGGTGTAATCATCTTAAGGTGTGTACACGCTGGGCGATTAGGAAAGACTGTACGATTACGACATCGTAATCGTACAGTCGTTCCTGATGCCCTGTAGTGCCTACACTGAACGACACCATCATTCCTGAGCATGACCAATCTGTCATTATCGGCAGATTGGCCTGCATGTTCAGGCGATGATAGATGTTGGAAACAACCAGCAGGAGCGCGTGCATCACTGGTCTTTTCTGCCATTTTAGTGCACGATTACTGAGCGATTGCACGATTACGATGTCGTAATCGTGCAATCGCTCAGTAATATCGCCCAGTGTGTACGTACCTTAGTATTGTTCTGATTGATCAACAGTTACATTAAAAATTTGGTGTAAAATTTTATTTCACAATAGAGAAGATGAATCAAACTTCCAAGAGAAAGTGGAGATGTTGACCATAGCAACCAATCAACTTCTAGTTATTTATCTAGCACATTGTATATAATTAAAGAAAAAGCTGGTTGCTATGGGCAACTTCTCCACGCTATCTCTCTTAAAGGTTTGATGCATCTCCCCCTAAATTAGGGATAGCTGCATTTGCAGTGTCCTCTATTACTTTAATATAGTTGCTGTTTTTGTGTCTGCTATGCAGTTATTGAGATAGCTAGAGCAGAACCGATCTGCGCCTTTCTCAAAGATCATTAATTTCTATTGCATTGCTATAATTCACACAAAGGGGTCAATTCAATTCGGAGCAAGTTTGCGAAAGCGAGTTCCTATCATGAAACTGATACATCGCATGAATTCACGCTCCCAAGAAATGTAAGATTCAATTAGAAATACCAATCTGTGGGACCCACAGCAAGGTTTCTACAAATAGCAACCTAGAAAGAGTGGGGAAACAACCATAACAAAACTGGAGGGTCTTTAAAAGCTGTCAAATAGCTGATTTTTGCACTTTTTATTAATGAATGAAAAATTATAGCAAGTAAATGTTTTTCATCAAAAACTTTAGTCGTTCCATCATTTTGAAGTATAGAAACATGTCTGTATAGACAATTTTCAGTATTTTTTTTATGTTTGTAAAAATTTTGAATAAACATTTTTACCTCTCATCTGCAAGTTCAAAAACCCCTCTCCCATCAATACAACACCTCCACATACCTGTCCCGCATCATTTACACCTCCACGTACCTGCCCCACATCATTTACACCCCCGCATACCTGTCCTGCATCATTTATCCCATTATTGAGCTTTTTAGATAAATTCAACTGAAAACTGGCATGTCTTTATTTTCCAAAGTATGCTATTTAAACCCCTCCAAATGCACAATTATTCATTAGGAGGGGTGTACCAGTTTTATCTTTAAAATAAAGATTTTGCCTACCTTTTCCCAACTCAGGAAGGACACAAAAAATCACAAATTCCCTCAACAACAGCAATGCGAGTTTGGAATTGAATTGTAAATACAATTTGCTTTGAGCATGCACTGTGAGAACTACTCGCAAGACCCAACTCGCACCTAATTGAATCAACCCCATAAACGTTCACCAGGCCTGGGAATTTGATCTGGAATGACTTCACTTTATTTGAAGTTGGAAAGTCCGTTCTATTAAAACTGGCCCAAAACACAGCGGCTATGGCTTAAATGTAATAGCCTGCCATTTGTTGGCTCAATGTTGTCGTTATAGCCACAGTTTTATTGCCAAAATCGCACTGGTGCTATCAATTTTGAAAGGCTATTACATTTGGGCCTATGTCTTGTTTAGCTCAGGTTTTTGTCCAACTATGTAGACCATTTAGATCACATTTACTCACTAATAGCTATAAGTTTGACATGTTGTAAGATGCCTCCACTCTATGAGAGGCAAACAGTTCATTATGTGTTGATTAAATTGCACAGTTCATGTTATCAACCATATAAAACTGCTTACTTCTAATGTCCAGACATTTGCTGCTTACAACCCATCAGTTGTGTCCACTATTGTAAGTTAGAGCACTTGCAAAATTGGCTTGTCATGCCTTACCTATCAAGTTTTTTATTTTTATTTTTTCTACCTTTTAACCCTGAGAGGTAGCCAGGATATTTCCTACAACAAATCCTCACTGAGTGGATGCACCTTTTTGTTTTTGTGTGTGTGTTTGCTAATTTCACACTTTGAGTGGTATTCCATGCTTGTATTATTCATATATGTTGTTGTTAACTATTTGTTTCTAAACTCTGTAGTTGGTCTTGGTATTAGGAGATCTACATATCCCACATCGCTGTAACAGTTTGCCAGCAAAATTCAAAAAATTGCTTGTTCCTGGAAAGATACAACATATTTTGTGCACCGGAAATCTCTGCACCAAGGAGAGCTATGACTACCTCAAGACACTGGCTGGGGATGTTCACATTGTCAGAGGAGACTTTGACGAGGTTCTCATTTATTATCTCTTGTTTAGTATATATATTTAAAGGATAGTTACACACAATTCTGTTTATATATTGGTGCATTCACTGATACTCACTATATAGTTGTGTGTGTTAGTTATGTACATATTACAGTGAGTGTTACAATTACACAACTGATCTGGCTGATTACTCCCCTTATTTCACAAGATCTCTGCCTTCTAAAGCCAGTTGCAAAATCTAATTTATTACTTGCAGTTGCTTTTGGAAGGTTACCTCACCAATATGTGCAGTACTTAAAACCATTTAAGACACAAATGGCTGAGCTTGTTGGATATCAGTGTGTGTGTGTGTGTGTATATATATATATATATATATATATATACACACACACACACTGATATCAAGCAAGCTCAGCTATATATATATATATATATATATATACACACACATTCATTCTTATTTATGGAAGTGTTGTGCAAATAACAATTTCTGCATCAGGGTCCATAGGGTATCCACAGGATACCTTGGGGTATAGGTAATGACGTCAGGCATCGGGCACCATAGAGTCAAGTTTTCAGCCTCCCAGGATGCACTAGTGTCCCCCTCCTATACCCCGCCCCCGAGCCAAGGCATCTCCGTTTTCGTTGGTGCCTGGCTCGGAGTCGGATGCACCTGTATAGAGGGGGGCTAAGGATTAGCCCCTGAAGTTTTTTCGTAAGCAGCTGTGGCTGCTCATCTGGAAGTACAGTATGGACAGTCAGTGTTGACATTCATGCTGTCTTCCCTACACCCCTGCCGGTACCAGAACGCCGGTACTGATCCGGGGATGCTGGTAAGCATCTGGGGTCACAGCTACCTGTGACCCCAGATGTTTGGGACCATGGCCGGATTCAAGGGGGCAGCAGGTAAGCAGCGGGGTCCCGCGGTGGGTCCCTGCTGAACACATGGTCCAGAGTCCCCAGGTAGGGGGCTCCCTGGGGACTGGCTGCAGCGTGGAGCCAGGTACCTAACCTGCGCTTCTACTACACCCCTGGGACAGCGGACTGCGGCTGAGCGGTAGCGCTGCGGTGTCCCAGGGGCTAATTGCATGCCAGGGGAGCGCGCCTTCCCTGTACACAGCCGGCGCCTACCCCGCTGCACACAGCCCTCTCTGCATCTGCTGACTGTCCCTGTGGCAGCGCTCCTCCCCCAGGCCGGCCTCCTCTCTGCTCCTCGGTGGCCATCTTTACTGAAGCATGGTGAGCGCTGGTGATCGGTGGCATCGTGGTCTGGGTCCCCCGGCATACCTCTCCTCCGTTGGTTACAGGTCTGTGTATGCAGCGCTGTGTCCTACCAGGCTCTGTGTCTGCGTAGTTGAAGATCAGCGGTGATAGTGCAGGAATTGATTTCTTTGCATTGTATGTGACTGCTGCTAGCATCTGCTGCCTGTACTTTCACTTTCTACTGTCAGCCATTTCACTGTCCCTGCTCTTCTTCTGCTAAAGCCCTTGCGGTGTGGTGATTGCAGGGCGGTTCTCCCACTATACTAACGAGTATCAGTGGGAGGGGTCACATACTTACCATCATGTCTGAGAGTGACTTTCCTCTCCAGCTTCTGTGTACTACGTGTAAGGTACCAATAGCGGAGGGGGAGAGTAACGCGGAGGGACTATGTCGGCAGTGTTATTTATTGGCGCGGCCAATTACTGTCGAGGCTCCGTTACAGGAACCGCCCTGGGCTTGTTTTGCCAAAGCACTTACAACCCTAGTGGGCCAGTTAGCTCCGCCACCTGCGTTCCCTCAAATGGGATTGTCCCAGCAGTCAGTGGTGTCGTCACCCATGAAGGGTTTCCCGAGACAATTGATGGTACCCCACAGTCTCCCTATTTCTCCTTCATCCACTAGGGGACACTGGAGTTCAAGACAGTGGGGTATAGACGGTGGTAGAGTAGAGCCTGGCACTTTAAATAATTTAGAAGTGTGACTGGCTCCTCCCCCTCTATGCCCCATCAGCCCCAGTTTTTAGAATGTGCCCGAGAGAGCCGGTCGCACATGAGGCTGTCTCCAGCCTTTCTCATATAATTTTTATTTTTTATTTTTATTTAACAAGCTGAGGACAGGCAGGCTGCTTACTGTGGCAGTCTGCCTGCTACGTGGGAGCCGCCGGGAGGGCACCACACGGCTACTGCAGTCTGTGTCCGGTGACCCTGAGGGGGGACTTTAAACAGAGTCATCGGACTCCATGAGGACCCGCCACAACTGAAACCGGTTCGTGTCCGGGTTTCCTCATTTGCCCCCCTGCCCAGCAACCCGGCCGCAGCAGTCCGTAAGTATATCCCACTACTCCTGACTAGCTGGAGTGGTGGGCCAAAACGCTGGGCTCAGGGACAGCGCACACTGCATGGCTGTCACACACGGCTCCTTCCCCCTGCCAGTGAAAGTGGTAGTGTCGGAGCTGCTGACGAGACCTGCCGCTGCACTCGACAGTCAGCGTCCGGGTCTCTGGCTTATACCTAGCCATCCCCCTCCTATTAACGAGGGGATGGAGCGCGGGCCCCTGCAAGTGCGTGTTAAGCGGCAGTGATTCCGTGACTGTCACTGAGACGCCTGTTCCTCCCTTCTCTATATGGGAGTAGAAACGCTGGGCGGTGTGAGTAAGATCACACAGATGACAGACGCCGCACCGCTGCTCACTAAATAGTGAAGCACAGGGGAGGTCCTGCCATCTGCCATTGGTAGTGTAATGGCGGGCTTCAGGAGACCAGACGAGTCCCTCTACATGAGGCAGCGCTGACAAGCAGCACGATCCTTGGGTAGGAGTACCCGCGTATAGAGGCTTCCCTTATTGAGACAAGGGCCCAGCCTTATAGATGTGTCTGCTGATGCTCCCGTACCCCGCTCAGAAGGGCCGGGAGGAAGGATGTCTTCCCTACATTACGCCCAGCCCACTTTTTCCTAGTAAGTGGGCAGAGGCGAGCCTTACAGTGCACGCGCGCGCACACACTGATAGGGCGTCATACATCCTGCCGCGTCTAATAAGAGCCGCGCCATCTGTAGTCGGGCTCGTGCTCTAAGCCCTCATCTGAGAGCAGCGCGGTCTGCCGGTCCGTTAGCGCGGCTGCGCAGACATACTCGGCGTTAGTCCCCCCGTGAAGGGACCTCAGAGGTACCTGGGAGGGCATCCTGCCGCGTCTAAAGCAGGCAGCAGTAGCCCCCCAGTATTAAAATGGCGGCCGCACTCGGGGCAAAGCCACGCCCCCTTCGCGGCCCTAATTGCGAGCACGCAACAGCCCAACCAGCGGGGCAGCCACCACTGCCTACCGCTGGTTAAAGATGCAGTGCAGTGCAGACCAGCGCCTGAATGAGCGCGGCTGCCTCCTAACTCCTGCAACAGGGTTAATTAATGCGACTCCCTCCCCCTCCCACGCTGGGAGTGCTGCTAGCACAAAAGTAGAAGTAGGAGGGAGTGCTTTTAAGTGCTAGCTACAAATAAGTATCAGCGCAGGGCTCGGATCTCTCCACGGCTCTTGCTGTGTGGAGTTTGTATGTTCTCCCGGTGCAGGCAGCACTGTTTTTGCTTAGGCTCATCTTAACAATTAGCAACGCTCCTCATCTAAATCTCAGGAGGAGATGCCGCGTCCCGCAGCTCCTGGCTGGGCTGAGCAGGCTTCCCTGTTAGCTATAACATAGGGCTAATAGCCTTACGTTATACCAGCACAATGCGGCTCCACGATGCAGCGCTGTATGACCATCACACTCCTGTCACAGCAGGACAGCATCACCGCTTTATACTATTAAGGGGGCTAGCAGCGCTGTGCTAACTGGAGTGTAGCAGTTTGCACACGCACAGCGCGGTATTCATGAACAAACAGCGCCCCCTGTTTCCCTTTTAAGGACTGTAGTTACTGCCTGCACACAAGCAGTATAGCTCAGTGCACTACCTGCAGCAGGGAGTGCTTTAGCGTGGGTCTCTTACGACTACCACACTGGGAGTGCTTCAGCGCAAAAGGTAGGGGAGGCCCTGTCCTTGTATAATAGGAGTTTAGTGCTAGCTACAGTGGATAGCTGGTTGCTAGCTGTATGGGCACTAGCCCAATTCCCTTTTGCACATAACACCACGTTAGGCGGTTCTGAAAGAGGCCAGTTCAATCGATGCATCACAGCTAGAAGCGAGGGGTTGGCGAGACAGTCCCGCCAATGCAGCGCCGCTTGGCAGGCTTCCCTTCGTTCTTTAACAAAGGGCGCCTAGCTTAATCTAATGGCTTGATATATCAGCCTGTGAAGTATCATAGCCTCATGGTGTACTAGCTCTACTGTTCTGGTGCTGCTGCCAGAACTTATGGTTATAGCATACCCTTCACCCAGGGTTAGCACACTTTGGCGTCCCATCCCCAGGCTTATGCCTCACATGGGCTCGCCTTAAAGAGACTTCCCATGCATATATGTGGCAGCACATATACTACATTATAGGCTGGTCTTAAAACCTTTCACCAGTTTTCTGTGCTTACCTTAGAAGGTATGCATATGTGCATCTATTTATATCTCATGTGTTCCCTTCGGCAGCACATACAGGAAGAGGTTAGTAACGTGCGGCTAGTGTAGTTGTTGGCATTACTGCCTCACAGCACTGAGGTAGTCTTTTTGATTCCCACTTCGAAAAGTGGGTTAATCTGGCGCTAAAAGGGCTCACCTGCTAAGGCGAGTACACCTGTAACAGAAGGGTCCCAGGATCGAAACCAGTCTGGGACAGCACGCAGCTACCATATCCTGCCCCTGAGCAGTAGCTGAGTGACAGCCACACGCGGTACATGAGCAGTCCCCCTGCGGGGGGGTAAGCCACGGGTATGGTATGTATATATGTGTGTGTGTGTGTGTGTATATATATATATATATATATATATATATATATATATATATATATATATATATATATATATATATAATGTATATTGTATTTTATACTAGCCCTGCAGTAGAAACATATACATGCTAGAGTGAAATTTGTCCTTGGAGTTCCTTCTATGGCTTTAATTTTTGCTCATGTTCTAGTTTTACAATATTATCGTCACCTACTAAATTTGTATGTAGGTATGCGTATGCCTATATGGATATCGCTTCTTATCCTTCCCATAAGAGCAGGGGTAGGATCTGTTCTTATCAGTTTTATGTCTGATACCTAGCATATTGATAGAAGGCTGCGATTGGAGGCTGGACTCCTGATGCGGAAGTTGGTACAATAACTACGCTTAACACGATCTCTCCCGGGGGATTGGGTTGTGTGTGTATATACATGTATATGTGTAGGAGGCCTATACTTCCACAAGCATTAGGTTACCTATAATACCACGCATGGGAAGCCGCCTGGGATTACCAGAAGCTGTAGGCTATATCCATACATATTATATGGTGGCTCTATAATCTAAAGTCATGTGCTGCAGCTTACATAGTGATAGTCACAATTCCCTAAGGCATTGCTTCTAGCATGGACCCTAGACATGTCACATGTATATAAGGATATATACTTATATAGCTCGGTTCATGTCAGTCTATATCTATGGCGCCCCGTTTCGGGGGACCTATTATCATTACAGTGATGCACTTGGTAGCAAGCTTGTAAGATGCCCATTCTTTGTATATTTCCTAATAATTGGGAAACAAAAACCTGTTTTCTGTTTAACCCTACTGGGGTTATCACTCCCTTCTTTGCTTGGGATAACTAACGAGTTCTATGTCTAAGTACAGGTACCCTTCTCAGTATCGATTCCGGTACTCCATATTATTGTCGCATATCTCAATAGAATGAGTCTAAAGGGCCCTTAGGTACAATTCATATCTTGAAGGCCTAGGGCCACCTACCGATTTAGGCAGGGACAGACCTGGGTTATATTAGATTGGTGGGCATAATACACATTGTAAATATTGGTGTAAGGATACTTAAACTAGCAGACCGTTTTTGGGGTATAAGTATAATCTACAGATACACGTCTCTAATGGAACAGGCTCAGGTATAGAGTCCTGTTTTACGACCTTCTTGTCTCCACTAACATTTTGCTAGTTTCCACAGTATTTTCTACTGCACATCTCCAGACTGAAGTATGTGCTGTAGACCATTGGTCTTAGCCCACTGAAGCTACTCTCTATTCCTAATGTGCCGGGTTGCTTTGCGATAGAACAGGTCAGTGACATTCTACATTTCGGCCAGAGGGCTTCTGGTCGCTCACAGGTGAGAGCTTACCCACTAATGCCTCGGTAGAGGCTCCTATTTCATGTAAACTGACATACATAGAGTTCTTCTCCCTTACTGCCTCCTAGCAGCCATCCGCTCTTTTAATCAGTTGGCTCTACACTTTAGAATTTTCCTGGAGTGTGGGTGCATAGTTACAACATTGAGAACCAATTCTACTAGAATCTGTTGGCGTTATGGACCAAAGCACATCTCTGGGCTACTGCACATCTTTACATAGAAGTGTGACAGTCACTATGTTCCACTCAGGGGGCCTGGTGGGTTTCCTGTTCAGTAGCTGTTGATATTTTTATCATACTGACAGGTACCTGACTGGTATCTTCCTGGTTTTTCTCATGCTATGTTCAGGCCAGCAGTTACTACTGCCTATGCACTTCCATCATGTTGGAAGTTGTCCGTTGTTTCTCTTTAGCGTCAGGGTTTCAGTTGCTGGTTTATTCCTGTTCTCAGCATGGGTTGTACTGCGGTCTGACCCTCTGAAAGGTATTGTAATCTCAATCCTCTCGAAGCCGCCTCATGGCCAGGGTGATCTCCTCTCTTTGGAGATTTCTATGGTCTCATCCTTCCGCTGGTTAACAACTTTGTAGTACTTGGACTTCCAGAAGGGTTCAGGGCGACTGTGCGGCCTTGACTTTTACCTCCCTGTATACTCTTTGTGAGGAGTTTGTGGACTCTCTGTTTTTGTAGATTGGTATCGTTATACTTCTATCTATATGAGTTATGTCCAGCAGTGCTGGTATTCTGCTATCTGCAAAATGTGGCAGCTTCCTGTTTCCGACTCTGGTACGGTTTCCTTGAGGTTTCTTCTCGGGTTACTGCCCTTCTCCTATGGATTCGTGTAGGAGTTCTCTTCTCCCAACAGTATGGCTTGGTCTGTTTTCAGCTGAGTTTACAGTGTTCTGATGCTTCTCATCTGAGGGTGTTTTCTCGCTAGCCGCTTATTCCATTCGACTACTGTACGTTGTGGTATTCTGTGTCTGTTCCGCACGGAGTTCTGTTTGTCTCCTGGCTCACGACACTTGATTCTCAGCTCTTGCCTTCCGTTGAACCTCCGGTTCTATGCGGTCCCTGTTCGGTTGGCCGAAGGGTCGGCATGTTCTCCGCGCTTCCCACCCGGGAGGTTGGCTTTGGGACGTCCCCACTGTCTTGAACTCCAGTGTCCCCTAGTGGATGAAGGAGAAAACAGGATTTTGGTACTTACCGATAAATCCCTTTCTCCGATTCCACAGGGGACACTGGACGCCCGCCCGGCGCGGCGTACCTGCCTGTTGTGGGTCTTTATATAGTTGTGTGACTGCATGTGTTCCCTGCAGTGGTTTCCTCTGTTTTCCTTCAGTCGGTATTGTTCCGTTCTGTGGTCTTCTCCTTCTCCTCGTTTTCCTGTTGTCCTCCGTCTCCTCTCGGGCTCAGTTCTTAAACTGGGGCTGATGGGGCATAGAGGGGGAGGAGCCAGTCACACTTCTAAATTATTTAAAGTGCCAGGCTCTATTCTACCACCGTCTATACCCCACTGTCTTGAACTCCAGTGTCCCCTGTGGAATCGGAGAAAGGGATTTATCGGTAAGTACCAAAATCCTGTTTTCCCCTCCCCAGGTCTCACAGGAGCCTGCGTGGGTTAATTCACTGACAAGTTCTGTTCAGCACTTGTCAGACGTGTTACAGGGGGAGTCTGTGTTGCGGCCGGTGGCGTCTTTGTCCGCTCCTTACGAGGATGACGACGGGACGTCTGATGATTGGGAGATTCTGGATCTTTCTGACAAAGAACCTCTCCCTACTAAAGAGCCGGACGCTAAGTCCAAGGTTTATATTCCTGGCCTTATTCGGGCAGTCCGCACGGCTTTAGTGATTGAGGATGAAGATCCTCCGGTGTCCAAGTCGAAGTATGCCTTTTTTTTAAGGATATTAAGGGTGACGCCACAGTGTTTCCTCTTTCGGGTCAATTAGTAGAACACTTAGAGGAGGCGTGGAAACACCCTGGTAAAGGGTATCAGCCTCAGAGACGCTTGGCGGTAGCTTACCTGTTTGCTGAAAATTATTTTTCTAAGTGGGAATCCCCGCCACAAGTGGATTCCCATGTGACTCGCCTGGTCCGAAGTGCCACGTTGCCCATACCCTCCATGTCCTCCTTGAAGGATGCCACGGACCGTAAGGTGGAGATCTGCCTAAAGTCCGTTTATTCCCTCGCGGGGGGGGGCAGCCAGGCCGGCTATGGCCATTTGTTGGGTAGACATAGCTATGGAGCGCTGGGTAGATACTGTAGAGGCGTCTTTCGATTCCGACTGTTCGGCTGAACAGACCGAGCTGATAGGCAATCTCCGGGATTCGGCCACTTACATTAATGAAGCGGCTTTAGATATCAGTACCCTGACTTCTCGGATTTCCTCGGCAGCTGTGGCTGCTCGTCGCACTTTATGGTTGCGATCTTGGAAGGCGGATGCTGATTCCAAAAAGGGCTTGGAAGCTCTGCCTTTTAATGGAGAAGTCCTATTTGGTCCGGATCTGGACAAAGTTGTAGCCACGCTGGCGGCACCCAAATCTGCATGTCTCCCGTCTGCTGCAGTTCCTTCCAGTTCAATTTCGTCGGCCTTACAGGGCCCAGGGTAGGCCTAAAGCACAGTCTTTTCCCTGACGGGCTGGCCCCAAGAAATCGGCCAAGCCCCGGAAGCAGGCCTGGAGTACCAGACGTCCGGCCCCTAAGTCCGATGACAAGCCTGCGGCCTGACGGTCCGGGCCTCCCTTTGGGGGATCCCAAAGTGGGAGGCCGCCTGCTACAGTTCGCCCAGTGTTGGTCGGTAACCACGACAGACAGTTGGGTTCATGAGGTGGTTTCTCACAGGTATGCCCTCTCCTTTCGGCACAGGCCCCCGTCCCGATTCTTCACCACGGGTCTTCCATCAGACCGGAACAAAGCCACGGAACTGCGGAAGGTTTTGCACACTATGCTCCAGGCTGGAGTTGTAGTGCCTGTTCCTTTCTCCCAGAGGGGCCTGGGTTTCTATTCCAATCTGTTTTTGGTGCAGAAACCCAATGGGTCGTACCATCCGATCCTCAACCTCAAAGCACTCAACAAGTCCTTGCGGGTGCCGAGGTTTCGGATGGAGACCCTACGGTCCATCATTCTGGCACTGGAACCTGGGGATTACATGGTGTCGTTGGACATACAGGACGCTTATCTGCATGTCCCTATTCTTTTGCGCCATCAACAGTTCCTCCAGGATTACAATCCGCAACGATTACTTCCAGTTCCGGGCATTACCTTTTGGCCTGGCGACAGCATCCCGTGTGTTCACCAAGGTTATGGCGGTCATGGCGGCTTCCCTGCGGCTGCAGGGAGTCCGCATTTTGCCGTACCTAGACGACCTTCTGTTGGTAGCAGGATCTCCGGAGCTTCTTCTGCGACACCTGGACCTAACGATTGCGGTACTGCAACGGCTGGTTAATAAACTGGCAGAAGTCCACCCTGATCCCGTCTCAGAGGATTCTGCACCTCGGAGCCTTATTGGACTCCAGTCAGCAGAGGATCTTCGTGACGAGGGAAAAGATCTCTGCCTTGCAGTTGAGCAGTTGTCTGCAGAGTCGCCGTGTGTCTCTGCACTCGGCAATGAGGTTATTGGGTTCCATGGTGGAATATGCCCAGTTTCACTCCAGACCTCTGCAGCAATTGATCCTGTCCAAATGGAATGGACTGCCTCAGAGTCTAAAGTCCCAGACGTTGGTGCTCACTCCGGAGGTTCGCCTGTCCCTAGCCTGGTGGTTGCAGACGACCCATCTCAACAAGGGTCGTCCATTCTGGGTGGCGAACTGGGTCCTGTTGGCAACGGACGCCAGCCTTCGGGGCTGGGGAGCAATCACGAGTCCACACTTGTTCCAGGGCAGGTGGACTCAGGAGGAAACAGAGCCTTCAATAAAAATCTTGGAACTCCGCGTGGTTTTCAATGCTCTCCAGCAGGCACATCGGGTTCTCCAAGGTCACCCCCGTGCAGGTCCAGTCGGACAACGCCACCACCGTGGCCTACATAAATCGGAAAGGAGGAACCCGAAGTCGGGCGGCGCTCGTAGAGGTGTCCCGGATCCTGGTTTGAGCGGAGCGCAATCTCCCGGCCATATTAGCGGTATTCATCCCGGGTGTTCTAAACTGGGAGGTGGACTTTCTCAGTTGCCAGGTCGTTCATCCGGGGGAATGGTCTCTGCACCAGGACGTCTTTCAACTTCTGGTGGACAGGTGGGGTCTTCCAGAGATCTCATGGCATCACGGCACAACAACAAGTTGCCGGTGTACGGGTCTCGCACAAAAAGACGAAAAGGCGTCTCTGGTGGATGCTCTGTCCGTCCAGTGGACCTTCCGGTTTGCTTATCTATTTCCTCCGTTTTCCCTTCTCCCACTGGTAATCTGGAAATTCAAACAGGAAGGAGGGACGCTCCTGTTGATAGCTCCCGCGTGGCCCAGGCGGCACTGGTTCTCAGACCTACAGAGGCTGTCCGTGGACGTTCCTCTGCGGTTGCCGTTACTCCCGGACCTTCTGTCACAGGGTCCTTGTCTTCACCCGGACCTGACTCTGCTATCTTTGACGGCATGGCTGTTGAGACGGCCATGTTAAGGTCCAGGGGGTTTTCCAGCTCTGTAGTGCAAACTATGCTAAGCGCTCGGAAACCATCCTCTGCAAGGATATACCATCGTGTGTGGCATACGTTCTTCCAGTGGTGTCGGCCGAGAGGTTATGCCCCTCGGGTATTCCGTCTGTCTAGAGTGTTAGCTTTCCTACAGGGGGGACTGGACCATGGACTTCGCCTTGCTTCTCTGAAGGTGCAGGTGTCTGCCCTGTCAGTCTGGTTCCATCGTAGGATTGCTGCAATCCCTGATGTGCGCACCTTTATGCAAGGTGTTCTTCGGATTGTGGCGCCTTGGGATTTAGCTGTGGTTCTGAGGTCTCTCCAGGGGCCGCCGTTTGAACCACTGGGCTCAGTGGATCTTAAATGGCTGACAGCTAAAACAATTTTCCTTCTGGCCATTGCTTCGGCCTGACTTAGGGGCTCTCTCCTGTAGATCCCCTTTTCTGATTTTTCATAGGAACAGGGCGGTGCTGCGCACTCGTCCTGGAATCCTTCCTAAAGTTGTTTCAAGTTTCCAGGAAATCGCTGTGCCGGCTTTCAACTCACCTGACCTGTCAGTGGGTGAGGCCACTTTGGATGTTGTGCAGGCCTTAAGGATTTATGTTGACCGCACTTCTTCGTTTGGAAGTCGGACGCCTTGTTTGTCCTCTATGGCTTCCATAAAAAGGGTTGGCCTGCTTCAAAGCAAACTTTGGCAGGTTGGATCCGTATGGCTATTTCAGAAGCTTACCTTCATGAAGGCCTTCCGGTTCCATCCTCTGTGAGGGCTCATTCCACTAGGTCTGTAGGTCCTTCGTGGGCAGCTCGACGTGGTGCCTCTGCAGTCCAGATCTGCAAGGCTGCCACGTGGTCCTCTGTCCATACCTTTGTGAGGTATTATGCGTTTGACACCTTTGCCTCTCAGGATGCTTCCTTCGGGTGGCGGATTCTCCTTTCAGCACAGGAGCATCCCCACCCTTGAAGGATACTGCTTTGGGACATCCCCAAGGTATCCTGTGGATACCCTATGGACCCTGATGTAGAAAATATGAGATGTGGTAAGAACTTACCTTTATCTCTATTTCTACGAAGTCCATAGGGTTCCACAGGACTCCCGCCCTGTCGCACCTGTGCTGCAGATGGGGTTTACTCTGGTCACCAGTTTTTCCGTCTCCCTCTGGTGAGAATGTGATTCTTGTGTGTGTGTGTGTGTGTGTGTGTGTCAAGATCTTTCTTCTCTCTCTTCCTTCTCCTCCTCCGGCCTATGGCTTGGTACGTAACTGAGATGCCTTGGCTCGGGGGCGGGGTATAGGAGGGGGACCCTAGTGCATCCTGGGAGGCTGAAAATTTAACTCTATGGTGCCCAATGCCTGATGTCGTCACCTATACCCCAAGGTTCCTGTGGAACCCTATGGACTTCGTAGAAATAGAGATAACAAAGGTAAGTTCTTACCATATCTCATATTATTGCAGTGTTAGTTAAATAAACTGCATTGTTCAAACTCTTCCCTTCTCTGCGTATTATAATCCAGGTATTTTCAGGGTTCCTGTCACACAAGCACCCAGTGCAGTGTGTTAGTACTGTCATTCTGTAGTTCATCTGAAACTAGCATACTAGAACCCATTGCACACGCATGCCTTGTCATATCCTATTTGTCTGGTCATATAGCATTTTATATAACCACAGTGGGGGATATTGCTAATGTGTCTTTAAAGAACTTTTGATGTGCTTACTTCACATTTTCCTACGTTCATAAATGACTCTGAAAGTATATTAGTATATGTAATGCTTAGAGACTAATATTGTTTCTTTGGTGAATAATTGTATTGTTGATGGTTCAAATGTTGCCCACACTTGCTTTGAGAATTGGCCTGAAAATTGTTTTGAAGCTTGATTATAATCCAATTGAGGCCCGTATTCAATTAGAAGCGAAAAGCCGAGATCCGTGAAAAAGTATCGCCGTATTCCATTCTATCTGCTTTTCGTGAATGTGGAAAGTCAATGCAATGTAATAGGCAAAAAAGATTTGCCTCTGAATAGCAGGAGAAAAGTGCAAAATATTTGTTTGGGGGTGCAAAGGTGGGGAAACCACTCAGAACCCCCCAAAGGACAACTGCGTAAAAAAACTCCCTAAAAATAAATAAATTGAGGAACACCCCAAAAAAGTACTTTAAATTTGGGGGTGAAAAAGTACAAAGTGGGGGTACAAACAAAAAGTAGCAAAATAGATTTTTGTGGGGGGTCTGCAAGTATGGGTGAGGTGTTTTTTGGATTGCAGGTGCTTGCTTAAGGTGCGTGTTTTTTTTTTTTTTGTTTGTTTTTTTAAACTTCACTTTAGCGACTTTTAAATATGCTTGCACCCATTTTCAAGTACCCCAAATTTGACAGGAGTACTTATTTTCATCAAAAAATACTGCTTAATGCTATTCTTCACCACTTGTGCAAATACGCGAAATAGTGGCAATTGTGCGAACTTAAGTACACCAAACTGTTATACTAGGGCTTATCGGGCACTACTACATTGATCCCCAATGTTTATGCATCTTTTTGGGGAGTTCAGCCAGATTTCCCCGATTCCGACACCACTTTTCGCCTGTTCTGACTTCGCGTGTCTCCGTCTTCGCGTTTTTTGGAATTGAATATGGCGAATCGCGGGTACGCGCACAATAAGTTTCGGCGGCTAAAATATGCGATTGCAGCCAAAGTCCGGCATGCAAAACTTTATCGGAGTACGCAAAACTAATTGAATACGGGCCTGAAATCCATATGGTTATTATTGGGAATTCTGATAAATATAGCTGCAAGATGACTATTTTGAACACCAGGTGACCAGATGTGGACACCGAGCCAACCAACATGAGCAGCCTGTATTTGGCCTTCTTTATGCTTTACATTTTAATTGTATCTACTTTTAGAAAAGTCCTCCTTAAATATTGTTGCCACTTTACCTTCAGCTGGCCAATGCTGGGGATCACTTTGCTAGAGGACGCAATCTTTTTAGTCGTCTTCAATAGAGCTATTTTGAGGACCGCAGCAATTGATATATTAATAGATAGTAGATGGAACATTTTTTCTGTATGCAATATTAATAACACAGGCCTGCGAAATTTAAGGTATTGAAAGCTTTTTTTAATACATTTTTATATTCTTAATTATACTCCTGTGTACATCAAGAAATAGTATATTAAAAAAATTACCACATCACATTTACCTATAAGGGGGTTACATACATTTTTAAGAAAAAACAAGAAAATGTAATTGTGTTTTGACATATTGTGAAATACGAAGAAGTGTAGATGATATCACTGTGTTTTTGTCTCCATGTATTAAATAGAATCCTAAAAATATGATGGGGCTCAATTCTAAACATTCCATTTAGGTGCAAAATTTACACTAAACCGTATCTCCCCACAGGACACCTAGGGGTAGAGTTACTAAAGGTCATAGAAAAATGATAATCTGGTTGCTATAGGCAACACCACTGCTTTTCAGTTTTTTTAGAAGCCTTAGTAATCTAGCTTTTACTCTAACATTCTTTTACAATTTTACTAGACTGTTAAAAGTATGTGTAATATATAATTTCCTTTTTTAAATGTATAGCTCTGGTTCATAACTAATGTTGCACCTATATGTAATGTTAGTAAATTATCCTTTAATGTGTCAGCAATTTCAGTTTTAGTGATTTTTTTTTTTTTTTTAACAAAAAAAAACACCTGGCTGAGAATTCATGATAGACTCACTACAAAATATTCTTTTTCAGCATAGTAAATTCTATCTACAGTACTTTAGAATGGGACTGTTTTAATGATGATGAACCTCAATAATTATAATGAACAATATCAGTATGAATGGACAATAACAAAAGTCCTGTTTTTGTTTGCCTAATTAACATATTAATAATTATCATTAAGGTGAAGGTAGGGTTAGAAGAACCCAAATCAGTTGCTTATAGTTACTCTTTAATGCTATGTCTCTCTGTTTCTATTTTTCTCCCAGAACTTAAACTACCCAGAACAAAAGGTTGTGACTGTTGGTCAATTTAAGATTGGGCTAATCCATGGTCATCAAGTCATTCCCTGGGGTGACATGGCTAGCCTGGCATTGCTGCAAAGGCAGCTTGATGTAGATATTATGATTTCAGGACATACACAAAAATTTGAGGCGTTTGAGCATGAAAACAAGTTTTATATTAACCCAGGATCTGCCACAGGAGCCTACAATGCATTAGAAAAGTAAGTTGTTTGTGGTTTCATGTTACTTGGTAAAGTAATATTTGCTTGTAATTCATCTTTTATAATGTTAAAATATACCTAGGGAGTAGCATGTACTTAGATGATTACGTATTATTATGGTGAACAACCGCTTTGAGAATAATATGCCCTCAAAATGTAATGACTGCACACTTTATAAATTTATGAATTTCCTATTTAAAATGAATGTACTATAATCATGGTGTTAATGCCAATGTTTATCTTATATATTTTCCATAGTCTATGAAACACTGTGATGTATGAAAATACTGTCATGCTTAAATGTAGAACAAACATACACCTTGACTATATATCTGCATTGGAAAATATCTATTATAAAATTGGAGCCGCATATAAATTAGGTCATCATGCTTTTTTGCATGATGATCTAATTGCGGCTGTGCCACGTGCAAGTCGCACCTAATGTGCACGGTTCGTGTCCCGTAATGTCTGGAGAGAGGAGGACCGGGAATGAGGCTGGTAAGTATAACAGGAGGGGGCGGAGCAGCTGATGCCAGGCCCATTTATTTACTATATGTAAATATGGATAACTTTATAGTAAGCACTAAAAAAAAATTCTGCAGTCATTTGATTACATGTTCTTATTTATATATTTATTTTTGTTTTCAGTAACATCATTCCTTCCTTTGTGCTCATGGATATCCAAGCTTCAACAGTTGTCACATATGTGTACCAGCTAATCGGGGATGATGTAAAAGTAGAAAGAATTGAGTACAAGAAGACCTAAAACAAATACCTTGAACTTATTGGCCTTCATTCCCATTTATTATTTAATTGGTCAGTCGCTCTATGCAGCTCATTGTAAGCTTTGTACTCCTGTTTGCAATATAAGAACCTTTCACTTCTGCTGTAGGTTTGTTGTAAACCAATATAGTGATGATTTATTAGTTTATATGTGTTATTAATCAAGAGTGCCACATTGAATTAATACATATGTGTATAAATAGACATGTAAATATAACATTGATGTTTAACATTCACTTTTACCAAAATAACAATGCAAATTAAAATGGCAGATGCTGCCTTTTGTGTCTCATTTGCTATATTGGTGTCATGTTTTATTTTTTTGTAATATTTATGGTTATGCTGAGTAAATCTGTGTTTTCTTTATATGCACTAGGAGCATAGGGACATATATATCAATATTACTTTTAGTAAAATAATGTGAAAACGGGTGTTTGCCCCGCTCTGCTCTTCAAGAGGTCTTCTCTCCTCCTCTCCGCCATCGGTACTGAAGTTTCCCGCACAACCGCGTCTAATTCAAGACGCCGCGAGTGGGCGGGGCTTGGCTCGTCGCGTCTGCCTTCTATGGCTGCTGGACTGCGAGCCGTGTATGGCTCGCGGCCAGTGCCAAACAACTGCCGCTACTTGGCTTCCGGGCAGCGAGCTCCGCTTAGCTTGCGTCCGGAGCCAAGCTACTCCCACTGCCACTGGTGGAAGGGACCAGGCGGTCTCTTCACCAGGTACCCGCCGCAGTGGCTTACCCGACGCTGGGAACAAACACAATGTCCCAGTGCCGGGCACGGATGCTGTGCCAATGCTGGGATCAGACACTTGATCCCAGCACTGCTTTTCACAGCAGCAGCCAATGAGAGTCTGAATATCTCTCATTGGCTGCTCTAACGGACAGCGTTGTGCCTGTTACTGCAGGTAACTTTAAAAAAGTGGGTCCCAAGTGCCCGACATCGGGTAAAATACGCGCTATAGCGCGTATTTGCGAACACTGAAGTATAACCTCCAAGACTGTGCATTTGGGTACTACAGGAGATAGCTGTGCCATCAATAGATAATGAAATTGTGGGAAGTGAGGTTATGCGGGTGGGGAAAGATGATCAGCTCAGTCTAAAGCTGGGCATTCACTATACAATTTTCTGTCCAATCTGGCTGGTTGGAATGAAAACCTGGTAATTTATGGGAGCAAATGACAGTCGATCATAAGGTTTTAAACACTGAAAAAAAGGACAAAAAAAAAAAAGTTCAAATTTGGTTACATTTGTGTGTTTTAACCAATTTGTCTGAACAACAATTTTTGGCTATTTTCCAGTGTTTGTGAGCAAATGGAAGATTGTCATTTGCTCCCATACATTACCAGGTTTCATTCCAACCAGACAGATATCTGACAGAAAATTTGTATAGTAGATGCCCAGCTTTAGACATGTTAAGTTTAAGAAAGGGCTGGGACATCCAGGAAGAGATAGAGAGACAGTTGGAAAGGTAGATCTGAGAATCATTAGCATAGAGATGATATTGGAGGCCAAAACAGCTGATGAGTTCACCTAAACAGAACTTATAGAGGTAGAATAGAAGAGCTCAAAGAACAGAATCTTGTGGGGGACACCTACCATTCGTGGAAGAGGTGTTATGAGAGGAGATGGAGAAAGAATGGTCAGAAAGGTAGTAGGACAGCCAAGAGAGGGCAGTATCACGTACACCACGGGAGTGAAGGGTTTGCATGAGAGGTCAAGGGGAATAAGCATATGCCCAACGTTTGTGGATCATTTTTTTACACAAGTGTAAAAGACTTATCGGGTCCCTCTTGTGTCCATTTCAGATTATGGGGCATATTCAATTAGGTGTGCAAAGTCCTGTATTTTTCGCCGACATCGCTGGTTTTCCATGCGAAAAAGTATCTTGCTTATCCCCGCATTCAATTACAAATTGGAGAAAACGGGGCCTGGGCGAAAAGTGCTTTCAGATTTGGGGAAATCAGCCTGACACCCCCAAAAGATGCACTGACATTGGTGATCACTATAGATACCCCCGAATAGCCCTGCTGAAGGTATTTGGGGTACTTAAATGATCTCAATAGCTGCTAATTAGCGTCTTTGTAGAAGTGGGAAAGAATAGCATTTAGCAGTTTTTTTTGTAAGAAGATAAGTAGTCCCAACAAATTTTGGGTACACGAAAATGGGTGCTAGCATATTTTAAAGTTGCTAAAGCGAAGTTTTAAAAAATCCACCTGCAACTTAAAAACCTGGGGCATACTTGGGGACCCCCCTGGAGTGTATTTCGCTAGTTTTTAAATTTTGTCCCCCAACTTTGGACTTTTTAACCCCCAAAATGAAAGTACTTTTTTGGGGTGATCTAAAGTATTTTTTAAACTTTATTTGACACAGTTTACCTTTTGGGGGACTGTCCCAAGGGTGCAGGGGGTTTACCGAAGTCTGCACCCCAATTCTGCACTTTTTTTCGACACCTATTCATAGGTGAAACTCTTTCGCCGGTTCCATTGCATTGAGTTTCCGCATCGGCGAAAAGTCTCCTGAATTGAATATGGAGGAAACTTTTCGCATGGCTATATGAAAATTTATCGCCGAACACGGCTTTTCGCATCTAATTGAATATGGCCCTATGTAGGATCTACTTTGGTGCGCCTAACCAAATATTATAGATGGGTTGAGCGTTTAATTTTGGAGGGGGAAAAAAAAAAAAAATCACACAGGCCTTTACATTAAGAAAATTGTCCACGAACTGAGTTGTTTCCTAATAAGAGAGCTGTTACTGTTTTCCAATGTAGGTGCTGTTGACCTTTTATAGACTAAGACAATTTGCTCCCTCTGTACTGTTTGGTCAGTCCATACCTTTTTTTTTCTCCAGATAACTGCTGCTGCCCTGTTTGTTTTGCTATTTACATATATCACTTGTAACAAATGGTAAATTAGACGACAAATTGTAGTTCATTTCATGTAGCCTATGGGCCTTGACCTTAATTGCTCAGGAATAGGATTGTTCCATCAATAATTTTTGAAGGCCAAAATATTATAAACACATTTTTCCCCTTCAAACTTCCATGGCAGCCATTATAATTTACAATGGGTATCTTCTGTTCTAAGTTAGGTAGATAAACAATACAGCCCCAAATGGTTTATAAATCTGCTCCACATCTTACCATGTGGCTTTTTCCAATGTCTGATCATAGTAGTGTATGTTATGGTCTGTAGTGCAGGAGCTTACTTTCTCATTGGTTCTGTTGGCGTACCATGTGATGCTGCAAGTCGAGGACCGAGCTGGCTACCCAAGGAAATCCTGACTTCTACCTTTGTGACCAGATCGGGTGTTCTGCAATATGCCTGCACAAGGCATTCAGAACTGTTATGAGCATTTCCTATCCTTATTACAGTGCTCTAGCATGCACATGGAAGAAGCGGCATCGAGAAGCAAGATGGACCTGAGCCTGTCCCCAAACAGCTGAAATACACTTGCTCGAGGTAAGCATCTATGTTAGATGTGGTTATTTATATAGTCCACTTCTGTACCAATGAGTTAGCTTAGTGATGATAGTATGATCTATTTCAGAACTCTTGTAGAGCTTGTGGGAAAGAAAAAAGAACACAAGATACAATAATATCTGCAGACTGATCCATTTTCTGCTGACTATGAAGGTGCCTTTTGCACAAAGAGCCTGATTCAGTACGGATAGCAACAGCGATTACACACGCAGTCTCACTGCGGAGATATGCCGTCGCAGTACAACATAAGGATGCCTACCTTACCTTATACGCAAGACCATCAGTAACATTGAGTACCATCGCAGTCTCACGCACACTTGCACAAGCTCAGGCCTCATGAATTGCTAACCTCATCGCACGCAGTGAGTACACAAGCTGTGTATGGCATCGCAATGCCTAATTTATGCATGCCACTGAAATGGCGTTCAAACGCACTGGCGCGCCTGCGTTTCGCTGATCTCCCCAAATGGCACTTCCTGTCACTCTGAGATGGGTCTGCATAGTCACTGCAATCGCAGTCCCGATTGCAGTGGCTGGTTCGCGCACTGCGATGCATATGCAGAACGCAACAATCTGCCGATTGCATGCTTAATCGCAGTTGCGATCCTTGCTGAAAACAGGCCCAAAGTCCAATGCTCCCACAAATAGAAATGGTCAGTTTCTTTCATTTATAGCTTGCTTGAAAAAAAAAAAAAAAAATCTTTGGTCACTATAGAGCTACGCTTTGCTATGAAGGGAGTTTAGAGCAAGATCCCAGAACCTGTATGAACATAGATCAGATCACAGGTTCTCAAAGTTGGTCCTCAGGACCCCAAACAGTGCATGTTTTCTAGGTCTCCTCACAGAATAGCAAGTGAAAATAATTAGCTCCACCTGTGAAACTTTTAAAATGTCAGTGAGTAATGAGAACCTCTGGATTAGATAAATGGGGTTCTTATAACCTTAAATTAATCTGTTCAAAGCTTGCTTAAGAGGGACGTAGTTGTAAAAACCGAGGCTTCCTGGTCATGTGGAAACAGATGGAAAAGGATTTAATCCATTAGGAATGGGCACAGCTGCAAAAGCATCAGTCTAATGTTAAAATACTAGAAATTTTGTACCCATTTAATGATGCTAAAATGAAGTCTGGTCTCTAAAGTAGATGCAGCCATAGCTAACAGGTCTGCCAGAGAACTTTAATTATTTTTAATTCTTATAACACTTTCAGACCTAAAATCTCCGGTTCAACCCGGCTCAGACCCGGGACACCAAACAACGGTTGAAGCCGGGCTACCACACTTAGGGGGGCGACCCAGATCATCATCCTTCATACCGGACCCGGGTCTTGCAGTGACTTGGGTCTTCCGGCATTCAGTAGGAGCTTGAAGATTATCTCATCTCCAACCGCCACTGTCCCCGGCCCATGATTCTGTTTTTGGCATGACTTGGGTGATCAAGACCCAGGTTGCACCTTTCACACTTGAGCCGGGTCGTCAACCTGGGTTGCAAGTTCCGGGAAAAACCCTGCTAGCGAGCAGGGTCGCAGACCCGGAACTGTCAACCCGGTTCACACTTTCAGACTTACGCCAAAGAGTTTAGTTAATCTATTTGAGGGGGCCTTTCTATCTGGAGGACGTGCCACAACACGTTCATGTTGCACTTCAGCACAGGAAATTTCTCAGATTCTAAATCATGGGACAACCCTTTAAATTCATCTGTTTGCTTTTCGACCTGACAATGTCTCTGGGAACCTTTACAAAAGTACTGGTGACAGTAGTGCCAGAATTACACAATCAGGGAGTCAATATATGTCCATATTAGAGTCAGATTTAAAATGTGCAGAGAGATATAGATTTAGAAGAGATGTTGCCAAACTCAAATCTAAATGGCAATGTAAAAATAAATCTGTCCAACATTTGTGGGCTACATGCAAGATCAGACAGTATTTTACCCTGCATGCAAAAAAAGAAATGTATGTGCACCACTTGCATTGAAATATTGTTTCTCCAGGTGCAGAGTATAGGAGCACATACATCAGCAATCACAAAAAAATGATTCACAGATTCTGTGATTCCCCCCCCCCCCCCCCCCAATTTAAATATTCCCCAATCCACAAATCTGTGCCCATACATTACAGATAGTGTTTAGTGATTTGCAGATCATATTCAGGAAGGACAGATCTGCCAATCTTGAAAGGCCCATCATTTTACTAATAACGGTCTGCAAATCTGCTGATTATTACCATACACTAGCAATCTACAGCCCCAATTGGTCTATGAAATCCAACATGTTGGACAACCTGATTCACTGATTCCAATCACTTTTTATTTGGAATCTACCATCTGTGAACCCCATACATTGCAGCTTTTTTTTACACAATCATCTGCAAAACGCAGAATTGCCCCAATTGCTTGCTGAGGGCCTTTACCTGCTCCCCACTCAGAATCCGGCCCTATGACAACAAATCGGAATGCTAAGTATCCAGATTCTTCTCTTGACATAAAGTTCCAGGGAGTGGACACAATGTCAAAGCCAAGGAGTTATCAGCTAGCCTCCGTTTACTCTCACCCCATATATTCTGAGAAAGGGGGAAAAAAGAAAAGTAGTAGTGCTAGAAATCCTTCCATTTTGGCCATGATGTCTGTTTCCCAGAAGGCTCAGAATCAACGATGGCCTCTACCCCTTCATCCACATTTATTGCTTTAGGGCTCAGTCTTTCAACCAAATGTGCAGCAACAAGGTATAATGGCATATCATTTGACCAGAAACTGGTTAGAGATAAATGAGTATCCGAGTCAGTAATCCACACACTTTTGCAGGCAAGAAAAGAAAACTGCAATAGTATAGTACCGAGTTTAGATATTTATAACTTGGTGTTAATCTAATTATTAAATTATCAAAAAAAAGCCAGCATTCCACACATCCTTGACTTTTTACAAAATGGATTCAGTGAAAATCTTGTCTTATTGACACTAAAGGCCAGTATCCTATTCGCCACGTAAACATTTTTCACAAAAAAAACCAGACTTTTAATGCGATTTCTGCCCAATGGTAATTATCGGGTTATTGGATTAGAGCCCACTTTTTTCACAAAAAATATGACCCGTTTTCGTCAGAAAACACACAGGGTCTGTGAAAACTGTGTTTTCGCGACAACGAAACTGGGCTGATTTGGGGGATTTTGTTTTGTCTGCCTGAGGCAGGTGAAAGACTATCCTTGATAAGTGCTGGCTTTCAGGGATAATTAGCCCCCGTCGGATCAATTAGCCGCAGCAAATTACCACGGCTAATAGGATACAGGCCAAAGGACAAGTATCAGCACTGAGTGCTTAATGCTCTAATGGATGTCCTATTTGAATTAATCCAAGAAATCTCTCAGAAATGGATGACAGTGAAGGTAGCTTTCCTGGTGGGAATTACTTCTGACAGACAGGTTGGAGAGTTACAGGCACTATGGTGTCCAGAACTGATAAAATATCAACGAGGATAAAGAGTCAACGTAACTTTCTTGCCAAAATTTGCCTCTACATTTCATATCTTTTTACTCACAGCCGATGCATAGAAAAAATAAACTTTGCTCCTTATATCTAGCAACAGCAACCATTGTATACTTAGGCAAGATAGTTTAGAAAACCCATTGTTTGTGATTCTGACAGGAAATTGGAAAAATCATTCCCCTCCCAAGCAAGCTATTTCCAGATTGATTACATTGCACAACAATGAAAGTGTTTCCGATGTGAAAATAGTTACTTCTAATTGATTTCAGCATGCATAGAATGAATATGACAGTTAAAACTCTGTTAGCTCGGAGTTCCGAGATATAGCCCATTTATGACGATGTAGGGGTATTCCTAGTGAAGTGGGCAGAATGGAGAGAATCTTACCAGCAATCTGCGTTCCGCGCAGAGGGGGTGGGGCCTAATGACCCAATTAAATGAATCAGTTATTTGTCCCCTCCTCTATTCAAATATATGCGATTCAAGGGATTACCCACACAAGATAACTGTGGTCCACTGAGTGACAAGCATAGTGAGCGATTCCACCAAGACATTTCAGCAATGGAACAAAGATATCAGGGCAGGTGAATCACTACTGTTGTACAGTGACAAGAGATGCCCCAGAAGAGGAGTACAAGCGACAAGCAAAGAGAAAGCACCCCCATGAATAGGCCACTATGTTAGATAATACTTTCGTATGCTGTATGTTGTTTCGTTTTGTGTTCTTATTTGTGATTGATTGAATTAAAACAACTGTTATTTATTTTCTATCAAGAAAATATCAGATTATTTTAAAATAGCTTTTCACTATGACTACATTACTAATGTACATACAGTATAGTGCAAGTAGTGTAGCTCAAAAAATAGAGCTAGTAAAAACATTCTGAAATCATTTTCATTTTTCTTGACCTCAGTTTAGAAATGTATGACTATTTTTAGAAAGGAAACAAATTAAAAGTATAAATTTGTTCTACAGTGTTATAGAAGTAATCATACAGGCATACAAGGAAATGGGCATAATGTTCCAAAAATACTAAGAGCCAACTCAACTTCTTGGGCAAAGAGGGCTCAAGCCTTGGTGACTAAGCTTTGCAAGGCAACAGGCTGTATATCTATCTGTACCTTCTCTAGTCATTATCATATGGGTATAATATACTCTTATCAACTCCCAGTTTAGGACACATGTTCTCTCCACTCAGCCACCTCAATATGTGTATATAGCACCATGCTGTACCATATGTTATGTATTTTTCAGAAATAATTTAGGAAGTCACTCAGAGACATAGAGGAAGAGGAGGAGCTGCATTATAAACCATTTAGGTGTGTTTGATGATTTAATGATAATTCACTGATATTTGCTGATCTCTAATAACCACATTTGGACCACAAATATACATTTTCTAGGGAGTGGCTGCTTGATTTGCCTTCAGCCAAAACAGAATGATAAAAATGATGGAACTTGGATTATATTTTAGATTTACAAATATTGTCTAATCATGCTTTAGTATATGCAGAGCTTTCACTAGTCACAGGATCCTTTAGTGTAAGAGACTTCATTTGCTCACTCATCGCTTCTTCTATGGTTCTTGCACCTTCAGTAGTAGGTTCTGCCCACAATGTGGATGGAGAACCTAAAATAAAATACAAACTATGAGTAGTGACGTCAGCAAAGCACCAAATTGGTTTAAAATACTTTTATTTTTTTTTAAATCTAAGCTGTTTTTTGAGTCTGTGTAAAAGTAACTGATAGAGTAATAACAGTGCATGTAGAAAAGTCAGTTTAATTGGATGTACTTTCATCACCTTCCAAGCTTGGCTTCCCTTCTTCTTTTTCAATACTGCACGTTTTACTGCTGGATTTACAAAGACAGTCTAATTGTGACCTAGTAAACAATACCAATTTCAAAATTATAATAGGAAAAAGTGCATATATAAGTGCATATATATTATAATCTGTGCAAACAACCAAAACATGTACACGGAGTGGCCAAATTATTAGGACCATCAGACTAACATAGGATGTCTGAATCTGTATAAGAAGGGTAAGGGTATGCATAGACTAATGAAGTGTATCTCTCATGAAATAATTGGTAAATTACACAATTTGAGAGACTTGAACGTGGAATGATTGTTGGCGCTTACAGCAGCGGTGCGAGCATTAGCAAACAGCTGCACTGGTGAATTGTTAGAGGGGGGCAGTTATTAGTGCACACAGAGGGGACTAGCTGACAGAAAACTGGGTCTGAGCAAAAGGCCTGTAGTCGTAAATGTCTACTGGATGCTCAAACGGAGCGGGGGTTGGGCAGGCTTGTTCAGTCCCACAGATGGGCAACAGTGCATCAAATTGGGGATAATATGAAGTAAGGGACCAAGTCAGATGGCCTCTCAACGAACAGTACACTGCACATTACACTGTATGGGCTACAGAAGCAGAAGGCCTCTCCGTATGCCATTGCTATCTGTTGCAAACAGGGTAAACGCCTATAGTTTGCTTAGGAACACAGGAATTTACAGTAAATGAATGGAAAAGGGTTGTGTAGTCTGACAAATCACATTTTAATTTACACCATGCAAAGGGTGAGGATATGGAGACAAGATCATGAAGGCATAGATCCTTCTTGCACTGTCACGACTCTTCAGGCTGGCGGAGGCAACATTATGGAGATGCAGTTCATTGCATTTGGCCTAATATTCCCCACAAAACATACCGAAAGTTAATAGAATTCATGTCTAGAAGAATTTGAGCCGTATTAAGGGCAAAAGGCGGCCCAACAAAATGCTAACGGGGTGGTCATAATAATTTGGCCACTCAGTGTACAAACAGTGTAATACTCTTCTATTCTCTCCATGTTTTTCTGAAGTCTGTCCTTATTACATAAATCCTAAATAAGTCCTTAGTATTCCAAACTTCCAAATAAGTGGATGTAATTTTATAAATGACAGTTTATATTGTTTGTCACAAAAATATAAATATTTACATTTGTTACTTGTATCCTATGTAAAAAATATCCATTTCTATGTTTGATAGTGGTATGAAGTTCATTATATCGGTAACCCTACTATGGCTATAAATCCCCCACTTTTGCATTTACATCTAATATGGATGTTGGTGGCCATCACCGTATCTAGGACAAAGTCCATTGGTGCCCTAGTGGCTGCTACATTCAGCTGTTTTTTTCCTGAGCCATTTGTCTCACTGCCCCGGAAAAAAATGATATGTGTAGCTGCAAGAACCAATAAGAAGCCATAATCATGGACATTACAGTTTTCTGTTGGGTTCATCCTATTTCCCCTTCAGCTAAAGGACCCGAACGTGATGTCGAGTGAGGGAGGAAGTGTGGTTCCATGTCCTGACCGTGTTGTTACTTTGTCCCAACTGTAGTATCTGGCCACCGATAGTAGAAACTTGTACCCTTGTGGGCTCGCTTCACTCACCACGCTTTGTGCACGGGGGCTCGCTTTACACGCCACAGGTTACTATTCCCACTCTATATCCACGTGGCTAGTAACTGATGACATCAGGGTCCTGTAGCTGAAGGGGATCTAGCCGCAACCTTTTCTGTTGTCCTCGTGCTCATACACAGATCCAGCCATTTTAAGCAGAAAACATTTGTGTATGTTTTGCCACCGAAACAGCCCTGGTAAAAAACCTGTTTCAGACTTCAGTTGTCTAGGCTCCACTGCATTAAAATCTTCATATTTTGCATATTTAGGGTCTTACCTTCTACAATGTTCCTTTATTTCAGGCTTTATTTTTCCTGATGATGAAGACTTAAAATGTGTTTTTTTATTACCTTAAAAAAATCAAAACGAACATAAATAAAAACAACTGGGAGAGTGAATGGGATCAGTTTAATAGCTAAAGTGCAGAAATAAACATTATATTCATAGTAGCTTTTTAATATTTGGAAGTTCTTTATTTTCCCAACAATGCTGTTTTAATTCAGCAGGTACATGGGGAGTAGAAATGTCAACAGTGGTGGTCCTTGCTGAGCTAGGAATAGCATTGTTCATTTTACCATTGCTTACATGTCAAAAACTCACACTTAAGGGATGCTCTACCCTCTTGTGCTTCTCCCTACTGTAATTTAATTTATCTCTTACTCCCCACTAGGGCAACTAACACTTGGCTGCTTATACGGGCGTTAAGGTTGCTAATATAGCAATGTTTATACATGTCCTGTATTGTAATGTATTGTAAGTCAATGGTTACTTTTTTGTCTATGTACTTTGTAAGGCGCTGCGGAACACTTGCGGCGCCATATAAATAAATGATAATAATAATAATAATAATGTTGCAGAGTTACAGTTAATTCCATTTTATGTTCACAGTGTGCATGCTCCAAAGAGAAATGTATGCATCTATAGGCAATTCAGTCGCATCTCCATCTGTGGCAAGGGTATAACTGGGTAATAATGAGGTGTTCACACGAAGGCTAAAGCTGGGTACACACTATGGACCTCATTCAGAGCCGCTCGCAAAATGCGAGCGCTCGCTTTGAATGAGAGCGGCCACTTTTCTTTTGAAAGGCGGTCTCCTGGCCGCTCACTAAGCTGTGGGTCACCACCCACAGCTTTAGCGAGTGACTAGGTGATGGTCGCGATGGTCTCGACCATCGGGGCTTGCGACGAGACCCTTGAGGTCGGGGCTTGTCTACCACAAGCCCCAGGCAGCTTCCTGCTCTAACAGAGCAGGATGCTCCCTACTGACTTCACTGGTGAGGTCAGTAGGGCCGCCTAGAAACGGCAGGCGTTCCTTCAGGAACGCAGGAACGCCTCCGTTTGTCTGGCCACCCACTCACCACGCCTACAACACGGGGCGAGCTGTCGATCAACGCGGCGCTTGCGCAGTGCCCCACCATCGACCCGCTTGCGAGCGGGTCTGAATGAGTTCTTATGTCAGCCTGATCCGACGGATCGGGCGACATGTCGTCTAATGTGTACCCACCTTAAATTTAGTGAGGATGTGTCACCGGAATTGAGAGCTATGCTAATTTGTGCATACACAGAGATCTAATTTCAGATAGATATCTATTGCATCAAGGATCTTTTGCAAGATGCACACTAATAAGCATGATGACTATGAAACCAAGCATGTGGTGCGATCACATAGACATGCACAACTCTGCATATGGGCAAATATCCGCATTTATCCCTCGCACACAATGCATGTACAATTGTGTCCAACTTGTATGCAACTCTGAATCTGCCACTGAAAGCAGAGTCAACTGATACTATATTGTGGATTTATTATTATTTTTTACATTGTGTACCAGAAGTCCTGGCAAAAAGTCCACTTCATGAGGGTCTTAGAGAAGCGACTGTATAGCATTGTACATAGCATGGCCCAAGTAATGATAAATAATCTAGCATGAGTTTGGCAAAATAACATGTTACACTTACAATTCTATAAGCTTTACAGCATAAATAAAATGTACGTGTGAGCCAGTCCATACCACATCTTATCTGTGAATGCAGGTGACTGTCAGCCAAGGCTCTCATGTTGCTGGTGCTGTAGATTTTGGCAATGCTGCACAAATACCGTTTCTGGCCCATAGTAAGATCTGGATGCTGAAATACAAGTTGTCTATGAGAACAGTATAAAAATTACAAAAAGTGCACAAAGATTTGAAAGCAGCTAGTTTCAGCTATTTGTAAAAAAAAATTTCTAAATGTGGCCAACATCGCTGGAAAATTGGCAGCAATAATGGTTAGGAAAATAGGCCCACTAAGGGTAGAATTCAATTAGAGGCGAAAAGCCACGATCAGCGAAAATTGTTTCCTATGCGATGTTTTCGCCATATTCTCGCGTATCGCCCTATTCAATTGCAGGACGTTTTCACATGTGCGAAAAGTCCACAGGCAAAAACAGGCGTAAAAGTTCTCCACCCAGAGGCAGGAGACAAGTTGTGCAAAATGTGGTCCTGAACCCCTTGGACCTCCCCCCCCCTCCTCCTAATGACTAGGCAAAAAAAACTTAATTCCCCCTAAAAAAGTCATGTCATCATTGGGGTGAAATTTAAAAAGTATTGGAAAATGGGTATAAGTGTACTGGGTCAGGTATTTTGGAGTGCTGTATGGATGGGACAGGTGTATTTAGGATTGCAGGCGGCTGCAGCAGGTGTTTTTTTTTAAAGCTTTTAATAATGCACTATATCGCCCCAAAAGTATACTAGTACCCCTTTAATTGTACCCCCAATTTAACTACAGCTATTATTTTTCCACACTTTTATAAATATGCATATAACAGCCCTTGGAGTTTAAGAACCCAAAATACTTTTATTATGGCTATTAATACACTTCTATATTAATTTCCTGGGTCAGTTAGGATTTTAATGGGGTACAGATGGATTTCCCCAAAATTAGCTACCCTTTTCGCTAGTTTCACCATTCGCACAACTGCGTTTCGCCTGTTTTGGAATTGAATAGGGCTAAAAGCGTGTACGCACATAGTGAAGTACGTAATAACTTCACGTATAAACAGGCAAATGAGGCGAAAAGATTGCAGTGGCGAATGCATTTCGCAGGTCGTGACTTTTCGCTTCTCATTTAATTCAGCCCTAAATCTGATTGAAATCAATTATATATTTGTTATGCACACTAGTCAATGGATTTGAAAGATGACCTCCGCTGCCCTGTATGTGTGTGGTCATCGTTCGATTGTACAAACAAACCGTAATGAAACCAGAGAGATGTGGCGTGTCAAATGCAAATGCAGCAGAAGATGCCTGTATCAAATAGACACCTTGCTGCATCTGCGATCTGATGCAGCGTCCATAGGTGCTGCCTCGGATCACGGTTGCTCCTATGGCCAGGCTGCGTAAGCTGAAACTTACTCAGCCTGGCTGGTTACTGGCAGCTTGCGAGGCTAGAAAATCTGCATCCACCGACGCAGATCCTGGCCTCGTTCCCCATGGAAAATGGGTGGACACAAAATTATTTATTAATACGAGAGGTCAGAGGAGAATGGTCAGAACTGCTTGAAGTTGACATGAATGTGACAGTATCTCAAATTACCATGAATTACAAGAGTTGATGCGCTTCTCTGAAGGCACAGCACGTCAATCCTTGATGTGGATGCTTTATCGTAGCAGAAGACCACATTAGGTTCTACTCCTGTCAGCTAAGCCAGGAAACTGAAGATACAGTGGGTACAGGCTCTCCAAAGCTGGAGAGATAAAGATTGAAAAGCTTGGCCGGTTTGATGAATCTTGATTTCTTATGCAAGATGCAGATGATAGGGTCAGAATTTGACGTAAGATATGAATCCAAGCGACCATCTCCTGCCCGCTCGCACTAGCTGTGGGTGGGCACCCACAGCTTAGCGAGCGGACAGGAAAGAAAAAAATATATACTCCCCCGCCCTGATTCAGAACGTGCGCTCGCAAATAGCGAGCGGCTTTGAATCAGGCCCTATGTGCATCCCTATATGGCCACAGTCTAACCATGTTCTAATGCAGGGGTGGCCAACCAGTCAGAGGCAAAGAGCCAAAAAATATATGTAGTCAAGCGAAAGGGCGGATAGCATGTGTGTGCCTATTGTGCGCGAGCAAAAATGGGGTGTGGCCTAGCTGTCACAAGGCTACTCCCCATTTTTGTGCGCATGCCTTTGGTATGACATTTGCAGGAGCATGACCCGTTTTTAGTCACGCTGGGGGAGAGCCCAGCACATTGAAAATACACGTTTTACATAATCTTCCCAATATACATTTTTCATTGTTGAAGTGAAAGAAAAAGCCAGAGCAATATAGAAAATATTGAAATAGTCACGTTCACATAAAATACAGAAACAAGCCAGATCTACATAAAATACATTGAAAATGCCAGTACCCAATATGCTATACCCCCTGTATTTGTGCCCATTAAGCAATGCCCCATATGCAGTGCCCTCCTGTAGTTGTGCCCATTAAGCAATGCCCCTTGTAGCTGTGCCCCTTCTGCAATGCCCTCTGTAGTTGTGCCCATTATGTAATGCCTTCAGTAGTTGTGCCCCTTTCTGCAATTCCCCCTGTAGCTGTGCCCATTAAGCAATGCCCTCTGTAGTTGTGCCCCTTCTGCAATGCCCCCTGTAGCTGTGCTCATTAAGCAATGCCCCCATTAGATGTGGTCCTTATGCAATGCCCCCTGTAGCTGTGCCCATTATGCAATGCCCCCCAGTAGTTGCGCCCCTTCCGCAATGTCCCCTGTAGCTGTACCCCTCCTGCAATGCTCCCTGTAGTCGTTCCCCCTAAGTGCCCACAGCATTAGCTCCCCCTCCCCGCCCACACCCCTATGAAGAAACATACCTTCATGCTGGCACCGCTCAGGGCTCCAGAGTCCAGCCGTCGCTGCTGCTGCTGCTTCCGCCGCCTGCTGGATCTGTCACCCGGGATCAGTATGATTTACCACATGACCGCGGTTCAAATCTTAACAGCGGAAGCCGGCAGTGTAGATCCCGACAGGTAACTATATTTTCTATTTAACCTAACCTTCCCTTAGGGGTGCCTAACCCTAACCTCCCCAAATGCCTAAACCTAACCCCCCTTCCCCGTAGCCTAACCCTAAGTCTCCCGGGGGGGTGCCTAATCCTAACCCCCCCCTTCCCCTAGCCTAACCCTAACCTCCCAGAGGGTGCAAACCCCAAGACCCCCGGGGAGCCCCTAACCTAACCCTCCCCTTCCCCCGCGGCTGTCCGCGCCTGGCTTACCTTCGATCGGTAAGCCAGGTGTTGGGCTCCCGGCGTAGGTCTAATGACAGGCGTCGGGATTTCGATGCCGGTCATCAAACACTTGCCGGGATTAGACAGTCGGGATGCCAACGGTCGGCATTTAGACCGTCGGCTTCCCGACTGCATCCCCGTCACCCACGCACTGCATTACTGGGAACGCTAGCCTCTGAAGATGCTTCTTTAGTCTCTGATAGCTTTAGAGACCAGCGTTCTGAGTACTAAAGGGGATCTGCCGAGCCACGAGCCGCATTACAAGCTCAATAGAGCCTCATGCGGCTCAAGAGCCGCGTGTTGGCCACCCCTGTTCTGATGGCTACTTCTAGTAGGATAACAGACCATATCACAAAGTACATGTCATCTCAATGTGGTTCACAGAACAAGACAGTGAGTTCAGTGTACTCATGGCCTCAGTCACCAGTTCTCAATCCTATAGCGCTCTCTTGAGCTATGGTGCTACAGGAAATTTGCAATCTCCCTCTCCCTCGCCCCCCTCCACTCTAGTGCACAAATAACATCTATGGGCCTCATGCATAGTTGGACGTAAACCAATGGGTAGCAAAAATGTATTCTTCATAGAGCATTTTACGATTACAAATATACGCAACTTGCGTTAAACTTTGCACCGGCCTCTATATGGGAAACATTGTCATTAATAAAGATGATAAGCCCAGGAGACTACATTTGTACCATTTCTGCAAAATGTTACTATATTGTGCATTGTGCTATTCTACAAACAGAACTGCATTCATTTTTTTCAGATAAACCCTTTGTCCCCTAAATGATAAAACCAGTGTTCACATGCAACGTAACCCTGCAGTATATAAGCAGACCTGTTTTCTTTTTACACTTATGTCATATAATTTGGGTAGTGTACAAGTGTATACATTTAATTTCATCATATTTAGGTTGTGTGGAAGGTAGTTGCTTAAACATATAAAAAAAACATGAACTATTACTAGGATGTGTCTTGGTAATGGAACATCGCAGGCATTGTAATTTAGCAACCGTTGTAGTGACAGATGTCACCCATCAGTTTTTGGTTTTTTTAATTGTAGCAAATAATAAAAATTCTACCTTAAGAAATGCTGCATTTTTCATAGACCTGGGAATGTGTATTGTTTGGACTTGCGAAGTCATGGGAAGGCTTTGGGATGTCCCTCGCCTTCTTACCACATGTTTTGTTGTACAATCATTCATATTACCGAGTACTCCTGAAAAAAGACCAGAATGTTTCATCAGTTGTTACACAAACATTATATGGTATATTGCAGACATTTACACAAAAAATAGGTATGTTAGAAACATGTTTATGTTATTCATTCAGGATGGTTTCAATCAATTTCCAAGTTTACTACTAAATCCAATAAAATAACAACTAAAATCAAGAGAAATAATGAAATCCTCAAAGATTTAGGTTTAACCCTCCATTGTAAGTATATGAAAGAAAGGAGCAAATAAATAGTTTCAAATGAATTTGGTACAAAATAAACAATAAAACATTTGTGAAAGTACTTATGTGGTCTGAGTATTACAATGTAGATGTTGATCCAATAGGTCAGGGATGGGGAACCTCCGTATAAGGCCCTCGGAATCTTTTGGTCTGGCCCTGTGAGTTTTTTCTGCTAACCTCATCTGGCTAGCAGGGTACCTAGAATGGCACCCTGCAGCCAGAATCTATGCATTACGAGCAGGGCTTTCTACCCTCTTGTGCTTCTCCCTACTTTAGTTTCATCTACTTCTTACTCACCACTAGGGCACCTAACACTTGGCTGCTTATGCTCTGTTGCTTATCTGGGCGTTATGGTCGCTAATGTAGCAATATATATTATATATGTCCTGGTCCTGTATTGTATTGTTCTGTAAGTCGCTTGTCTACAACTTGTTTGTGTACTTTGTAAGGCGCTGCGGAACACTTGTGGCGCCATATAAATAAATGATAATAATAATGCAGCAGTGCCGTCTGGAGCATCCTTAGGGCGCTTAAGACGATCACAGCGCTGCCCTTACAGCTACCCGAAGCATCCTCAGGATGCGCTGGGCATTGCTGCAATCACCAGCAATTGTGGCCCCGCCCCTGTGTGATGTCACACGGAGGAGGCGTGGCCTGCATCGGGCCCACGAATAATGTTGCATATATCAAAATGGCCCTCGGCAGAAAAAAGGTTCCCCACCCCTGCAATAGGTCATTGAAAACAATATTTAGAGAACAGAAGAGGAATGTCGACAGAGGTTTACAAAAGCAGTGGCATTACTGTGACCCAGATTATTTAACAGTCATGGGTGTTAAAATTACAGAAAATCCTGCAATTAATTGCTCAGAGCTGATCTTTTTTCTTTGTAATGTGATATGTTTTATTTTGCCATACTATGTGATAGATTATCAGATTAGATAGATATTGCAAAGAAGATTGATACATTTCTACCAAATACCATAATCACCGTGTAGTAAATATACATACATAATGTATATAGTTAATTATAGACACTAAAGGGGTCATAGAAATGAGGCAGCTCCTTGGTGTAAAAGGGGTGAGGGTTGGATCGCCGGGTCGAGTGACCCGGCAATCCAACCCAGGTAAATAGCAGGGTTTAACACGGGCATAGCCCGTGAAACCCTGCTGTGTGTACGACGCACTCCGGGTCTTGATGACCTGGAGTGAGCTGCATGCTGGCCGATTGGTCCGGCTTCAGTGGCGCTTGGAGATGACATCATCTCCAAGCGTCTACTTTCACGCCGGAAAAGCCGGGTCTATGCAGACCCGACTGCGGTGTGGCTAAATTCCGGGTCTGATCCGGATAGGAACCCTGTTTCAACTCTGGGTCAGACCCGTAATTTTGGTGGAAAAGGGGTATCACATTGCAAACTCGGCTTTGACCCGGGATTTTGAACACGGGTCCAACCCAGCTGCGACCCGGGTCAGACCCCTTTCACACTGCACCTTCGACCAGGGTTATTCCCGTGTTGGCCCTGTTCACACTGAACCCGGGTCAGCCAGGTAAAACCCTATGGATGTCATTAAAAATTTACTTTTTCAGGCTCACAAAGATCAGATCACAAAAGGGAACACAAGGGAGGGATGGGGACTGCTCACAGCATTGCAGGAATCATAGCTAATGGATTACCACTGTGTAGCCTGAGTCCCTGAGTGTTTGTGCTTTACTGCTGTTTGATTCAGTCAGTGAGAGCATGATGCAGCTTCTGATAGCATAGTGGAAAGGCGCGCTGAGCAGAGGGGAGGAGCTGCTGTGAACAGGGAAAGCTGCCTTCCCTGACCGGCAATTAACCCACGGGATGCTGGTATGCGAGCCAGTATAAGTCCCTGTGGTGGTCTAGTGGAAGTGCAGGTTGTCTGTGCCTGGCTCCACTGTCGTCAGCTCCGGTCCGTCCCCTGAGACCCGGAGTAAAAGGACTGCTGCAAGCGGATCACCGCAAGCAGTGATCCGCTTTATACCTGCTCCCCGTACATCCGCCCGCAGTCCTGGGAGTCCCTCGAGGTCTGGCTAGCACAGACCCCAGGGTCAACCCCAGATCAGTACTGGCGGCTCGGTGCCGGCGGAGTGATGTAGCGGCAGCGTGAACGTCCACTGGACTGTCCGACGCTGTCCGCTCTGAAGATAAACTTGAAAATAAATTTACATTCTTCTGGGGCTGTAAACAGCCCCACCTGCGTTACAGTGACCCGACTTCGGCTGGGCACCAAACGAAACTGAGGTGCTTCTGGCTCGGGGGTGGGGTATAGTGAGAGGCCCAGTGCATCCTGGGAGTAAAATTTTTACTGCGTGGTGCCCGAATGTCCTTGTCATCACCTAAACCTCAAGGTCTCCCTGTGGAGACTATGGACCCTGAAGAAGAAACATGCACTGTTTGTGGTCCTGAAGGCCAAGTTTGAGAACCTGTGTTTTAGATTCACATTTTTTCTCCATTATTGAAAACAAAATGTACATTGTTTTGTGATGCTCACCTTGGATCAGTAGTACTTTTATCTAGCTATCCCGTTTAAGAGCTGATAAAGCACAGAACAAATAGATTAAACTGGAAATATATACCACAAATATAGTTTATGTTCAATTTCACAAACAATTACAGAACAAAAATGACATCACACTACTACGTAGCTTAATTGAATGCATATTGATAGAATTTTCATTAGCTAACATCCAACTATTAGGTAAAATTAGAAAAATGGATAGTTCGTGTGTACCTGGAAGTAGGACAAGCAACTGGCTCACCTCACTGTCGTTATCCTGTAGTGTAGCATGAGATGTGGGGAGCTTCTTTTATACATGCATTTGCGTCTGTTGTACGGAGTGCTTATCTTTATGGTCTCATGTCAAGTGTGCCCCACAGCTGCTGAGTGTGACATGAGATGTATCGCCTTGGATACTGCTACACCACCAGGGGACTAGTCGAGAGTCTCTGCAAGCAGCAGCAAGAAGCACAACAGAGACCTGTCACCCACCGCGCATGCGCACTCTATCCATGTCCACCTTCGTCCCCTGCGCGTATGTTCAGCAGCTGCTGCCAGCTCCCCTCCCCGGGTGCGCCACAGGGTCTCTGATGCGGCTTCCGTGTTATCCCGGAAGTTGTGCACGCGTGTGATGATAGACACTTGGAGGAGCGCTGTCTCGCACTCATAGCACCGGGTTGGTGGCAGGATGCCTCGCTATGCGCAGCTTGTCATGGGGCCGGCGGGCAGTGGAAAGGTGAGCGTAGCATCAGGAGGGGGCAGATCTGTGGGACTACAGGCCCCAGCATGCCCTTTCTGTTGGACAATGTAATCATTCGCTTTAGCCTGAGGATTCAGTGCTGAAAAGCTGGTATCTACATTGTAACACAAACGTGTGACGTTAAAGTAACAGGCGCCATCCTAGCTGATTGTATTTGTGTGTGTCTATAATCTCAGCCCAGAACCTGTATTGTCTGTACCACCTTACTGCTTTGTTACTGCCCCGTCTTACACTCTGACAGGTGATTTGCTTGTTTTGTTTCAGAGCACATACTGTTCTACAATGGTACAGCACTGTGAGGCTCTGAATAGGTCGGTGCAAGTAGTGAACCTGGACCCTGCAGCAGAATATTTTGATTATCCAGTCATGGCCGGTAAATTAATATTTATTACATTTATTTGTTGCAAGTGAGTTTCTGGGGCTCATGGAGAGTTGGATATAAGTTCCAACATGGATATGCAAAATATACTTCTTTAATCTGCATATGCAAAGTAAAAATTGTCACATCTCTGTATGCCACACAGGGAAATATGAGGGATGAGAGGTGAAGACTGGTGTAGCCTGAGTACAGTAAAGGTGTCCCAGCCATGTAGAGAAAGCAAAAAGTAACACTGTGTGCAAACACCCCCTCCCCCTTCTTAAAGAAGTGGAATTAGCATTAGTTCTGCTAGCCTAGGTTGGTACCAGTATAATCAGAGTGACAAGGAGTGTAGGGTCCCCCTGAAACTGCAGATGCTTGCACTAGACTGTGCCAAACAAGTCTGGTACACTACAGTAGAAAAAACAACGACATGTGGTCCTCTTGACAAAGTGAAAACCAGCTCTAGTCTGGTCAGCAGGTATCTGTACTCTCTAGGGCAGAGGTTCCCAAACGCAGTCCTCAAGGCTCCCTAACAGTTCAGGTTTCAGTGATATCCATGGTTGAGTACAGGTGCCTTAATTAGTACCTCAGTCAATTTTATTTAACCACCTGTGCTCAACCATGGATATCTCTAAAACCTGAACTGTTGGGGAGCATCGAGGACCGCGTTTGGGAACCTTTGCGTAGAGGAATCAGGACTGCTTCAAATGATGTGACTTATAGGCATAAATAAATTAAAAAAAAAGTTCTTTCCCTGGAGCAATAGAGCTCCCAGCATGCTGGGAGCCTGGGACTTATAATTGCTCAACTGCCAGGGTATGCTGCCAGTTCGGCAATTACATGTCCCAGCATGCCCTTGTCTTCAGGGATCACTGAGATCTGTAGTGAACCATGGAGAAATAAAATAAGATCCCAAATTGGATACGTTGTTTTTAGACATAAATACACCCTGAAACAAACCCTTGTCTCCAAATGAATTTCTCACCTAAATGTTTTCTTTAGGGTAGTTTTTGTTCCATGTAGACATCCATGAGTTGAAACAAATAAAAAACCCTTAACAGACAACTTCCTTTTATGGAGTTTTGACATAGATGATTACCAAACAGCGTATCCATTCTATTTATGCCATGGTTTTTTTTTTCCATGGTTTGAGGTCAATTGACGTAATCTTCTATTAGCATATCTTCCATTTGTGGAATAACTTTATACAAAACATTTTTTTTTTACATAATATGCTCAGTCGCAGACATCTTAAAGTACCTGTTAAGCTGGGTACACATGTAAAGATTTTCTGTCCAACCATCCAACTAGTTGATTGGTTGGAATGAATATCTGGTAACGTATGGGAGTAACTGATGATCAGCAATTTGCTCCTAAATGCCAGAAAACAGAAGAAAATGGTCCTTCAGACAAGTTTGTTAAATGTTTGATCTAAACAATTTGTTCAAACAACAGTTTTTGTCCATTGTCCGGCGTTTGGGTGCAAATTGCTGATTGTCATTTGCTTTCATACCTTACCAGATTTTCATTCCAACCAATCAACTGACAAATCTAGAACAATAGACTCTTGCACAGCTGATGAGGGTGTACTCTTTGATTTTTTTTTTTTATTCAAATAAACTACAGATAATGCACCATTACATAATGTAAGAGGGGTCATTGATATAAGGAATTGCTGCATTCATAGTCAGGACAGTTGGTAATTTCCTCTTCCGTTGTTATCCTGTTTAGATATCCGGGAGCTGATTGAAGTAAATGACGTGATGGAAGACAGCTCCCTGCGATTCGGACCTAATGGAGGCCTTGTGTATTGCATGGAATATTTTGCCAATAACTTTGATTGGCTGGAGAGCTGCCTGGGTCACACAGAGGATGATTACATACTGTTTGATTGCCCGGGTGAGTATGATGATTTTGAATATCTACTATGAAAGTAGCTTTTCATTATGCCAGCATATAAACAAGTTTTAAAGTATGCCAGCACTGTGAAAGACATTCTCTCAAATAGTACAATATCATCACTCTGATAAATATCTTTATGTAAAAATTAATAATATGCCGGTAGGAGGAAAATGTAATTTTACATTTGTCTTTCTCTCTTTGCAATTACTAGTGCAGCATTTACCTGTGGGATAAAACAAGCCCATAATCAGGGTGAAATAGCCCATTATGTGTTGGCGTCACATTAGGTGACATGACTGAGTGTAATCTTGGGTTTTGAGGGGACTGTCATCTGCTCATTCGAGTTGGAGAAAGCACACCCACCTGAAAGGCCACGACCATTATTCCTGACTGACTGACAATGTCTGAGCACTCTCTAAGCAGGGTGGAGTCAAGATGTGGACATTAATTATTACTTATGCTGGGCATACACTATCCAATTATCTGTCCAATCTGACTGGTTGGAATGAAAACCTGGTAATGTATGGGAGCAAATGACAATCGAGCATTTGTTCACAAACACTGGAAAACAGGCAAAAATGGACTTTCAGCCAAATTGGTTAAATAAAACAAATGTAATCAATTTGAACAATCGTTTTTGTCTGTTTTCCAGTGTTTAAAACCATATAAGCGATTTGTAATTTGCTCCCATATAGAATTTCATTCCAACCAGCCAGATCGGACAGATAATTGTATAGTGTATGCCCAGCATTAGTAGTGGGTGGTAACTGGTGCTCCCAGTGAGTACCGTGTGGGGGTTTTGGAATGCATTTCATGGTTTTAATCTATTATTGGAATATATTACTGGGATTCACCAGAAGATGTGTGGCTCTTTCGAATGTTAGAGCCCTTGAAGTGTATAATGTTTCTGATTCTGAAGTGTATACTGATGGTGATTGATTAGGTGAAAGTGCCTGAATCAGGGGTGTAACTATTCATTTTTGGACCTCATAGCAAAATTTGTAAGGGCTTCACGTACTGACCCATGGCACAAAAACTCACATAGAAATCTGGGACCTCCACTCAGCTGAGGACCCCATTGCAGCTGCATCCATGGTAGTTACGCCCTTGGTCTGAATATTTCTGACCTCCATAACCGTAGACTGCTTCTTCTCCCAAATACCATAACTTGGTTTCAACCTTTCATTTGTATCAACTATGGACAGTTTGTGTGATTTTTAAAATGATTAATTAAAATTATTTTTATAGCCACTGTTGGGGTCACTAAATATGTTAGATAGTATATTGGCCAAGCTTTTAATTCACTCGTTGCCAATATATGCTATGGGTTACTGATAAGTTTTCTCCTGGTGCTCCCTAGACGCACTGTTTGGCTGTAGGATCTCCCCTGATTTTTCTCATCTAGTATGTCCCAGAGTGGATCTTTGTGTTGCTATTTCTTTATCTATAATGCAGGACTCAAATGATATATAATAACAAAACAAAGTATTCCAGCTTTACTATACAATGGTACTAGTACAAACTTGCTGAACAAATTGCTTGAATTTACCTAGTGTAGGTCAAATTGAACTATACACTCACCTGCCGGTTATGAAGTACCTGGTGGAGCAGCTTCAGCAGTGGGAGTTCAGAGTCTGTGGGGTCTTCCTGGTTGATTCTCAGTTTATGGTGGAATCTTTCAAGGTGGGTATTGAAGCCAGGCAAATTGTACATTGAATACATCTTTTATATTAAAAAAATCCAGGCACAGTGCCCTATTTCTGTACAGAAAAGCTACTGTGATAGTTGGTCTCATTCCTTTCTTCAGTTCAGCACTTTTACTTGAGGTAATGTCACCATTTCCTGCAGTCACACTACAGTCAGTAAGTGTGTGCTATATAAATAACTGGTAATAAATAATAATTACATTCAAGAAATTTACAATGAGTGCATCTGTTTGAAAAAAATATGGTAATAAGGGGAAAGCCATATAAGATATTTGTTTTATTTTTATAAAGTTTGTGTAAAGCTGCACTACCATCATCGGTGCCCCTGGGGGCTGCTCCAGGCAGATTTTCCCCCAGGGCTTAGACAGCTGTGGGCTGTGGAGGGGAGTGGTGGCTGTGTGAATATTAAGCAGACACAATTGGACATTTCAGCTTCTGGTTGATCCTCCTGCTTACACACCCTCCCATAGATATTTGTCAATGGCAAGCTGGAGAAATATAACTATTCCTACACTACAGAAACAGGAGTCCTTCAAATATTGTTTCAACATGCAATTTCAGGATCCCCACTAAGAGGAAACTGTCAGGTATAACTGAACAAATGACTGGGTATGCTGCTTTACCTCCTCTTAAATGGGATAATTTGGAACTGCCACATACGCATGTATATTACCGACTCTGTGGTTCTGGCGCTAGATACTTACACAAATGTTCGTTGTATCCTCTGTTGCAAATTGTGTGTAAGACATATCCTTTGCTCTCATAAGCCAGGTGGCAAAATTATCAGACCTGTTCCTCCCTCTCATAAGCACATTAACAGGCTCATCTGAAATAATTATTATTATTACCAGTTATTTATATAGCGCACACATGTTCCGCAGCGCTTTGGAGTGTGGGAGGAAACCGGAGTACCCGGAGGAAACCCACGCAAGCACAGGGAGAATATACAAACTCACCACAGTTAGGGCCATAGTGGCAATCGAACCCATGACCTCAGTGCTGTGAGGCAGTAATGCTAACCATTACACCGTCTGTGCTGTCCTGAAATAATTGTTCTATATAGGCTTGCCATATCATCCCTTTATTTTGGGGCACATGAATGTCACAGGTTCTGTGGCTGGCTGACTTCAAGTCTCCATTTCACCTGGTTTTATTCAGCCGCAGAATCTGTGTATTTCATGTGTCCCGAATTAAAGGGATGATATGGTAAGCCTAGTTATATAGATGTTGGGATCCGTTTGGGTTTTAGTGAGCAGTTCCCTAGGGTCATATTGGTCAGGACAATGATTTTTCCTTTTTAAGCTTGTATTCATTCCAAAAATACAACTTCCTTTTAAGGTTCTCTACAATATTGTATTTTAAAAAGGTTAATTGAGGAAACCTGTGCTTTGTCCATTAAATAGTAGGTCAAAAATGAGCCATGTAGCTGACATACACTTTTTAAAATAAAGAATACCCATAGACCCAAATGATTAATATTATGTTGTTTGCTTGTGAGTGTTTGATAGCGCCCTCTACCATTTATTGACACTAATCGGTGTCTGCTTCTTCTTCAGTTTATCTCTGGTGTCATGGCTGCTCTGAGTGCTATGATTTCTTTAGAGATACCGCAGTGCAACATCATGACCAAGATGGATTTATTGAACAAGAAAGCTAAAAAAGAAATTGAAAGGTGAGTTGCAAAACGGTATCACTTATTGGGGCATATTCAAGTAGCAGCGGGTTGTGTCGCATGATGTCTTCTCTCTGGTAAAGTGCCCGGTGCTCTTCAATTAGGGACATGCGAGCAGAAATCAACCTTAACTTCTGCCACGTGGCTTCTTGCAGGTTGAACGTCTCTAATTAAATAGCTCTGGGCACTTTACCCAGTATAAGAGACCGCTTGGCACAACCCACGGCTAATTCAATCTGCCCCATTGTGTACATGGTACATATTTAAGAACATTTTTCTTTTCATCCTATTCTGCTTTGTTTTCTGATAGATTTTTAGACCCAGATATGTATTCTATGATTGAGGATTCATCCAGCAGGCTAAGAAGTAAAAAGTTCAAGAAGTTGACAAAAGCCATTTGTGGAGTGGTGAGTTGTTGAAGTATTGTTTTATTATTATTATTATTTTATATTAGACCTATTTTACACGTATATGTGATAAAGGGTTCTCTGATCACTCAGGCAACTGGGTAGATGAATGCATAAATCTGCTTTATTGCACTAAACACTCAGGACCGTAATACTTGACAAGATACCTAGGCTATTTACTGTATAGTAATATTAGTCACCATGACCATTACCTCTAAATCCTCAGCAATTCCTCGATTTCCACATGTACAGTTGCTGGATGGCAGTCCCTGATAACTACCCATCCATAGAACCCATTGATGCTAGTCTTCAACTAGTGCCTAAATTCAATGGTAACAAACTCCACACTTGGAAATGTTGCTGCTTGCTGGAGGTGCACTTTCTATGACTTCTCCATGGCTTCCAAAAGAAAGTAGGGTCCTGACAGTGTCACCAGCCACAGTCTGATTGCCCCAGCTGGCATAAGTGGGTATACAGAATAATAAAATCAATCTAAGATTTGACAAAGTATGATTTCCAAGACAGTCTCCACACAAGCAAACCAGCAATATGACTCCACGGTCCTGACCGAACATAACCTCTTAGTCCCAAGACGAACACACCAATTTTACAATCAGGTCAGTCTTTCCCATCGTTATGGTCAACTTTGTGTCAGTGTTGATATGTCAAATGTTGACTTTTAGGACCGTTTCCACATTCAGTGTCGACTACCAAGACCATATTGACATTCTCTAGTTGACATGCTGAATGTTGACATTATGATTGTTAAACTCGTATACCACACCTGAAAATAAGGCTATCCAATACGGAAGATCAGTGTTTAGCAATGAAGCACTCATAAAAATCTCACATGTAGTTTATCCATTATTACTATATAAAGACTCCTCATGTTTCTGTTGGATGTTTTAGATTGATGATTACAGCATGGTCCGGTTCTTGCCTTTTGACCGCTCAGATGAAGAATGTATAAACATTGTACTCCAGCATATAGATTTTTCCATCCAGTATGGGGAAGACCTGGAGTTCAAAGAACCAAAGGTGAGTTCATGGGTTTAAAAATTCCAAACCTAAACTATGTATATCAGAACTGTGGATAAAGATAACATTACCAAAAAAATACCACTGTAGCCAGACAACTGAAAATAATTACACTCAGGAGATGATACAATTATGGATGCAAATGTCGCATATATTCGCACATATAAAAGAATTATAGTCTACTTGAGCATCCCCATTATGATCTTATGAGGCTTTTAACCACTTCACACCACTTTATTGTGTGAAAATTCCATTATGAAGGTTTTAACACCAAATTAACCCACATTAAGCACTAGTGTGTAATCACTAGCAGACATGAAAACGACTGCACGATTACAACATTGTAATCGTGCAGTCGTTTGTCAGTCTGTGATAAGCCTACACTGAACAAGCAATGCAGGCTCATCAATTATCTGGCAACATGCTGAACCTGACGTTATCGTCAGATTGTCCAGCATGTTTGCACGATAATAATGTCTAAACGACCAGCGGGCATGCGCATCACTGGTCGTTTTAGACAGTTTTATAAACTATTTATGAACTATATCATTATCGTTCAATCGCTCACATAAATTGTCTAGTGGATGGGCACCTGTAGAAATGGGTTGCTTTTTTTCCTTTGAACAGGTTTCCTAATGCCTGTCACTGTATTTTTAAGAGGTGGTACAGGATCGTGCACACTTTGGCATTGGTATCTTTGGTGGCACATGCTTTCTATGAAACAATGTAAACCACTAATGTATGTGGCAATCCACCTTCTTTATAAGGCATGCTTTCACATTTTATGTTGTGCATTTGCCCCTGACTGTATTAATAATGATAATAAAAAAAATGTTTGTTACAGGAAAATGAAGAGGACATCTCCCAGAATTTTGATGAATTCTTCCAGGACCGAGCAGATGAGCAGTGATGGTGATGCCCTCCGTCATATGTGTGAAAGATTATTCTATACAGAGAATTTAGTTTTCATGCTGACTGTAAATGTCAATGTGAATATTTATTATATGTTTTTTTGCCCTGAGAGTGCTGTGCCATGTGGATATAGGTGTATGAGGGGACTGGAGATGGTCCTGTGGGATGACAATCTAGTATTGTGGTAAACTTCAGCCTCCACAATGTGTTTCCTGAATGAGCTGATATGCACAGAATACTCTATGCTGTACTGCAGCTGAAGAGAAGGAAAGAACTAACAATGTTTCATTACATATACAAGTTCTGTGCCAGAAGTTATGGCTACAATTCTTTTTGATAGTGTTGTTTGATTTTTTCATTTAAATTATTTGGCTTCTTAAATTGTCAGATTTTTTGTGTTTAACATCTCTTGCCCAAATGCACAGTAATATGGTACATATGGGAACTATGAGCTGCTAAGCATTCTAAGATATATGTGCATATAACAAACTCATTTTCGATAGAACGGGAAAAGCAGAATTTGGAAACACTAACACAGTGGTTGCTAAACTGTCTTGAATCACGGCTCCCTAGAGCATCAGCGGGTTTTTTTCACGGCACCCCTAGGCCAAAAATGTATTTTTGAAAGATTTTGAAAAATTATTAAAGTAATTAAATTGTGCTTATCTGTCATCCTACAGTTCAGTTTTGTGGTGGCGGACAGGGTTGGGCTTCTGTTTGTACACATATTTTTTGATAGGCAAAACCAGAGCTGGTGGCTGCCAATCGCACTGATCAAAAATAATTTGATTTGGTCCTAGACCACCAACCTGAGGCTCCCCAGGGTGCCATAGCAACCAGTTTGGGAACCACTGCTACAACATATGATCAGTATGTTTGAACCTACTTCAGATCTGGGAAAGTAGGTACATTGTGTAATCGTAGAAGTCTTTTACTTGCCTAATTCAGCATCTAGATTTACAGTATGTTGCATTTTCAGATGTTTATATTCAGTTAGCTTTGTGACCTCATTGTTACTAATTGTGTAATAAACATTCACCAAGAGACCAGGGTAGGAAAAACTCCAGCATAATATCATTGTTTGTGCTATATTTGATCATATTTGCCTGATCTCCTGGAATGTCCGGGAGACTCCTGTAATTCTGGCCATTCTCTCGGGAGAACAGAGCAGGCTTCCTTCCTTCATCCAATCTTTTCTGTAATGAAGTGGGAGGAGCAAACCCATGATGAGAACATTTGCAGCAATTTTGTAGTCACCATCCAATGATCCTATGTTACAGAAATGAAGGCTCAAGTGCATTTAATATTGTAATAAAATTATTTTTGCTACTATATGCATGCGCATTTAATTTTGTCACCTCATATTTTGCCAAAGCTGTAGCTGCAGTTTTGAAACCTGTGGCTTGAAAATTATTTTTATTCAGTTAAAAAAAAAAATATCTGAATGCATAGTTTTCTGCTGAAGTTTATTTGGCAACATATAAATGAATGTAATTTACCAATAAACATTGTCCAGAGATGAGAATTAATGTGGAGTCTTAACTACTACTACTCTGCATTGTGTGATCCTAGAATATAAGCACTGACAAGGTGCAGAGCTGCATTATAGTCCAACAGGAACAACTCCCAAGTACTGAGTGTATATATGTAACCCTACACTCCACATAATATACCAGTACTCCAGCTTTCTCAGATAACATTAATATACCCCACATCTCCCCCCAAATAACAACACAACCACCCCAGATAAATACCTTATCCTGTGTTCATGCAACATGCAGACCAGTGCTGAAGGAAAGGATGGGACGGGTTAAGTACGGGATCCCGGTGGTCAGAATACTGACGCATGTATGTAAGTACCCTAAACCTAACCCTAATACTTTCTGTGTGGGATGTCAGCGGTCGGGATTCTGGAGCTGGATTTCTGACTGCTGTTGGGATCCCGACCGCTGGCATCCCAAATGGGACAGGCACAGATCTATGATCCATAGTCCAAAGGGCGGTACCTAGGTAGGATTGCCAGATCATCCCTTTAATAAGGGACATGTGAACTACACAGGTTCTGTAGATGATCAAAACCAGGTGAAATGGAGACTTGAAGTCAGCCAGACACAAGCTGTGTAATTCCTGTGTGTCCCTTTTTAAAGGGATAAGGTGGCAACCCTAGGCCGCCTAATGGGTAACTTGGCTCTGGCAGAGTTCATACACTGCAAAGTATTAATGATTTAATTAACAATGCAAACCTAAACTTCTAAACGTTAAGCTCCCCTTTAGGGAACCTACTTTACATTTAATGATGCTATATTCTAAATTATGGTTCTATGCTACAGGATCTAAATCCAGCAATATTATGGGATCCTTAGTAAACAAGTACGTATAGGGTGCCATACTACTCTGCAGAGCTGGACAGTAGTGAAACAATTATATATACAGTGCATCCGGAAAGTATTCACAGCGCTTCTCTTTTTCCACATTTTGTTATGTTACAGCCTTATTCCATAATGGAATAAATTCATTTTTGTCCTCAAAATTCTACACACAATACCCCATAATGACAACGTGTAAAAAGTTTTTTTTAGATTTTTGCAAATGTAATAAAAAAAATAAATAAGAAATCTCATGTACATAAGTATTCACAGCCTTTGCTCAATACTTTGTTGATGCACCTTTGGCAGCAATTACAGCCTTGGCACACCTATCTTTGGGCATTTTTCCCCATTCCTTTTTGCAGCACCTCTCAAGCTCCATCAGGTTGGATGGGAAGCGTCGATGCACAGCCATTTTCAGATCTCTCCAGAGATGTTCAATCGGATTCAAGTCTGGTGTCACGGCTGCCGACCCTTGAGACTCCTGGAGGGAGGCAGGCCTACTAGGCACAATAAACTGGGGTGGTCTTAGGAATGACCTTTCCATGAAACTCAGTAGCACAGGATAAAAGTAAAATAGAATTTATTCACATAAGAATTATAAACAGTAAGGTCTCAAATAAAGTCTCAAACAGCACAGAGGTTCACATATGCAATAATATGTATAGGAGAGAATCCCCAAATATATATAAGCAGTCTTTAGCATATAAGAACTAACGTGGTAGGGAACCCCGAGTCCAGAATGAGGCTAACGCCTCAGGATGACATTAAGGACCTTTGCCAGGGTAGAACCCTGTAGTAATGGAAATCCGGAGCAGAGCGGGCCCTGTAGAATAATATAGTTCCGGGACAGGACCGAGCCCTGCGGTGCAGTGAGATATGATGCAAACTTGAGCCTTGTGGAGTAGTGAAGTCGGAGCAGTGTTAAGCCCTGTCAGACGAGATTCCAGGACAGGGTTGAGCCCTGTGGCGTGGCTAGAGTTCAGAGCGGGGTTGAGCCCCGTGATGCAGAGAGGATTGTAGCGTGGTTGAGCCCTGTGATGCGGAGAAGATTGTAGCGAGGTTGAGCCCCGGGACACGGAGAAAATTGTAGCGGGGTTGAGCCCCGGGATGGCCAGAAAAATAGCGGGGTTGAGCCCCGGGACGCGGAGAAGATTGTAGCGGGGTTGAGCCCCATGATGCGGAGAAGATTGTAGCAGGGTTGAGCCCCGTGATGCGGAGAAGATTGTAGCAGGGTTGGGCCCTGTAGTGTGGCTAGAGTTCGGAGCGGGCTTAAGCCCCGTGATGCAGAGATGACACTAACGGTGCAGTTGACAACTGTAACAAGGATGAGTTCAATATCCACAGGAACGGAAAGACAACAGGAAAAGTAAATAGTGCAGCAAAATGGTGAAACTGCAGTGATGGAGCAATAAGCAATACTTAGACAATAGGAATGCTGGGCCCTGCAGTGCAACGGGTGACTGACATCAGAAGTTCATCTGGAAGTCCACAGCAATCCACAGGCACAGCGTGGATCTGGCAGGAGTCCAAGAAAAGACCTGAAAGCAACGTTGCACAGACACTGAGACACAGTTAGGAGGGAGGCAGGCCTGCTAGGCACAATAAACTGGGGTGGTCTTAGGGAATGACCTTTCCATGAAACTCAGTAGCACAGGATAAAAGTAAAAGAGAATTTATTCACATAAGAATTATAAACAGTAAGGTCTCAAATAAAGTCTCAAACAGCACAGAGGTTCACATATGCAATAATATGTATAGGAGAGAATCCCCGGGATGCGGGGAAGATTGTAGTGGGGTTGAGCCCCGGGACGCGGAGAAGATTGTAGCGGGGTTGAGCCCCGTGATGCGGAGAAAATTGTAGCAGGGTTGGGCCGTGTAGTGTGGCTAGAGTTCAGGAGCGGGCTTAAGCCCCGTGATGCAGAGATGACACTGTAATGGTGCAGTTGACAACTTTAACAAGGATGAGTTCAATATCCACAGGAACGGAAAGACAACAGGAAAAGTAAATAGTGCAGCAAAATGGTGAAACTGCAGTGATGGAGCAATAAGCAATACTTAGACAATAGGACTGCAGGGCCCTGCAGTGCAACGAGTGACATCAGAAGTTCATCTGGAATACAACAAAGTCCACAGCAATCCACAGGCATAGCGTGGATCTGGCAGGAGTCAAGAAAAGACCTGAAAGCAACGTTGCACAGACACTGAGTGGGCTCTATTTACTACAATCCGCATATTGAATGCGGATTGTAGTGTGATATTACCGAGTGAATTCGCATTGCGAATTCAGGTAATATCACAGCGATTTACTATAAATCCCTTGCAGGGACAGAGCTTGCGATAAAGCTCTGTCCTGCGGATCCCATCCGCACTCTAGTCGCTGTATTTTCTGAAAAAATACAGCGACTAAGAGCCCGCGCATGCGCCGACCGACCACCGCTACTACCCCCCACCGATGCTAAGCCCCGCCCCCCCCGCGATCGCGGACCCCCGCGACCCCCCCTCCCCCCCCCCGCGACCCCCCCTCCCTTCATTACACTTACCTGCATCCTCCTGGCCTCCGGTGGTCTTCTCCGGGCTTCCCGATCAGGTGATCTCCCATACTGCATTGGGGCCCGATCACCTGATGACCGGGCCCCAGTGCACTGTGGGAGATCAGCTGACCGGAGTGGAGCCATCACCGGAGGCCCGATCACCGGTCCCTGGATTCAGGTAAGTGAAGAAAAAAATGTTTAATTTTTTTTGTCTTTTTTTTACAGCAATCAGCTTGCGGTCTGATTAGACCACATAGCTGATTACTGGTACCGGCTCCGGGCTCTGCTCTCCCCGTTAGAGCAGAGTGGGAGCCCGGTAACCGGGGGAGACCCTGGATAACGCCACCTCCAGGTGGCGTTATTATCACAGGGCTTCCCCCGGTATTTTTTTACAATTTATTTTTAGTAACTTGCACACAGATCACATTTCCCATGACAATTATGGGAAATGCGATCTGCTTTACTAAAAATAAGTGATACTGGGGGTTGGAGTAGAATTTTACTAATTCTACTCCAATTGCCCTGTAATAACTACAGGTGAAACTAAAATAATGTGAAAAGGGTGTGAAAACACCCTTTTTCACTTTATTTTAGTAAAAATAATGTTAATAAATAGAGCCCTGAGACACAGTAACAGGCTTTATACTAGAGGTCTGTGATCCATAGGAAGTTTCAGAATATGTGACCCAAATGGAATCAGGTTTGAAATAATGAGCAATCTACAACCTGATGACACCAGGGAAACAGATGATCACTTTAACACTCTATCCCCTGAATGAGAAGCATGCCAGCAAGCAGGATAGCTCCTCCAACAACCACAATGGAACTTTGGCAAAAGTAGTCTATCTTTATGTACTGAAATAGTCGCAGTCCTGACATCTGGGCTCTGGCTGGGCCACTCAAGGACATTCACAGAGTTGTCCTGAAGCCACTCCTTTGATATCTTGGCTGTGTGCTTATGGTCATTGTCCTGCTGAAAGATGAACCGTCGCCCCAGTCTGAGATCAAGAGCGCTCTGGAGCAGGTTTTCATTCAGGATGTCTCTGTACATTGCTGCATTCATCTTTCCCTCTATCCTGACTAGTCTCCCAGTTCCTGCTGCTAAAAAACATCCCCACAGCATGGATGCTGCCACCACCATGCTTCACTGTAGGGATGGTATTGACCTGGTGATGAGCGGTGCCTGGTTTCCTCCAAACATAATGCCTGGCATTCACGCCAAAGTGTTTAATCTTTGTCCCATCAGACCAGAGAATTTTGTTTCTCATGGTCTTAGAGTCCTTCAGGTGCATTTTGGCAACTCCAGGCGGACTGCCATGTGCTTTTTACTAAGGAGTGGCTTCCGTCTGGCCACTACCATACAGACCTGATTGGTGGATTGCTGCAGAGATGGTTGTCCTTCTGGAAGGTTCTCTCTCCACAGAAGAATGCTGTAGCTCTGACAGAGTGAGCATCAGGTTCTTGGTCACCTCCCTGACTAGGGCCCTTCTTCCCCGATCGCTCAGTTTAGACAGCCGGCCAACTCTAGGAAGAGTCCTGGTGGTTCCGAACTTCTTCCATTTATGAATGATGGAGGCCACTGTGCTCATTGGGACCTTCAAAGCAGCAGATATTTTTCTGTACCCTTCCCCAGATTTGTGCCTCGAGACAATCCTGTCTTGGAGGTCTATAGACAATTTCTTGGACTTCATGCTTGGTTTGTGCTCTGACATGCACTGTCTAGTGTGGGACCTTATATAGACAGGTGTATGCCTTTCAAAATCATGTCCAAACAACTGAATTTACCACAGGTAGACTCCAATTAAGCTGTAGGAACATCTCAAGGATGATCAGTGGAAACAGGATGCACCCGAGCTAAATTTTGAGCTTCATGGCAAAGGCTGTGAATACTTATGTACATGTGATTTCTTAGTTTTGTTATTTTAATTAAATTTGCAAAACTTTACACGTCATTATGGGGTATTGTGTGTAGAATTTTGAGGACAAAAATTAATTTATTCCATTTTGGAATAAGGCTGTAACATAACAAAATGTGGAAAAAGCGAAGCACTGTGAATACTTTCCAGATGCACTGTATGACACATAACACAAGGTAAATGAGTAGGAGTGACAGATGAGGAGGAGGAGAGATGGTTGCTGGAAACGCAGTGTAGTCAGTTACGAAGATCACATTGGACATTATAACTTGTGAACATGAAACAAGGTCCCTGTGAAATCAGTTAAACACATGTACAATGAATGCAGAAGTCAATATATAACTATTCTCATGAACTAGACATCCCAGCATGCCCTAATTAAAAAAAAAAACCTGTGTCAGGGAATGCTGGGATGTGTAGTTCCACAGCAGCTGGAGGACCGCATGTTGTATACCCCGTTCTAGAGTCAAGATGCAAAATTATAGATGCTGAAAAATATATTTTTTACACTTCTCATCTATAAGGGCATATTGATTAATATGCAATATATAATAAATATGCCCCAGATACTTTGGTATCCAACTCACCGTGAGTTGTGGCATCCGATATTGTATTAATTGAAGATTGCTCTGGTGCGGGGATAGCTGTTCGAAAAAGCAGCAGTTTCCCCGATCTCTATCACTGGCGGGTAGACCGCTAATTAGTAATGCCGTAACTTTATTCTGACATGTCTGACCTGGCAGTGTTATTGCGCATGCGTGACCTGAGTTCACGCATGTGTGCGGAGAGCGCTGACATGAGCAAAGGGATCTGATCTTTTCCCTCAGCTACACAGACAACCTTCCCATAGGAAGGAGCGGGTTTACGGGAACCAACGCCGTCTGACATGGCTTAGGTTCCCGCTGTCAAACTCCGAAAACTCTCAGTTACTGGGGCTGCCAGATAAGCAGGAGGTATGTGATATCGCCTGCATTACCTGTGTGAATAATAACCCAGATACTTTCATTTTACAAATGTAATTGAAAATTTGTATTTCCACTTCCATTAAGGGATGATGAATAGGCCCATAGAGATTAATATCTGCACAGGAATGCACTACAGGGTTCAATTTGAAATCCATGTTAGCAAACTTTATCAAAACCCAATTTCAATTATTAATTCTCTTACAATATATAGTATTGTATATAAATTATAAGTGGTGTGTACCTCAGAATAAGTCATCTATAGCTGTCACTAACAACTGTTTTACAGTATTCAATATGTTGATAATATAGAGTAAATAGACATGTATTTAAAATCAAAATAATCCTAGCATGCCACAATAACAGAATACTTGTTCATTACTACTTATCATCAATATGAATTAATCATATATGTACATACTCACTACAGATTCTATACCCTGTACAAAAAATGTGATTTACTGTGTAATTCTCCTGATAAACTGCAGAGCAGGCCTGGACAAATTGTTCCAAAACCCAGGAACTTGGAAGTTTATAAATATAACTTAGGACATTTTTATGTGGTTCTACAAGCTGATGAATCATGGGGGTGTGCGTATATATATATATATATATATATATATATATTTACAAAGTGAATTGACCATATGCTTCGACGAGTATCCGAAATAAATAAATATTGTGCACAGAAACGACCCTTAGCGGCCGCAGGCGGTATCGCAGGCTCGGCAGCACTGTCAGCAGCTTTGGTGCCCCTGGTGGTTGCCGGCAGAAGCGCACGTATTTTACTTCCTGTGTTGGCCGCCCAGGGTGGGACAGCGGAAGTGTGGTAGCGACATCGCTGGTGTATAGAGATCGGTTTCTGCCTCACAGCGAGTCATCATGCCGGTAAGTGCCTTCCGTGGCAGTGTATTATACGGCCCATTCCCCCCCCCAGTGACAGCAGCGCTGCGTGTTACCGGGCAGAGTGTCGGGCGGGGCGCGGAGAAGATGCTGCCAGTAGGAGGGCGATAAAGTCCTTATTATACCTGTAATAATAATCAGCTACATGCCGGGCACATATCACACTATACAGCCAGGCTTTCTATACTCCCACCACACACAGACAGACTACATCCCTACGGTGCCTGTATACATATAACTACATTCAGGTTTGTACTGGCCTTCTGTATCATCACCTATAATAATGACATACACCCTGTGCTATGTGATGCATTGTATCCAGGGAGGCATGCTGGGAAATGCACTTGATAGCAGTATATTGCCCGGGGGGTATGACAAGGGGTTGGGTAAGGGATGCCGGCGGTCAGAATCCCGACAGGGTTAAGATACCGACACCTGTTGGGTAAGTATCCTAACCCTCCCCTCCAGTGCCTAAAGGTTCCCGCACACATAGCGATATTTATTTATTTTTTCCCGATCTGGCCGATTCCGACACATTGGAACAACAAGTCGGGTAAAAAATGCCCAATCATGATCACGATGTGATGATTGCCCCCGCAGGTCGCACATCGCATCATCAGATCTGCCGTGCAGTACGGCAGATCTCACAATCTAGGATACAATGCACTATAAAAAAGTCTGGCTGCAGGAGATCGGATGAAGATTGGACAGCATATCGTGTGCTGAGCTGCCGGGGAGAATTTCAAGGGAAATCGGACACATCATCGGATCGTAAGTATATCGGTATGTGTGTGGGCACCTTAAGCCTCACCCTAACCCCAATACTTACCAATGGGATGCCGGCACTGGGTTTCTGACTGATGTCAGGATTCTGGCACCGGCATTCTGAGCGCCTACATCCGCATGCCGGTATTTCACCTGCATCCCATGACACGGTAACAGTGCATCACGTATGTTGGGCAAAATGGGTCACAGCTTTATTTACATACAACACCAGAGGTTGCGGAACAAGGAAGGAACTGGTGGGCAAGGTGCTCTCACCATTTGGTTAACCGTGTTCACTCCAGTAGACTGGGCGTGCTTGGCCCAACCTTGTAGACAAGCAACAACTACCCCCTTTTATACCATGTGGGTGGGGCATGTTCAGCATAACCTTGTAGACAGATAACAACTGCCCCTTTATACCATGTGTGCGACCTATCCCCTGGTGAGTATGCCTGTACCTCTGAAATCTCCCTACATACCATTCCATGCCATGCTCACCACTTTTCCCCACCACACAGGTCTCCAGTGTGACCCCCCCCCCTTCCTTCCTTCCTGCTTTATATCTGCCTCCCAGCTCCCTGCCTTACTTGCATGGTCTCGCTGCTCTATTGGCCAGCGGGTCGCCTAAGGTATGGGAATGGGCATCCTTGCCCATCCTTCCTGATTTCGTGCTGCGGCCACCTGGTGCCCCTCTCCCTTCTGGCTCCATTTTGGCATCTTTTTCCCCTCATAAGTGTTATATTGGGGTGCAATTAATTGTGGACTATTGGAGTACAGAAACATGAATAGCTGTATGGTCTTTCATTGGTTAATTACTTGCTGTGTAAATGCTGTGCACGTACATGTATGATTCAAGTGCTTAGACAAAAAAGGGAACATGTCGCTAGGCCAGGAAGTGGCTTTTGGTGTATGAACCTTTATGTAACATTGTTATACTATATGAAAGAAAGCTGTATTTGCTGAGTTTCTGTGCGTGCCAGGCAATGCCTTGTTTGGGCCCTGTAATGTGCAAGATAGAATCGCTAACATTTATTGACATTATTTTATGGACTGAATTTATGAATTTTCACTCAGGCAAATGTACCTTCTTTTTTTTTGAATAGACTAAAAGCTAAGGCTCAATCCAATTAGCCATGATGATCTAGCAGATGCGAGTCATCGCGGCAACAGCCACACTTTACGGCAGCCCGAACTTGCACAAAAGTGCTTGCAGCCCCATAGGACTCCGAGCAAAATGTGCACATTTGAACTCGAAGAGGGGTGTGTTCAAGTGCCGTTGCCGGCATTTGAACGCCGTAACAATGGCAACTCGCACCTTTTGCGTACAATTGGATTGACCCCTAAGATTTCAGTAAAGAAAATGTATATAATTGTGGAAATGAAATGAACATGCCGTGCAATATTGCAGCTTATGCCGCCACCTTAGTAGCCTTCATCTTCCATTATTATTTGTACTTACCTGTATTTATCCAGCGCTGACAGTGTGGCATAGCACCACTTGGCTCCTTGCAGAGTGCCATGGAAATGGATTTGATAGTCTGGGGTGCTATATTTCATATATTATTATTGTGCAATTGGTCATCATCTAATTTACTTACCAATCTTATCTCCTAATGAAAATACAGGTTGAGTCTCCCATATCCAAAATGCTTGGGACCAGTGGTAATTTGGATATCGGAATATTCCGTATTTTGGAATATTTGCTTACCATATTGAAATGTCTTAGGAATAGGGCCCAAATATACACACAGAATGAATTTGTTTTATATATACACCTTATAAACACGGCCTACATGTAATATTGTACAATATTTCCAATAATTTTGTGGCTCAAACAAAGTTTGTGTACATGCATGAAATTCATTTATGTTCCATATACACTTTATACACACAGTGTATAGATAATTTTATACTTTATTTTTAATAATTTTGTGCCTTAAACAAAGTTTGTGTACATTGAACCATCAAATAGCAAAGATTTCACTATCTCAGTTATGCTAAAAATATTCCGTATTTCGGAATATTTGGATATAGAAGACTCAACCTGTATATAAAAATGTGTCTGATTACCTGTTGAACACTAGGAACCAAAAAGCATCTTCAGTATGTGTGTAATGGTCCTTACACACGGGTCGATCAGACAACGATCAGATATCGTTGTCTGATCATTCTGCATGTGCTGGATGTTCGCTATTGAACATCCAGCACATGCACCAACCCCTTAACGATCCTGCGATCAACGATCGCGGGTCCCTAGAACAAACAGGCTAACCTGGTTGATATCAACCAGGTTGGCCTGCATGCACGGGCGATTATTAATATCGACCATCCGTGCCCGCGCATCGACCATCGTTTGGTCGTTAGAGGAGTTGGAAAAAAAGAACAATATAAACAATCACGATATCGTTATCGTTTATATCGTTCTTTTAAGTTGGATCGTTTGTATGCACCATAACACACAAGTATTTTGTTGCATGCAGTAAATGTTTACATTGTAATTTTATTTAAGGTAAATAAAATCTCCCATGAAATATAAGTATATATACCTGAAAACACCTGATCAATACATAGATTATCATAGAGATACATGTATGTGTCTTAATGGAATAATATTAAATATGACATGCCAAACATTTTATTTATCATAGTGTTATGGTAATGGTCTTTGAAAAAAAATATTTTGAAATCAAATTCTTACTGTTTGTTTATTTAAAACTTGTGAGAAACAGGTATTCTAATATGCTATGTAATAGTCATGCATATATATATGTATGTATAAGGGAATAATAAATCACCAATTTTGTATATCTTCAGTTTAAGTACTAATTTTATGTGAGAAATTAAGATTCACCAAAAATAAATCATAATTATGCTGATGTCCACTTTCTTTTTATGATGGCTTTTAAAAACTCAGCGTTAGTTTAGTAAAATATTCTCGAACCTTTGGGAATGTCACATGTATTCTATTTTTAATTTTATTGACCTGTAAGAAAAAATGTGTTGACTGAGATGTCAAAAAATTTATTCTAGAAGAAGTCTATAAAAATGGCAGCCCCCAAGCCAGGTTTTCCACCTTCCAAACATCTGACACTGGCATAGCTCCCATAATATGTCACATTTCATAGTCATCATTCATATGTAACAAATCTGTGGCTCCCCCCATTAAGTGTGGGCTTTAATTTGAAAATTATTATCGGTCTTTTACATTATAGGCCTATCACTCTATGTTGATGGAATCAGACACCAAGCTAACTGGAAACATGGCACTGCTGCCGATCAGAAGCCAATTCAAAGGGCCCGCCCCCAGAGAAAGTAAGTCCTGCAGGTTTTTGGGAAGGTTTCAGTCACATTCCTGCCCCACGTTTGTTGCAAGTCTCTGCCTGCTCCAGAGTCATCTGTTCTGCAAGGCAACTTGTCGTGTTTGAGTGTTTCTTTAAAACATACTGTGTATATGTTTGTGTGTATATATATGTGTGTGTGTGTGTATATATATATATATATATATATATATATATATATATAATATTTTATTTTATTTTTCAGCAACAAACATTTTAATAATGGCATCATATAATATCTGTCTCTGTCTCAATTCAAACCATAATGTAATTGTGGTGCAGAAATGACACTAATATTGTAATTAAGTGATCAATATAAAGATACATAACCTTACAACAGAATATAATTATAGCAAAGTATGTTCAAAAGTTTACATAAAATATTTTTGTATTTAATATTGAATAGTAAATGTGCTTAGTTTGTTCCTTTTTATGTATTTTTTTTTTTAGCCAATACACTGAAAAACAATAAGCAAAATGGACAGAGATTCAAGGAAATACCTAGTAGAATGTATTTGTTCCTTTCATTGTAAGCTGTACATGTACAATTTCAGATGTTTGTGCCGGCGGCTGTCCGTGATGGGCACCCGACAGAGCAATTAAATTGTTGCTCTATTCGGATACGAGAGGTGCCAGAATTTCTGCTCGCACCGTTCTGAGGTGGCATGCAGAAATGTGCAAAAAGTCTGGGCCGCCTTATCCAGGACTTTAAATGGGTTTAGCCGCTATATGTGGCTAAATTCTGTTTAAAATGGATGCACAAAACAATTGAATTGCTGTGACGGGCGCCCATTAATTATCGCCGCGCTCAAAAATGTAATTCCCCCTTAATGTCCTACAAATGCAAAATAATTTTATGGACATGATCTATCATTGTATTGTACATCGCTAGGTTTGTTCAAATTGAAATAATTCCTGACTGGTGGGTTTTATCTCCTTTTTCCTCTAATGTAAGGAGCAAGTAAATCCTACAATAGATAGTGTCATATATAAACCATAAATTGAAAATACTTTGTCAAACCATACCAGTCCTTACAGATCCCCATTTTGTGCGTTGTGGTAGGACACCAGAATTTGACTTGAATTAGTCTATAGGCACTGTAGAGAAGGTGACTCGGTCCTCTGCTGTCCACAGGAGAATTATCTTGCCCCTCACCTTATCTCAGGCAGTCTTATCCTATGCAAATTCCCACACTCAATTGTGGCTAGATGTGAAATCCCATCGATTTGTTATGATTTCCCTCTATGCCCTTGTCTGGATAGCTCCTAAGCGCAGACCTCTTCTGATGTTCTTCTCCCCAACCCTGCAATTAGCACTCTCAATTTGGAGTTTTTGCACATGAGTTTAAAGCTTGTAGACCACACAATATAAAATTCCTCCCTGGTAATGTGTCTTTAAGCTCCTTTCTTGAGTTCCCTGAGCTCCCTCACTGCTTGACCCTTTCTTCAGGGTCGTTCTTTCATTATCTACAGATTCGCCATGACGCCATCTTTACAATATTAAGATTAAACTGAGATACTCCTACCATCCAACCCTTCTAGAGGCTGTTTGCATACATTGATCTTCATCTAGTAGCTTGAAACCCACTTTCTATTCTTTTATTACTTAAGCTGGGTACACACTTGGCCGAGTGCATACACACGTACCAATCGTTCTGCCAATGTATCTGTGCTGACATCACAACTGGATGGGCATTTGAATTTGCCCGCCAGTTGAGATGTTAATCCCTGCAGCAGGTGTATGGGCAGGCGTGTGGACCGCTCATACACACGGTCCGATTCGCCGATATATCTGTGAACGGCTTAGTTCACAGACATCAGGGGTACACACCCGCTGTCTTGAGGGCACTATTGTCCACATATGGTGGAGCTTTTAGTGAGAAGAAACACTTTACCTTATACCCTGTCTTACCTCCACATCTGTAACGTAATAAAATAGTGTCCAATATTAGGTTTAGTTGATCATTAAATCAATTGAACTGCTCTAGCAGTAAACACAAATATTTATGTGGAATTTTATGAAACCGTAGTAAATGTCTTACATGTTTATCTACGAAAAAGTGACCCTTTCATAATTCCTTTTTTTTTTTTGTTCTCTATTAGCCAAGGACACCGATATTATCGACGAAGCTATAATTTATTTCAAGGCTAATGTCTTCTTTAAAAATTATGAAATTAAGGTAAGTTAATTATAATTGTATCTATTCAGTTTTCTATTGTTTTGCTATGTACTGAGAGCTATTTAAGATTTGAGCATTTCAGTGGTGAGAGTCCCACGGTTGGGTTTCGGATGGAAGATCGACAGGCGATAGGTCGGCACCAGATGGCCAACAGGCAATAGGTCGACGTGGTCAAAAGTTTGACAGGGGCAAAACTTCACCTTACAAATGGTCATCAGGGTTGAAAGGTTGACACAAAAATTGTCGACACATGTTTTTGCATGGTTTATCAGCATTTTCACGGTTAGGGATAGGCACTTAGGGGAGGGTTAGGCTGCCGGATGGGACGGTTAGGGTTAGGCACTAGGGGAAGGGTTGGGGTCAAGGGATGGTTAGGGTTAAATTACAAATAAAGCGTCCAACCTTTTTGATCCTGTCGACCATCTGGTATCGAGATATTGACTGTCGATCTGTTATACCACGCCCAGTTGGTGTATGTCTCTACTGCAAGCTAGAGGATATGGCAAATTAGTGACAAGCATTGTCATACAGATTACTCTTTCAATGCAGTGTATGGTCTTTTGTATCATAGTAATATTGTAACTTCCATGTATTTTAATAAATATAGATATGCAAAAAAAAAAGCTTCTACCAAATACTGAACTCAATCCAAATCATTACATTTAAGCAACAGGGGCCAAAATGATAAATTCTAATCAGTAATTTTAACTCCTAGAGTGATAACTATGGGTCTGTTTCAGACTTAATGGCAAAATGAGTATAAATTACGCAACATGTATTTGCACCTGCCCCCATAGCAAGCGAAAAATATGCACATAATGGGTATATATGTGCATAATGGTCTGCATTAGCCACATTTGTGTGAACAGGGCCTTACTAAACTCCTCTTCAGTTGTAATATTTCATATGTGCAACATCCTTGCGGGTCTGACCTAATGGATATTTGTATGTTTGCTTTCTAAGCATCCACAGAGCAAAATCACACAAGATACACTACACAAGCTGGCATAGTAGTCACTGTGCACCAGACCCAATATATCTATGCACTAAGATCACAGGGAAATCTGCATGAGACCACAGGCTACATAGCTTGGCTTGGGCTACATGAGTCTCTTATCTTATGTGGCTGGTATGGCTTGTTGGCATTTGTAGTTTCACAACACATGGAGAGCCATGGGGTGCCTATGCCTGCCTTGGGTTACCCTACACTAGCATATTGGACCAGCATTCCCCAGGTTGAGCGGTCTACTTCCCACCTTTACATTTACACCGGTTGCAACATCTTTCTGCCAGTCCCAGGTTCCTTGCTGTTTACTCTGGGCTGACCCTTCACTCTATCCCCTGCAGATGAAGCTATTCATCATGGGGGTGTATGTGGCTCTGGTACACGCTCCAGTTCCCACTGCACTTGTGCGAAGGCGGGACAGACCATAGCGGATTATATAAATTCGATCAAAATAACCCTTGCTGATGACCCACTCACTATTTTGGTGGGGTTTGAAACGAACAACTGTTCTGCTAAAGGAAAATATATGGATTACTAGTGCATATATGTTATCAATTTCTCCTTTAGCAGTAGTTGAGGACACATTGGATTGGATATATCCGTCCCCCCATGTGACACTGTGCTGATTATATACTAAAAAAAAAAATCCAGTCTCTATTCTTGGAGAAAAGGACTTTACGGTAAAAAGAAAAACCCCCTTATTAAGTAATTTTAAAAATGGAAAAACTGCGGATACAAGTTGCTACACCCAGCGCTGAGCCACAATTATGCTACGTGTAGTAGTGCAATGTTAGTGTGTTTCATCTTGAGTACACACTCAAGCAGGTGCCTTTTGCTGATATTCGATCATTTATTTTGTTCATATTTAATAATTTATTAACTCCTGGTGTCTATTTATCTGTTAATTATTTTTAGAATGAAGCTGACCGGACATTAATATATATCACTCTCTACATTTCCGAGTGTCTAAAAAAGTTGCAGAAGGTGAGCACTTTCAGCAGTGTTTAATGGTGTTGGTGAACTCTATATACCTTTTGTAAGAACACTTGTAGGTTTATGCCATTAGCCCATAAGCTGCATTGTATCATACAATTTTACCCTTTTAACAACAGTGGCAACAGTTGTAGCTTTCAGCAAACCGATTGGACCTATGGAGATAGATCATCAATAATTTCTCCTTTTGTTTTATAATGCCATCCTAGGGCTATGCAATGAAACAACATGGTTGGGTGTGTTTTTGTTTTTTTATTTATTTAAACATTGTGTTCATTGACTTCAATTGATCCTTAATAGCATCATACTACATAATGTAAAGAGAAGACATCACTAAAAATATAAAAGGTGTGGTCTGTATTTCAGACCACACAGCAGAAAGTGTCTTGCATTCCCATTGGTTCCCATTGCTTATTAATGAAGATGTGTAACTATTGCAGCAGGAAGATTTTTCATCCTAAGTGGGAATGAGGGAGAACACAGTACACAGATGCTTCCAGTCTACTTTATGGTATTCTCTTAAAGAGATTTACAATTACTTCTAACTGGTGACAAACCTAAAAAGGGGAAATGTTAAAACTTTATTTAAATCATTTGTATGTACATCATGTGTAACAGATTTATTCACTTCTAGGAATAACAACCTATGGTCTGTCCTATTTGTGCAGATCAAGGTATCAACTAGGTTCCGAAAGATTTCAACCAGAGTATGCTCTACCTGTTCCTATTAGCTATGCAGAAGCTTTTTATTGCACTGTATTGTCAGACTAATGTCCTTTTTTTCCCCTTGGTGCCAAGGTCTATATAGTCATTTGTAATTATTCACCATACCTCATACATTAAAAAGTTGGTTAAAGAATCCATTATCTATTTAATCTGTTTTTCTCTTTCAACCAGTGTAATTCTAAAGGACAGGGGGAAAAGGAAATGTACACACTGGGTATTACCAACTTCCCCATCCCAGGAGAACCAGGGTTCCCCCTCAACGCCATGTATGTAAAACCTTCCAACAAACAGGAAGACGGTAAGATTCTGCAATAGTTTAGGCCCTGGTAAGAAGGTGGCCCCTGGGTCTTACTGCTTCCAAATTTGTCAAAATAATTCACTGTGATGATTTCTATTATTACTCAAATAATTTATCAGGTTTTTTATTTAATTTTTTTCCAATTCGAGAGGAAAAAGTATTAAAATTCTCAACTTATAATGCCACCTTTTAATTTTTTTAATACTTTTTTATTTTAATTTATTTGTATTTAGTGTATAGCACAAGATCAGGTATTTCCACGTTAGTAAAAACAAGACCCCAACTTTAAATTTGGAATGTGCAATCTTAAAACATCAAGGAATAAACACACAGTTATTGAAATCTTAAACTATGTCTTTTTGGAATTCTGTATTTACTGAGTCTGTAACCTCTAAAATGTTGAATTAAACCTAGTGATGTGTGTAACTACATTTCAGCTGGAACGGTTCTGAACAAAAAACAAAAATCAGTTTTTAAATATCTCAATCCTGGACTGAGAAAATTCATATACAATTTAGGCATACATAGGCCCATCAGACTACTATTAGCCAGAATGTAAATAACAGATCAGAAGGATCATTGTAGTGCATGTGCAATGCAGGGCAGTTGAGGATTGTTATTAAAATACACACGCTTCATTCAACTTCAGACTGATGATAGAATGAAGAATTTCCAGTTTGGTGATTGTTGGTTTGACAGTCTGTCAGATTGTAATGGGTGCATTGTCATCCCCCTGTGCTCATTTCTTCTCCTAACCCACCCTTAGTGGTGCCTAAACCTAACCTTCCCGGGGCTTGCCTAACCCAAACCCCCCCCCCCCCCCTTTCCGGCACTCTAAGTCTACCGGGTGGGTGCCTAGCCCTAACCTGCCCGCCCCGCATGCTAACACTCCGGGGGGATGCCTAATCCTAACCACCCCCGGCTTACCTTCATACTTACCCGCCGTCTGGACGTTCGGGATTCCGGCGGTCAGGATCCAGATGTCGTGATCGGTGCATTGGCATTATTCCCGCGGGGCGGGGTTGAGGCGTCGGTATTTCGACTGCCGGCATAATAGCTGCATCCCATAGGAAAGTACTAGATTGAAAGTCCATTGTAACATGTATGGCATCTTTATGCACAGTCATTTTAATCAGTCACATAGTAATGGGCCGTAGGTCTGCATAGAAAGATTTGCGAGTTAGGGGAAAAATCGAAACATAATGGGGGCAAATTGATTTCCCGTTGCTGATGTTTCCACACCGTTTTAAGGGCACATTGTGGGGCTCATTCAATCAACCCCTTTAGAATGGACAGAGGCCACAGTAGTAGAGGGGTTAGCCTTATCATTGAATTATGTCTTTTTGCTGGGAAACATTCATACTCAACAGTGTTCATGTCATACTTTCCATTCTAGAAAAAAAATGTCTGTTTCTAGCACATATGCACTAGACACTAGCATGTATTCTTCTTACATGTTCTTCCTTCTTCTTCCAGAAGTGATGAGGGCCTACTTGCAACAGCTGAGACAAGAGACTGGTCTAAGGCTGTGTGAAAAGGTGTTTGACCCTCAGAATGACAAGCCTAGCAAGGTAATTAGCTGTCTGCGTCCTACTACCAACTGTTTTATGTATTTTCCAATGTATAGGATATATCGCTGTGTGGTTATTCAAGTGCCAACAATTACAATGAACTTTTGTTTGTTTTTTTCCTATGCTGGCTGGCAGGCATAAATCAGAACTAAAATATATGGTAAAATTAAGAGTGCCTCTGCAATTCTGTTGCCCTAGTTTTGGACTGTTTGGCCTTTTTACAAATAAGTGTCTGGCTTCTTGTATGTAATTTATCTGCCATCTAATGGAAGACAGGCCACACTGTGATCTTGTCCCTAAATGGACAATATAATCAAAATATTACTTTTTGTAACTTCGTACACTGTTTATCCAAGTAAATAAGCTAAACAATGGATGGCTTATTATGTCTGTATATTTTTCCACCTACTGTGTGTCCCTTATGCAGAATCCATGACCTTCTATCTACTTCCTTTTCAATCAATGTATTTTTCTTTCTAGTGGTGGATGTGCTTTGTGAAAAGACAGTTCATGAACAAATCTCTGTCTGCGCCTGGGCAGTGAAGTGAGGAAACGGACTGTAATGCTGTTCACATTGTCAAATTAAGTTGTTCCATTTTGAACCAAACTTTTATACTGCATTGTAATATGATTGGTCATAGTCCAATAGAGCAAGCAAAATCTGGTATTCGGGGGGATAGCCGGTGCTAAACTGGTACTTAATAAAAGTCATAAATCATTATTGATTAATGTTTGGTGGATTTGTGCTTTCACTGTAACTCCACTGGTTGGAGCAATGATTGTTCGCAGACCTTTCCTTCCTGTATTCTAATAAATACAGCTTATATTTACCATGACGATTTTTGTCTTGAGAAACGGAAACATAATAACATAATGTGTGGGCAGCACAGACGGTGTAATGGTTAGCATTACTGCCTCACAGCACTGAGGTCATGGGTTCAATTCCCACTACGGCCCTAACTGTGTGGAGTTTGTATATTCTCCCTGTGCTTGCGTGGGTTTCCTCCGGGTACTCCGGTTTCCTCCCACACTCCAAAAATATACTGGTAGGTTAATTGGCTCCCCACACAATTGACCATAGTGTGTATGTGTGTGAGCATGAGGTAGGGATTATTAGATTGTAAACTCCACTGGGGCAGGGACTGATGTGAATGGCCATCTATTCTCTGTAAAGCGCTGCGGAATATGTGTGCGCTATATAAATAACTGGTAATAAATAATAAAATAATAATAAATAAAATATGGAAGGCACAGAGGTATTAGAAGATTTGAGGGTACAGTATACTTAAAGGTAGATTACACCTAAACTATTTATCAAAATCAACCTCTGTTTTGGAGTGTTAATGTATTGGTACTATATATATTCTTAAGGGGTCTATCCATTAGCAGATCTTTCTGAAAGACAAAAGATTTATCTTTTGAAAATTCCTGGGGCTGCTGTGACAGATATCTGTCATGTACATGACAGATTTTTACGAACAATATTGCATGACATCATTCTGGGAGTGGATTTTTTTTTGTTTCTATTCATTTTCATAAAAAAAATCATTCGTCATTTACCGCGACAGATATTTCTAATATCTGTCAGCGATAAATGATAACTGACCAACATGTTGGAGAGACAAAAGACCAAATTTGTCCGCCGCGGCAGTGCGCATTTTTATCGTTCAGAGCCTATCCATTAGCAGATAAATTGAACGACTGAACGATAAATCGTTCATCGTTCAAATTTATCTGCTAATGAATAGGCCCCTTTAGTACCAAAACATTAAAACTCCAAAACAGAGGTCAATTTTCAAAGTTTTTATATTTACAAATACATTTAAAAATAAACAAAAACACTGATTTGGAGCGCTTCTTAATTCTCTTAGCTGACTTTATTTATTTATTTATGTATGCATGGGATTCCTGGTAATTTCTAAAAGTCCATTAAAAAAAAAAAGTCTTCAATCAAAGTGATTCTTCCTGTCCCCTTTGAGTAGTGTCCTCACAAGATTTGTTGATATTTCAGGTGGATATGGATAGTGAATAAGCACATATGTGCTGCAGATCTATAAGTCATATGGGGTTTGGTGCTATTGCCGCATTATTCCTGCATGTAATCATTGCACGTGTTGGACCTACAAAGTACTGACGTCAAATAAAATCTCTTTGATATATTTGCTGTCAATGTTCAATCACTTTTGTCTACATAGTGTATATGTTTAATATGGATCTAAATGAAAAATGAAAACACTTCAAATTGCATTTCCACTGTGAGCTGTAAAATAGATTAACTCAATAAATAAGCTGCCGGTTTTGTTAAACTCCGTAAATAGGGATTTGGCAATCGGAGTTTAGTACGCTTTGCAAATATAAAGTTGAGGTGGGGGGCATGACTATAAACAGTTGTCTATGCTATGGTTAGGGAGAAAGAGATGGATATAAAGGACCTGAATTCAATTACCACTGTTCCACCAATAAGGAGGAAGCTGTCTTGTTACCCCTGAAAATTACCATTTTTCTTCCCAACTGTCCCCTGCACCAGCAGACAAGCTTAAGCAAGTTTTGATTGTTAATACCCTTCAGTCTGGACTGCATGTCTGTCTCTCATTACAACTCGTCATTTGTTACTAGATGACCTGTCTGTGCCTCCAGCTCTATAACATTATCTTGTTACAATAACGGGGAAAAAAAACTTCTAACAAGAAAAAACAAATCCAGAACATTCAATGAATACAGCACAGTTTAACTTGCCACCAAATCAGAGACCGAGGGAGGAAGAGGAGAGAAAAAAAAAAAACAATACCGCACTTAAAAAAAATAAATAAAAATTATGAGCAAAACAACTTACTGCCCGTGCCCTCTCTCTCTCCTTCCCTCAATCACCGACCTATAGCGGGTGTCAACTGGGTGTATCTCGCTGCTGGGCCTCCATAATTGATAACGCGATGTGTTCTAGATAACTTATAAATCTTCCCCGTCACAAAGAGAAATTAAATCATTCACACAAATACAGATTCTAAAATAAATGACAATGCTGCTTTTACTTAAAAACTGCTTAGTTATACATGTATTTTGCCAGTGCAGACTCACAACAAAAACATAGGTTATATTAACAGCAGTAGGGAATAATTGTAAAATAAATTTGTGACACCTAGTGCAGCATACCAGTCAGCCAATTTCATACATACGAACGGCACCAGCACCCCCAGACCCTCGTTGTGTGCCCTCTCTCCTTTGTCCTCCGACTGCTCTCCCTCCTCTGTCTCTGCTCAATACTTTATACTGTAACTTGTCCATATCTCCAATACATCCAAAATGGCGAATATATATGTCCTAACCATAATATTGACAATATAATATGTTATCTTCTTTTTCTGTTCCCATGTAGCCTTCAGCTCCAGCTTCTTGCAGACCAAGGCTATCTTAATATAACTATTTTTATTTATAAAATCTGAGACTTGCTGTCTACTAGTCTGTACATGCTAAAACTGACATTTTAAACCTACAATTCTTATTGCTAAAACATTAAACAAGATGGCTGCTGCATCAGACACAGATTTGCTGACTTTAAAGAGAAAAGGGTAGGCCTTATCCTCTCTAGGCCTGAGGCCATTCGACAAATACGGCCTTCTGAATCTCACACAACTAATTTATATATTGTTAATTATTTTTATATACTTTAAATTGCAGTGTAAGAAAAGAAAATAACATAAGCATGCATATATTTGTGAATTGCTGAAGGAATATGTATAGTCCACACATTCCTGTTTTATTAAGTGACACCTGTCAGGAAGTGGGATATATTGGGCAGAAAGTGAACAGTCCATTCTTGAAGTTAATGTCCTGCAAGTAGGAATAATGGGCAAGCGTAAGGATCTCAGCGACTTTGACAAGGGCTAAATTGTGATGGCTACATGACTGGGTCAGATCATCTCCAAAACAGCAGGTCTTGTGGGGTTTTCCTGGTATGCAGTGGTTAGTACCTACCAAAAGTGGCCCAAGGAAGGACAACCGGTGAACCAGCAACAGGATCATTGATGCATGTGGGGGTAAAGGTTAGCCTGTCTCGTCCGATCCCACAAAAAAAGCTACTGTAGCAGAAACTGCTGAAAGAGTTAATGCTGGCTATGGTAAATAGATTAGACACAAGATACAGGCATAGGTTGGTGCACTAGTTTCCACTGAAAAGTGGTAATTCTAAATACCGGTATATCTGGAACAAATAGTGCTTATTCCTTATTTACTCATATAAAACACATATTGTACAGTGGCGGATTTAACCTAGGGGCTACAGGCCCCCCCCCACCCCCAGTAAAGTCCTCCACTTCAGTGAGCCAGTGCAGTCTGTGACTGCACTGGCTACACTGTGACTGGAGGTGGCTTCCCATTGGAAGTGCCACCTGCCAGTCACGCATAGGACATGCAGCCCCAGGGAGAGGTGGATCTGCCTTTCGGGCAGCTTTACGCGGCTTCTTGGGGCTGCAGTGAATGCAGCCCCCAGAAGCCGGTGTTGTGTGGCGCCTGCCAGATCTTTTGTGCAGGCGCCAGCCAAAGCCATACCAACAGCCGCGGCACCCCCCTCAGGTAAGAGGGCAGGAGCCGCTGCTGATACTGTATAAGGAAGATATCATTACATTAGCCGGTGGTGCTCCCAAGAGTAGTAATCTTGACTAAGAGTTTGAAAAGGGGAAAAAAAAAACTTATTTCTGGGACGCTCTTTCAATATAAAACTTTCAATTCATTCAGACTCACAGGACAAACGCCAAAAAACATCCACAGAAAGTATTCTATATTGCTGCGTATCTTAAATAACCGGCATATAACCAGCCTCCGAGGGTTACACAGAGCTTCTTTCCCAATATATGTGGACATTTGAGCATAAATAAACAAGGAAGGGCACCCTTTGGTTTTAAGGAGTCTCAACAACAAAGCACCAGTGTCAGTGCATGCAAAATCAAAATGTCATATTATATGTCAAAATTAGTGGTATCGATACAAAGGAAAGATACATGAGTGCGTAAGGTTTCTACTTTTAACAGTTTGTCTATGACATTGAACAGCTAATGAGAGCGCCTGTTAGCACACATAAATATTACATTTTATAATAAGACCATCATATGGTACAACATTTGCAATTTAAAACAATCTTAAAAATATGAAATATAAAAAAAATTTTGTATATAGTGTGTACAAATACTGCAATAAAGTTGCAATGTATCCCGTTCTGTAATTTCAAATAAATATATATAATTCATAGTACACCACTATTATCTATGAAGTGGGTAATGTGCTCATTTGCTACGGTACACAAAAGCAATAGCTTCTTTCATACGTCAAACATCTGCTTTTAACTGTGTGGCTCTAGGATGGTGAACGGCCAATTAGAGTGTCGACACACATCCCACTTACACTTTCAGTTGTGAATGAAGTTTTGCCAGCAAGTGTGAAGCATTATAATTTTGCTTCTATGGGGGAAACACACCGAAAGAGGTAAAGCTGTGATACTCCAAGAGGTGGTAGTTCTGTAGTGTGAAATACAGTTCACTGATACATTGGCACTCTTTGTACAGCACATAACATACAATAATGGTACAGGTATTGGCACTGTGGGAACAGTGTGTAATGAGAGGCATGCATGTGTTGGACCTAAGAACAGTGTGCAATGTGAGACATTGATGTGTTGGCAGTGTGGGAACAGTGCTTGGCATACAATAAGATACACAGAGTAGATGCAATAATCCTGGAGCTCAAAACCAGACAGTGAGTATATCAGTACACACATGCACACAGATCATACAGGCAAACATGATTTCTTTATCAGCCACAGGGGATACTGGAGCTAGTACGGTGGTGTATAGATTGGGTCTAGAGAGGAGCCGGCACTTTAAGAATTAAATCAGTGTGACTGGCTCCTCCCCCTCTATGCCCCCCTCACCCCCAGTTTAAGAATTGTGCCTCGAGGGAGCCGGATCCCTGGGCATCAACTCCTAAGGATTTATTTTATTATTTTTTAATTAATTTAACTTGAGACACAGGCAGACAGTTAGCCCCTGTCTGTCTGCGCCGTTAGAGCCGCCGGTGGGACCCGCCGGCGCTTCCTGAAGCGTGCGTCTGGGTCCCTAGTCAGCAGCACATTAGTGCGGCTGGGTCCGGATCTCCCTGACTCCCCCGCAGTTTGGTGGCATGGCTTGGTAAGTATACCAGCCTTCCCTGCTGTAGGGAAGGCTGACCTTGCGGGGTGATGTGTAACTCAGACGCGGCCATTACAAACACTGGCTGGGTGCCAGCTTTGAGGTGGGTGGGGCTTCCTATTTCTCGGCTAGACAAGAGCGTGAATCTCACTGACTCCCGCGCCCTTTTCCCATGTAGCAGCCATCGGCTCCTCTGCCTGCAGAAACGCTGATACAGACACAGCTAAAGGGTTTTCCCCTTCATCCACTAGGGGACACTGGAGAGCATAGACAGTGGGGTATAGATGGTGCTGAGAGGGAGCTTGTGACTAGCTCCTCCCCTCTAAGCCTACGCCTCAGTCTTAGTTCGTGCCTGAGGGGAGCGAGATGTTTTTTACACTTCTCAGGGTTTGGTCATCAAGACTTGAATACATTGAGGACAGACAGGCAGCAGCTGCACTGCCTATCTGCAACGATGGAGCTGCCGGGGGGGACACGCTCGCATGTGCACGCACTACTGAGACCACCGTCTCCATAAAAGGGGGTTCCATATGCCGGCCCCCATCAGTCACTACCACCGCCGGCAGCACCGCAGCTCCTGTAAGTATTCCCTGGCTTCCCAAGTAGCAAGGTAGCTAGGTTATCATTATTATTATTAAAACCGGCAGTATAGCAGCAGGTTGCTCCGATATAAAGGAGCAGTAAGACGGCAGACGCTGTGGCTCATCATGTCAAGCATGTAACAGAGCACACAGATTTAATGTAAGAGCGGGGGTTAACAGTATCCCATTCACTGCTGCAGACCTGATAGTGCTGCTTGTTATCCCTCATTATAGTCTGTCTTTTATAATAAAGCATTGCCACTTACTTAGTGGCATCTCAGACCATGTTTATAACGCGCTTACAGTACAGTTTTAGCGCCATTGCAGGGGGGCGGAGCTTAGCTCCGAAGCCCTATTTTTTCCAGCGCTTCTCTGGAAGTGTGCTGGCGGCCATTACACGGAGGGACTCTGCCTAATGTATAATATAAAACGCTGCAGTGAAACTGGTAGCCTAAACGGAACTGTAAGTACACAGTAGGGTTTAGGCTGGTCAGGAGAGCATGTAAGTATATGTGATTACTTCATTTTATGCCTAGTGTTTTCTGGCACTGCTAGGAGCGCTTTTAGGGAAAGTGTGGCTCTCTCCTGTCTCTCTGTATAGCAGTTCCTTCTGTTGAGCTTTTTCATTACACTTTACAGTTGTATGTGTGTGGTCTGTATGTATCATATGTACCTACAAATATGGTGCAGATTAGTTACACACAATCATCTAATTCCCTATGGTGTAACGCAGATGGTGTAGTGGTTGGCATTGCTGCGTAGCAGTGTTGGGGGTTCGACAACCCACTACGGCTCTGGCTGTGTGGAGTTTGTATGTCTCAATTAATAAAATTGCACAATAAACTCATGGCTGACGGGATGAGAAATAAGCTGCCGTTAAGGAGTTTATTCCGTCAGCATAGAATACCTCATAACCTACTGGTGATTTTAGCGTGTAGAACGCTGTGGCTTACGCACATGAGGGACTTGGAATCTCAAGATCATGGCTTTTTCTCGTACCTCTGCTCAAGATACCCTGGGGTGCAGTAATGAGAGAGTGAAAAACAAAAAACAAACATCCATCGGCTTAGCGGTTTTTCAAGAACTCGACGCTTCCAGTTCCTGAGGTCATGTCTTTTAAAGACATCAGAAAAGACTTTGAAGTATATTCTCAAGTCCATTCGTACAGCTGCAGGTGTGATACTGCATCCTGTCATTGTAATCTACATGAAGACAAGTGCTTTTTTTTTTTTAATTCACCAATGAATAAAGTTAAGTCCCAGAGCTCGGGTTACTCCTTCTTTGGTGGTTGAACCCGACACTCCAACTGGAGGGAAAGAGATTCGGAGTGTGGGATGGGACTCTTCTCACCACAGATGTGAGTCTGCGAGAATGTGAAGCGGTGATTCAGGAACAGCACTTCCAAGGCCGATGGATATCACAGGAAGCGAGTCTGCTGATAAACACATTGGAATTGCGGACACTTTTTCCTACGTTATTCACACAACAGTTCACCTGTTGCAGAGCTGAGTTCAGTCTGGGTTCAGTAAGATAATGCCATGACAGTGGCGTACATTAATCACTGCAACTCCAGACCTCCGGCAATTTTAAAAGCGGATTCTAGACTGGGTGGAAAGATTTGCAATGACAAACTCAGTAATCTTCATTCCAGAGGTAGCAAATTGAGAAGCAGATTATCTCAGCTGGTAGAACAGGGGAATGGACACTACACCCACAGGTTGTTCACCAATGTGGGGTCTTCCTCGGGTCGACCTCATGACATTCAGACAAAATCATCAGCTAACTTTCTACTGCTCTAGGATGAGAGACCCGGAGGCAGTGGACGCACTGTCAATACCGTGGCAATTCAGATTTTTCTATCTGTTGCCTCCATTTTCTCTTCTCCCTTCGGATTCTACAACACGTCTAAAGGGAAACGTTCTATTGGTATTTCATCCTTAAACTTCTGCTGATCAAAGATCTGTGGCCTATACCTCTGAGAGTAGATCTCTTACTATAGAGTCCTTTAGTTTATCCAGACTTAAAACGGCTACGTTTGATAGCGTGACTCTTCAAAGGGCCATTTTCAGACGTAAAGGGATACCATCCATGGTAATCCCTACTATGCTTAGAACTAGGAAGGAAGGTACTTCCAAACATTACCACCATTATTGGAAGAATTATGTTTCATAGTGTGACTGTAGGGGTTCCTCCTACAGATTCTACCTAACCAGATTTCTGCTCTTTCTGCAAGCAGATTTCTCAGCCGGTCTGCAGTTGGGTTCGCCGAAGGTTAAAATTTCAGCTCGGATGTTTTTTCTTCCAGAAGAGTGGGTCTTGAACACCGCAGGTACAGACTTTCTACAAAGCATAATTCGGTTACAAACACCCTTTGTTCTTCCTGCGGCTACATGGGATTTGGATCTCGTACTTTATTTCTTACAGTCTCCTCTGTTCGAACTTTTGCAGGCGGAGTTAATATACCTTTCATGGAAGGTAACAGTTCTTCTCACACTGGCATCAGCCAGGAGGGTGTTGGGTCTGGGAGCTCTAGCCTGTCGTCCTCCATATTTGATATTTCATGAGGATAGAGCGGAAATCTGTACAAGAATGGATTTTTAAAAAATTGGTTCCAGCTTTCCACATCAACCAACCTATTGTGGTACCGGTTCTTCCACGACACTGTCCTTCGTAAGGATCCTTGGATGTGGTTAGGGCTCTTCGTATTTATGTGGATAGGACTGCAGCCATAGGTAAAACAAAATCTATTTATTTTCTATGATGATGCTAGTCCTGGTTGGCTAGATTCCAAACAGTCACTGGCCCATTGGATTCTGACCATCAGTCAGGCATATATGGCTTCATCTATAGGGAGCCTCTGCTTTCTTTTACAGCACATTCCACTCGCTCCGTGGGTTTCTCGTAGGCGGTGGTGTTTTCTTCCATGGAGTTACTTTGCCGAGCAGATTCTTGGTCTGGCCGACATTCCTTTATTCTTTTTTATAGATTTGACATGTTTGCGGCCTCTGCAGCACATTATGGCCGGTCTGTTTTGCAGGGTTCTCAGTGCTTCCCACCCGTAATAGGAGCTCTGGGACACCCCCACTGTCTATGCTCTCCAGTGTCCCCTAGTGGATGAAGGAGAAAACAGGATTTTGGTACTTACCGATAAATCCCTTTCTCCGACTCCAAAGGGGACACTGGACGCCCACCCTGCGCTGTTCCTTCCTGCCAGGGTTGGGGTAATTTTATGTTATGACTCATAGAGATCTGTTTAATGTCTCTGGTTGTGTTACTGCTATTTCTACCTTTTTCATATGTTCTGTGTACTTGCTTCGCCTCCTTGTCTGTTTTTTTTTTCTCAGCTCCCCTCAGGCACAGTTTTCTAAGATTGAAGCTTAGAGGGGGAGGGGGGGGGTATAGAGGGGGAAGAGCTAGTCACACTTATTATAATTTAAAGTCCAGGACCTCTCTTTGACTCGGCTGAGTTACACACAGAGAGAAGCATCCAGGACACAGAGTTCCAATGCAGGACCATAATCGGCATGGCAGACAGAACCGGTCTTTAACCCGGTCAATGGATAATTGGGCTCAGGTGGTGGGCTCCTCATCCCAGGGTCAGGTAATCACACATCCGCCACCTAAAAAAGAGGGCTATTTCGGCTATTTTGCAATCTGATGAGTCAGAGGAGGACTATGCTTCTCAGAGGAAGGGGAATTCCTACAGGACTCATGAGGATTTGCTATCTGAGGAGGATCCTCAGGAGATGGACGTTGGTCCTCAAGGGCTAGAGGCTCTCATTCTGGCTGTTCGTCAGCTCCTTAAGGTAACGGACAATGAGTTCCCAGCTCAGTCATCCCTTTTTACTAAGACACAGTGGTCTTCTATTACTTTTCCTATTTCACAGGAACTAGATGATCAACTGGCAGTGGCTTGGGAACATCCGGACAAAAAGTTCCAGATCGCAAAACGTTTTCTTTCTTCCTATCCTTTCCCTGCAGAAAATACGGCTAAGTGGGAATCCCCTCCGTTGGTTGATTCGTCTGTGTCCCGTTTGTCAAAAAAAGACTACTCTTCTGGTTTCGGGTGCAATTTCCCTGAAGGAAGCCTCTGACAGTTAGAGGCTACTCCGAAATCCATTTTCTCTGTAGCAGGTGTTCTATGTCCAGCCTTCGTGGGCTCGTAGGTCAACAAGGCTATAGAACGCTGGGCCAAGGAATTGGCCAAGGGTTTGCGTTCGAAAGCTCCTAGGTCAGAGCTCTTCTCTCTGGCAGAGCACATTAGGAAGTCGTCCATACACAGGCTTCTAGAGATATTGGTTTACTTGGATCTCAGATTTCTGCTTCTGCAATTGCAGCTCGCCGAGCTCTTTGGCTTTGTCCTTGGCAGGCGGATTCCGAGTCCAAGAAGGCAGTGGAAGCATTACCCTTCATGGGGGATATGCTGTTCAGAATTGGATAAGTGGATCTCCCAGGCCACAGGTAGTAAGTCCACCTTTCTGCCTTCCTCCTCTTCAGCCTCAGGGCCTCAGAAATCTCAGTCAGATACTTCCTTTCATTCTTTTAGTGTTCCCTCTAGATTCAGAGGCTGAGTAAGAGGTTCCTCCACTGCTACCAGAGGATGAAAGGGCAGACGGGGAGCTCCCACCTTACCTCATAGTCAGGCCCCAAGCCAGTCGACAAACCTGTGGCATGACTAGCTACCAGCCCATCTGGGAGCCTCCACGGTGAGAGCTCGACTTTTTCTTTTCAGAAATGTTTGGTCACAGACTTGCAACGACGCCTGGGTTCAGAATCTGGTCTCAAGGATACCGCATAGATTTTGCATTTCAGCCTTCTCTTCGTTTCTTCAAGACAGGTCTTCCTTCCTCACCAGTTTGGGCAAGGGTGTTACTACAGGCTATCACAAAGCTTCTGGAGGCAGAAGTTCCAGTTCCTTCTCACTAGCGCAAGGAAGGATTCTATTCAAATCTTTTTGTAGTACTGAAGTCGGACGGCTCGGTCAGACCTATTCTAAATCTAAACTCATTGAATCTACACTTAATAGATTCAAGATGGAATCCCTGCATTCAATGATCGCAAGTCTGGAACCAGGAGAATTTCTGGTGTCCTTGGATATCAAGGACGCTTACTTACACATACCCATTTGGGAACCACATCAGGCATTTCTCCAGTTCACCATTCTAGAGTCTCATTACCAGTTCCGGGCTCTTCCATTTGGACTTTTTTCTGCTCCCAGGGTCTTCACAAAAGTCGGCTGTCGTGGTGGCTCTACTTCGTATTCAAGGGATAACGATAATTCCATAATTAGACGATCTACTCATTGAGGCTCCATCCCCAGAAAGACTCCTCCAGGATGTTTATCAACTACCACCTTTTGTTGCAACACGATGGATCCACAACTTTCCAAAGTCTCAGTTGGTTCCTTCCCAATGCCTCCAATTTCTGGACACCAGGGTTCAGAAGGTTTTTCTGCCGATATACAAATCCTTGTCAATCCAGGAGTTGGTTTGCCTTGTTCTTCAGCCTCGGTGGGTTTCAGTGCATTTATGCATTTGTCTGCTAGGTAAGATGGTGTCGGTCTTCGAGGCTTTGGAGTTTGGTTGATTTCACTCCCAGACCTTTCAGTTGGATCTCCTATCCCAGTGGTCAGGCTCTCACCTCCACATGAACAGCCTGGTCTGGCTCCTGAGACGCGCCTTTCCCTCCTGTGGTGGCTGCAGTCCAGCCATCTGTTGGCTATTCAGGATTTGGGATTGGATCCTTCTAATGACGGATGCCAGCCTTCGAGGCTGGGGGCAGTAGTTCTGGATCATCAATTCCAGGGCCGCTGGTCTCGCCAGGAAGCTCTTCTTCTAATAAATATTCTGGAGCTCAGGGCAGTATACAACACCTTCCGGGAGTAGTTTCCTCTGTTGAGAGGACTACCCATCAGAGTTCAGTCCGTCAATGCAACCGCGGCGGCTTACATCAATCTCCAAGGTGGAACAAGAAGCCGATGCACCACGAGGGAGGTTGCTCACATTCTTTGTTTGGTGCAAAGTTGGGATGGCTCTGTTGAAGTGGACAACTGGGAAGCAGATTACCTCAGTAGTCAGGACTTATGGGAGAATGAGACCTTCACCCTCAGGTTTTCCAACAACTGGTTCAGCGTTGGGGGGAACCCTAGATAGATCTAGTGGCGACCAGGTTCAAACATCAATTTCTGCAACGCTGCTCCCACACCCGGGATCCTGCGGCAGTGGATGCACAGCTCCATGGCAGTTCCAGTTTGCTTATCTATTTCCACTGTTTTCCCTTCTATCTCAAATGTTCAAGCGCATCAAGAGAGAGCGGGGTCTCTTGCATTCTGGTAGCGCCGAACTGGCCTTGCAGGGCTTGGTTCTCAGACCTGCAGCTTCTTCTTGCAGACGATCCTTGAACATTTCGTGATGACCGGACCTCCTTCAGCAGGGTCCATTTCTTTGGTGCTTTCTTTTCTACAGTCTTCAATTTTTGAACGGCTGGAGACGGTGGAATTGAAGTAACTGACCTGGAAGACAGTGCTCTTATTGGCTTTGACTTCCGCCAAGAGAGTGTCGGAGTTAGGTGCTCTCTCGTGTCGCTCTCCTTACCTTCCATGATGATCTTGCGTTCCTCTTACTAGATCTACATTTCTTCCGAAGGTGGTTTCTTCATTTCACATTAATCAGACTATTGTAGTTCTTGTGTTGGCTGAGGATCAGCCCTCTTCTCATTCATTGGATGTTGTTCGATATACAGCAATTACTGTTTGGTATTGAATAATATCAAGAATCCAATAAAAATGAAAATAAAACACAAATTTGTCTGATCTCTATTAATAAACAGGAGACTCAGGTAAATATACCAATATCATTTTTATATAAAAACTTCTCAACCATGAGATAAAATATGATATATAAATCAATTACTAGCCACAAATAAATAGAGCAGCACTTGACAATTACATGTGAAATATTGTATCAGCCCTAAGAATTTCTAGATGAATACAAAGTAGATACTAATTCTCTTGTTGCTTAAATGAGATTTCAAGCCACACAAAGAGATTACCTAGTTGCACTGTAAAATTACACAGGTGTATAGTGAGATGGCTGTTTATTATGCCATCAAGCAGTTGTTAGTCATTCCTAGATCCTCACTAATAGTGCAGGGTATGCCGATTATTTGCTATACATCCTGGGAGAAAAAGAGGAGTTACCTCAAACTTAGATGCCGGTGTCCTTGATTGATTCCAAGTGGATGAGCACTGCACAATTCACTGTGTTGTGACCCCACAAAGGTAGGATGTAGCCGGTGCTCCAATCCCCACTGCCGCTAAGATGAAGTTGGAGCTCAAGCTTGTAAATAGCAGTTGCAAGCGGTCTCCATCCCGACTGCTCTGTACGAAGATCCACGAGTCTCACAGTATGCATCGGAGCAATGGTATAGACTCAAACTGATGTGCAGCGGCGTGAGCAATCTTTATTCCCGACTGTTCGGCATAAAGTCTAGGTCTCTTGGAGCAGTGGCAAGGATCTCAAATTCTGGGGGGTAACGTGAACACGTTTCGTCCCGCAAATCACCAGGACTTTCTCAAGACAGGTGCAGTAGGTATTGAACATATACATATATTTTTAATATAAGCAGCGCCAAGAATTGCGTGATTCACTGCTCAGTGGATGTTGTTCGAGCCTTGAAAGTCCATGATCTAATTTGCGCCATAGTTGGTATCAAAGTGTCAACTTCATTGTATTCCCTACTGTCACAACCTATTTGGCACATTCTATACCAATCGTAGAAGCTGATCAAACATATTCTTAACCCATCTAAATGGCAAATTGCTTCTTAATTTAAATTGACCACACCCCTCATTACCTGCCACAATGAATATTTTCCACTTAACGGATGGAACGCATCACCTTGATTATTTACGAGACCCCCAGATTACTAGGGTCTGGACTCCTTACTTTGAGGCCAATCCCCCTAATTACTGTTTAACTTCACCTTTCATACACTGCTGCTATGGCAGCCAACTCACAGCGACAGGCCCCCTCCCTTTCCTAATCCACCTCTCCCCTTTGTTATCCCTTTTTGGCCCCTTTTATCCCTTACCATTATTTCATTTTGGTCATACAATTTGTTTAGGTTTTGACTGCACTGTTACTTTATCCAATGTTTAATGCTTTATTATGTCTCATATGTTGTCTGTTTGTATGCAGAGGATTGTACCAGCAATGACTAATTGTTTGTTTTGTCATATTCCCCTTTTGCTTATGCCATAAAAACACTCAAAAAATAATTTTCACAAAAACAACTGTAAGCAAACTATACCAGAAAGTATAGTCCTGAAGCACGGAGTATCAATGGTATAAGTAGTTATTCATAACAACTGAAAAATGTGTTATGTCATCTCTAGCCTGAGCCCAGCTTGGTTCTGTTGAGGATTCTGATTGGGGAGGCCAACAATCAGTGACCTGCTGAGTGTCTGAAAGCAGGCCAGTCATGTCCATGACTGCTGGTACACACAAGGAGTAAATTCTATGAACTGATGAGAGTACACAAAAAAATAATATATATATATATATATATATATATATACACACACACACACACACACACACATATACATACACACACACCTTTCTGTGGTGTACAGCCATTGCCAAAAGTTTTGAGAATGACACAATTATCGTTTTTCAAAGTTTGCTGCTCTAGTGTTTTTAGACCTTTTTGTCAGATGTTACTATGGTATACTGAAGTAAAATGAAAAGCCTTTCATAAGTGTCAATGGCTTTTATTGACAATTATATTAAGTTTATATATACATTAAGTTTATGCAGAGTGTCAATATTTGTAGTGTTGACCCTTCCGTTTCAAGACCTCTGCAATGTGCCCTGGCATGCTGTCAATCAACTTCTGGGCCACATACTGACTGATAGCAACTTCTCCCAACCATCCAAGAACAGCTTGGTGATGGACAATGCCTTTTCCAGCATGATGGAGCACTTTGCCATAAGGCAAAAGTGATAACTAATGGCTCAGGGAACAAAACAACAACATTTTGGGTCCATGGCCAGGAAACTCCCCGCACCTTAATCCCATGGAGAACTTGTGGTCAATCCCCATAGGCAAATGGGCAAACAAAACCCACAAATTCTGACAAACTCCAAGCATGGATTAGGCAAGAATGGGTAGCCAGTCAGAAGTTTATTGACAGAATACCAGGGTGAATTGCAGAGGTCTTGAAAAAGAAGGGTCAACACTGCAAAGATTAACTCTTTGCATAAAATTAAGTGTCAATGGCTTTTATTGACAATTACATTATGAAATGCTTTTAATTTTACTTCAGTATACCACAATAACATCTGACAAAAAAGTCTAAAAAACACTGAAGCAGCAAACTTTGTGAAAAACAATACTTGTGTCATTCTCAAAACTTTTGGCCATGGCTGTACTTGAAACTGAGTGGACTCAGGACGTTGAGGGAGATCCCTGCAAAACACATCAGATGTGGTGTACTATGAATTGTATATTTCTGTATTTACACATTTATTTGAAATGACAGAACAGGATACACTGCAACTTAATTATTGCAGCATTTGTTTTGTTTTTTATATTTCCTTTAAAAAAACAAAAAAAACTGTTTTTATAACTTTTGTGTGGGGGAAACACTTGGACTGCTTTCACATGGCTTCCAACAGAGCCGTAACTAGGCTTTTTGGTGCCCTGTGCCAGAAAGAGCATTGACATCACCCCTATTTTTCAAATGGGGACAAAATGCACCTGAAAAAGGGGCATGGCCTCATGGGGAAGGGCCTGGGAAAAGATGGGGAGGCCAGGAGATGCTGAGGATACAATAAGAGGAAGCCACAAGTGAGAATGATTATAAAAAGAAACTTGAAAGGCTCAAACAGCACCTCCCTGCCCTGCGGTGCGGTGCCCTGTGTGGTGGCACAGGTCACACTACCCTAGTTACGGCCCTGGCTTCCAAGGTTGAAGTACCCATGAAGGTGGATGTTACGTAGCTGTTGAACCTTGTTCTAGAGCTGTGTATTAATGTACTTTCTCCACAGACCCCTATGTTCTGAAACTGCGATGGCAGAGGACTCCCTATCACAAGCCTCGGTGCCCAATGTTTCAAGGCTGTGGGTTCCCTCAACCATGGCTGCTAGTCATGGACGCAGTCACAGACTTCAAATCACAGGTAATGTGTATGTTAACTTACCAGTTTACAGCTCCCGACCAGTTAGAGTCTTCCATGGTACGGTGGGCTAAAGTGCAGGTCTCCTTCCTATAAGAAGGATCACACCTGCAGTAGAGCCAGTTCGATGCAGCACTCCTTCAGTTATTCAGCACAAGAGTGGCTGATGCTAACCAGCAGGGACATAGCTCAGCTTATGCCTGACAGCACTAGGTCCTGTCTGGTTGTGAATCCTCGGTACAGGAAGCTGGAGTCTCCAGGTCCTTAATTGGTAGACACCCTGATAAGGACAGAGGCTTCTGGATTATTTCTATACCTTTAAACAAAACATCCCCCTGGTCTAGAGCCCAGGTACTTAAACTGATAAGAACAGATGTTGGTTTTAAGATCTCATACGCCCCCTATCTGGGGGCCATATATTTAATGGATTTTTAGAACGGGGAGATGGAAGAAGAGCTTGCTCTGTCCACTCCATGCATTGACCTGGTATGGCAGTAGTAGCTTGAGGTCCTTCTAGCAGAGGCTTCTGAATATTTAAGAACATTGCTTTAAATGTATCCACTACAAGCAACGGATCAGTCAACGTGGCTGACTTGTTAAATCTGCTATCCTGGGCAGCTGTATAGTTTTCACAAAATTATCTAGACTGGGGCACATCCCTCGCTTTTGCTTACGCAGCTAAGCCTAGGGGCTTCTGGGCAGATACCTGACAGGATCTCAGTTCAGGGACAAAGTATTGTAATTAGGAAGTCATTGATAGTCATATTAACCTCTTAAGCACGGACATCTGCCGTGGTGGCCAGGACAGTCCTCTGGCCACTTTCCTGGTGCTCTGTCACAGACTCAAGTACTTAGAAGCTCATCTGTATTTAGAGAAGGTCCTCATGATCTGGGATTGGACAGGCTCTAGGTAGTGCCCACATACATTGTCTGCCTTCTGTACCATGCCATCTACCTTCTAGATTAAGGAGTTCCTCCTCTATGGACCCTGACGTAGATGACCTTAGTCAGTGATTCAACTGGCAGGGCTGTCACCACAGGTTGGAGTGGATTTCCACTTGGGAAACCCCAGCGTGGGGTCAGGACAAATGGTCTAGAGCAGCACTCTGGGAGACTTTGTTCACTCTCCTCTGTCCTCCACGGTTATTGTCCAGGTCCTTGCTTCTGAAGGTGCAAGTTACTTTAACAGTCTTTCTGGTCAGATGCCGGACTACTTGTTCAAGCCCATCCACTGGGCACTAGCAGGGACTCCAGGATTCTCAGGCTCCACTCCATCATTTGCTCAGACTAGAGGTTTGCAAAGAATCCTTTCACATAGAGGAGGCCCATTTACATATTGCCATCCGAATCAGTCAACCTACAGCCACACCACCGGAACACACCCGATCTCATAAGCCAAGCAGGGTTAGGCTTGGTTAGTACTTGGATGGGAGACCACCTGGGAATACCAGGTGCTGTAGCTTCCTTGTGTTTGCTGTGCAGTACAATCGCTTCCAGTTACAGTAGATTCTCAGCCACTCCTGGTTTTCATGAGGATCAGGACATTCATGGCAGTGCCTCTTGACCTGCTTATCAGGGCTCAGTCACTGGATATCCATCTGTCTCAAGGTAGATAGTCAGTGGTCTTATGGGTGGATATTTGGAAGCCTTTTTCCCTGGTGGAGAGTTTTGCTGCATTCCAATGGTCAGCGGGTATTCCTCCCTACCGTTAGACTAACAGTCTTCCGGTTACCATTCCCTCCTTTCTGGCATCCCTACCAAGTGTTCTTATACTCTTGCAGGCAGATGTTGGGCTCAATAATCTATCCCTTTGACAGGATGGAGTTACAGCAGTTTTACTCCCTGCCTCTTCATCGGGAAACTCAGGCCCTATGGCTTAAATCCAGTTTGATTTTTATTACACATAGCCAACAGGGGACCCATTTGGCTATGGGCCATTCCTGTTGGGACCATGAAACGGGGTACTCACCACCAATGCACAACTTCACAGGTGTAGGGCAGTAACATGTCATTAGGATCGGTGGACAGCTCAGGGGAGCCCATTACCGATCTTCATTCTGCTGTTCTGGTTGGTTTTCAGAGCTCTTTCTGGTTTTACCCCTCCTCCAGCATTGTCCGATACTAGTCTGGCCCGGCATCGTGATAACTGTTGTCCACATAAGCCATCAGGGTGGCGCTCTCAGTTGCAGGTTCATTAAGACGGTCAGCCACTCCCCCAGTTGCATGGAGCGTCTTATGGCTCTGTAGGCAGCCTTCCTTCAGTTCTCCGGGAGCAGAGGACTCCTAGGGCTGCCAGGTTCTCACTCAGGTGAGTGGGTTCTACATTCTGATGCTTTTCAGTGTCTTGTAAAATCGCTGGGTCCTGACTGACATCGAGATCAGTCTCTCACATAACTACACATTACTGAGATACTGTTCCCAGGGCTCTCCTATTGGTAGCTCTGACAGTACAGTGTAAGTTTCCACTCTTACTTATCTTTCCTCCACTGTTCATGCTTCACGGATTGCATTTGAAAGGAAACATGGTGATCCTCGTGGCTTAGCTTGGTCACAGAGGCCGTAGTACACAGCTCTTCAGCCTCTCAGTTGGCACCTAATGTGTTTTCCTCTAAGGTCGCTTTTTGGTCTCCAAGCCCATGCTTCCATCGGATTCTGGGCCACCTTGCTTTGCCAGATTGGCTAGTCACCAGTCCTAAAAGCTAGGAGGGTTTTTTCCACAGTGGTCAGCTGTACCCTACAGCATGCCAAGTAGCCCTCTTCAGTCAGAATTCCTTCCAAATTAGAGGACCTATTGAGTAGTTGGGTTAGAGCACAGGTTCTCAAACTCTGTCCCCCAAACCGTGCATGTTTTCCAAGTCTCCTCACAGAATCACCTGCTAGGTGACCTGGAAAACAAACTGTGTGGGGGCTGAGGACATTTTGAGAATCTCTGGGTTAGAGGCTTCTTCCCCCAAATCATTCCAGATATCTCAAATCCCTTTTCTGCAACTTTGGGCTTTTGGTCCTTTACCTGGGGACACCAGTCTCAGACCAGTCGTTATTCCTCCAATTACCAGATGTTCAGACATTTTCTTTAGGGTGTCCGCTGTGTGCAGTCTCCAGTTGTTCTTACCAGGTGGCTCCATCAAACCTTTTCTTGGTTCATTGGACTCTTTGTTAGGCTCCTTTAGGAGTCCTTGATTGTGGTTGTTTTACCGGGACAGCATTCTTACTTCTTGCCATTGTTTAGCGCAGTGGTGTTGGTTTGAACACCTTGTCCCTCCCTGATCTTATACTTCGCTTAGACCATTCTGCGGTCTCAGTTGGGGCCCTCACTAGAGTTGTGTCTCGGTTTCTCTCCTACGTGGGGTTGCTGTGTTCCGAACTCTTCACCAGAGGACACATCTAAGAATGTAGGCTTTCCGTGAACAGACCCAGAGATCAGTTTCTTTCTGGTCCGGTCTGATTTTTCACAAGCGGGGCTGGCCAGTTTCTCAACAGATTATCCTGGTGGCCCTGCTTCGCTATCCGTCACACTCTGTGGCAGATCTCGTCCCTACTATGGTGACTGCTCATCCCAACCACGTCAGTGCGACCTTTTTGGGCTGCTTAACATGGAATTTCTGCGGTACAACTTTGTACGGCTGGCACATGGTTCTGTAGCCACACTCTTATTTGTTACTATGCAGTTATCACTTTTGCATCTTCAGACACTGCATTCCCAGTGCAGCCCAAGAGCATTCCCTCCCGTCAGTGAACAGCTTTAGGACATCCCAGAGTGATCCCTGTTCCCCTAGTGGAGGAAGACAAGAGGAATTGGTCCAGGGGCACCCACCTGGCTTGTGGCATTTATTTTTACTGTTGCCGGTTCTTGGCACACCTTTCTGACGCGTGCACCAGTTTTCCCTCTCCTCGCTCCTGCCATTGGCTTGTTAATTTCAACTGGCTGGCCGGTGGCAGGGTATAGGGGAGCGGAAGCCAGGGGGCTGCTAGGAAGAAAATTTGTAACCATTTGGTGCCCAGCTTCTCCCTCTCCAGGCTATACACAGAGTGAACCCTGTACCCCTTATGGAGTCAAAGAAAAAAGTGTTTAACAAGGCATGACTATAAATCCTCCTTTTCCTATCAAACTGTTAGAATATAAAAGGTATCAGAACACAGCGCATCACAGCTTGCAGCATATGGAGCTGTGTACCCAGATTGACAAAGTGCTCATGCTAACCCCCTGTCCACCACCAAAAGCACCTGCAATGGACATGTGAGCATCCAAATTAGACCATGGAGCTCTGACCTGGTGTGATGAACCTCAGTCTTTTACATCATATGGATGGCCACATGTAACCTAAGACAAAATCTTAGTTTGCATTACTTATCTAGATTAGCATAAGACCCAGTGACTAGCTCTGGGAACTCCCTTAAGTGATAGTTTAATCAATCGCACTGTGCCCTGCACTTCATCGCAAGATGCCAGTTACCGCACCTTAAGCCAGGTGTTAAGTCAGAGAATGCCAGTTACCGTGACTTATGAGTCAGCCACAATACTAATAGCTTACACACTAACCCAAAAACCAGCATTGCTGTCGTTGGGCTACAGCAGCAGAAGATACTATGCCAATCTGTCAGCTAAGAAGAAACATGTTGCAGTTGACACTTGCCAAACTGGACAGCTGCCAAGTAGAAAGAAAAAAAAAAAAAAAAAGTTGCTTAGCATGATTAATCTTGATTTGTGATACATCAGAATCTACATGTTGTATCAGAAACATGAATCCTTGCAACCAGAGCCGTAACAGGCCTTAAAATGCGCCGTGCCAGCTCACACCCAATGTCAGGCATATGACATCACACAGAGGGAGCAGCACTAGTAAAGGTGGCCATAGACGGCGAGATTCAAAGGTTGGTCAGATCAGTTGTAAGATTTCCCTTGAAATTCCTTCCCTTCAGATACAGGATGATTTGTATTTAAAATGCAACCATTTCACATAAGACCATACGATTTGATCAATCACATTATGTGTCAATTCCTACACGATCAGTTGAGATCTCTCTGCAAAACCATCTGATCTGCGATCCAGCTAGACGACAGCGGGGACACGCATCGGGGGTCACAGAAGACTCAAAATACAACTATTTTCAAATGATTGGTCTGTCCAACCTGTAGAAACTGCCCAAATCGTGTGATCAATCATCCAGTGTATGGCCAGCATTAGTCTTGCGCTGACTTGGAGTGTCCTCAGGACACTCATCTGTCCTGTCTTAATTTACCATTTCCTGTGAAGGCAAATATGCATGCAGCAGAGGAAGCCATTTTGCCATACTAACCTCAATTAAAATATATCTTAATACTTTTCATAGAAAAGTCATATCATACATGTATGTGTATATATAGTCCTTTACCTACAGGACTCAGAGTGCTGTGCTTACTACACTTCATGTAACTCATTCCTGCCCCTTAGGACTCTTGCGCAAGTTCCTCTTGTAGCATGCCCACTACAACTTCCCTGCAGCCTGCCCCTACGAAATGCCATACTCCACTCACCCAACAGCATAGAGTTGAGCAATAAATACTGCCTGGCTTCCAGCGATTGCTCCAGTCAGTGATCTGAAGCTTCCTCTTGCAGGGATTCAGGAAATATCCCAAAATTGCAGGACTCTTCCCAGCATTCCAGGAGAGTAAGCAACTATGGAGAACTTGCCAAGAGTGAATATAAAATCTCACTGAGAATTATATAGCTTAGCCTGTAAGAAAATGACACTTTTGTATTTTATGCATGGCTACATAAAATTTGCACATTTACCCTGAGCATCACCAAGCTATTTTTTAGATTATGCACAGAAATACAAGTTAAACTAAATATATTGTAAGACTCAGACAGTACTCTATCAAAACATCTCAAAAATAGTTTAATTCTGTAACCAAATAATTGCTTCACAAAACAAAAAAACTTACACAAAAAAAATATAAAAAAAAAAATTACAGCATAGGGTTAAGCTATAAAAAAAAAAAAAAAAAAAAGTTTTAAAGCATCTTCACTCAACACATCCACCTCTTGTCCATGACTCTTCCTGGGCCTGTTTATGCATTTCGATGCCCAAACATCCATGTGCAGCAACAAAAGCTAATGTATACATTCTACTAGCAATGAACTTCTGGCTATAGTAAGCCTCCAAGCAGTGTGCTGTGAGGTCAATGGCTATGGCCACAAAACATGCTTGTGAAATGGACAAACTCATCTGTGGTCAGTGAAGCTGGTGGGTATGGTAAGCACTGTATTGCCAGAGACATGTTTGGAATGCTGTATCATGTCCTTGTCAGGACCCCAGCACAATACAAGGGATAGTGCTGTAAAGAAAGCTACTTTATAAAAAGACATATGCAAAAATATATATCTGAATAAATAAGGATCTTCTGGTGGGATTGAAAACCAATCTGCAGGTTTTGCAGTTAAAACATGTGAAGTCTATCATATAATTTATAAAAACAGAAAGTACACTGCCCACTGCAGGGTAGAACAGAGGTCAGTGAAACGCCACACGCTGTGAGCAGGAGTCCGCTTCTGCCTGTGAATGCTATTGCTCATCAGATGCAATGGATTTCTTCTTTTAATTCACTGCAAGGGAAAGCACCATTAATTGTCCGAAATACAAGGCTAATGATCACAAGTCTTACATGCCACATTATCTCCAAGTACTTACCGACTCATTCAAATGCCATTTCTTGACTTTTCCTAACACAGCGAGCAACTTTCCTCTTGAATTCACCATTTGGATCTTCCCTCCACTCTTTCTAAAAGATAATAGAAAATTGTATGCCAACCACACATTTCAGTCTATTTCCCCAAAATTCACTGAAGATGCCCATCTCCAGCTTGCCTTGTTTCTAACAAGTCCATCAAGTTTCCCCAGGGAGGAGTCCCTGCCATCACAATATTTTACCAGCTACCACTTACAAGAATGATGAATACTTCAAATAAGCATTGTAGGACTACAAATGATATGCATGGTAGTGAGCAGCCAGTTGATTTTAATTACATCATGTTAACAGATTAATTCTTAGTTACCAGTCCAAGAGTTTTGGAAATCAGTGTTTTGCCTCTTTGTCTACTACCAAAGTGCACAGACTGAATGAAAACGAAACTATCACAAGATGTCATACACAAGTCACTTAGGGGCATATTTACTAATGGGATGTAGCTACCATCCAGACTGTAAATCTTAGGTTTAGGCTGCAAGAATGTGTGGGGGTTATGCTACTTACCTTCAGGCAACAGCATCCCGACTGCCAGGATTCTGTACCCAACAGTTACTAATTATCAATACACCATCTCCTGGAGCTTTGTAAATCCAAGCTTCGCAGCCCTCAGAAACCTATGGGGCTGCTGTCTGAATTAGAGGGAATGCAGCAGATATGGAGATCGTTGCTTCTGACCCTCCTTCATACATTCAGGGGATACTTAATATTTTCGGCTACCCTCCTCAAACACACCTGTTATGCTTCAAATATTTTTTTAATAAAACATGCACCTTAGTATTGCCACATAGCTGAAAATAGACTGCTGTCACACCAAGAGTAGAACAGGCAAGTGTGAGTGGTAGGGTCCATTGGCAGCTCCAGGGGTGAGGCTGCAGCGCAATCCAAAATTCAAATAGGGGAGTCACACCAACTGCCAGTGATTCTTCTGTGTTTGGCAGTTTTTGAAGTGGCATTTGGTGTGGCTCCCCTATTTGATTTTGGGATGTACTGCAGCCCCACTTCTAGAGCCTCCACTGGTAGGGTCTAAAAATTGGGGGAAGCTGGTAAGCAGAGTACACAGACTGAAGTAGTTAAACTTGTCAGTTTAGGCTTACTGATATTTTACCATCTAACTATATAAATCAAATTGCTCTTTTCGTTACAAAAAAATATTGAGGCCTAAATTTAAGTCTTGGTCTTATTGGTCCCAGCTAGTAGGTCTTCTAAACCTTTGGAGTGCCACTTAAAATTACTTTGCAAGCAACCCCTGACCTATAGTAATACATGTCTGAAGTATTCATTATGGTACATTTACCATAGGTCTCTGGACCCATTATATAGCAGTCTTGGTTGGTCTCTTTACTGCACCAATACTGTTCTGTTTTTCATGCAGGAAAGTTGGCAAATAAGTGTATAGAATAGAGTGGTTATACATTTACCATAATAAAATAAATACTTGTGAACTTATTGCCCAGCAAGTACCTGTAACTGCCTATTTCATATGAACAGGGTCAAAAATTAACTGGTCACATGTGTCTCAATGACAGCAGTAAGTTACAAAAAGCTTGCGTAATTTTAAAATCAAACAATTTTTTTGTGGGCAGGAGCTTGGTGAGGTTAGCATCAACTATGCTGGTAGAAAAATAAAGACTAAACCACATCCCACTTACGACCAAAATCAAACATCCAGGAGTAGGCCAGCTTTGGCCATAGTTTATGTATTGCAGACTTTATTTACTGCTCTGTCTTGGGAGGGCTTAGGGAGTGGATGAAGGGGAAAAAAAAAATAAAATAAAATATAAAAAAAAAAAAAAAAACAGTCAACTATACAGGGTTCTTCGCCAGGGTTGGACCAGATTAGTGTGGCTCACCAGAACAGGTTAATCACAAGACTGCTGGACAAACCAATTTAGCCACTTCTACAGCAGGGTAGCAGCAGTTCATGTGATCTTTAATAATAAGGTTAGTCAGTCACATCCTCATTTTTTGCCTTTACAAACAGTATTACATTGTATGCAATGGCTATCCACCCCCATTTAAGATGGCCTTTACTCACTGCAGCATCTACATTGGCTGGAGAGTCACTGTTTGGGTCAGCAAGCATAGAAATAACACTGATCATGATTGTCTCCACTGTGTGAATTGGCAACCAGCGTTCCTCAGGCTTCTCATAACCAAATTTGTCTTCACCCGGCTCATGAAGGATTGATATACAAACATCCCCATTCTTCGCAACTGTTAGGAGGAAAAAGTAACAGCAGGATTACATTAGTTACAATAGTTTTAAACTAGCCTAGTGGGATACAATAAACAGGATGGAGGCATTATGGTTTTGATGCTACACAAGGCCCATAATCTGGTATTTTAAGAACTGCACTGATCTAGGAAAGTTGAATATGCAAATTACAGTACGTATGCAGAAGGAGCTGCAGCATATGATCATATTGTTGCATTGCTGGTATCATTTAGGTCTGTTCTTTGTACAGCCATGCACCATATAGTTTCCACCATGAATAAAAATTTGGTAAAAGATTAACACAATGGTTGATTTACAGGGAGAAATACAGATACAAATATTCCCAGATAGATGTTAGTCCCTGAGAAATTAGTGAGTCTTACAAATATGGTGTTCTGAACCTAAACTAATGGGAGGTTCTGGATATGGTATGACGCTAGGAACTCGTATATGTAGCCTATGTTGGCACTTTGTGTAATGCCCTTTGTGTTTAAGTGAATAAATAACATACTGTGATTACTTTCATTTTCTAGTTTTACCTTTTTTCACTTTTTAATGTACATGTTGATATTAAAAGGTCTCAATAAGTTTTATTTTAAAGTTAGTGCACCACAAATGACACTTCCAATTTTTCTGTCCTTGTGTCTTGTTCATGTGTTAGTGATAGCACACCCCCCTACCCACACTAAATTAATTCTACATTATGAATTAGGGGCCTAAGAGTAACCCTGTGCAACTGAATTCTATATATTTTTATTAAATAGGAGCTGTCAGTTTTGACAGGGAGGGTGGGGTTTTGGAAGTCGCAAGCTAGTATGTCTCACTTATGTTCAACAGTGCCAAAAAAAAAAAAAAAAGAAAAACACCCCAGAAGAATATATGTACACTGTTTACGGTCAATCTGGCAAAAACATTAGAACTTACCATTTGGATGCCAGATTTCTGTGATGAATTTCATTTTGGGAGGCCTCAGAGGATAGTCAACTGGAAACGTAAGGTGCACTTTAAAGAAACCACCCTCACTGGGGGAAGAAAAAAAAAAAATAAAAAACCCCCAAAAACATATTGAAAGTTTATTAACTTTTATTATGACAAAATAATACCATATACAAGTATATAGTCAGTGGCCACTTTTTTATTGTACTGGGTAGGGCCTCCTTTGGCCACAGAACAGCCCCGATTCTTCATGGCATGGATGCAACAAGGTCTGGAAACATTCCTTAGAGAGGAGGTATGTTGACATGATCGCATATGCAGTCGGTTGCTGAAGACTTGTCAGCAGCACATTCGGCAAATCTCATGTCCCAAAGGTGCCATTTGGTTGAGATTTGGTGACAGGAGGCCCTTGGAGCATGCTGAATTCAGTCATGTTTGTGGACCCAGCATGAGATAACATGTACAGGTTGAGTCTCCCATATCCAAAATGCTTGGGACCAGGGGTATTTTGGATATCGGAATAATTGCATACCATATTAAAATGTCTTAGGTATAGGGACCAAATCTAAACACAATGCTTTTATGATTCATATACACAGCCTGAAGGTAATTTTATACAATATTTTCAATAATTGTGCCTCAAACAAAGTTTGTGTACATACATTAAATTTATTTATGTGTCATATACACCTTATACACAGCCTATAGGTCAATTTATACTTTATTCTTAATAATTGTGTGCCTTAAACAAAGTGTGTGTGCATTGAACCATCAAAAAAATCAAAGTTTTCACTATCTCAGTCATGCTAAAAATATTCCGTATTTCGGAATATTTGGGTATGGGATACTCAACCTGTACTTTAAAACGATGTTACCCATTGGAAGTAGTCATTAGCAAATGGGTAGACTGGCCATAAAGAGATGCACATGGCCAGTAACAATGATAAGGTATGCTGTGTAAACAGTGCCTAATGAGTGCCAAGAAACATTCCCCCACCATTACACTACCAGCTGCTTAAATATTTGCATTAATCAGCAGGTGTACCTAATTATGTTGCCAATGAGTATATGCCAGCAGTTAAACATACAATGCTTCTAGTTTAAAAGACAACTTTACACACATACATTTACAAATATAAGCCCCATATTGATCTAGTCCCTTTCTATAGGTTAAGATGCAAAGACACTTACAATAATGTGTCCTGTGGCCCAATCAGTAGCACTTCCCATTTATAGATATCATCGTCATCGATCAGTCCAGCAGAAAATCCTTCAACTGGGTTCTTGTTCAGTTCTGAAAGTAAAGAACATGAATATTCTCATACCAATAAAAATTTTAGTGTATGCAAGCATCATGGCATCAGACGGGATAACCCAAATGCACCAAATGTATTGTTAAAGTCTATAAGCTGAAAAAAAGCTTTCAATAAAGTACCTTGGTCACATTTGCAAAAAATGTTTTAATATATAGAGAATTTGGTCACATTTCACAATTTATTAAATCTATATACACAAAACCAATGACTTCTGATTATTAACGAAACAATTAGTGCACCATTGATGAATAGAGGCACGAGACAAGGGTGTCCCTTATCACATTATTTACCATTGTACTAGATCCACCAATAAGTATTTTTCAGCTTAGCACTAAATTTAAGGGGAGAAAATGAGAGCCACGAAGTTCAAATTATAGCATTTGCAGACGCTCTATTTATTTCAAATCCAACACAAACTACCACATATTTGAGATTATAGTAGTTTGACTGAAAATGCACCAATTGGGATAAATTCAAGGCATTACAATTATACCCCTTTTACACCAGAGCAAAAACCTGGGTTTTTGCTGGGTCTACCTGGGTCGCAGCTCAGTGTAAAAGGGTCCCTGAAAAATAACCTGGGTCAAGTGACCCTGCAATCCAACCCAGGTAGCTACCAGGGTTGGACCCAGGAAATGGTGCAGTGTAAACGGTGCAACCCGGGTTATCTGACCTGGATCATGCCTAAAATGAGCAGATTGGTGGTTGTGGAGCATTCACCTCCCACTTTTTATGACCTCACAGGTTTAGCAGGGCAGACCTGAATTCAGTGTGAACAAGGCTGACCTGGGAGTAACCCAGATCAAAGGTGCAGTGTAAATGGGTCTGACCTGGGTCTGACCAGGGTTGGAACCATGTCCAAAAACCCAGGTCGGACCTGGGTTTTTGGTGGAAAAGAGGTATTACACAGACCCACTTAAATTGGATGGAGGTATCAAATATTTATCGATACAAATACCAAAGGATATGGACATATTGTATAATCTTAACAAGGGGACTAATTAAATGTATAGGAGATTTACAGAGATGGCAAAAACTACATCTTGCATACACTGGAAGAATAAATCTGATCAATATGGTGTTTCCTAAAATACTATACCCAATTCAAGTTTTACCAATACTAATCACGAAAAGAATTGAGAGATTGCGAAACAAAGAATTTTTAGGAAATTTAACTGGAACAACCCCGTATAGCTCTGACTAAACTTCAACAAACCGTATCTGAAGGAGGTTTAAATCTTCTGAGCATGTATTGTTAGATATATTAGGGATTGGATGAACAGGGAAAACTCTGCAAATACTAAACTAGAATAATCATTTATGTTAGACAAGGCATGTAAAAATGAAAGTGACCTAAGATCTGACCTCATGATAGATAATCGAAAATATTGAAATATGACCTATGGGAAACTGAAAAAAAATTAGGAAACAATTAAAATTAAATATTCATTTTTGCAGTTCATTAATAATCACTCATTCCAAAGGGGAGGAGCAGCTGAGCCTTTTGCTAAATGGAATAAATATTAGATTTAATTAACACCAGAACAGGGAAATTTATGTACACTGAGAAAATATAATCCTACTATAAAGTATAGATTTTAAATATTCCAAGCCCTTCATTATGCTCTGGAAGTGCTACAGGAATTATCGCAAAATTATATAATAACTTGGATAAAATACTTAACAGGTAGACAGGTTATTACAGTACATTGAGAAAATTGTTAGACACCTCTATAATAGAGGTTTTGAAACATGGCAGGATACCTTCCCTGATATTCCACTAGATAAAATATTCTATGATCTTGATAATTTAATAAAACATTGGTGTCATAGGGAAATGACCTTGAATGTATACCATAGAGGTTATATAACCCCCACAAATTAGATTTGAGATGGGACTTGCTGATTCAAATGAATACCCTAAAATTTAAGGAATTTAATGCTTCACTAAACCACTGTTTATGGGAATGCTCCGAGACCAAACATTTTTGGGAACAAGTACAACATTTTACTTATACACATTTAGTAGAATATACTTCTTGTACAGCAAAATGAGCAATTTTGGAGATATTTGATTCAGGATTTAAAATCCTGAATCAAAGGTAGCAGGAAAATGCTTACAATAGTATAGTCATGGGCAAAAAAAAAAAAAAAAAAAAAAGTACTACATAAATGAATTGAACCCAATCCACCATCAATATTTTTTTTATATTTAGGATGGAATGGCTAGAAACGGCTATACACAGGGAAAATTATATTGAACGGCTGTTTGAAACTTGGGAAGGATGTATTCATTAATTACCAGAATCTATAAAAATAGAACTGCATACGTTTGAGAACTGGGAAGGGTATGAAACAAGGATCACCGGCCTAGGAGATCCACCAATAATTTTGATATAGTGATTAGGATTAGCACTGGAGATAGATATTTTAATAGAATTAAGGTGCATACACACGTAAAGATTCTGTCCAACCAACTAGTTGATTGACAATCGATTTGCTCCCAAATGCCGGAAAAGGGACAAAAACGGTTTTAACAAATTGCTTAGATCAGGGGTTCTCAAACTCGGTCCTCAGGATCCCACACAGGTCACATTTTGCAGGTCACCCAGCAGGTGCACAGATGTAATCATTACTCACTGACACGTTTTAAAAGGTCCACAGGTGGAGCTAATTATTCCACTTGATTCAATGTGGAAACATGGAAAACTTGCACTGTTTGGGGTCCTGAGGACAGAGTTTGAGAACCTGTGGTTTAGATCAAACATTTAACAAGCTTGTCTGAACGTCCATTTTCATCTGTTTTCTGGCATTTATGAGCAAATTGCTGATCAGTTACTCCCATACGTTACCCGATTTTCATTCCAACCAACTAGTTGGATGGTTGGACAGAAAATCTGTGTGTGTTTACCCAAGCCTTAGGAAGAAACCACACCTTAAATGATATAAGAGGAAGAAAGGAAATGAAGGTGAAGGTGAATTTATATATTGCCAATTTGCGCACATTGATTTTGTATGTTGGTTTTATAAATTTGATCCTGTAAAAGCTTTACAGTTAAGAAATATATGTATGAAATCTGTTACATTTTGTTTTTTTTAGTAACTTGAGTTTTAAATTGTACTATGTGTAATTGAGAATATATAGCAATGTATTAAAGATGATAAAGTAACAAGTGTTATATGGATTAGTACTTACACATAAGTCAGTGGTGAGAGCAACATTAATGGCATATAAACAGGAAACTAACAGTGCAGCATAGACGTATCTTAAAGTCTGAAATACTATGATTTGGAAATAGATGAACCACATCTTTTTAACAAGATTTTAATATGTACAAATGTTAGCATATACAAATTATACACATTCTAAATTAAAAAAGGAAGCAGTTGAGGGAAGGGGGAGGAAGAGGAAAAAAAAAAAAAAAAAAAAAAAAGTGTAAAAGGGGGTTGGGGGAGAGGAGAGGGTATGTTTGTTAACCTTGTATCAAAGGTATTATATAGGTTATGGAGTTAGTTGAAATTGGTAGCATATGAAAATATTGGAGGATCTTCTTTTAGCGGAAAGACTAAAAAAACATTCTAAGGACAAATGCTTTAGCAGAAACCAGTCAGTCAGTGTTTTCAGATATGTTAATGATTTTGAACTGAAACATCTAATGTATCCATGTATAAGTCCCATTTTGCATTACATTTTTCTACACCTTTATTAATTTCTGGGAGTGTGAAACATTGGTCAAAATAAATCAGCTGCAACATCTTTTGCTTGAGTTCAAATATAGATGGAGTAGATTGATGTCCAGTGTAGAAGTATCACCTTTTTTTGCTAAACTAACTAATATTGTGAGAAGTGGCAACTTTTTTTTTTTTTTTTTTTACAAGGTCCTAGGTTCCAGAGTTTGAAACATAGGCATGCTAGTGGTTTAGGACGTACATTAATTGAAAATGTGGAGTTAATGAAATTAATAACCTTGTTCCAATATTTTTGGAATTTTGCCACAATGTCACATGCAATGCACAAAAATTAGCTTTACAATTTAGGCAGGAACCAGTTTCATCTAGTGACAAATCTAAACTGAGCAGGGGAAATATGCGCCCTGTGAATAGTGCCTATGCGTACTTGTAGGTATGCAGATTGAAGTCGAAGAGTGTCATCATAATGAGGTTAAATCTGATATTGAGAGCAATTCAGGATCAATTTTCCACCAATTGATCCCATTGCTTATGGGGTGAATTTGCTAGTAGGTGTGGATAGAGATATTTGGTCCTATATGGACTACTTCCAAGGGCCTGCAAAAGAGATTTGAATAGATCTTTGTTGATTAAAGAAATAGAGGAGATGGAGAGTTTAAATATAATTACGTACATGTAGATATGTTGTTTTGGGGAGGTGATGTTTGTTGTAGTTCACCAATAGACAAATTGCCTCCAGGATCAAATACCTTAGAGGCGCAAGAGAGGCCTCTTTCTCCAGAGGAGGAAGTTTGTATTAGACAAGGAGGGTATAAATGTGGGGGGTTACCCCATAGTGAGAAATATGGTGAAGAAAGATAATCTCTGCTGAGCCTTTTGTTAATGGATATCCAGGCCAAGTATGAGTCTCAAAGAACAATTAGATGTAGAATATGAGCTGGGATGTCTATTACATTCCAAAAAAAATAAAATCAGATCTTGGTGAAAAAGGTGTGAATTGAATGCTCTATCCAATTGCTGATCTGTGTATGTACTTTTTTTCCAATAACCAGTCACCAATGTATCTGAAAAAGACTGATAATGAATAGGAAGCAAGGTCCAGAGCGCCTAAGCCTCCTTTAGTAAGAATTGTCATTAACTTTTGCACACGCAATGCTGGGTCATTTATTCTGCCAAATAAAACATATTAGATTATGGAGTTGAGATAGGCAACATTTGCACTGTATAGAACATTTTTGGTAAAATTACTCTTTATAAAACAGCCAAGTGATCTCCAATTATCTAACAGGCTGGCAAATTTTACAGTTTTATATACAATATTACAAGATATCAAAATTGAGTGATTTAAAAAAAATAAAAAATAAATAGATTAGGGGTTAAGAAAGAATGGGGACCATTCATGAAAAGGAGTTCTGATTTGGTGACATTGATCATGTATCCAGAGATTAGCCAAATGAGGTAATTCCATGACTGCTGGGACAGAATGCTCAGGGTTAGTCAGAAATAAATCATCTGCAAATAGAGAAATACGAAGGTCATTGTCTCCATTGAAATGCCCCTAATAATGGCTGATGAACAAATAGCAATTGCTAGAGGTTCTATTGCTATGGCGAATACAAGTGGGGATAGTGCCTCTAAAAAAAATCTGAAAGAGGATGATAAATAGCTATTACATGAGACTTGGGATTTGGATGAATATAGAGTGTGGGGAAGGTCAACAAAAAGCCACATTGTCGCAGGTTGTTAAAATGAGGCCACAGTACTAAGTTGAAGGCTTTTTCTGCATCTAGAGATACTGCAACACTAGATTCAGATTGGGAATGAATGCGTTGGGTAGGTGATAATACTTTCCTGATGCTGACCACTGAGTGTCTACCCCATGTGAATAATGTGTGGGAGAATGATTTTTAAACTTTGTTGATTTTATAAATTGTTTACAAAATCCTGTCATTCAGGGTCTATATCAGGTTCTCAAACTCAGTCCTCAGGACCCCACACAGTGCATGTTTTCCAGGTCTCCTCACAGAATCGCTATTGAAATAATTAGCTCCAACTGTAGATCTTTTAAAAATGTGTCAGTGAGTAATGAATACACCTGTGCACCTGCAAACATGGCCTGTGTGGGGTCCTGAGGACAGAGTTTGAGAACCACTGGTCTATATGAACTGGGCAGTGAAAGGTCCCTTCCTGGTTTGGGGAGAAACTTTTATAAATGCCTAATTGAAATATAAAGGGAGTGTTGGACTGCATAAATGTATTAAGTAGGGAGACTAGAGAATGTTATTCTAGGAGCTAGTAATTTATAAAATGTGTCTGTCCATCTGGGTTTGGGGCTTGGGCTGGTTTAAGTTAAAATTCTTTTTTGACCTCCTCTACAGTAGATGGTTCTATGAAAAAAAAAAAAATTTCTAAGTCAGTGGTAATTTGAGGGAGGGGTAGATCATTCCATGGGGAACCTGAAGAGAAAGCCCCAGGTTCAGAGGTAGAAATATCATGAATAGGCAAGGGAGAAATAAAGGAGGAGGGTGGAGAAGTATCAGATGAGGTATTAAGGTAGGCGAAAGTGGTTCTGGGGAGTAGATTCATAAAAGGACTTCATGACATTGGTGATCTGGCTATTGGAATGTGTTAGCAAGTCATCGGGAGACAAGTCCCAGCGAGAAGATTAGTGAGCAGTTTGCCCATTTCATTGCCAAATTTCGGACACTTCTAATTAACTTTGTATACATAATTATCTCCTTTTGCCTTAAATTCATCAAAATGAACCTTTGCAGTACGGTAATTTTGCTTCGTTGTAGCGTTAAGGAGAATAATAAATTGTTGATAAGGCACTGAGCTCTTGCTGGAGCGCTAAATAGGTGGCTGTATGAAGAATCCGGAGGGATGAGATATAGGAGATAATGTTACCATGTAGGACAGCTTTGGCAGTTTGTCAGAAGAGAGCAGGATTAAATGCAGCACTGGATACATTGCTGAGCCTATATCCTTACAATGAAGCCACCAATTTGTTATAGGACTGCTAAATGGGAGGGAAATCACCAAGACTTATACGTGCTCTTGTCTACACACACACACACACACACACCCCTCTCTGGCCTGGTCTCATGAGTTGTCAGGAATCTGATGTTTTCCAGGTTCTGCTCCACTCCGGAGTACATCTTGGCTTGCGGCATCTATAGGCCTCACTGCAAATCTTTAATGATTTGACAATCTAGCAGCATTGAGAGCCTACAGGATATTCTTATTGGTGGCTCTCTCCGCAAGAGTAATACTCCCCCTACCTCCCCATGAGTTTTTAAATATCAGATCAGACATTGGTTTAGAAGTGTTACTCAACCCCTGGGTTGACAGGTGTTCAGCTTGACCTAGGATAAGTGGGAAAGTTAATCTATTTTATTTGCCCTTTTATTAAATCACCTTCCAAATCTTAAGCTGGGCATGCACATCCAGATAAAATGCCTGTGAAACATTTTATCTGGCAGGCTGCCAGGTCGCAGCATACACAGATATCTCAGTGTATTAGCCCGACATCTGCGCACCACCCCCGGGGGAGGAGACATTTCCCAGTTTCTTCCATGGGAAGGAACATAGGAAATGTGTGTCAGCTGCAGCTGGACATAAACAGTCGGCCGCATTGGGTTGTGTAACTCATAACTATCGCATCAGATGGGCATGCTGGACAGTCCGGCACGCCTGACTTAGCAATATTTAACCCTCGGTCGCCTGCACACATGCTACAATTACCGGGGCGATCCGTGGATATCAGGTGGATCGCCCTGATAATTGTAGCGTGTATGGCCAGCATTTGTGGGAATCTGATCTGGGCCATCCCCTTATTGATGCTCAGTGGGAACTAATATACACTAGGTCCTATTATATGTATCAAAAGGTTTAATTCATTCAGAAACACATTAAACTACTGCACAGGTTATAAATGACTCCTGACCAGGTACATACTGAGTTAAACTCCGGATACTGTACCCGAGACAGGAATGTGTACCTGTTAAGTTCTATGCGGCTATTGTAAGAAGTGGTGGTGATGCATCAACAATTTTGGAATGCAAGGTTGCATCTGGATTCTCAGAAATAATTAGCAGAATCTCTTTATTATGTGTGATGTTAGTATTTGCTTAATACAATAATGCCCCCTGCTGCTGATACATATAGCAGCCAGTGTATACGTGACTTAATCACTAATACCCTTTCAGACATATCAAGAATCCCAGGAATTTGGCCTGCCTCAGCCAAATTCCCAGGTAGCTGCGTATGTCTGAAAGATACCTACCCGGGAACACGTTCCTGGGTGGTCGACCCTTCAATCGACCAGGGACTTAAGTCCAGGGAAATTACCCTGCTCATGTCTGAATGGTGCTACCCGGGAGTAGTTTACTACTCCCGGGCTGCACCAAGCAGCTTTTACATAGAGTTGGCCTATAGGACGCTCAACGCTGCTGCTCACCCCCCCCCCCCCCACCCAGGTTGTATATCTGAAAGGGGTATTAAAGTTAGTACGCATGCCTAGAAATAAAATAACTAATGAAAAAGCTATATAAATGCTTGACACACTTAATAGAGTTTACATTGTCTGAAACCATTGTGGTGTGTCTACTGCACTCTGGCCGTGACTAAACCTTTCCATTCCCTATAGCCTGGTTACCTGACAGCTTGCCTTTATAAATACTATGTGGCCTGCACAAGCCAAGCACTGCTGGAGTAGTGGGCTAGATTTTCCATGCGTTTTGGTCTTGTTCCTCACTCGAGCATTTCTGGGCTGAGGTTCTCTTTGGTTATCAAGGTTTTAAAGCTTCATTTGGTTCATGCCCTTGAACCTGCTCTTTTCCATCTCTACTTCTCCCAGGTCCTACCCTATCAGATATGTGTTAGGCCATTTTTTGCAGCTCTAGCCCAGTGATAGGAAGACCCTTCCTCCCTCCATAAAGTTTTCTATAAGGTTCAATACCACTTTGATACGGAAACAGCCTTCTGCTTCCTACCCAATTGTGAAGTGGTTTGCATTACACAAATGAGTCACTGACAGGAGATGGTGCCTTGCTACTGCATTAACCTCAGTTATCGGATCCCCTTTAGTTTGAATAAAAGGAACTCTTAATTGGGGGGGGGGGGGGGGGGGGTTATTGTAAATTTAATGTTGTATTCCAATGTGCTGTGATCATTCATTTGCTGTTCTACTATATGAAACCAACTTGTCTTTCTGCTCCCACACCTAAAGTTTAATTAGAGTATTCAGTTGATATTACCTAATCAAGTCATCAAGGGAACCTCTGCCTTAATCAACTTTCAACAGTTCAGGTTTTAGAGATCCATGGTTGACTACAGATGGTTAAGTCAAGTTGACTGAGGTACTAATTAAATCCCCTGTGGTCACTCATGGATCCCACTAAAACCTGAACTGCTGGGCTACCTTGAGGACCACATTTGGGAACCTCTGGATTAAGGTTTAAATGCTCATTAGGATAAAACTTAAAGTCTGAGGTTCATAAGGAGTTCGCAACAATGACTTTGCATACAACCATTGTAACTAAAACTATACAAGAATGGGGCTAGAGAGAGTAATCTTATAGTTCTTAAAGAACACATATGTAGCAGATGATTGCACCCAGGGGCATAGCCAGAACTGTGCAAGTCCCATATAAACATTCTGAAGGGGCCCCTGTCCCAATGCTTCTAGATGGGCACCTCTCGGCATCAGGTGTTAATGTTATGTCCCATAATTATTCATTTTAGTGCCCTAGTTCACATTGTCACATAGAACTCCCAATTCACATTATGACAGTGTCCCCAGTTCAGATTATGCCACATTACAATGCCCCCTGTTCATAGTATGCCACACTATTGCCTCCAGTTCATATTTTACCACATTAAAGTGCTCAGTTATTATATAACATTATAGCGCACTCCAGTTATATTATTCCACATTACAAATTTATTCTGCAGCAGGACAACAACCCCATACAGCCAATGACATTAAGAACCATCGTAAAGAAGAACAAGGAGTCCTGGAAGTGATTATATAACCCCCACAGAGCCCTGATCTCATAATTAAGTCTGTCTGGGATTACATGAAGAAACAGAAGGATTTGAGCACGCCTACATCCACAGGAGATCTGTGGTTAGTTCTCCAAGATGTTTGGAACGGGATGCAGTCAGGAAGCCGACGATTTGGTACAACCTCCCTGCAGAGTTCCTTCAAAAACTGTATGCATGTGTACCTAGAAGAATTGATGCTGTTTTGAAAGCAAAGGATGGTCACACCAAATATAAATTAGATTTTTCTTCTGGTCATTCACTTGCATTTTGTGAACTGAAAAATATAAACTTTGCTTTCAAAAATAGAAGTATACTTACTTTCCAGCATTTTTTTTCACACCTGCCTAAAACTTGTGCACAGTACTGTATATAGTCAGCCCCCCCTCTTCACAAGTCTCTGGGCCCAATAGCACCCAATATAGCTACACTAAACTACACAGGACGATTTTCGTAAACGTTAACTTTCAACTATAAATCATTCATTTTTACGTAGTGAACGATCGACCAACGATGCGCATTCCCGCATGAACGATAATATCTATGATCGGCTGTACATGCAGGCCAACTTGGACGATTCTGTAAAGATTTGCCTGTAAAGAGATTGCTTCACTGAAATATCTATCAAAAATATCCATCAGATATCTATGTGTACACCCAAAATAGTTTACCCTGCACTACAGAAAGTTGGAGGGAAATCAGCAATAGGTTTGGTTCCGCAGGTTGTACCTTGTAGCACAGATCTTAATGCTGCATACACAAGGAAAAATGTAAATAAAGTCTACATTGTGTCATTGAACTATATTTGAGCATGTTTCAATATAATCCATTTATAAATTGTAGCTCATTAGCTAAATAAAAACATTGTTTTCCCCATTAAGTTAACTTAACTCAACTCAAGGGGGTATATTTACTAAGGTGCGGGTTTTTAGAAGTGGTTTTGTTTCCCATAGCAACCAATCAGATTCTACTGAACATTTATCTAGCACCTTCTAGAAGGTAATAGCTAGAATCTGATTGGTTGCTATGGGCAACAAAACCACTTCTAAAAACCCACACCTTAGTAAATATACCCCAAGCTGTTTTGAAGGTGCTTGCTCCATTGGTGCAGTCTACCAGTATTGTAGAACTCTGAATAGTAATTCCAGTTTCTATTAAGGGTTTCCCAGTATGACTGTATACAAGAAGCCTTCCTGGCTCAGAAAGCAGGGTTTGTATCCCTTAGCAGCCACAACTGCACTGTAAAAAGGTAGCAACTAGAGCACTTGTCTCTACAATGGATATAGCCCAGTATAAGGGCTGACATGGGAGTATTGAAGAAAACAAGGTAATCTATAACAACCATACAATGTCAGCTTCAAGCAGTCACATTATAAAAGGTCTCATATGCAAACAGTTTTTAAATACCAGTAGAATGTGAAAAGGTCTGAAAAGGAATCCATTAATACAAATTAACTCAATACAGTGTTATGGGTATCCAGTTGCATTTTCCCAAAAGCTGCCAATTGAACATGTGTTTAACATAAGTTAAGTGTTTCAAAAGGAGTGATCTCTTAAGGTGCCTACAGACTTGGCAATGCGCTCACGATCCAACATGGTGTCAGATTTCCCCTTGAACTCTCCCCAGCAGCCGTGGGCACGATTTGGTATTACAAAGTGTCCAATGTGACAAACGATCTATCGTGCCTTCTAACTATTCCAGTGCATCGTGACTGAGATGGTCAGATCTGCCCTACAGCAGAACAGATTTGAAGATGTGATGTACAACCTGGGGAGACACGCATCATGATCGTGAGTGAACACTCACAATTTGGGCATATCCTACACAATATCATCACGATGCATCAGAATCTGCCCAATTCTGATGCATTGTGATGACAAATCGTGTAAGATATCACTAAGTGTGTAGGCATCTTTATGGCTTCCCAGAATTAAGCAGCCACACATCAAACATGATTGCATTTGACATGCTGTTTCAGTGCAAGTACACAGTACATGCTGGTGCTTTTATATGCAAAGCAAACACCAGTGGGTACCCAGACTAAAAGGTGAACACCTACTTTATCTAAGACATTGCAACAGAAAGTGGGATAAAAGGTAATGCATTTTATACAGGAAGACAAAAAAATTAAATAAGTAGAAGACACATTAAAACCAAATAAAATACAAGACCCCACACACACAAGAAGGGGTGAGATTTGTGGTACTGTTCAGGTATTTAAGGTGGTTCAGATATAACAGGGTAAGCAACCTGTGGCTATTGGCGCTGCTGTGGAACAACAAGTCCCAGAGGACCCAGAGACTTAGAGGCTGGGCCTTCTGAGATTTGTAGCACTAGTTACCATAGATGGAAAGCTCCATGTTGGGTGAAGCACTATAGCGTTGCAGACCTAGATATATGCAATCCTAGTAGTTAGTGAACGTAGAAGAGGTGTCACCACGCGTGAGCCTAGTGATAGTGGCAGCCGGCTCAGAGACATACTAAACAATAGTGAAAGAGAACAGGGCAAGACAATGAGATAAGAAGATGTCCGGCTCCCAGCATTACCTGCCAGCTGCTTCCTGAGCAGGAGGACGGCTTGCTCTGACATAGTGAGAGGATTGCAGAGCCAGACAGCCCCGCACACTACTCAGCCACCACCAGCAATCTCCTGCTCACACTCTGCCTATTTACAGCACTTCCGCCCTTATAGGCCCGGTCCTTTCTGGAACGCATGAGACCCGCCCCTGCCCTGAAACGCACGTATCATTTATTATCTGCCATTTGCAATGACGTCCACACATTAAGGCGGCCTATGCGTGCCTGTCTGCTTTGTCCAACGTCTATTCACATACCAGCAAAGCGTCTGCTGACAGATAATATCCGAGCTCATTAGCGTGTAGTGGCTGGCAGTGCCTGTAACGTGTTAGCTCTATTACTCCTGCTGGGACGGTATATGCCTATACGTAAAAGATAGGAGCAGGCGCGCCGCAGACAGCTATCTGACATAACCATTTCCTTATAGGTCGTCAATAAGCTCCGAGGGTTCATGTGAATTGTGTTACTGGGTGTAGTTCTATCACTGTATCCTCTTGTGTAATCTCGCTGCTGCTGGCTTCAACAGGCAACATGAATGTGATAGATCATGTACGGGACATGGCTGCGGCCGGGCTACACTCCAATGTCCGCTCACTGAGCAGCCTCCTGCTGACTATGAGCAACAACAACCCGTGAGTGTAACGCAGTCATATACAGTGTGTGTATATATATATAAAATCTCTTATTAGCTTCAGTATTTTCTTTGCCACTTTAAAACAACCCCCAGTATAACAGGTATAGGCGCTGATGAAGCATGCAAATGATAAAGAGGCAGATCCCTAAGTACTGTGCATATCCCAGTATCACAGGCCATGGGTATGCTGAGTGGAAGCAGGAGAACCCATTATATACTGTCAGTCATTTTTTCTCTCTCCTCTCAGATAAAAAAAATGAATGTTTCTTTATATTTTTATCAATAAATGTAATTGTAGCAAACAAATTCAAATTATGCACAATTATAATATCTCCACCTATTGAAAGCTTTCCTGCATACATTCCTTTAGCTCGTCATCAAGATCACCTATGTATAATGAGATGTATTTATTAAGTGGGAAAAAATTATAACATGGATTAAATGACTGAATGTCCCTGTATTACCTGGAAGCCCCTTATCAGATGATGGGTAAGAGTTGGACCTGGACAGTGCAGCCCAAGTCTTCACTAGCAGCATATATCTCCTTTCTATTTTGCTGTAATAATTGCTTGTTATAACTTACTATGCTTGTTTAAAAGGCCTACTGATCTGTCATTACATATTGGTGTATCTTTCATTGATTAAATGTATCAATTTAACTTGTTACTAAGATTTAAAGTGCCCACACACATAGCGATAGTTTACCCGATCTGGCCGATTCCGACACATTGGAACGACAGATCGTGTAAAATATGCCAAAATCGTGAGGAAATTGAGAGTCCCACTCACGATCACGATGCGATGTGCGTCCCCGCTGGTCGCATGTCGCATCGTCAGATCTGCCGTGCTGTAGGGCAGATCTAACTATGTAGGATACAATACACAGTGAAAAGTGTGCATGCAGGAGAGATCGTTTGAAGATTGGACACCAAATTGTGTGCATATCGCGTGCAGATCGTGTGTAGAGCTCCCGGGGAGCGTTTCAAGGGAAATCGTACATAAATCGTACACATCGGCTGATCGTTGTGCACATCGGTATGTGTGTGGGCAGCCTAAGAGTAATGTGTGGCCTCTTTGAAAGTTAGAGGGCTGACCAGTGAGGCCCCTGAACTGTATCAGATTGCCTATCAGCGCCCTAACTAGCCCACACTAGCTAACCAACTGCTAAACTAATGAGATCCAAAAGCGCAGATACAATAACAAAGAAGAATACATGCTCAACATAAGGCTAAGCCAACCGGGCAGTTAAAATGGCTACATACATATGCAATTATCAGGCCTCTTACCTGATAATTGTATGTATATGCTGGAGTGTTAAACAGCCTCAAAACGGTCGCATCTTATGAGCTGCTTAAAATTTTACATGCCTGACCTCCCAATCCCATACACACTGCGCTAAAAATAGCCCCTCCCAGCCTCCTCTTCTGTAAGTCTACTGGCGGTTGGGAGACCGCCCGTACACACTACCCGATGGACATATATATCTGCCATCGGCTGTGCAGCAGAGCCGAAGCAATATGTCTGTGAACAACGTCGTTCAGAAATATTGCTGGTACACATTGGCTGACGGCCACTCAATATATTGGTCGATCAATTGATTGGCCAATATATCTGCCAGTGTGTACCCAGCTTAAAAGGCAGGTTAATGCTTATATTGCTTTGTGCCAGATAACTTACATACAGGGAGAATTTCAGTTGTTTTTGAGTCCCCGATATTCCGCCTAAAGTGACCGGAAGCTATTCTATTGTTCCGTCCTATAAGGTCATGCCTCATTTACGGGTGCACCTACGGTGCACATGGGACTCTGTTTAAGTATTGGGTGACACTGAACCCAAAGATTCCACTGCTGAGGTGGCAAACAGAAATCTGCGAAAATTCTGGCTTTTGGGTTCTCAAACTGCTGTTTGGGCAGTGCACCCCTTGCTTGACACGTCTGATGCATTTGGGCGCGACATGAATCATAAGTAATGGGCATCTGCAGTTGCAGCAAAACAATTGTTGTGTGCCTATTACTTACGGGCGCGAGGTAACAACTGAATTCCTCCCCATAAATGTAGCTACATTACAACAGAATACGTTAGTGCATTTAAATACCGCACTCTTAAATGAAAAGAAAATAATTTATTGATGTTTTTTTTTTAAGTGTTTAATGAAAATATATGAGCCGTTCGGGTCAGGGCAGTGAGGGATTTATACAAGTCTTTTTGAACACTTACACATTTTTTCTTTAATCAGGGAGATGTTTTCACCATCACAAAAGTACCAACTCCTGGTATACCATGCAGACTCTCTCTTTCACGATAAAGAGTATCGGAATGCTGTCAGCAAATACACCATGGCTCTCCAGCAGAAGAAGGCTTTAACCAAGACCTCAAAAGTCAGACCCTCCACAGGAAATGCTGCTACTACACCACAAACTCAGGTATAACAGTGGCTCTTTTAATTTTTTTTTTTAATCCGATTTATACTCCATGAGGATGTCAGCAATATTTCTTCCCAAACAAAAACAGAAACTAGCTATCATGGCAGCGCGGAGCATATCAATCTGATCAGTTGATTGCAGCATGACATTTGCTAGAATAGGTCCAGTGTATTAAGCTATGTATGATTAATGCATTGCAATCCATTCCACAGATTGCTTCCCCTTTTTTTTTATCGCTGGCACATTTGCTAACTAAAATAGTGATTATTCCTGTAGCTACGGGTAAATTTACATTTTTTAATGTATAGCAAGGAATCTGTGGGTCACACTAAAGTTATGGGTCTAATGATCCTTTATAAATAAAATTAGGATTAGTGATATAATAACTATTACATTATCCTCAGTATAGTGGTCATTATGGTGTGGGTGTTTTGTTTGTGTATTTTCATATTTATTTTTATTTGTATTGAACAATAAGGTAGGCTAATTAAAAAAGTGTACATTATAAACCACAAGAGATGCTAATATTTGTATTCATTCCTATAAATAATTTAATGCTCAATATAATAAACTACACAGTATATAACCTGCTGTGAGTTCTGAAGTTGTCCTTTCAGCGTGTGGCCAGGTTGCCTGGAGCACGTGCGTCGCTTCCCAAACCCCCCTTCCCCCCCCTTTCCCAAGTGTGGCAGGGAGGAGGCGTGTCCAGCATGTGGAGTTAATTTAAAGGGAAATAAAAATAAACATATGGGGCAGCATCGAACTGGGGCATAGTGGGTTAGATATATTCCAACCCACTAAGTAATTCCACTAATAAAATCCAGTTTTGTGTGTACTTAATAAAAGTACATCTTACCTATATGGTGGTATCTGAGCAATGGGGAACAACCTCTAAAGAAAATGGTCCTCCCTGGGCAGACAGTGTCTTCAGTCAGTACTCACTCTTCATGGTCACATGGTCCGGAAGATGCCTGTTTGTGTAGGAATGTAACCAATGTCGTCATCATACAACAGAGTTTCAACCACACTCGTGCCCCATGTGTCACCTTCTGCACTGTGTCCTCTACAGCCTCCTGCCCCCTGTGTCTCTCCAACGTCCTGTCCAGTCACTCCGTCCTCCTGCCCCATGTCACACCAGTGCCCGTCACTTCAGCCCGTCACACTAGGGTTGTGTATAGATCCCCTTCAGTAATGTACCGGAATGTGATGTGGAGTGAGGGCGAAAGTGCGGTTCCATGCCCTTAAAGCGCTGTCACTGTAGAAACTTATACCCTCGCAGGCTTGCTTCGCTCACCACGCTTCGGGCATGGCGGTCCACTCCGCTCACCACAGGTTAATATTCCTGATCGATGTCCACATGGATAGTAACTGATGACATCATGGTACATTTACTGAAGTGGATCTATTCCCAATCATCACACCAGCCCCCTTTCTATTCAGCCCCCTGTCACTCCAGCCAACCCCGTCCCTTGCCCCCTCCGACTTACCTTCTTCTTCTCTTCAACCTGCATGCATGCAACAAGGGCTTGGCACTCCACCTCTATTCTATTAGGTTGGGTGCCCTCCGCAAGAGAAAGATGCAAACGGCAAAAAGTGGCAGCGGCACTCCCACAATAAATGATAGCACAGTCAGGTTAGAAATAACCTTTAGCGTTTACTTCAACATTTCAATCAACCAAGATTTTCTTCAGGAAGCATAAAAACCCAATAAGACACTTCCCTATATAACAAATGTATACACCACTAGTTCAGCCTTCTCCGTCCGAGTGGGCGTCTGTTGGCATATTTGTATACAAATTGACATTTGACCCTTCTTATTGTATGGTTGTTACACAAATTATTTTTAGTATCTTCCAAAATGGAAAATTAGTTGTTCTAAAAGAACCGTATGATCTCTCCTCCTGTTCTGCCATAGGCATTCCACAAATAGAAATTCCTGACTGGCGGGACTCTTTCCTGGGTTTTGTTCCTCCTGAACTCTCTTCCCATGAAGGCAATTGGCAACCTGTGGGTTGAAGTCCTAGGCCTCCCAGACGACATTGCGATGTCTCAGGTTCAACCCCACCGTGAACCGTTTAATCTCTACCTGGGCTATATGGCTCCTTAGAATAGAAGCATTGCTTAACATTTTTCCCACAGTTACCCTACTTGGAGGTTTTTCTCAGGGTTTTATATTTCATTGCATTTAAGGGAAGGGAAGACTTTGGGTGGAATATAGAAAGGGTAATTATAATAATTAAAAAAAAAAAGATAGAAACTACCTCTCCCTTCCTGACTCAGGGAAATTTTGGAAGTATGATTCGAAATGTGATACTACTTTAGATAAAATTGCACCTATTGTTTATTGTGGTTGCTAGACACTTTTTCTCTATTTTCGCTATATAGTGTACCTTTATTTTCCTACTGTTGGATAATTTTTTCTGCTTATGCTATATGTTAAAGGCTGTCGCTGTCAGCAATCCCCGGTGACCCCTACACCACCTAGATTTTCCCTTGATCTCGGTCATGTCTATCATGCCCGAGCTCCATAGGGGCGGTTATTTTTCCCTCCGTTAATTTTATTGTGATATTTTTATGTTTTATTTTGATCGCTGTTTCTTTTGTTGTCTGTCTCCCTCCCGGTCCCCTTTCTCCTGTTGTGGTTTTCCTCCCCCTTCCCACATGTCTAGTGACTGATTTATGGGATAGTGGTTAACATGCAGGTGAAGACTATTAAAGTAGTCTCCCTTAAAGCCAAGGGATTAAATATACCAGAGAAACGTTCTAGGGCCCTCCGTGATTTTTTTGCTGCTAAAGTAATATTTGTTCAGGAAACCCATTTTAAAAAGGGGATAGCTCCGAGATTCACAGACCATAATTACCCCACCTCCTTCTTCAGTAACAACAGTGATGCTAAAACATTGGGGGTTGCTATACTGTTTTCCAAATTGCTCCCATTTCAGGATTTTGTACAGATTGTTAAGTTTACCCTGTTTGCCCAATTGTATTCCTTTATTAACATTTATGCTCCCAACCAGAATCAACCGGCTTTTCTCGGTAATGTTTTTGATCGTACGGAGCCTCTGGTAGACGGTATACCCATCATCGGAGGTGATTTGAACTGGACTATCCAACCGGAGATAGACATCTCGGGCACCTCTGCTAGACGCTCCTCCAAGTCGCACCGTCAGGTATGGCATATGTTACATGAAAACCAGCTGGTCGACTCTTGGAGGCTTCAGCACCCAGGAGATAGAGATTACACATTTTTCTTTTCTAGGCCTCATGACGTGTATTCTGGGATAGATTATCTCTTCTTGCCACATAGGTTCCTTCACCGTCTTAGGCATACTGATATTGGTCTTACCACTTGGTCAGATCATGCTCCTGTCCAGGGCAGTTTCTATCCAATCAGGCTCCCAGTGCGAGCATTCAGAATGTGCCCCCCCCCCCCCCCCATTATAATAGTTTCACAAAAATTTCTGTTGTGTGATTGTTTCCAAGTATTCTCCTACAACCACTTGGCAATCGGGTACTACAGCAGTATGGCAGGGGTTTTGGCCACTAGATGCTCTCAAGATCACTGAAGTGAAATTATGAGATATTACACCCCCAGCTGCAGGTGGAAGTCAACTGCATACACAAACACAATCATTTAATATGTGGTGATGTACTGGTATCTAAACACCACAGGTACCAACCGTAATAAACTGCCATGACATAAAAGATGGGCTTGTTTTTTTGAGGTAGGTCCCGTTAGGATTAGAGTGTGAATGCTAGTTGCTGTAGTGCAGCAACTACAGTATTCACACTCTAATCCTAAGGGGGGCATTATAAGACACAGAAAGCTCTCTAATGCTGCAAGAAGAAGGGTTTTCTAAGGATATTGGCAGGTTTGAAACGGGGAGAAGAGAATTACATATAATATTTTTTTTTTTTGTAAGTTATGTATTAGTTCATGTCTGGAAACCTGTTCTCCGTCCTCAGTATATTCACTTCCATCATATTAGAGAGCCATTTTGTTGTACTAAAACAAAATGGTTCTCTTTATGACAAAAAGTGAATATACCATACTGAGGAGGACAAGACAGGTCTCTAAACAGGTTTATTAAAAAAAAAGCAAGTTGCATGCAGGCCTAAGCACAGCCTGGCACAGAACAAGCCTACTAGCCAGCATCTCATCCATCCACATTAACACTAATAACACCACTGTCCAGAGTGTTTTCAGCTAAAGATGAGGCTGATAAAAAGTTAACTAGTTTGGGTAGCTATTAAGGGCCTGATTCAGAGCCGTTCGCTATTTGTGGTCGTTCGTTCAAAAACAAGGGGTGGCTATTCAAATGATCCGTTCGCAAATTGCAGTCTGTTCCCACCTCTAAGTCTGAACGAGCGAGCAAAACATACGCTAGTTTTTTTGATAAAAACGCCCCCTGGCCGCACGCACCATACGTCATGTCCGCTATTTATTAGATTAATCGAGTACATCGTACAGCGTATGAACTGCTCGCTATTCTTGTGGTTGGTGTTTTCAACCGCTATTTTGCGAGCAGTTCTGAGTTAAAAAAAACCAAGTGACGTGGTCAATGACGCTGCTGTATTAAATATGCACTCCCTTAAAACGCCCGTTTTGACCTTTAAGCACGCCTGCGTTCGGATCTCCACTCCCCGTTTTCAAGCACCTTCCCCTGTTACCACCCACATACGCCTCATTCTGTCACTCAAAATAGCAGGCCCTCGCTATATTGCGTACCAACGATTTTCGGCCGCACTGACTGGTTCACGCATGCGTACTAAAAACCGTACGCATGCGCAGATGTGCGAACATCGCTCGGAACGAGCGTACTGCCGCTAGCGAGTGGCTCTGAATGAGGGCCTAAGTCCATTATGTCTCAGCATAGGGAAAGTGCAGCGTGTGTTTTTTCCCCAGAATAATAACGCATCATAACCTAGTGACCTTTAGGTAATTTTACTTCTCTGAGCCATGTAATCAGTGACCTCACTAATCATATTTTAACTATATTAAATACTTCCTTTAAGATAAATTATATTACCAAATAATAAGTTAGAAAATGTGTTTTTTTAATAATAACATAGAAAACCATATTTGATGACAATTTGGCCTCTTCTAAATTGCAGTGTTCTGTAAGCTTCCTGTGGATTGGGACTCGAGGTGGAGGTCACAGAAAATATGTTATATTAACACATAATGTACATACTGAATCTTGCCCCCTTTAATTTCTCTATCTGTCTGCTGACTGCGTGCTGTGCTCCGTGATCCGGCGTCTGTCATCACCCGTGCAGTCCAGCCCAGGCAGTCACACACACTGTCCCGGCGGGCCCTCACGAAATGGCACCCGCCCGGGCTCCTCTGCGTCTGGGCGTGCCTTAAATAGGCTGCTCCTCTGCGTGGCTTTCATGTCATGATGCAGCCGCGTCATGGGTGGGCGGGGACGCGACGAACAGGGAGAGAATGGACTCCAGTCTCTTCCCGTTTGTCGCGTCCTCGCCTATCCATGACGCTGGAGGTAGGGGAATGGTTGCTGCCACTGACACTTGCGATGGCTTGCGTGTGTCAGTGAGTCAGACTGAAGGGGTCAGGGTGGAGCGCCCTGGATTGCACGGGTAACCCGCCCCCAGAAACAGCCCTGCTCCTGTTGCCTTGAAACTGTTGACCTCTTGTCCTTCTACCAAACAATGTGTGTGGCAACTTAATGAGCAAATTCTCGCTGACCCTCGTTGTAAATCCCAGCTGGAGGCAGCACTTCATGATTATTTTTCCACTAAAGAAACATCTGAGGTCTCCAGTGTCACGGTGTGGGAAGCCCACAAATGTGTACTTCGTGGTAAGTTAATTAAATTGGCAACCATGTTGAAGAGGGAGAGGGAAGGCCAAAAACTTGCTCTATTACAAAAACTAAATTCCCTTGAAATGTCACATAAGGCTCTCTGACTGCTACCAGAGCTGAGTTAAATGAACTTCTATTCGACAATGTCAGACAGGATTATCGGAAATGCCAGAATCGTTTCTTTCAGTGGGGTAACAAACCAGGCAATTATTTGGCTAGGGCACAGAGAGCCTCTCTTTATATATTCAGTCTGTTAGGGATTCTACGGGCAATACTTGCACACGTACTTATGACATTGCAGCTGCTTTTCGTGCCTACTACATTAAACTGCACAATTTACGTGACCCTCAATCCCCAGAGCAAATAGCATCCTTTCAGGCTCTGGTTGCTGACTATCTTCGTTACGTTGGCTTTCCTACTCTCACAGAGGAAGATCGGATCTGGTTAGACTCTCCTTTTATCTGATTGAGCTAGAGGAGGCCCTTAAATCAACCCCCTCTGGAAAAGTCCAGGCCCCAATGGCTTTCCTATCACATATTATAAGACCTGCCGAGCTCTCCTACCTAAAATGCTTATGGCATTTAATGCGATCACAATCCCTGGAGGCCCATATTACTGCCATCCATAAGGCATGTAAGGACCCAGCCCAATGTTCCAATTACCGCCCAATTTCCTTTCTTAATACGGACATTAAATTGTTTGCTAAACTTTTAGCTAATATGCTTAAAATTTTACTTCCTACGGTCATACATTCGGACCAGGTGGGTTTTGTTCCTGGGAGGGAAGCCCGGGACAACACCACAAAAGTTATAGACCACATACACCTGGCTTCCGGTAGCTCTGTCCTAGTAATTTTACTCTCAATCAAGAAGGCGTTTGATAGGGTTGATTGGTTGTGTATGCAGGGGGTCCTGCTGCACTTGGGCCTGGGTCCTAAGTGCCTCATAGGATTATAGCATTGTATAATTTCCCGTCTGTACGGATAAGGATCAATGGCGTTTTTTCAGATTCGATAAGGATTAGCAACAGCACAAGACAAGATTGCCCTCTTTCTCCTCTAATATTTGTCCTTTGCATGGCAGCACTGGCTCATTCTATCCGCTCTAACTCTGTCACAGGTCTCCATGTTGCGGGAGTGGAATATAAATTGTCATTATTTGCAATCGATCGTCTCTGTCCCTAATCTTTTAGCGGAATTCCAGAGGTTTGGCACTCAAAATCAATTGCTGTAAACTTGATGACGGCCTAGCACTCTGTGAATACGCTGAAACAATCTTTTGCTTTAGCTTGGCATGACACTATATTAAGGATACTGCCTTTGAACCTCTATATACCCCTGCCTATACCTTCTAATATCCTTCCTATAAACCTCTAAGGATGACGCTAATTTGTGTACGCAGTCATACAGTAAATAAAGACTCCAGACCTAGAACCTGTGGTTCCAAAGCACAAAGTATTATTCAAGTAAAAGTGCAGCAGTTACACGCTATGATCCTCATATAATCTTAGCGCAAAGAGATTATACAGACCCAAGTACAATTATACATACGCAGCGCTGTCTGGTCCAGATGTAGGCATCAGCAAGAAACCCCTCGTCAATCAGCATTCAGCACAAAGACTAGGAACCCAGGGTCAGAGCACACATATTTATACCCCCCAGAAATAAACAACACAATAGAGAAGTTTGTTGCTAATACCATTGGTCCTAAAGGAGAGGTAATATGTTACAAGGCATTTAACAGGTTGATTCAAATAGACACAACCCAGCCTCTAACAACTGGGGGTCTCTGGTTTCCTGCCTCATGCAACATCCTAACAGTTGTTCATATAATGTACATTTTGTTGCTTGAAGTCTCTGCGATCCATAAGTTGAGAATGCATGATGCGATCTCCACACCGATGGTACCGGAATACTGTTGAAAGAGTACGCATCAGTACAATACCAATCACTGCTTACTTATCATGTATAAAACCTTACTTACCAAATAATATTTATTTCACAGCATTTATGCTAAATGAACAAACTTAAATCTTATACTTTAAAGCTTATTAAACCTTTTATGTGAATATGTAATGTGTAAGTATGCGGTGTAATGTAATGTGTAAGTATGTGATGTAAAGACGCTAGTTAACTTGGGGCAGATGTGTGCACATGAAGCTAATAAACAGCGTTTTCATACAGGATCTTATGCATTCGCTAATATGCGACTAGTTAACAGCGCAATTGTGCGTATTAATGTGTGTATGAGAAATGGTGCACTTAAATCTCACTTAAACTAAGTGAACACCTAGCAGTGTGGAATGCTGAGCCTTATAGTTCCATGACTTGCTCATGCCCCAGCAACCCCACCCTTTTCAGGCTCCAAAATACTGGTCTTTGTTCTCCCAGGGCCTGTGTGGATGCAAATTAGCACAGCTACAAAACCCAAACCTCAGATAACACTCTTGGCTTTGAAGGTATTTTATTGTAGGAAGCCTGCTAATGTAAGGTGCTACAAACGACCCTCTTGCTGTATTCGAGCAGGACCACCTGGAGTGAGAGCAGACGTTATGTCCATGAAGCTTGTCTACACAGGCTAGTTGTCTAGTGGCCATTTGCTCTGTTTAGCTAATGCAATCCAATTTTTACATACTGTACAGCCATTTCTGAAATATATCCTTTAGGGGAATTATAATATATGCACTTTATCCAGAGCACCCAAACTACGTAAAGTCATGAAATGGGCTTTTGGTGAATCGCTTATGGCGATGGTCACAGATGCAATCGCATGATGCTAATAGTAATATCGCCACATGTACTAAAGTGTGAGTTTATCTAAAATGGCGCTGAGGCAGCCATTCACAAAATGGCGTCTTGCGATCTCATTTCCAAGATGGCGTCTTGCGGCCAGTCGCAAGACAGTGTCGCTGCGATTCAATTTTAAACTGATCTTGTCTCAGCCAATAATCCAGCTTCGACAGTCCACCCTTTGATAGCGAACAACATGCTATCACAATCTGATTTTAAAATATAATTTAAGCTTACATTTATATACTATTTAGTGTTATTATGGGATGGCACAAGGTGGTTCTTAATCCATCAATAATGTGTCTCTGAGTGGGGACATAAAACTACTATTATACGCACACCGCGGATCTTGGAAGATCATGTGAAAGGTGTGAGGATACACCAGTCCTATAAAGGCAATCTTGAAGGGGAATAGAGACTTTACATTATCTGAGGTGTTTTTAAAAATAACCTTTCAATAATACATTCTATGGATGTCTAAATATAATATATTAAATGATGGTATTTCCTAGTTCAGAGTTGTAATGCAGTTCTGTATTTACCTCGGTATTCATACTGACCACCATCATAATTTCGTTCTTTCGTTTTACTCTATTTTTACATTTTCCACTCTTCAACACAATAGGAACACACCAGACACATATGCCAATTATTATGATGACAATCTTCCGGTCTACCACTTCCTTAGGGTCGCTGGTATCATTGGTGACATAGGTGCAACATTTTACTCCAAATTGGGTGGCCAACGTTACGCAATACCCTCCAGTAACAGCAGTTAAATAATTTAACACTAGCCTGTGTTGCACCAGTTCTTTCTTGTACGCTTGCAATTCTCTCCCTCTATACCTGATTGTGTCATCGTATATCTCGGTGATATTCCTATCAATTTAGCAAGTTCCTGAATATATCTAAAGTTTAATTTACCCCGAGCGATCCTGGTGGGATCCAATGCGACTAAAACTTGAAAGCCAGTTGTCTCACTAATTAAGTGGCTTTGTGCACGTCACCAGGTATCATATTTCGTTTGCCTCTGTGTTCATATTGTGTGTGAAGATATGGTGACGGTGTGTTTTTATGTATACCAAGCATTTCAACATGTGTGAGGGTCATAACTTCTGGGACTACTCTTCCCAGGTAACACAAACCTTCGGAACTCGGGGAGAGCCACTTATACGCTTTTCTTCCACATATAAAATATACATTATCAGGGAGAACATAAGGAATGGTATGCATCATTATCATTAAGCATATTTCTCTTGCAAACAATCCTATTTCTGGGTCTTCCATCTGGTACATGCAAGTTTCTGGCTGTATTATTTTATCACAATAACCATCTGGCACCTTACCAATCATTTCTTTGGTGGAACTCAATGTATACCGATACCTAAAATCTTTCCAACTAGATTTAATTGAGCGTAACAGATCATGGTTTATGGACTCATTATCAGCTCTTTGTGAGAAGGTCATCGTCTGATTATTCCCCGTCACTTCTCAACTCCCGGGTTTATTGGAGTTGGTTATGTTTAAACACAAAAGTGATCTATCTACTTGGAATTGATATACAGTAGTTTGAAATGAGGTGGTTTGGATGAGAGAAATTTTCCATCCAATGTTTTCCCTTATTGTAAATCTAAAATTTCCCTGATATTCAGCGAAAATGGTACCAACCCTACATTATGCTGTCCCTGTGGCACATGTGAACACACCCAGCATCCAGTTTGATTTAACACTTAGCATGGTAGGCAATGATAATCCGCTAAAGTATACCCACCCCAGTACGGGTTATATTTAGGTTGGCACCGTTGGATACAGTTCTCATCAACTAGGGACCCACAAAGCTCACAAATACAGGAATCTTCAGACGATAAACCTCCACACCGTCCCCGAGTATCCGGAATGACAGCTCTCTTAACAATAACAGTACTAAGATTGGTCAGACACTCCCCTGATTGGCATTGCACTCCTCCTGACTCCACTCCATCAGCACTGCCATCAGCTCCCATTTCCTCAATCGGTCTCCCATCACAGAAACTGGATATTCCCGAACCGACCAGGATTGTGAACACTCTAAAAGAGAATATGAAAATGAACACAGCAGGCCCGTCCATTGTCGCAACCTGCAAATTTCTCTTAGTTCAGGTATCTCACTACGACCTTTTCAATCCTCCCGGAACAAGCTCGCGAGCGACAGGTCCATGCTATCAGCCTTCTCTCCGACTTGTTTCTCCACCGGTTGATTGACCTTTTTGCAGTAAGTGGAATGGACCCAGGTATCTCTCTCAGTCACCTTCAAAGATGTAGAACTTGTCAGCAGCACCTGGTACGGACCTTCCCACCGATCAGTCAAACAACCTGAACACAAGAAATTTCTGATCAGAACATATTCTCCTGGTTCAACATCATGACAGTTAGTTTCAGGCATATCATGGGACAACAATTTCAGTTTCTGCTGCTGTTGCTTTAATTGCTTACTCATTGATATAAGATACTTTACAGTTACCTCGTTGTTACCCTTCAAGTCTTCCTGTGGACTTATAATCAAATGAGGTTGTCTACCGAACAGTATTTCAAATGGGAGACAGATTTAGAGGGGGTCTAGGAATGGTCCTTATGCTATGTAGGACCAAAGGTAACGCTTCTGGCCATCCTAGTCCAGTCTCTGCCATGATTTCACTTAACTTATTTTTAATAGTCCCGTTTATCCTCTCTACCTTGGTACTGGCTTGCGGTCGGTAGAGAGTGTGAAGTTGACTATTAATACCCATCAGCTTACACATATTTTGAAAAACATCACCTGTGAAATGAGTACCCCTGTCACTCTCAATGATTTTAGGGATACCGTACCTGCATACAAATTCCTGAACTATTTTCTTGGCAGTAAACACAGCAGTATTAGTGGCCGCTGGGTAGGACTCAACCCAATTACAAAATACAGTCAGGTGCATAAATATTGGGACATTGACAGAATTTTCATATTTTGGCCTCTATTCACCACCACAATGGCTTTGAAATGAAACAAACAAGGTGTGCTTTAACTGCAGACTTTCAGATTTAATTTGAGGGTAATTACATCCAAATCAGGTGAACGGTGTAGGAATTACAATGGTTTCTATATGTGCCTCCCACTTTTTAAGGGGCCAAAAGTAATGGGACAAACTAAATCCTAAATCTAACTTTCACTTTTTAATACTTTGTTACAAATCCATTGCAGGCAATTACAGCCTGAAGTCTGGAATGCATGGACATCACCAGACGCTGGGTTTCATCCCTGGTGATGCTCTGCCAGGCCTCTACTACAAATGTCTTCAGTTCCTGCTTGTTCTTGGGGCATTTTTCCTTCAGTTTTGTCTTCATCAAGTGAAATGCATGCTCAATCGGATTCAGGTCAGGGGATTGACTTAGCCATTGTATAACATTCCACTTTTTAGCCTTAATAAACTCTTTGGTTGCTTTTGCAGTATGCTTCAGGTAATTGTCCATCTGCACTGTGAAGTACCGTCCAATAAGTTCTGAAGCATTTGACTGAATATGAGCATATAATATTGCCCGAAACACTTCAGAATTAATTCTGCTGCTTTTGTCAGCAGTCACATCATCAATAAATACAAGGGAACCAGTTCCATTGGCAGCCATACATGCCCACGCCATGACACTACCATGCTTCACTGATGAGGTAGTATGTTTTGGATCATGAGCAGTTCTTTCCTTCTCCATACTCTTCTCTTCCCATCACTCTGGTACAAGTTGATCTTTGTCTCATCTGTCCATAGGATGTTGTTCCAGAACTGTAATGGCTTTTTTAGATGTTGTTTGGGAAACTCGAATCTGGTCTTCCTGTTTTTGTGGTTTGCCAATGGTTTACATCTTGTGGTGAACCCTCTATATTCACTCTTGTGAAGTCTTCTCTTGATTGTTGACTTTGACACCTATACACCTACCTCCTGGAGAGTGTTCTTGATTTGGCCAACTGTTGTGAAGGGGTTTTTCTTCACCAGGGAAATAATTCTTCTGTCTACCACAGAAGATTGTTTTCCGTGGTCTTCCGGGTCTTTTGGTGTTGCTGAGCTCTCCGGTGCGTTCTTTCTTTTTAAGAATGTTCCAAACAATTGATTTGGCCACACCTAATGTTTTTGCTATCTCTCTGGTTTGTTTTGATTTTTCAGACTAATGATGGCTTGTTTCACTGATAGTGACAGCTCTTTGGATCTCATATTGAGAGTCGACAGCAACTGATTCCAAATGCAAATGTCACACCTAGAATCAACTCCAGACCTTTTACCTGCTTAATTGATAATGAAATAACGAGGGAATAGCCCACACCTGTCCATGAAATAGCTTTTGAGTTGATAGTCCCATAGCTTTTGGCCCCTTAAAAAGTGGGAGGCACATTTAGAAACCGTTGTAATTCCTACACCGTTCACCTGATTTGGATGTAATTACCCTCAAATTAAATCTGAAAGTCTGCAGTTAAAGCACATCTTGTTTGTTTCATTTCAAAGCCATTGTGGTGGTGAATAGAGGCCAAAATATGAAAATTCTGTCAATGTCCCAATATTTATGCACCTGACTGTACATCAGTGCACACTAATACATACTTAAGATTCCTTCAGGGTGATAATTGGATGAAATCAATTTGTATCACCTGGAAAGGTCCATCAGTCGGTGGAATGTCTGACGGTGCGGTAGGGATCGCTTTCCCTATGTTCTTCCTCAAGCAGGTCAGACAGGACATTGCTATCTTTTCTGCTTGTGTAGAAAAACATGGTGCGCACCAGTATGCTCTCACCAACTTGCACATACCTTGTTTTCCCAGATGAGTCAGACCGTTTGCTGCCTCAGCCAGGCTGGGGTAATATGCCTTGGGGGCTACTGGTTTACCTTGTCCGTCCCTCCAGAGCCCGGAGGACTCTTGCCCACATCCCTTGGACTTTCAAATGGACTTTTCCTGAGTTGAACACAAATTTTGCATCTCAATTAATTTCAGCATATCAATTGTTTGGAAAGACAAAATTTTTTCAGTGGGAGAAAACATTTTTAACCCTGCTGCCCATTTTGTAGCTTCATCGGCTCTGTTGTTGCCCAGTGACACCGGATCATCCTCACATGTATGGGCTTTACATTTAATTACTGCCACCGCTTTGGGCAGTTGGATTGCTTCTAAAAGTTGTTTTATGTGTCGGGAATGTGCAACTGGTGTGCCTGCTGCTGTCATAAAATTTCTCAGATGCTATAGAGCCCCAAAATCGTGCACCACCCCGAACGCGTACCTCGACTCAGTGTAAATGTTAGCAGATTTGCCTGCTGCCAGTTCACACACTCTAGTTAGTGCTACTAACTCTGCCACCTGGGCTGAGTGAGGAGGACCAAGAGGTTTAGCTTCTATGATGTCTGTGCCATTTACAACAGCATAACCTGTACATAATTCACCTGTGTCTGTTTGTCTATGACAACTCCCATCCGTATTAAAAGTCATATCCACATTCTCTAAAGGTGTGTCGTGTATGTCAGGTCTAGCAGTAAAGGTCTGATTCAGATATTCCATACAATCGTGCGTATCATTATGTCCGCTGAACTCACCTCCCGCCAGCAACTCGCCTATTTCCACCCTTTGTACATCATGTTGTACATATGGTAAATACGTTGCTGGATTCAGCGTGCTGCAATGTTTAACAGTGATGTTTGCGGGTGCGATTAGAGCTAGTTCCCATTTGGTAAACCTAGCCGAAGAGACGTGTCTGGTTTGAGCTGAGTTCAACAGAGCAGATACAGCATGGGGAGTGTAGACAATCATATCATGACCCAATACTACTTCCTCACTTTTACTCACCAATAAAGCGGTAGCTGCTACACTACTCAAACAGGTGGGGAGTGATCTTGCCATAGTGTCCAATTGGGCACTGTAGTATGCTACGGGCCTACTGGCATCACCATGTTTTTGTGTAAGGACACCTGCAGCACAACCATCGGCTTCCGTACAATACAAATCAAAAGGTTTTTCATAATCAGGTATTCCCAATGCAGGAGCTTTTGTCAGACTATCCTTAAGATTAAGGAAAGCCTGTTCTGATTCCTCTGTGTGTATGACACGATCGGGCTTTAAGGAAGAGACTACTTCCTGTAAAGGCGATGCCAAAATAGAAAAACCTGGGATCCACATTCTACAGTATCCACACATTCTCAAGAAGGTACGATTTTGCTGTTGATTCTGCGGCAGTGTCATGTTCTGTATGGCCTGGATTCTATCATTTGTAAGCTGTCGTAACCCCTGGATTAGGCAGTGTCCCAAATATTTTACTCTGGATTGGCACGGCTGTAGTTTGTCCTTAGCCACCTTGTGTCCTGTATGCGAGAGATGAAGCAACAAAAGTTTAGTAGTATTCAAACATGACATAAACGAGTCAGAACATAGCAATAAATCGTCCACATATTGAATTAGAACAGATCCATTTGCAGGTTGAAAATATTGTAAACAATCGTGCAATGCCTGGGAGAAGATACTGGGGCTGTCTATGAAACCTTGGGGTAACCGTGTCCATGTGTATTGTACACCTCTGTATGTAAATGCGAATAGATCCTGACAGTCAGGGTGGAGAGGCACAGAGAAGAAAGCAGAACAGAGGTCAATGACAGTGAAATGGGTTGCATTTGGTGGGATCTGCATCAGGATGACAGCTGGATTTGGCACTACAGGGAATTGGCTCTCTACTACCTTATTAACACCTCTAAGGTATTGTACCAGCCTATAACCCCTCCCACCACTCTTCTTCACTGGGAAGATGGGACTGTTGGCTACACTAGCTGTTCGAACTAAAATTCCCTGTTGCAATAATCGCTCAATTATTGGAAAAACCCCTAATTCTACCTTCTGTTTTAGTGGGTACTGGGGAATTTTTGGAGCTTGCCTACTGCTTTTTAAATTTACTATTACTGGGCTTATGTTTGCCATTAATCCAGTGTCCTGTCCATCCTTAGTCCAAAGGGAATCTGGAATTTGGGACAACATTTCATCTACCTGAGATGGATTTTCATTTAAACTTGTAGAGTGATACATTATCCTTTGGGTAGTGTCCAACATATCCCGCACTTCGTGTGCAACTCTCTCTGGGATATCTAAAAATACACCATCAGGGGTGCAATATATAACACATCCTATCCTACATAACAAGTCTCTACCCAGCAGGTTAGTAGGAGTCGCAGCAGCCAGAAGGAAGGAATGCCTGGTATGCAACAGCCCAATAGTAACCTCTGTGGACTTTGTTAAAGGATAATGTTCCACTTTACCTGTTACACCCATTGTTGGTACTGTCTCGTTGGTCACCTGTAAATTAACGGGAGATTTTATCACTGACCTGGTCACCCCTGTGTCTACAAGAAAAGGATATTCAGTACCAGCTACATCAACCATCATGACCGGTTCTTCCCTAGTACTTCCCGTTAACCTGACTATCTGTAGACAACAGGTATGACCTGACCCCTAGCGTTGGCTACCATTCTCCAATAAAGCATTTACGGCCACAATTGGAGCTGGTGCCTGCTGGACATTTGCTGGTCTCTGTGCATATCCCTTATGGGGATGTCCAGGTCTTCCCTGATTTGGGGTTCCTACTCTTTTTACTGTACAGTTTCTACTTAAGTGTCCTGGTTGTTTACAATTAAAACATGTTTGTGGATCGGGTGAAGACACGTGTTGTTGTGAGGTTTGAGCAGAGGGTAATGGTGGTGGATATGGGTAAGGATAGGGAGGGTAAGGGTATGGTGGGGAATATGAGGTTTGTGAGTAGTATGGGACCTGTGGTTGTATAGGGTTTGTGGATTAGAGCTGTGTTTGTTGTTGCGTGGGGTTAGTGAGGGCATATAACTGTTCAGGTGTAAGTGTGTGTGCAGATGCGAGTGTGTCTGTTGGCTGTGATGTTACCGTCATTCCCTCCAGAGCTTGTATACTGACAGCCATTAGTTTTTCGCTCTGGGTCTCTCTCTTCTTTGAGATGTTTTTATCATGTTCTATGGCAGATTCTATGAGGGCATCTATTGTGACTCCCCTCCAGCCAGGTTGTGAGGTCTGAACCCGAGTCTTTAAATTCTCTTTCAGACCGTCCATGAGTCCTGTGACTATCATTCCCCTGTGGTGAGTGCTATCTTTAATATCTTCTAACCCAGTGTACTGGGTGATAGCCTGCAGAGCCCGGTCGCAATAATCTTCTGCAGATTCACTCTCCTTTTGCTTAATGGTGAAAATTTTGTTCCAGTTAACTACTACTGGAAAATATATACCCATTTGAGTTACAATGCGGGAAATGTTACCTTGGTTTACTTGGTCTGTTAAGGGAACGTCACCATCCAATACACAATCCGTGATACATTTTGTCACGTCGGTATTGCGTAGTAGACAGGCCCTTAACACCACACGCCAATCTTTATTAGTTGGCTCATGAGAACTACCCAAATTTCTCAAAAATCTTTGACATTTGGCTAGTTCCTTTTTCGGATCGGGGAAATCATTTATGATGGAATTTAGTTCTGCTCTTGTCCAAGGACAATGCATTACTACTTCCCTCGTGGGCACTACACCGTTCGCATCTGCATTTCCATTCGGAACGGTTATTGTCCGAATGGGATGCAGACCGGCAGCGCTGCTACCTTTGACCTTGTTACCTGGCTGGGGGTTTAATCTGCTGCTGCTACGTATGTTATTAACAACTTCCTCTACGGGTGCAGAGGGTGTTAGCACTTCCCTTGCTGTTGCCGATGAAGATGGCGGCACCACTCGTGATTGTGGTGATGCAGCATCTATCATTTGCACAGCATGGGAAATGGCAGTCATTACAATAGGCTCATCATCCACATCATAAACATTTTCTTTATGGTTGCTTAAGAGAGGGTACAAATTGCTTGTTACATTTTTATGGGTATTTTTGGTAACTACTTGCACCTCCATCCACATAAGGTGGGGGTGGTGAGCGTCAACTGCCGGCAATACTCTCCACAACGCTACCTTGCTGCACGTGCGCTCCATTTTACGGCTCGCCCGTATTGTAATTCAGCGTCGCGGATGTATTCTCTGGCAATGCGCTCGCAACGCTAGTTTGCATTGCTTGCGCATTTTTAAGCCACGCATTCCCTTCATGCTGCCACAACTTTAAACATTCATAATATTTGACCTTTTTCTCTCGGGAGTGCATCAGAATGATGTGATCCCGGACATTATCTAGTACATTTTTATCAAAACTACCAATTTTGGGAAACGGTCTAACACTCTTCATCGTCATTTTAAACCATACATCACAATACCTTATCGCATAAGTACCGTACTTAGTATGCATAATACGACGGGCCGATCCAAACGGCGCTTCCATTAGCAGCACATCATTGTCTAACATCTCTATTGTTTGCATGGCCCCCATTCTGAGACAAATCCTCCGCTTTTCAATAAAGATTTAATCTGGTGAAAGACAATCAAGATACTTTCACTTACCTGTGGACGATTTAAACGGCAGCGCCTACACACCTGGATAAGATTTGAAAAAGGCAACTTCCACACCCGGATAAGAATTAGTAAGGCAACTTCCACACTTATGGAAGTTTAAGTCGGCTACTTCCACGCACCTCCCTACAACAAAGACAACATGTACACCTGCTACTGTGTATAGAACGGTAAGCTGCTTACCGAGCGACTAGCACCTAGCCCTTAAAGGTCATACGGTACCTCTAACTGTAGGGAACAAGTTACCCTTACCAACAAATACTCACTGTTACACACTTTTTAAATACACGTTAACCCAGATATTGATAACAATTGAAAAATGTAAACCTCAACGGCTTTATTTAAACACGTGGCAGCACAACCGGAAGTACGTATACGCTATTGTGCGACCAGTCACATACACAATAATGCGACTACCACACAACCGTATGACAACTTTTTAGCTGCGTACGCAAAAGTGCGTCTTTACTGTGCGCAAAACTGCGACTCAGCCGCGTGCTCAATACTGCGGCACCCTTTTAAACGTTAGGTTCTATCAACAAAGGAAAACAAACTTTTTCCTCTCTTGTCCCTGGATTCTAGTCAGCTTCCTTGGCTCACACGAAAACAGATAGCGATCTTTCAGCACAAAGCGGTTGCAGGTAAACCCTGCATGTGGCCACTCCACCCTTTGCTGAGATATCGATAACTGTATGTGTCGTGTGAGTAGGTAAGTGAATTCACTATGAGCCCTCAACTAAGGATACTGCCTTTGAACCTCTATATACCCCTGCCTATACCTTCTAATATCCTTCCTATAAACCTCTAAGGATGACACTAATTTGCGTACGCAGTCATACAGTAAATAAAGACTCCAGACTTAGAACCTGTGGTTCCAAAGCACAAAGTATTATTCAAGTAAAAGTGCAGCAGTTACACGCTATGATCCTCATATAATCTTAGCGCAAAGACATTATACGGACCCAAGTACAATTATACATACGCAGCGGTCTATTGTCCGTGTGTGGGGCATCAGCAAGAAACCCCTCGTCAATCAGCATTCAGCACAAAGACTAGGAACCCAGGGTCAGTGCACACATATTTATATCCCCCAGAAATAACACAATAGAGAAGTTTGTTGCTAATACCATTGGTCCTAAAGGAGAGGGCATATGTTACAAGGCATTTAACAGGTTGATTCAAATAGACACAACCCAGCCTCTAACAACTGGGGGTCTCTGGTTTCCTGCCTCATGCAAAATCCTAACAGTTGTTCATATAATGTACATTTTGTTGCCTGAAGTCTCTGCGGTCCATAAGTTGAGAATGCATGATGCGATCTCCACACCGATGGTACCGGAATACTGTTGAAAGAGTACGCATCAGTACAATACCAATCACTGCTTACTTATCATGTATAAAACCTTACCAAATAATCTTTATTTCTACTTCAGGGTCCATAGGGTATCCACAGGATACCTTGGGGGTATAGGTGTGACGTCAGTCGCAGGGCACCAAAGAGTTAAGCTTTCAGCCTCCCAGGATGCACTAGGTCCCCCTCCTATACCCCGCCCCCGGGCCAAGGCACCTCAGTTTAGTTTGGTGCCCGGCCGGAGTCGGGTGCACCTGTTGGAGTGGGGGCTAGAAGAGCCCCTGAAGCTTATTCTTCATGCAGCTGTGGCTGCACATCTGGATGAACAGCATGGACAGTCAGTCCTGACGTCCATGCTGTCTTCCCTACACCCCGCCGGTACCAGAACGCCGGTACTGATCCGGGGATGCTGGTGGGCGTCTGGGGTCACAGCTAGCGGTGACCCCAGATGCTCCGGACCATGGCCGGATTCAAGGGGGACAGAGGTAAGCAGCGGGGTCCCGCGGTGGGTCCCCGCTGATCACATGGTCCTAAGTCCCCAGGCAGGGGGCTCCCTGGGGACTGGCTGCAGCGTGGAGCCAGGCGACCAACCTGCGCTTCCACTACCCCCTGGGACAGCGGACCGCAGCAGAGCGGTAGCGCTGCGGCGTCCCAGGGGTTAAATGCATGCCAGGGGAGCGCGCCTTCCCTGTCTCACAGCCGGCGCCTCCCCCGCTGCACACAGCCCTCTCTGCATGCTGCCGACTGGTCCTGTGGCAGCGCTCCTCCCCCAGGCCAGCCTCCTCTCTGCTCCTCGGCGGCCATCTTCTCCAGAACGCATGGTGAACGCTGCTGGAAGCGCTGGACGGAAGCATCGTGGTCTGGGTCCCCCCGCATACCTCTCCTCCGCTGTGGTCAGGTCTGTGTATGCAGCGCTGTGTCCTACCAGGCCCTGTGTCTGTGTAGTTGAGTGATCAGCGCTGTTAGTGCAGGAATTGTTATTTCTCTGCATTGTATGTGACTGTGCTAGCGCTGCTGCCTGTAACTTTTCTTCTCTAAACTGTCAGCTTTATTACTGTCCCTGTTCTTCTGCTAAAGCCCTTGCGGTGCGGTGCTGCAGGGTGGTCTCTCGCCTATTTAGTACTTAATTGGTGAGAGAGGTCACATACGTGGTGCCATCATGTCTGAAAGTGATTTTCCCCTCCGGCTACAGTGTACCACGTGCAAAGTACCGTTAGCGGAGGGGGAGGGTAGCGCGGAGGGCCTTTGCCGGCAGTGTTTGTCCATGGCGCGGCCTATTACGGTTACAGCACCGGTACAGGAGCCGCCCTGGGCTTGTTTCGCTCAGGCGTTAACAGCTTTAGTGGGCCAGTTAGCTCCGTAGCCCACGTTTACTCCGAGGGGTTTGTCCCAGCAGTCTGTGGTGTCGTCACCCATGCAGGGGTTCCCACGACAATTGGTGGTACCCCACAGTCTCCCTATTTCCCCGCTCCCGGGTTCTCAGGAGCCAGCGTGGGTTAACTCCCTGACGAGTTCTGTACAGCACTTGTCGGATGTGTTGCAAGGGGAGTCTGTGATGCGGCCTCATAAAAGGCCGGTGGCGTCTCTGTCCGCTCCTTATGAGGATGACGAAGGGACGTCTGATGATGGGGAGATTCTTGATCCTTACGATCAGGAATCTCTCCATACTAAGGACGCTGATGCTAAGTCCAAAGTATATATTCCTGGACTTATTCGGGCGGTCCGCACAGCCTTGGTGATTGAGGACGAAGTTCCCCCAGCGGCTAAATCTAAGTATGCCTTTTTCAAAGATGTGAAGGGCGATGCCACAGTCTTTCCTCTTTCGGGTCAGTTGGTGGACCATTTAGAGGAGGCGTGGAAACAACCTGGCAAAAGATACCAGCCGCAGAGACGCCTGGCGGTGGCTTATCCGTTCGCGGATAATTATTTTGCTAAGTGGGAATCCCCTCCACAGGTGGATTCTCACGTGACCCGTCTTGTCCGTAGTGCCACATTGCCGATGCCATCCATGTCCTCCCTTAAGGATGCTACGGACCGCAAGGTAGAAATCTGCCTGAAGTCCGCTTATTCCCTTGCAGGGGGGGCAGCACGGCCGGCTATGGCCATTTGCTGGGTTGCCAGAGCGATGGAGCGCTGGGCGGATTCATTAGAGGCTTCTTTTGAATCCGACTGTCCGGCCGAACAGGCGGAGTTGATTGGCAATCTCTGTGATTCGGCCACCTACATCAACGAGGCGGCTCTAGACATTAGTACTCTGGTGTCTAGAATTTCTTCAGCAGCGGTAGCTGCTCGTCGCACCTTGTGGCTGCGATCCTGGAAGGCGGACGCAGATTCCAAGAAAGGTCTGGAAGCGTTGCCGTTTACCGGAGAAGTTCTCTTCGGTCCGGATCTGGATAAGATTGTGGCCACGCTGGCGGCAGCCAAATCTGCTTGTCTCCCGTCGGCCGCTGCTCCTTCTGGTTCGGGACCATCGTCCTTTCGGTCATCTAGGGCCCAGGGCAGGCCCAAACCACAGTCGTTTCCTCGACAGGCTGGCCCTAAGAAATCGGTCAAGCCCCGGAAGCAGGCATGGAGTACCAGACGTCCGGCTCCCAAGCCAGATGACAAGCCTGCGGCCTGACGGTCCGGGCCTCCCTTTGGGGGATCCCAGGGTGGGAGGCCGCCTGCTACAGTTCGCCCAGTGTTGGTCGACCACTACGACAGACACTTGGGTTCTGGAGGTGGTTTCCCACGGATACGCCCTCTCCTTCCGGCACAGACCCCCGGCTCGCTTCTTCACCACGGGTCTCCCATCAGACCGGAACAAGGCTACGGAGCTGCGGAAGGTATTGCACACTATGCTCCAGGCTGGAGTTATAGTGGCGGTTCCATTCTCCCAGAGGGGCCAGGGTTTCTATTCAAATCTATTTTTGGTACAGAAACCCAATGGGTCATATCGTCCGATTCTCAACCTCAAAGCACTCAACAAGTCTTTGCGAGTCCCGAAGTTTCGGATGGAGACCCTACGGTCCATCATTCTGGCGCTGGAACCTGGGGACTACTTTGTGTCATTGGACATACAGGACGCTTACCTGCATGTCCCTATTCTTTGGCGCCATCAACAGTTCCTCAGGTTTGCAATCCGCAGCGACCACTTCCAGTTTCGGGCGTTACCTTTTGGCCTGGCAACAGCACCACGTGTTTTCACCAAGGTGATGGCGGTCATGGCGGCTTCTCTGCGGCTGCAGGGAGTCCGCATGTTGCCGTATTTGGACGACCTGTTATTGGTGGCAGGATCTCCAGAGCTCCTGTTACGCCACTTGGACCTGACCATTGCACTGCTGCAACGGCACGGCTGGCTAATCAACTGGCAGAAGTCCACTCTAATCCCGTCTCGGAGGATTCTGCATCTTGGAGCCTTATTGGACTCGGGACAGCAAAGGATCTTCGAGACGGAGGACAAGATCTCTGCTTTACAGTCAAGGGTGCGCAGTTGCCTGCACAGCCGCCGGGTGTCCTTACACTCGGCGATGAGGTTACTGGGCTCCATGGTGTCGGTGTTCGACATGGTGGAATACGCCCAGTTTCACTCCAGACCTCTGCAGCACCTGATCCTGTCCAAGTGGAACGGGCTGACTCAGTCTTTGAAGTCCCAGACGATTGTGCTCACCCAGGAGGTTCGCCTGTCCCTTGCGTGGTGGTTACAGACGACCCACCTCAACAAGGGACGTCCGTTCTGGGTTCCAAATTGGGTCCTGTTGACAACGGACGCCAGTCTTCGGGGCTGGGGAGCAGTTTCGGGTCCACACTTGTTCCAGGGCAGGTGGACGCCGACAGTAGCGGAGCTTCCAATAAATATCTTGGAACTCCGTGCGGTCTTCAATGCTCTCCAGCAGGCACAGCGGTTTCTCCAGGGTCGCCCGGTGCAGGTCCAGTCGGACAACGCTACCACCGTGGCCTACATAAACAGGCAAGGAGGAACTCGCAGTCGGGCGGCTCTCGTAGAAGTCTCTCGGATCCTGGTTTGAGCGGAGCGCAATCTTCCGGCCATATCAGCGGTCTTCATCCCGGGAGTGCTAAATTGGGAGGCGGACTTTCTAAGTCGCCAGGACGTTCATCCGGGGGAATGGTCCCTGCACCCGGACGTTTTTCAACTACTGGTGGACAGGTGGGGTCTTCCAGAAATCGACCTCATGGCGTCCCGGCACAACAACAAGTTGCCGGTGTACGGGTCTCGCACAAGAGACGAAGGGGCGTCTCTGGTGGATGCTCTGTCCGTCCGGTGGACGTTCCGGTTCGCATACCTGTTCCCTCCGGTCTCCCTTCTTCCACGGGTAATCCGGAAATTCAAACAGGAAGGAGGGACGCTCCTGTTGATAGCTCCCGCGTGGCCCAGACGGCACTGGTTCTCAGACCTTCAGGGTCTGTCCGTGGACAGTCCTCTGCGGTTGCCGCTACGACCGGACCTTCTGTCTCAGGGTCCTTGCCTTCACCCGGACCTGACTCGGCTGTCTTTGACGGCGTGGCTGTTGAGACTGCCATGCTGAGGTCCCGGGGGTTTTCCAGCTCTGTGGTGCGTACCATGTTACGAGCTCGGAAACCGTCTTCCGCGAGGATATACCATCGCGTGTGGCATACGTTCTTCCAGTGGTGTCGACCGAGAGGTTATGCACCGCGGGAGTTTCGTCTGTCTCGGATTCTCGCCTTCCTGCAAGCGGGACTAGATCATGGGCTTCGCCTTGCTTCATTGAAGGTACAGGTTTCGGCCCTATCTGTCTGGTTTCACCGTAGGATTGCTACAATCCCGGATGTGCGCACCTTTATGCAGGGTGTTCTCCGTATTCAGCCGCCCTTTGTTCCACCTGTGGCGCCTTGGGATTTGGCTGTGGTCCTGAGGGCTCTCCAAGGACCGCCGTTTGAACCACTGGGCTCAGTGGATCTTAAATGGCTAACAGCTAAGACTGTTTTCCTTCTGGCCATTGCTTCGGCCAGACGTGTTTCTGAGTTAGGGGCTCTTTCTTGTAGACCCCCTTTCTTGGTTTTTTATGGGAACAGGGCAGTGCTCCGCACTCGGCCCGAGTTTCTTCCCAAAGTTGTTTCCCAGTTTCATGTTAACGAGGAAATAGTTGTTCCGGCCTTTAACTCACCGGGTCTTTCCGTGGGTGAGGCCTCTTTGGATGTTGTGCGGGCCTTAAGGACTTACGTTGACCGCACTTCTTCGTTTAGGAAGTCGGACGCTTTGTTTGTCCTCTATGGCTTCCGTAAAAAGGGTTGGCCTGCTTCAAAGCAAACTTTGGCAGCCTGGATCCGTATGGCTATTTCTGAAGCTTATCTTCATGAAGGCCTACCGGTCCCTCCTTCTCTGAATGCTCATTCCACTAGGTCTGTGGGTCCTTCGTGGGCAGCTCGACGTGGTGCCTCGGCAGTTCAGATCTGCAAGGCTGCTACGTGGTCTTCTGTCCATACCTTCGTGAGGTATTACAGGTTTGACACCTTCGCCTCTCAGGATGCTTCCTTCGGGCGGCGGATTCTCCTTTCTGCACAGGAGCGTCCCCACCCTTAAAGGATACTGCTTTGGGACATCCCCAAGGTATCCTGTGGATACCCTATGGACCCTGAAATAGAAAATATGAGATATGGTAAGAACTTACCCTTGTTATCTCTATTTCTACGAAGTCCATAGGGTTCCACAGGACTCCCGCCCTGTCGCACCTGTGCTGCAGATGGGCTTTGCTCTGGTCACCGGTTTTCCGTCTCCCTCTGGTGAGAATGTGATTCTTGTATGTGTCCAGATCTTTGTTCTCTCTCTTCCTTCTCCTCCTCCGGCCTATGGCTTGGTAACTAACTGAGGTGCCTTGGCCCGGGGGCGGGGTATAGGAGGGGGACCTAGTGCATCCTGGGAGGCTGAAAGCTTAACTCTTTGGTGCCCTGCGACTGACGTCACACCTATACCCCCAAGGTATCCTGTGGAACCCTATGGACTTCGTAGAAATAGAGATAACAAGGGTAAGTTCTTACCATATCTCATATTTTCACATCATTTATGCTAAATGAACAAACTTAAATCTTATACTTTAAAGCTTATTAAACCTTTTATGTGAATATGTAATGTGTAAGTATGCGGGGTGTGATGTAAAGACGCTAGTTAACTTGGGGCAGATGCGTGCGCATGAAGCTAATAAACAGCGTTTTCATACAGGATCTTATGCATTCGCTAATATGCGACTAGTTAACAGCGCAATTGTGCGTATTAATGTGTGTTTGAGAAATGGTGCACTTAAATCTCACTTAAACTAAGTGAACACCTAGCAGTGTGGAATGCTGAGCCTTATAGTTCCATGACTCGCTCATGCCCCAGCAGCCCCCACCCTTTTCAGGCTCCAAAATACTGGTCTTTGTTCTCCCAGGGCCTGTGTGGATGCAAATTAGCACAGCTACAAGACCCAAACCTCAGATAACACTCTTGGCTTTGAAGGTATTTTATTGTAGGAAGCCTGCTAATGTAAGGTGCTACAAACAACCCTCTTGCTGTAGTCGAGCAGGGCCACCTGGAGTGAGAGCAGACGTTATGTCCATGAAGCTTGTCTACACAGGCTAGTTGTCACGTGGCCATTTGCTCTGTTTAGCTAATGCAATCCAATTTTGACATACTGTACAGCCATTTCTGAAATATATCCTTTAGGGGAGTTATAATAATATACACTTTATCCAGAGCACCCAAACTACGTAAAGTCATGAAGTGGGCTTTTGGTGAATCGCCGTAACTTATGGCGATGGTCACAGATGCAATCGCATGATGCTAATCATAATTTCGCCACATGTACTAAAATGTGAGTTTATCTAAAATGTCGCTTAGGCGGCCATTCGCAAAATGGCGTCTTGCGATCTAATTTCCAAGATGGCGTCTTGCGGCCAGTCGCAAGATGGTGTCGCTGCGATTCAATTTTAAACTGATCTTGTCTCAGCCAATAATCCAGCTTCGACAATATATTATGACCCTATTATACTTGGTAGAATAATGGACTGGTCGAGGGACGGAGATGCAAGACAGTGGGTTCAGTTGGAAAACCATTCCGCCTCTACTGATCTTTCACTATAGCCGTGGAGATCCAGGGTGTCTACTTTAACGCATCGATAGGACCTACCTTGGTGAGGTGGTACAAACTGAGGAGACATACATGGATTACTTCTCCCTTTTCACCTTTAACCCCTCTCTGCGGCAACACCGACTCCCCCCCTCCCCCCCAGGGTGCATCTGGGGCGCTCTTTCGTATTTGGTCACAGCAGGGTGTCTCATGGGTCGGCCAGCTGGTTGATTCTGGGAGGATCCTGCCTTTTGGTTCTCTACAGCCTAAATGGGCGTTGCCAGCTGCTGAGATTTGGCATTATTTGCAACTCAAGCACTTTGTTCAAAGCCGTGAAATGCGATTGGCCTGCAGTGGACCATTGACCCTTTTTGAAGACATGTGCCTGGCACCTACACGCCCATCACACCACCTTTCTACATGTTATAAATTTTTAATTTGAACATATATATTCGGAACCCCAAAATTTCTTGGTGATTGGGAACGTGATGTGTCCTTTAGTCCCCAGGATTGCCATAAGATTTTTGCTAACTCCTTTGCTAGTTCATTTAGCTACTCAGTTATTGAGACCCAATATAAGGTAGCTTCACATTGGTATAGATGCCCCCAAATTTTGGCGAAAATGTTTCCTAATGTGCCTAATAGCTGTTGGCATTGCAATTCCGCTGAAGGTTTGCCTTTACATATCTTGTGGGAATATTCAGCCCTACACCCCTTTTGGGAGAAAGTCCTTACTCTCTCTGCATCAGTTTTGGTTTGTAAAGTCCCCTCTGACCCATCCTTTTGGCTCTTAAATCTATACCTTGACCCCTAGTTACTTACAAAAAATCCCTACTTAAATTCATCAATTGTGCTGCAAAGGCAGTAATTCCTGTCCATTGGAGGTCCATAGTACCGCCCTCTTTGAAGGAATGGTTTACTAGAATAGACCTATATATGTATATGGAGGATCTCCATCTCGGAATAGAGAAAAATAAGGAATTCTTCTCTACCTGGTGCTCTTGGCTTGAGTTTAAATAGTCTGCGATTTATAAGTCTGCATTGGTTTGAGTTCTTGGTGCATTAGGCAGGTTCCCTACCCTCCTTCCTGCCCTTTTCTCCCTCCCTTCTTCTTCTCTTGTGTTTTGTCCTGTCTTTATTTGTAATATGTTTTTCTTTTTCTTTCTTTGTTTTTATAATATGTTATTATATGTTGTTTAATTCATAACTGATATTTAGTTGCTACCAATTATTTCGATATCTATATTTGATTGTATGTACTATTCAAGGCAATAATCTGCTGATATTAAATATCTTTCTGTTGCTAGAGATTATATTTGCTTTAAAATCAAAAAATATATATTGCAAAAATATAAAAAAAACAATATAAAATAATTCAACCCACAGTACAGGGACGAAAAACAAACGGTGAGTTGCTGACTGTGAATGCACTGGAGACAAGCATAGTGCAGGGTGATAACCAAGAGGGTGGAGGTTTGGGTGTAAAACTGGAAGGGGACATGGGAAGAGATGAGAAGGAGGACAGCGGATGTGAGTTAAGAGTGTGTGAAGAGTTGGTAGGCTTTAATAAATAGGTGTGTTTTCAGGACACGTTTTCATCCCTACAGACTGATGGGGGAGAGAGTTGCTGAGTAGGGTAGCAGCACAGGAGAAGTCTTGGATGCTGGAGTGGAAGGAGGTAATCGTCGGCAAGGCGACAACCTTACTGTTGTATCTTTGTTTCCCCAGAGCCTTCCATCAGAGATTGAAGTAAAATATAAAATGGCAGAGTGCTATACAATGCTTAAACAGGACAAAGATGCTGTTGCCATATTGGATGGAATTCCTTCCCGACAAAGAACCCCAAAGGTATTATTAACCCCATTATTTATCAGTTTAAGAACATTTTTCTTTCTGGTATATTATTTTGCTTTACTTTTTTTCTGCCTCTCTTTTAGATTAACATGATGTTAGCCAATTTGTACAAGAAGGCTGGGCAGGAACGTTCAGCTGTGACGAGTTACAAGGAAGTGTTGAGGCAGTGCCCACTGGCACTCGATGCCATTTTAGGTACAACTGAACACTTAATTTTAGTGGCTTCTGAAGCAATTGTAAAGCATAGGTCCCATAGTATTCACAATGTATATTCTAATGCACAGGTAGGCAGTCTATGCTGCAGCATTTTTTCTGCAAGTACAAGTTTCAGTCAATGTCAGACAAGTCATGCTGGAACATGTAGTTCTAAATCAGCTACATGTTGTCTAAGCTAGCTCACTCCAGCGATCAGCAATCATTAGCTGTTGAACTTCAAATCATAGCGAGAACTTTTAGGTTAAAACTAAAGAACTAGAAAAAAATATATATTTACACAACACCTGGTGCTAATCAAATGGCAATTATTATAACTCAATATTAATTTTATCAGCAATGAAGCTGTTTAATTAATCATAGCAGCATAACGCCATGTGAACCCGTGACAGCTCACCAATATACACGTGTAGAGCAAACTAAAAATACATATATACCGTAGGTGATGTGCTAATTAAAAAGAGATCCCAATGTGGCAGAACAATCAATCAGAACACCATCATTCAGATTTCTTAATATTTAAAATTTTATATTACGCATAAAACATCATACACACATACATACATACATATAACATAAGAACATTATAGTCTTAAAAACATCTATTACTGACAATTACATACGAAAAAATAAATGAATAAAATCTATAAGGTTACATATGCCAAGTGACTAAAAATCCATAGCAGTTGTTGAACAAGAAAAAAATTTTTTTGGTTGCTACTATATATTTTTAGTCTCACCACGGTGAGGGTTTTAGAAGCAAAGTTTCTGTAAGATAAACTGACGTTGCTGGATGGAAAGGATCCTCCTAGAATACACGTTTTATGAGATGCTGCTCCAATTTGAATATATATAAGTTGCAATATTAGAAGATCTGTAGCCCATACATGCTTTTCCAAGGTGATCAGTGTTAACTCCGGTTGGGCGTTTTACTCACAGTCTCACGGACCACAGCCCAGGGAGGGACCGAGAACTTAGCCTGCTTTGTGGTCACGTCTCCCGTCACTTTGAGATCTTAGTATGCGGCAAGGTAATCCACTCTCCGGCCAGGCACCGCCTCCATCTCTCTGGGTCACCACTCCACCAAAGTGCACAGTCCACCAGTAAATAAAGATGGTTTCCAGTCAATAAGGAGGGCTACAGATGTCACTCAGCAAAAGTCCTTTTGTAAGTCACAGGTAATTCCCTAACATGTTTCGCTCCATCAACGGCGGCTTTATCCAAGAGGTCCGTGGGACTGTGAGTAAAACTCCCAACAGGAGTTAACACTGATCACCTTGGAAAAGCATGTATAGGCTAAAAATGTTCTAATATTGCAACTTGCATATATTCAAATTGGAGCATCAGCTCATAAAACGTGTATTCTAGGAAGATCCTTTCCATCCAGCAACGTCGGTTTATCTTACAGAAACTTTGCTTCTAAAACCCTCACCGTGGTGAGACTAAAAATATATAGTAGGAAACAAAAAAAATGTTTTCTTGTTCAACAACTGCTATGGATTTTTAGTCACTTGGTATTTGTAACCTTATAGATTTTATTCATTTATTTTTTCGTATATAATTGTGTCAGTAATATATCTTAAATGTCTAAAAATATCATGTTCTTATGTTATATGTATGTATAATGTTTTATGTGTAATATAAAATGTAAAATATTAAGAAATCTGAATGATGGTGTTCTGATTGATTGTTCTGCCACATTAGGACCTCTTTTTAATTAGCGCATCACCTATATATGTATTTTTAAAACTAAAGAACCACAGGTTAAATGCATTAGTCTATTTTGGTTTGTTTAATTATTTGAATGCTTTTATTTTGTTTCAATAGCAAATTTTTGAATTCATTTCTTTTGTTCCAAGTAATGTACGTTAAGGTGTCACATGCCTCGCTTTCAGCGAGTTATTGTTCCACCTTTTGTACTTCTCAGCAAGGCATGCATTTCACCTCCTATTTAACAAAAGCCATATTTGGGAACTATTGACTTCTTTTACCATGGATATTTTTATCTGCATGGAAAAGAAAAAATATAATATATTTGGATCTTGTAGTGCAGTGAAAGTTGGAGCGAAGCTGTGTATTTATTGAAGGATTAAAAAAAAAAATAATACAGTACCAAATAGGGTTTAATTAGAAAGCTCTCAGTAGAGAGATGCTGTGTTTTGATTGATCCATGGGCATACAGCAAGATGTAATATTAGAAAAGGATCTCCGCAAACTGAAATTAATAGTCCTACATCCTGCCAGACTAAAACTTTAGCATTGTCATAGAATACTGAGTAATATGTACACAGCAACATAATGTCTGTTATGTGTTCCTAGGTTTGCTGTCTCTTTCTGTGAAAGGTGCAGAAGTAGCATCTATGACTCTGAATGTTATTCAGAGTATTCCCAACCTGGATTGGCTTTCTGCCTGGATCAAAGCATATGCCTTTGTACACACTGGGGATAACACACGAGCAATTAATACAATCTGGTAAGAAGCCTCTCTTTTAAGATAGCTGCCTAGTCATCTCGCTCACTCCTGTGATTGTTGTAAATGTACAAGAGTGCAATACCTGAGGAAACAAATATATCTGAGGACGGTCTTCTCTATAAAGAAAGAAAACTTCCAGACCCTATATTTTTTGATGACTGTATTAGCTTTTGAAATCCTTCCATAGGACAAAATATCCGTAGCCATATCCGTAAATTCTGCATCAATAGACGACAAAGACACAACTTTACACTTACGGCCGCATTCAGTTAGCAACGGTAATTAACAGCGAGCTAATTGGTCAGCCGGGGCTATTCAACAGCCCACAATAAGCCCGCAGGCTGTACTTAACACAGATTTCTGTTCGAGCCGGAGGGAAGCTCCATCAGAAATCTGTGGTAAGTGCCCTCAGTGCAGGTGGCGCAAACATGTTCACTCCAGATACTTCTCCCAGAACCTATGGAGATAACGTGTGTTAGCTGCTATTTTACCGTACGAGGAAGAGGGGTTATAGTTTAATAGCCTCAGGTGTAAAAAGCCAGAGACTACAACCCTTTTCCTCACTGTTAATTAACGTCGCTAATTGAATCCGGCCCTTAATATAACACCCAGGATAACATTTGTGTTTTATTAGAATTCTGTAGCCTGTGCTCAGTAAGGCACAAGGGATTCCCTTAATCTATAGCTTATGTATATAGTGTGTAAGTTTGTTAATTTGTATACAGTGGTTTTAAAAGTGTTCACTTCTTTTTTTCACATTTTATTTTCAAACGCCCTGGGAGAAAAATGGATTCATTTGCGAATTATTACCACTGAGCGAAGCCTAAGAAGGGGCACATTTATTATAATTTGCGGTGTGCCCCTGAAAATTAAGAATCCTTATCGTGGTATATATCAATAAAGATTCTTTTGTCAGTGGAATGTATTACTCTAAATTACCGGGCCACTGGTCCCGATAAGAGCCCGTGTCCTGTGATTAGCAAGAAGTGATCACATATGCGATCACTTTACTTCCAGGTTTGGACCCTGGCCGGTCTACTAGATATGCACATGTTTCTGGTTACGCATGCGCTTCGGAATCACTTCCAGCCAATCGGAGAGGGAAGATCCCTCTCCTGTATAGCTGCCCTATTGAAAGTAACAAGACTGACACCATCTCAAGTTGGCATAGCACCCTCTTAAAAAAACTATTTTATGGCGACACCTCCCCCAATGTGTCGAGAGTTTGTTTTTTATTTATTTGTCTTTCATTAAAACCACTCCTATATGTCTTATGCTGTATGCTGTGGGTAATTGCCTTGGTGGAATAACAAGTCCTACCTCTGCTGCCTACTCCACACTATATTTCTTTAAGCCTGTTTTTTTATCTCCATCCATGTTACTATCTATATCAGGCCTGGCCAACCTGTGGCTCTCCAGCTGTTGTGAAACTACAAGTCCCAGCATGCCCTGCTACAGTTTTGCTATTAAGGAATGCTAAAACTGTTGCAAGGCATGCTGGCACTTGTAGTTTCAAAATAGCAGGAGAGCCACAGGTTGGTCAGGCCTACTCTATATGGACACGTTTTCTGGTCCCTGAAGCCGAGAAATATCCTCCTACAATTATGCCATCACCATGGTAGCTATAATATTCGCAGTTTCAGCACCAAACATAATACCCAGTGATAAGGCCATAGGCCTTCCTCCATTTGTCAAACTCCAACAATTTTTTTTGTTTGAGTTCATCAACAATGGTATCCTTATTGCCACCCTCCTATATTGTGCTGATCTATGTATTACTCTGGGTATTGTTTTCCCATAGATAGTTTCTGAAATCTTTTTTATTTTCATAAAACATTATAGTGAATTTTTAGAAATCAGAAAGGTTTATGGAAGAGGTGCAGAAAAAAAAGCATGAGGGGTGTGTATATGCCAATCGGAAAACTTGTGCGCTGTCTTGGAGTTATGCTTGACTACTCCCTTTCCTTCAAACCACACATTCAGTACCTCTCGCAGTCCTGCCGTTTCCATTTCAATATGCAGCGAATGACTCACTGGTGCGTGCGATGGTTTGCACACACTGGACGTTGTGCCGATTTGTCGTCGGAATTATGCAAATCGTCCAATATATCGCCTGTGTACCCAGCTTAATACTGTGTACTAGCTTTACTCACCTGTGCATGATTATAGAAATCCAGAAAACATGGCCTGTTGGTGGTACTTGAGAACTGGAGTTGAGAACCTCCTGTTTTGCACTATTGTCATATCCTTTTTTTCAATACCTGTAGAATCCACCATTCCGGAAGCTATGTGGCTAAGATTAATTGTGGGTATAGAGTGACTAAAAGTAGGTTTACTAGGGATGCCAGGGCAACAAATGATTGAGTGCAGGACAAGCACCCTTGAGGAGTCACCCTGTCCAGAGCTGTGTAAGAGTCTTGACAACGACCAAATTACAAAGACTGATATTTGAAAGTATGTGTTGTAGTGAGGAAGAGAGAGATTTTTATAAAAGCCGTCGCTTTGTAAATATAGCCCAATGTATTACTATGGAGGTAGCAGATCATGTGCCTGAATTCTCAGTTATTCTATATATCTTAATTACACTTAATTTCCCTGTATATTTTTCATCTTAAAACACAAGCCTCTCTTCCCAGTTCCCTGGAAAAGAAATCTTTACTGAGAGACAATGTGGACCTCCTGGGAAGTTTAGCAGATCTCTACTTTCGAGTAGGTGATAATAAAAATGCCATCCTGAAATTTGAGCAGGCTCAGATGCTGGACCCTTATCTGATTAAAGGTAAGGATCTGCTCCTAGTGTTTCAAGTTTGTTTTTTTTGTGTGTGTATTAAAGAATGCATTTTCTATGGAGAATTAAAAAGGGGGGGGGTGGCTTTTAATTCGCTATAGTTGGGCAGATGATGCTGTGGTGGTAGCTTGCATTTATGCATATTAGACCTTATGCAGAGTTGTACATAAATGCAAGGTGTGTGTGTGTGTGCACTCATCCGCTTTGTGGAGCTCCCTGGGACTGCAGGGAGACGAGAGATGAGGCAGCAACAGCTCAGCCTTGCTTCTGTATAGACGGATACTGCTTGCAGAGCTGGGGGCGGGGCAACATCACGGACAGTAAGCTGGACAGTAAGAGAGCTAATAGAGGCATGCCTCTGAGTATTGGGGGCATGCCTTGAGCACTGATGGACACTTTGGATGTGCACTGCAGTGTTTAGAGATCAGAGCTCAGTCAGTAGCGGCAAGAGAAGACCGTGATGCAGGTAGGAGAATCAATGGACACTGAAGCTTAGTGTAGTAAGGGGAGAGTTACAGTGAGTAGGGGGTGAGCCATCGACGTCACTGCTGTGTACAGGGGTTGGAGGAGGCAGCCAAAGAACAGGAGTACGTCAAAGCAAATTGTGCTTAAAAAAAGCTGGCGAAAACTATAGTGCATGTTGCGAGCTGATGATTATTATGGGAGCAGGCCGTGTCTGATTTGTCTAATGCTTCTAAGACACATTCATTAATGCAATGAAGTTAAACTGCTGTCACTGTGAGTGTACAGATTACTTGTTTATCAAAAATAAATACTCTGTTTGGGAAGGAGATGGCTGCCAATATGTTTATTACTGTTGACTCTAAAAACTATGAAATGTTATATGTGTGTCTTGTCCAATTAGTATTTCACATGCTCCAAGCAACTTATTGTCTGCTCTATACGTCCATTTACTGTAAGGTGTATGAATTGTATACTCCCAGTGAGTCACATCCTGCTACTGTATGGGGACCAAGGTTGGGAAAAAAACAAGATGCAGTTTTTTTTTTTTTTCCAACCCTGATGGTTACTGAGGCGCATTTGCTACCTATGCAGAATTGGTCACATCGCACGTTTGCCGTTAACTCAGAATAATAGCACAATGCTATTTTTTCCCCCATTGTGCTAATTCCGTATAGTCAATTTTACATTTTAGGACTGTATTTTCCATTGGTGAAAGCGGACTTTTTTTGCCCCCAAAAAAAGGCAACATTTTCGCCAAAAAAACAGGCGAAAGCGGCAAATGGGCGAAAATGGAGAAAAAAACTGGAGAAAAGTTGTCTCCATCCCAGACCATGAGAAAAAATAAGGCAAAATCCCTATTTTTGGCTAAATATGTGGGGATTTCGTTCAGAACCCTTTGGACACCCCCCCCCCTAATGATAAATTAGTGAAAAAAAAATTGTAAATTGCGTACTTTGGCGAAAAACGACCGCACAAATACTGCACATAAGTATGTCAAAAAATCCAGGTCATCATTTTTATAGTAGATAGAACAACAACAAAATGATATAGATCATATATTTTTACGGCTGTCCAAGTTCATAGACCTTGAATGTGTTTTTCTTTGTTTTTTTTTAAACGCAAGATGAAATCTAGTGCTGTATTTATCCAGAGTGGTGTGAATTGAAACATTTGAGCACATTGTACATTGTAAATCTACATATAATTGTGATCATATTGGGACCCAGCAGGTAGTGCCATGATAAATAAGGTTTAAGTGTGAAAAAAAAAAAAAAGAGTCCATGGATGATTGGATATTACACATTATGAGTCCACATACACCTATCCTCACATCTCACCAAACGGCACAGACTATGTGACTTAGCCACACCAAGCATCTCACCAGAGTCTTTTTCACAAAATATGCGGCTTATTTTTTTCATTAATGCAGCAAAAGTACAATGCAAGGGTACCCTAAATACTAAAGCTGGCATTTCATGTAGCTTCTGTGTCTGGCTCAGTCTCTAATCTGGGTATAAAGGCAAAATACAGAATGCCAATAAGAGTGACCTGCGCCACATATCATTCGGATTTTTCATAATTTTTAGTATATTGTGCCTAGTTTACAATAAGCAACTTTGTATGATGCTATGATGCAAAATGTGAAAAAGTATGAAGTACAGGAATCGCTACCCATAGCCTAAGTGGCGCCAACTGTCCTGCGCCATATGCTGTAAAAACACTAGGAGAATGAAGACACACCTGTAAAACACCAAAAAAACGATTTTTACTTCTTTAGTATGTTCAATGTTGTCATTCTGTTTCCGTATTTTTTTTTTTGTCTCTTGAATCTTAAGTGCACCAAGTACATGCAGTTTCCTTCGTATACTGTATAGCAAGAAGCACATATAACAATTTTTAGTTTTTTATTTTTAAAACTGTATTTGATTTAAATTTTTTTTTTGTCCCTTATGGATGACATTATTGTGACTATACCTCCTCTTACCCTAAGCAAACAGATAGCAGAGGAAATTACCACCCAATGATTTAGTGTTGACCAGCTTCCAGGCTGACTGCCTAAAGCACCTGCACAGCTCTGAAGCTATAAAGGGAATGGACTCGGGGTGATAAGTGATATAAGCAGTGGTGCACCTAGGGGGGTTCTAGGTACCAAGAACCCCACCACCTGTACTGAAATCACAACCCCTTGTGGCAGCATGCTCAGTATTGCTAGCCATAGAAGGCATCGCACGGCTCCTCCATCTTGAGGAGTGCAGATCTTGCCCCCACAACAACCTCTGCGTGATCTGCGCTTTTGGACACTGAGCTTCATTCAGATGTGGACACAATGCTGATATTGAGCAGTTACCACCCGACCGAATGTGTCACGGTCGCATTGCGCACGTAAGTTACCTAAGCAAAGCCGCTCACAGTGAGGATTTCTTTGCAACATGATTGACAATCAAGGACAGTTTGGGGGTCTTTACAGGGAGTGGCGGCAAAAACGTAGGCATTCACAGCTGTTTTCTGGGTGTGTCTTAGCATACTACTGCCATCCTGTATGCAGAAAACTTGGCGCCAGTGTCTCCGTACCCTAGGCCATATTGCGCTTCAATAGGTCACACAGATGGTCGATTATAGAAGGATCTGCGACCACCGCTGCATGTTGGAGCGCAATTGCTTGGATTAGCATATTTTCGCACAGCAGCCGCGTACGTGATCGCCGCTGCGCTTGCATTGAATTGGGACCACTGTTCCTGGTCCCCTCTGCTGCGGACAGCAGCAGTGGAAATTGTGATAAGAGTATGTATTAACTAAGCACCTGCATCTCTCTCCTCATTGTATGTCTCTTATCTATGTGTCATCCCATTCCAGTCACCCGCCCCCTCCCCCTTCTAGGTATGTATCTCTGTCCCATGCTTACTCACCCATTGTTTATACAAGTCTTCTATTCTCTCAGCTCATCTGTATCACAGGCCTCTCCCACCACTACCATAATGGCCTCCCGATAGCAACTGTGCCGGTGCAGATTGGAATTATTTAAAACAAATAACAACAAATGTTTAAAAGTTTTTATTCATTTAAAAAATGTAACAGGACAGGTATTGTGGTTGTACAAGTGCTGCCGAATACTTATAAACACCCCACTCTGGAAATCCTGTGTTTGCCCCTGATAAGGGTTACATGATTGGCGATATAAAAGGTGTACGGCTTCCTCTCATTCTCATTTTAGGATAGATTGTGTCCTCATGTCACTGATGACCAGCTGCTTTATATTTATTCCAGGGAAAAGCAAAGAAGGCCAACCTGTGGCACAGACGTTAGGGGCAGAGCCACTCTTTAGCAGCACAGTTTTATGTCAGATGGGAGAAGTGTCATATATTAAGAATGCTTCATTCCCAGCACACCTGCATATATATTATTCAAATACATCTTTAGCTATTCTGAAGTCATCTATGTTTTTATCTGGCCAATATCAAAGACCACCCACAATGGTGTTTTATATTTGTGATGGTGATTATTCTGATTACTGATATTATGTAGAAGAAGAAGCAAATATGTGTGGATCATGCTCTGCGTGTTCCTAGTCTGGATGTAGAGACAGCTCTCTAGTTGCTGACGTGATTGTACTGTGCTTTGTGTACATGTCAGTTAGCTGCTGACCAAGTGTGGTACTTCTACAATAATCCTCAGCGTGCCGTCATTATGTTGTGTGGGTGGCAGATAGCTGCTGATTTTGTATAGCACCTAGTAGTGTGGCTAACAGGTACAAACCTGTTGGCTTCTCCTTTTAGTGTTGCATGTTATTGTGGTTAATATTTTATTTATACAGCAAGAGCATGTTCTGATGCACTTAGACAGTGTGCTATGGTTACTCGGCTAGAAGAACCCTTCCAACAGTGGTATATCTATCTATAATGTGTGCAGGGTGTGCATTGCACACGGGCCCCTGGGTCCAGGGGGGCCCACGCGGCATGCCTTCCACCCATAAATATTTATACTTACCTTTCCGGAGTCCCGCGTCGGCCGGCAATGCAGAACAGCAGAAATCACGGGGTAAATGGCGCTGTGGCTATTTTCTTGATGTTTTACACATGCGCAATAGAGAAGTTTCCAGGAATGTGGCACGGGCACCATGTTCCCCTAAGTCTACTGCACTACCACAGAGGAGGGGGCCAACACGGACTCTTTCTTTTCTTTGCACCCTTGCTGGGTGCACACTGACAAAAATATATCGCCGATTCCAATGAACCGGCAACATATCTGTGGTCTAACGGTGGGTGTGAACGACGTCGATTGCCCTGTAGCACAGCTGATGTCGATATATCTTGTAGATATATTGGCAAGTCTGGCTATGTGTATGGGTGACCCGCCAACAGCCCGTACAATTGTTGCAGGGACCCGCCAGTAACTGACATCTCAACTGGGAGGGCTGTCCAGTTGTGATGCCAGCGCAGACACATCGGACGAATGATTGTTAAGTGTGTATGCATTTTCCAATCCTTAGCTGGGTGGCCTGGTGTGTACTCGGCTTTAAACCACATCTGCGCTTCCTAGGTCATGTTAGGCTTGCTTTGGGAAATCCCTGCGTCAGCTAGCCGTGTCACCCAGATCGGATGATAAGGAAATTGGATTTTTTATGTACTCGCTGTAAAATCCTTTCCTTGTCATCCATCTGGGGGACGCTGCTATCCGTCCCTTTCTAGTCACTTTGCTGTTATTGTTTTGGTTTATTGTTTTTATTGTGGTGAAACTTTGCTTCCTTCAGGTGGCTTTGTAAGAAAATACCTGAGGCTTCAGGGAAGCCGGAGGGGTTATGTATGGGGGTGGAGCCAATACGATTAGTCTTCTAATACCTACTCCTGTGGTCCAACCCACTTAACCTGGGGGACACTGCTAGCGTTAGCTAGCAGTGTCCCGCAGATGGATGACAAGGAAAAGATTTTACGGCCACACTGGCCGACTTTAAGGAACGACATAACGATCACCGTTACGTCATTAATTAACAATACTCTGGCCGCTAGCGATATCGCTAGGTTTGATGTACAGCTGGAGCACGCAATAATACATACACACTGAGCGATGTAGGCGATATGTCGTTATGAAATGGCGTATCGTCCCAAAATCGCTCTAGTGTGTTCCTGGCTTAAGATAGGATGGTAGTGGTGCAATGCTAGATGGCAAAAATGATACATGAGTTATTTGTTGATGCTATGTAAATGGCAAAAATGATACATGAGTTATTTGTTGATGCTATGTAAATATACTTGGTTATACTGAATTACTGATGTAAATCCTTAACTGGAATATTATAGACAAATCACTAAAGGGACTGTACCCCAACAATCAAAGCTCTTTTAATAGACTGATAATTAGCCTTTATTCAAACTTTATTGTGAAATACATAAGAAAGCGCTATGTCCTTTCCTTCCAGGAATGGATATTTATGGATACTTGCTGGCTCGAGAAGGGCGTTTGGAGGATGTAGAAAATCTTGGCTGTAGATTATTCAACATATCCGATCAGCATGCTGAGCCATGGGTGGTGTCCGGGTAAGTACAATGCACAGCTTGTGCTCCACATACACAGCTTTACAATACCATGTGCACTGAATTGTCAATTTAAATACAAACTGTAGGATAATAGAACGTGTTTCATTGTGGGAGGAGGAGATGGGGGGATGGGCATCTTGCATCCACAAGAAGTAAAAGCAGGCTGTTTGCTTAAATACCCTATAAGTCAGACATTGCAATATTACTCCAGTTATTATAAGGAACTGAGAGGTATCAAAATGAGACCTAAATGTATTTTTGCTTTTATTTTTTTCTATCAGTGCTGTTATTATCCATTGTGAGCTTTGGGCAGCAGACCAGGTAAATGAAGGGTACAGTACATATAGATATGATTTAGAGAGAACATTGACATTCTCTGGTAACATAATAAGGTTTTCTTATTGATTTCACAGTTACAGATCATGTCTGCGCCTATACATGCAGATTTGTGTAGCTAGCTGTAGCGTATATTAAAACATAATCTGTCAGTCCTGACTGTTTACATTTTAATATTGGTTGTACTAATGTTATTTCATGCCTGTAATACTTGATTCCATGCTTCAATTATTTTTTTTGTTCCATTTGTTGATTCTTTATCTTCATTCAAGGTGTCACAGTTTCTACACTAAGAGACACTCCAGAGCTCTATATTTGGGAGCCAAAGCAATTCAGCTGAACAGCAACAGTGTGCAGGCTCTGTTACTGAAGGGGGCAGCACTGAGAAACATGGGCAGAGTGCAAGAGGCAATCATTCACTTCCGTGAAGCCATCAGATTAGCTCCCTGCCGGCTGGATTGCTGTGAAGGTACATGGGAGAGGGAGAGCTTACTCCATCCTGAATGGTTATATGCTTCCATGTGTTGGGTCCGTGTCTATATGGTTTCACTATGCTTTCCAATTGGAGTTCATGTTGAGCTTAGAGCCCCCTATCGTGCTCTGTGAATCAAAAGGGAAAAAATAAGTACAGGGCCTTTTCTAAATGGTATGTAAATGACCATTAAAGAACAAGAAGAACATAAAAAAGTTGGGGGAAAAAAACTACAGCCGATGTGTGTGTAATAAAATGAAATCTAAATATAGTTGCGAATGATCAGGGCCTATTCCTCCCTGATGGACCCGCCCTCCCCTTCTTCCGTGGTGCCGGCCTCCTCCTCCTTCATGCTACCGACCAGCAGTAGGTAAATTGGAGGGATTGCGGTGGTGTGGCGCTAAAATTAAATAATCTCTTGCACCCCCCCCAACATAAAATCATTGTGATGCCCCTGATTATATTGTGTGTGTGTGTGTGTGTGTATATATAATACTGATAAGCCATAACATTAAAACCACCTACCTAATATTGTATAGGTCCCTCTTGTGCCACCAAAACCGCTCTGACCAGTCGAGGCATGAACTCCACAAGACCTCTAAATGTGTCCTGTGGTATCTGACACCAAGACATCAGCGGCAGATCCTTTAGGTCCTGTAAAGGCGGGTAGCCACTTGCCGATTAAAATGAGCGATTGAACGATAACGATATTGTTAAATTGCTCATTAATCGTGCACAAATCGGGCATGAAAATGTCGGAAACGACCAGCTATGCGCGCTCCCGCTGGTCGTGTCCGACATCAATCATCGCCTGAACATGCCGGTCAATCTACTGATAACTACAGATTGGCCATGTTCAGGGATGAGGGAGGGAGCCTGCACTGAATGACATATCGTCCAGTGTAGGCACTGCAGGGGAAGAGGAACGACTGTACGATTACAATGGTGTAATCGTACTGTCGTTCCGCTATCTGCTAGTGGATACGCACCTTAAGTTGTGAGGTATTCCCTGATGGCAGTGGCCTCTTTCAGCAGGATAATGCCACACTGCAAGAACTGTTCAGGAATGGTTTGAGGAACATGTCAAATCAAGGTGTTGATTTGGCCTCCAAACTCCCCAGATCTCACTTGTTTCACTCCCTGACGGCTCCTGCCATATCTCTGCGCTGTCTTAGTCAGCCATTTTTCTCCCAAGATACAAACTGTCTATCTTCCTCTGCTGCCTGGCTACATACCGTCTCCTCCGGCGTCTCTCCATGTGTGACTAACTGAGGGATCTGTCAAAAGGTGGCATATATGGGCCATCTTCTACATTGTCCCTGTGCTAGATTGACGTTTAATCCTATTCTAAAATAGATTACATAATATATTGTATTGGAAAATAATCCCTATTTTAGAATGTAAAGAGCAAAAAGTTATCCTGATTCTGCCTTCATGTCTTCCCATTTGTGTCATCCAGTCCTGTGCAGAAGTGCACATGTGGGACTTCACCACTTGGGAGCAATGTTGCCTTTGTATATTAACTTTCATTTTATGACTAAACATGACTATTGTGTTTACAGTAACTGATTATATTAAACATTAGTATGACTTTAAATAAATAATTAAATATATTTCCATAGGGAACAAAATAATAAACTACCCAATGCTCCTTTTTTTGTTACACTCCACTACCTTCATATGTATTAAAACATTTTAACTCAATATATTTATTACATTATAACTACTGGTCTTGTAATAGCACGCCAATGGTTTGCTTGTTGGGTAGCGTGGTTACCTCACTATTGCTGAGAGTTAAGTACTGATTTTGCAATGTAAACAGTAAGAATGTCCGATATCTGGCAGCATTGGGCTGTTATGTGCTTTGATCCGGCTGGTTTGTGCAACACTCTGCATGCACAGATAGATGCCTGATGGTCGCCGAGTAACCTGGCTCAGACTTACTTGTACTGTATAATTATTGCTTTGATTGAAGCTTGGCATGTAATACCAGAGCTTGGCAGTGCTGCATCAGCCATTTCATTGGATAAAGTTTCTAGCCAGTTAATGCTGGTCTGACAGTTGCGTCTCTGTTCTCCTCTCACCAGGGCTTATTGAGTGTTATCTGGCATCCAACAGTGTCCGGGAAGCTATGGTAATGGCCAACAATGTCTACAAAACTCTGGGAACCAATGCTCAGACACTGACTCTGCTGGCAACCGTGTGCCTGGAAGACCCAGTAACTCAAGAAAAGGCTAAAACACTTCTGGACAAAGCTCTTTTACAAAGGCCGGATTATATAAAGGCTGTGGTGAAAAAAGCAGAGCTGCTCAGTAAGTAACTATCTCCGCAGAACTAATTCATGAGGAGAATACTTGATCACACTGAGTATAATGTTAGAAGCTGTTCAGAACGCTAATGTTTTTACACACACACACACACACACACACACACACACACACACACACACACATTGATCTGACACAGATTAAATGGAATTGGTATGTAATGCCGGCTGTCGGGATGTCTCCTGTCGAAATGCCAACAATGGCATACTGATGGTTGGTATCCCGACAGAGGTCGGGTAAGTATACTTACCCTTCCCCCTTCTGGCCCTAACCCTCACTTCTAGTAGCCTAACCATCCCCACCCCACACCCTAACCCTCCCCGTTAGTGCCTGAACCTAACCCTCCCCCCTTCGTGCCTAAACCTAACCCTCGTCCCTAACCCCCCCCCCCTCCCCCCCAGTGGTGCCTAAACCTCCCCCCTAGGGGTACCTAATCCTTACCCCCCTCCCAAAATCTAACATCCCCTCCGCGGCTAAGGGCACCCGAGACTCTCCTCGTTCGGGCTGGCGTCCTTCTGTATTCCAGCGTTGGGATTAAGATAGGCGTTGGTATTTTGACGCCTATATTAAATCCAGTGTCACACTTTCAGTGTCGGTATTCAAAATTAAACCTCCATTACCATCTAGTGTGGGGAACATTTTGTTCACTACTTTAAACTTGCTGCAGAAGGAGGGGCGGTGAGCTGAAGAACCAACCAGAGGCATCAGTGTCTGTGATTGTGACTTCTCATTGGTCCCCTCTTTTCCTTAACCATCACACTGTCCACAGCCTGAGCCAGGACTGAGATGATAACCACAGTGTGCTAGATAACACAGCTGTGTGGCACTGGTGAAGGGGCGGAGGTAATCTGCAGGTAGCAGTTTAGAGTTAAGATACATGATGTGGCCGTGTGTCTCACCTCTATCTTAATTAAAGTACAAAATTCTGTACCTGAAGGTCGAGAACAGAAATATGACGATGGTATAGCCCTACTGCGAAGTACTCTAGCAAATCAAAGTGACTGTGTCTTGCATCGGATGCTGGGTGACTTCCTTGTGGCTGTGAATGAATTTCAGGAAGCAATGGACCAGTACAGTATCGCTCTCAGGTATGTGTGTATATAAATTATTATATATATATATATATATATATATATATATATATATATATATAGTAATAGTATGTTACTAATGTGATCTGGACCTTGTCTCATGTTGTATACTAATCAATGCAAATCATTTTAGTTTAGTTGTTGTGTGCAATGTAAACTACCTAATTGTGTTAAACGAGATTAGGTGACAAATTACTGTCCCTGTCTGAGAAGATGATCCCCTTCTCTTGCCACCATGGGAATTAAATACCTTTTATTTATGATAAAATCCTTACTGCTTCGCTCACGTTATGTTAGTTGTTCAGTACAGTCGCCAGATCATTCAGCATTTTGGCCATTCGTGTTAATACAATTCTCCTTATCGGACTGTTAGAGCATTGTGCCAAACCATTACATCGCAGCAATGTACACAGATGAATAACCGGTTTTCCCACCAGACCCAACCCAGTCTCCTTTTAATTACATTTAGAGAGACAATATATATTATGGGTATGTTTTTTTTTCCCTTGCTTTGTTCTGTTTGCGTGTATTTGCAGGCAATTGCCTGTTTTACCCTCAAATGTTAAAAGCAAAAATATAGTAATTTTTTGCTTCTAACTAACCGGTTATTATTTAATATATATGAACTCGCAAAGTGTTTCCCAGAATTATATACCTTTTGGATCATTATGATTTCATTTGAAGAAGAACATTGCACATAAGATGTAGTACAGTAAAAGTGTATTTAACATAATCCAATCAATGCTTATATAGTTCACATACATAAAGTATATTATAAAACCGTATTTAAACTTCACAATATTAGTCAAAATACAGAGATTATGAGAGAGTGAGAGACAGAGGGAAAGAGAGAGAATTCAGGATGGTTGCTAAGAAGCATGGTGGGAGAAGCGTATGTATGTTGTGCTTTTATTATGCATGTTTATAGGGATAAGAATTATTCTTGCAATATGCAGATACTATGGGGGTCATTCAGACCCGCTCGCGAGCAAAGGACGATCGCAAGCGGGTCGATGTTGCCCCACTGCGCATGTGCACGACGGAGGGAGATCCGTCGTGCGAATGCGCGAGACCCGGATAGCGACGGGCTCTCCGTCGCTCCGGGTCTCGCACCAAAGGGGGCGTGCTGTCGATGTTGATTGACAGCACGCCTCCTTTGGTGGGATTGCCGGGGGCATGGCTGCCAGACGGAGGCGTTCCCATGGGAACGCCTACCGTCTGAAGCCGGCCCCACTGACATCACTAGTGATGTCAGTGGGAGTGATTTTGGCTCTGATAGAGCCAAAATCACTCCTGGGCTTTCGGCAGCGAGACCCTACCGCAGGGTCTCGTCGCAAGCCCGATGGTCACGATGGTCAAAGACCATCGCGACCATCTTTTTGGCCGCTCGCATATGCTGTGGGTGGTCACCCACAGCTATGCGAGCGGCCAGGAGGCCGCTCCATTTTCAGGTAGGAGGGCACTGATTCAGAGCGAGCGCTCTGGTCAGAGCGTTCAGCTCTGAATCAGGCCCTATATGTAGAAATGATTTGGGGATTACATTTATTTAGAATAACACTTAAGGGTGTGTATGTATACAGATATACAGAGAAATGTAAGGGGGATGGGAAGACCGCATGGATCCTATTGTTTACAGGCCTCATGTTGGCAGCCATTTTGACTGCAGACTCCATTTTGAATATGAGAGATACTTCCATAATGCTGTAGCCAATTCACATATCTATCCATACACCAACTTCATGAGACATTCCTTGTAATACTATTATACATGTGCAAACTGAATATTGTATGCCGATTGTTAACAAAACATTCTTACACACCATAACTGTGTGATATCATCAGGCAAACACTGCACCATATAATAATCCAACATGCATAACACAAGCTGATTCCAATGTCCAACAATATAATCCCAACACAGACCTCACAATCCCTCCAGAACACATCCAGCATCCACTAGGCTGTGGGGGGAGGGCAGAAGCACATGGACTTCCTTTTGTGTAAAGCACATGTGGCAGCCATATTTAACAAAACTGCAGACTCCATTCCACATGGTTATTACTTATAACAAACCTATATGAACTATACAATCGATTATAACTATGATAGTATATCACATTATACAACCTTCACAATATTATCATAATGTGGCTAGTAATTCACAACCCTTATGGAACTACAATTACCAGCTGATATCAAACTGAAATATACACATTCTATAGACTACAATAGTTCAACCAAATTCCATTCTATAATATTTCAGAAGATATAAACTATCAACCAGTGTATAGTACTTATGAGTCTATTACAATACAATTGACCACTACAGAATTTCACAATAAACAGCATATCTTTCTGTTTATTCACTATCACAGTGCTGTTTCCCAGAATAGTACAAAAACTCCATTACAAATCTATGTCCTGCATGCTGCCCACTAAACACTACTTTCTTTACCAATACAACAAGTATACACAGACTATTGTACACTACAGCGTAGGGAACGTCACCGACATATCACATTGGCTGTGCTGCACAGCAGATGGACAGATATGTCTGCAGACTTATCTGTCCATCGGCAGGTGTGTACGGGCAGTCCGCAGACATATCTGTCCATCGGCAGGTGTGTACGGGCAGTCTGCAGACATATCTGTCCATCGGCAGGTGTGTACGGCCACAGAGGCAGCCACTGGGAGGGGGTCAGGACCCGTCCGCCAGGACACGCCCCCTGGCCGCTGGGACCCGCAGCCAGACACAGATGATGGCCATTCAGTGTATATGAAGATCACTCGATCTGCAGATATATCTATATAGTGTGTACCCACCTTGAGGCTCTGACCAGGTCTGTTGATATGTAAATGACCCTGATAAACCAGTTTTGAGCTTGCTATAGGTAATTCATTACCAGGATGCACTAGATCCTCCCCCATATACCCCGCCCGTGGTCACAGGCGTCAGTGTACTGTTTGGTGCGAGAAGGCACCGTACTAGCAGTGGGACTGCAGGGCAGTCCCGAAGTTCAAGTCTACAGGAAGGCAGGGGCACGTGTTCCCATAGAGGAACCACGCGTCTAGCAGATGCACGGGTCCCTGCTTCATCAAACCCTAGCTTGCGCCGGTGCCGCACGCTAGTCGCGTCTAGTGATTTCGGCAGGGGCTCTGATCTGGACCACGACCAAGCAGGGTTCAGGTAAGTGGGACCGTGGGCGGCCGCCGACGCCGCGGTCATAAGCGTTCTGTCCTCCGGCTTAGAGACTGGCCGGAGGATTGCTATGTGGGCAGCCAGTCACTGGGTCTGCTTTCACAGACCACTGGGATATGTCTGACAGCCGGGGGGGGTGGCGGCCATGTCAGTTGCTGGGTGGTCCATACAGCATAGGGGGGGCACGCTTCCCCGGCGGCCCCTCCCCCAACCCAAACTACGGCCCTCCTGAGGTCCCGCTTTTGGGTTGCTCCACCCAGCTTCCTATTTGAGTCAGCTACAGACCACTCTCAGTGCTCTCTATGGCTGTTGCTCAGGAAGCATCGGGTCAGTCTCCCTGTATATTTCTTCTTTGGGATCATTTATACAGAAGCTCCATATATGCTACTAGGCTTTGCTTATTATAGTGCATGGGAGCCTAAATAAATTGCATAGACTCTGCAGCATCAGGGTCTAGACAAAGGTCTTCTTCCTTTCGTACCTTTCGGCCTCGGGAAGGTCAGAGGTCAGCCCTTTGGTAGAGCAGGTGTTGGTAGAAAGCCATCACCTAAAAAGCCCTGGCAAACCAAATGCCCGGGTTCCAAACCGCAGGATAAACCCGTGGCCTGATGGGACGGGCCTCCCCCTGGGTGATCCCAGGGTAGGAGGCCGACGACTTCGGTTTTCGAACATCTGGTGTCTCACAACAACAGATGCCTGGGTTCGGGAAGTAGTTTCCCAGGGATATGCCCTAACGTTTTGGAGAAGTCCACCGCAAAAGTTTTTTTCCGTACCCCAGCCTGTGGGGTCGGTGAAAGACAGGGGTGATTGTCCGAGTGCCACAGGAACAGGTTCAAAAGGGGTTTTATTCCAACCTGTTTCTGGTTCGGAAGCCAAATGGGTCTTTCCGACCAATTCTAAATTTAAGGAACCTCAATACGTTCATACGGGTACCCAGGTTTCATATGGAGACACTGAAGTCAATAGTATTAGCCTTGGAACCAGAGGACTTCATGGTATCCCTCGATATTCAAGACGCTTATTTACATGTGCCCATTGTGGTATCCCATCAACAGTTTCTGCGGTTTGCAGTAGGGCAGGACTATTTTCAGTTTCAGGCATTACCGTTCGGCCTATCCACAGCCCCTCGGGTTTTTACCAAAGTCATGGCGGTGATAATTGTAGCCCTCAGGCTCCAGGGCATCAGAGTTTTGCCTTACTTAGACGATCTCCTTCTGCTAGCGCAATCTCCGCAGGAGTTGATGAGGCATCTCGAGATGACAATCACTTGTTTGCATCGGCACGGTTGGATTGTGAACTGGAAGAAATCCTTCCTTCAACCAGCACAACAGTTGGTGCACTTAGGAGCACGACTGGACTCTGTAAAGCAGAGATTGTATTTATCGGAAGAGAAGATTGCGGTCTTACAGGGGCGCATACGCAATCTTTTACACAACAGGCAAGTATCAGTGCATGCGGCCATGCGAGTGCTGGGGTCAATGGTATCCACCTTCAGCATGGTGCAATATGCACAATTTCACTCCCGGCCGTTGCAACGGTGGGTTCTCTCACGCTGGAACAGGGATTATTGGTCGATAAAATCTCAGAAGATCTACCTCTCCCCAGAGGTCAGGTTGTCCCTGTCCTGGTGGTTACGGACAGACCACCTCAACCAGGGTAGGCTGTTTTGGATATCGGATTGGACGCTCCTCTCCACCGATGCCACTGCACCGATGCCAGTCTTCGGGGTTGGGGAGCAGTGTCAGGCCCGCATGTCTTCCAGGGAAGATGGACAAGGGCAGAAAGTTGTCTGCCCATAAATGTACTGGAACTGAGGGCAGTTTTCAGGGCATTGGTACAAGCCCAGGATATTGTGCACGGCAAGCCGGTGCAAGTACAGTCTGACAATGTTACCACAGTAGCTTACCTAAATCGGCAGGGAGGCACCCGAAGTTGGGGAGCCATGGCAGAAGTGTCAAGAATCCTAGTATGGGCAGAACGTCATCTTCCTGCGATAACGGCAGTTTTTGTACCAGGGGTACAAAATGTGGAAGCAGACTTTCTAAATCGGCAGGACATAGACGCGGGGGAGTGGGCTCTCCATCCGCAGGTATTCCAGGTCTTGGTGGACAGATGGGGTCTTCCAGAGATAGACCTTATGGCCTCAAATCGCAACCACAAGGTCCCCAGGTACGGGTCCAGGACCAGGGACCCACGGGCAGACTTCACGGATGCGTTGTCAGTAAGGTGGAAGTTCGGGCTGGCGTATCTTTTTCCGCCTCTAGCTCTTCTTCCCAGGGTGGTCAGAAACCTCTCACCATGGGGATATTGATAGCCCCTGCTTGGCCCAGGCGCCATTGGTTTACTGATCTACAAAACCTCTCAGTGGACACGCCTTGGCCACTTCCTCTCAGGCGAGATCTGCTGCTACAGGGTCCCTGCTGGTATCCAGATCTCCCTCGGTTAGCTTTGACGGCGTGGCTCTTGAGGCCTCCGTGTTAAGAGCCAAAGGGTTGTCAGAGCCAGTAATAAAGACCATGATGAGGGCACGAAAACCTTCTTCGGCCCAGGTTTACTATAGGGTTTGGCGTTCTTTTTTTCAGTGGTGTAAACTGAGAAAATATGATCCTAGTGTGTTTAGGATCTCCCGAGTACTCGCTTTTTTCCAGTCAGGGTTAGAGAGGGGTCTTCGTCTGGCCTCCCTAAGAGTGCAGGCTTTTGCGCTTGGAGTTTGGTTCCAGCGTAGGGTTGCTTCGTTGCCTGATGTAAAAACCTTTTTCTGGGAGTTTTGAGGGTGCAGCCTCCGTTTGTTCCGCCGGTAGCACCATGGGTCCTGTCTTTAGTTCTTAAAGCTTTACAGGCTTCCCCCTTTGAGCCATTGGAGTTGGTAGATCTCAAATGGTTAACAGCAAAAACTATTTTTCTTTTGGCCATTGCTTCTGCTCGTAGGGTGTCTGACCTGGCAGCCTTGTCAGTTCGCTCTCCTTCTCTAGTTTTCCACCAGGATAGAGCGGTGCTGCGGACCGAGCAGGATATCTCCCTAAGGTGGTATCACGATTTCATATAAACGAAGAAATTATGGTCCCAGCTTTTCATGTGTCAGGGCTGTCCTTAGGTGAGGCTTCCCTGGATGTTGTGCATGCTTTACGTATTTACGTGGAGCACACCAGCAAGTTGAGGAAGTCTGATTCTCTCTTTGTTCTTTATGGCTGCCATAAGCGGGGATGGCCAGCCAATAAGCAGACTTTAGCAAGATGGCTTCGTATGACCATATCACAGGCATATACTCAGGTGGGTCGTAGGGTGCCAGACTCGATCAGGGCACACTCTACGCGGTCTGTGGGTCCTTCATGGGTAGCCCGCTGGGGCACATCTGCGGAACTATTGTGTAAGGCAGCCACGTGGTCGACTGTCCACACCTTTATAAAATATTATGCATTTGACACCTTTGCCTCTCATGATGCCTCCTTTGGGCGCAGGATCCTCCTTTCTTCCGAGACACAGGAGCGTTCCCGCCCTTAGGGGTACTGCTTGGGTATATCCCCAATGTGATGGCTGTGGACCCCATGGACCAGAATAAAATAGGCGTTATGGTATGACATACCTTTGTTAACTCCTTTTCTTCAAGGTCCATGGGGTCCACAGGACACACACCCTAACGCACCTAGTGTTAATGGGTAGTTTTATTGTATCTCTTAAGTGTTTCCCTCGTTGTGAGAGAATGTCTAGAGAACATATGTCCTTCCTTCTTACCTCTTTTTTGCCTTCTCTTGGTGGGCTTTGTGACAAACTTACGCCCTGTGACCAGGGGCGGGGTATATGGGGGAGGACCTAGTTACATCCTGGGAGCTGAGAGCTTAGATTAACTGTTTGGTGCCTGGATGAATCCATATACCCCAATGTGATGGCTGTGGACCCCATGGACCTCGAAGAAAAGGTGTTAACAAAAGTATGTCATACCATAACTCCTATTATCTGACTATAGAATAAGTAATTAATATTATGTCTATAGCTGTATAAGAATGTAATATTCATATATACATATTGATTGGTTTATAATTAGTCTATATATGGTGATATTAATATACACACTGTAACAATTATGTTGCTCAATTTGATTAAATTTGACAATCAAAGGGGTACAGTATTTGTCTAACTTATTTAGATAGTTCCGATTAATATAAATAAATGTGAAGAAAAGGTTTTACACAGAGATTTGTGAGGGAAACAGAACAAAAGGGAAATTGAAGAGGGAGGAGGTTTCTGGAGTAGGTGAAACATATGGTCAGCACAGGATCCTCAAATGGTAATATTGTTACACATGGCTACGATTCCAGAACAGAGGAGTGTCAGTGTTGTGTAGTTCAGGAAAATGTTACATTAAGGGAAGACTGCCTCTTATAATATAACAAAAAGGCACGGGCAGTAACCTGGTACATTCTTACATGCAATAGCAGAATATAGGAAAGTGCAGTGCTATGTTCTTGTGGTGCTAAAATGCAGCATCATGCAGCAAAGCATTGAGCTTGTGCATTGCAGGGTACTCTGCAGCGAGCCAATTAGCATATCAGTCACATGTCTATGCAGATGGAAATGTATCCGGATAGAATGTGCCTGTGCCCTAAGTTATTGTACTAAAATGTATAAGAATGATTTAGTTTACAGAGGAATTTTATAGTGCAAGATTCACCAAATTATTATTATTATTATCATTAGGTTTTTAAGCTTTAATTCAGAGCATGTGTGTAAGGATTACATTTAAAACTTGCATCACTAGCATGGGTATATGAATATATTTATATAGATAGGTATTCCATTTGAACCTATTTATTTTTTTCTTCCCTTCTGTTTGGTTTCCCAAATGTTGAATTGTAAATCTGGAAAAGCATGTTTTATTAGCACAGTGCAATGCGTTTTATATCTGGCACTTCTTCTCAGTTTGGACCCCAATGACCAGAAATCTCTGGAGGGAATGCAGAAAATGGAGAAAGAAGAGAGCCCCACAGATGCCACTCAGGAAGAAGATGTGGATGACATGGAGGGCAGTGGAGAAGAGGGAGACCTGGAAGGCAGTGATAGTGAAGCTGCTCAGTGGGCAGATCAAGAACAGTGGTTTGGGATGCAGTGAAGTGACTGATGTGTGAAACTGTGTATACTATATCTTACAGTGTACAACACTTACCCAAGCTGATCACATTATCTGCAGAGCCTCTTGTGATGCAGAGCCATCAGCTGCTGTTGTTTCCTCCTGTTTGTCCATTACATTCTGTAGCATACTGCAGTATTAGGCAGCTGTTTCTTTTTTTTGTTTATTTTCTTAATTCTTGCTGCAAATTCCATTCGCTACTAGTGTCCTATAGCAAAACTAGCTCTACCAGAACTTCATGAAACTGGTCCCTCACCTGTATCCTGACCAACATTTACTAATCTGATTTCTGGTTGGTGTGGAATGTGGATGCACTGGGTGTATCATAACTTTTACATAATGAAAAGAATAGTCCTTAAAATACATGCATCCCGACGGATGTTGTTTGTAAGATAAATGTGTTATGTACGTTTTGTGCTTATTTTTTGTTTTCTATATCTATACACAACTATTTTGTTTGCCTGCCAGACATGTAATTATTTTGATATGAAATACATATTTATGTGTATAGTCATGCTTAATTAGAATTGAAAAGAACAAGGATTGTGAGTTTGTATACAATGTATACTGAATTTTCTGTACACCATGACGTTGCTTTTCTATTAAATAAAAGACAACATTTTTAAGTATGTATTTGTTACACAAAACACCCACACTGTAACACTAGTCCGTAATATTGCTGTAAAGGAACATGTTGAGCTGAATAGGTTTGGCACATTTGTAATGTAAAGGGCATATGCGTGGTCCCAGTTAAGTCTCTGCTGTTTTGGTTGGTTACCCAGTATAAAGAGACTGATTGCCCAGCAGGCATCCCAATTGCAGCTAACCAATAGCTACAGTTGCATTCATACTAAGGTTAAGGCTTGCTTAAACTGTATATGCCATATTGCCAACTGAATGATGGGAGCAAGTTTGCACGCCTGCACAACTTCAGTGTAAAATACAGAAATCTGTGCTGTCACCATACATGTCAAAATGAATTCAATCATAAACCTAGTAGTATATTATGAATCATAAATAATTTAATCAAACAAATTAAAATGATAAACACACATTAATATATAACATAAACATAATAATAGAAATAGGATAGTGTTCGTCTACAAATAAAAGTGACAGTTGTCACTATAAGAGCAGTATTGATACACAAGTAGCATAAAAAATATATATACCTACAGATACAATAAGAATGGAGTGTGCAATCTGTGACTACTCCTTATTAAACTGTAGTAACCCTCCTATGATGTAGCTAAATGTTCCTTCCTATTAGAAATGATCAGTGACCTCTAAGTACTATCGATCTAAGACTGTCTGCCACATATAAAAGGACATAGAAGGCTCAAAGTATAGTCCTGTACTGATGATCGTTGTCACTGAGAATAGTACTTGGAAGCAACTCCCATATTTAGCTCAGAGTGGATTAGATGAAAACTAATATGCACAGCCTCTGTAAATGTGATTTTAAAATCAAGTCACTGCAGAGTAATGCGCGGCATCAAAGCACTACGCGGCTTCAGGATCGTGGTGTAGGGTAGTACTCACTGTCCGTAGAACCGGCAGACTTGGGGGCCCCCCCTGGACTGGTATATATTCTTACCACCAGGTCCTGATTAGAGAAATGGATCTGTACATATCCAGAATTTCACTTGTCGATAGACCGTGAAGCCGCTTGTTTCCAGACCATCTGATGCGGCTGTTAAATCCTTTTGTAAGCGCCGTAGTAAGTGTGTCTGCTGACACTGGCAGATGCTGCGGCAATAGTGCTCGGATGTGCAGCCAAAACGAATGCCGCCAACAAAGGCGCAGCCACTTGCCGCTTGGTCCACAACACAAGGAAGGAACTGACGGATCCTTAATGAATGACTGACACCAGCAACAGTGTATCAGTCTGCTAAGTCCCGCCTTACGCGTTTCGTCACGTGATCTGTGATCGGCGCTTACAAAAGGATTTAACAGCCGCATCAGATGGTCTGGAAACAAGCGGCTTCACGGTCTATCGACAAGTGAAATTCTGGATATGTACAGATCCATTTCTCTAATCAGGACCTGGTGGTAAGAATATATACCTGTACAGGGGGGGCCCCCAAGTCTGCCGGTTCTACGGACAGTGAGTACTACCCTACACCACGATCCTGAAGCCGCGTAGTGCTTTGATGCCGCGCATTACTCTGCAGTGACTTGATTTTAAAATCACATTTACAGAGGCTGTGCATATTAGTTTTCATCTAATCCACTCTGAGCTAAATATGGGAGTTGCTTCCAAGTACTATTCTCAGTGACAACGATCATCAGTACAGGACTATACTTTGAGCCTTCTATGTCCTTTTATATGTGGCAGACAGTCTTAGATCGATAGTACTTAGAGGTCACTGATCATTTCTAATAGGAAGGAACATTTAGCTACATCATAGGAGGGTTACTACAGTTTAATAAGGAGTAGTCACAGATTGTACACTCCATTCTTATTGTATCTGTAGGTATATATATTTTTTATGCTACTTGTGTATCAATACTGCTCTTATAGTGACAACTGTCACTTTTATTTGTAGACTAACACTATCCTGTTTCTATTATTATGTTTATGTTATATATTAATGTGTGTTTATCATTTTAATATGTTTGATTAAATTATTTATGATTCATAATATACTACTACGTTTATTATTGAATTCATTTTGACATGTATGGTGACAGCGCAGATTTTTGTATTTTATGATTCTTTGATCTCAAACGTACACAGAGTTTGATATCTGCTGCAGTCTTATACATTGTCTTTTTTATATATGTATTTGATTTAATAGTGTCTAGCGCCATAATTTACTTTGTCTCACAACTTCAGTGTATCAAGTCCAGCACTACTAGATGTGCAATATCCATTCAGCAATAAGATTTTGTGTTGCAAAAAAACCCCTAAACTGAATGGATCACAGCATTTATTTCCTCAAAATGTCATGCGCACAATGGTGATAGAGACGACCGTTATTACTTGCACACTTTATACAGGAAAGATGCATACCTAAGTAATAACATCCGTTCTCCGCACCAAACAAGATCCAAGGGAGGTGGACATACTTACAAGCCCCCAGCGGCAGTAATGATTTTGCTGCCACCACGCCCCAGTTTCTGGGAACGCAGGCCATCCCCGCACCCCCCACCATATGCTTCTGCTTGTCATTCAGGCAGAGGCTTGGGGGAACTGCGTGTGAGATCACAAGTGCAGACTCCCAAACATCAGAGATGTGTGCTAGCCATCAGCCCCATAGTGCGACCAGAGGAATGGTGTACTGTGAGGAAGTACTTCTGATTTAAACTTGGATACTAAATACAGGGGTTGATAGGAGATCTATCAGGCCCAGTAGTAGGGGGCATGGCCATGTCCCTGTGGTGCATACTGAGGCCCTCTCTACATGCTGTGCCCCTGCCATAATCCTGATATATGGTAGTGTATAGGGTATTATCATTACAAATTATTCACTGTTTGTTGCCATAGTTCTGTAAAATTTACCGGAGCACAGTAATCAATAAATAAAACAGACCCTTACATTTACCACTAAAGAGGAGCATTCTACCACCCACTGTGATAGAAGTCACAATGCTGCTTCTGTAAAACTGATGGAAGTATAATGTTATCTCTGCATCCATTTTATACTTATCCAGAGACCCCTCTTCCAAAGGACTATAAAATAAGTGCTGGAAAGGTTCTAATGCTTTTGGGGGAATACAATTGTGAACTTTTACATCTTTTGGATATTGTGAACCATGAAATCATCACTCCAAATTCATTGCCGTAAGCTATCTACACACTGTCTGATGTTTTTTGATCAGGACGAGAACCGGGTCGATTTTTCAGTAAATTGTCTGCCCTAATATCTGTGCTACACATACAATTTTCTATTATAAGCTGCAGATTTTCCACCACACCACACATGTACGCCCACAAGGAGTATGACATGGTAACAGGAGAACATAGGAAATATCAGCAGATTATTGAAAATGCGCACACACACTGCTCGATATCGGGGAATTGAGGGCAAGATTTTAGTTCTTGGCCACTTGATCGGATAATCAAAAGAATGCGTTTGTGGACGATTTTTAACCGCTTTATCGGCAAAAAGCAAAAACGATTGTTCATACACACTATACAATAAATAAGGACGATCACCAGATTATTGGCAAATCAGCCTATTAATTGTATAGTGTGTAACTAGCTTTAAGCTGAAGCTACAGCAGTTGTGTAGTTTCTTGTTTTGAAGAAGGACAACATAAGCTGGGTACACATTTACCCGACCCAGGGGCCGACCGACAGGCCGATTTGGTAAGCAATATACACTTCCCAACCGGCTACTCGATATGTCTGGTCAGACATCACAACTGGATGAGCATTTAAATTTGCCCGCCCAAAATGCACTAGCTATATATTGTATGTCGACCGAATGATATATCACCAAGTGTGCACCCAGCATAAGGATGCAGATTGGGATAATGCTTTATGCAGATGACACACTGTAATATTGTAGCTGCTATCAGACAATTATATCATAGCCTGTGTGCCCCGAAAACAATCACATTGATCAATAGTTTTGTGATCAAAACAGACTAGATCATTATAGATCATATCACATTGGATCATTACAGGGCATGTTGGTAAATGTGGTCCTGCAGTGATGACACATTTTCATTCACTCATTCCTGCTGTTTTGTCTTATTGTTAACGCCAGTTACTCAACGATGGCTAAAGACCAAGCATATGTATCACTTTATTTTCTTCATTATAAATCAGATTCCACATCTCTTCTCATTTTTTGTTTTGAGCTCTCATTGTATTTACACTCTTTTAGCATAATAATTGAATTGGCCTCTGTTCGGCAGGAGGATAGGTAGACAAGACACTAACATATATCGGTCAGTAATGTCTTCGCAATAACGACAATTCTACCAAACCAGGAGGGCATTCAAGTTATGGTATTATTAAAGAATTATCACACCTTCCATCAATGGCCATAGCAGAAATTCTAACAATCTCACATCACCTATTCAAGCTGCTTTCCGCCTTCATCACAAAGGAAAGGGAAGGCAAACAATGGTACTTTAGTAAATGAGGAGCTTTGCAAGCAGACTTACCAGCACCATCATATAAACTAGATATAGACCTGCAACAAGAATATTTTTATTCAGTGATCTTTTTATATTTACATTACAGAAATGCAATGGCAAAATAATAAACAAAGAGGGTTAGAGAGCGCCTATTGGTAAGTCTGTACAACATATTCCACTCAGTGTCGGACTGGGCAATGAGGGGCCCACCGGGGGAATCAGTGGTAAGGGTGTGGTCATCCACCAGAGGGGGTGTGGCCAGCCACTACAGACACTTGGCTAACCATTAGGCAAATCTTGGTGTAGTTTCTATAGAAGGGAACCAAGCCCCCATGTTGATCAGTGGTCCTTCTCTACCAGGTAACGGACTGTCTAATAGAGTAACAACCTATAATTTGAGGTCTAAAACCTGACACCTAGAGGAGGGGAGGTGGGCCCACAGGCAGTGGGGCCCACCGGGGATTTCCCCTGTACCCCTGTGGGCCAGTCCAACCCTGATTCCACTCTATCACTTATATATTATTTCATTGTGTGTTTTATTTGCTGAAATAAAGTTAGAAAACTATGGAGGAAATCTAATTAAAGGATGGTGAACTAGCAGACCTAAAGCATCTGGAACTTAAGAAATAAAATGGTATTATGTGTTAGGGATACCTATATGGTTTGCAGATTATACATTGTTGCTGCAGTACAGCCAAACTGTACATCCATCCAGGCTTATTTAACCCCCCCTGCTCTGATTAACTCACTGGGCGGAATTCAAATGTTTCGAAACCCCTTCGCGTCCGACGGAGCTATTCAATCGTTGCTCCTGTTGGGTGTGATCAGCTGCTGGCGCCGGCATTTCAGCTCGCTCACAACCCCTGGGGAGTGCGAGCTGAAATTGAGGAAAAGTGACCCAATTGGGCGCCCAAGTGGCACTTTTCGTGATCGCGCAAAGCACTTTGGTTGGGTGTAGCTGTTTTACGCTGCTAAACCCGACCTCTATGGGCGCAATCGATGCGAAGATGGGCATCAATTGATTAGCTCCCCACAATTTTGCATCACTTTAGATGTGAGATCGGGCGTGCTTAAACAATTGAATATCGCCCACTGAATAATGTCACCAAAGTTAAACAATGTTTCCTTAATAAACCAAAAAGTACTATAGTGTGTAATGCACCTATTGAGTATATGCTGAATATCCAAAGCTTAACAATAAATTGCTTCTACCACCTTTTAACATTACAAATAAATAGACATATACTTGCCCATCAGATGTGCCCAGAATGTCTAGTTCTGCGCCACTCTCCTTATTGTAAGTGTGCACTAAGCATGGAGCCACTCTGTTCTCTGCCCTATAATACTGACATACATTTGCTGTGCTCATGTTCCTAAATGCTGGGGGTCCATATATAACCTTACGTAGATGGGATATGATCAGGATGAGGGGGATAATGAAGGATCATAATGAGAGAGTTAGTGGTGATGATGATGATGAAAGTGGGTTAATAGAGAATGATGATAATGATTAATGGAATATGTGGTGTTCCTGAAGAATGATAATGATGAAGGGGATCAATGGAGAGTGATTAGGATGAAAGGGGATTAATGATGGGAGGTGACAAGTTAATGAGTAAAGGGGAATAAAGGGTTAATGATTGATGGATGATAATGTATTGGATGCACACACTAATAAAAAGTGCTTCTATTGCACATAGGGAACATTAAAGGTCAGATTCAATAACCCACGAACTGCTGCCGGAATGGATTCCCCGAAAGCATAAAAAGCAGATAATGTTTTCTTATAGAGCAAGACACATAGCACTACACTTATTCACTACTGTTTTCTTTTGTGCCTTCATTTTACTTGCTATACTTTTCAGCTGCTTTTGTCCCTAACAATGATGGCACAGCAGACAGAATAACTCACACAGAGCCCTTGTTGTGACTTACACTGAATCTGGTTTTAATATCCAAACAAAGATAGCGAGTTTCATCTGTATTTATTTACAATAAGTGTTTTCCTGTCTTTTATAACTCTTTTTCCAATTGTTCTAAAAAAAAAGTACATACTATAAACAGCAACACAAATCAACAGTATTTGCCATCTTTGATACAAAATAACAATTTATAAAGGACACAACATTTAAGGGGCAGCGGAAAGTGGCAAACATTTTGGTGGGATAGTAGTTATGCAAAACAATGGGCATTGTTTTAGTACAGCGGCTGTTTCATATTCAATATATGCATACATGCACTTCACCGCATCATAACTGAGCAGTGACTAGCATACTATGGCAAAAATAGCGGAAAAAATTATATATTTAATGTGCCAAGCATAAAATGTTACCCAGAACTATGACATAATAAATAATTACCATGGGGGAGATGTACTTTGGAAAGTGATAAACTGCCAGCTACTCAGCTCCTAACTGTCATGTTACAGGCTGTATTTGAAAAATGACAGTTATGAGCTGATTGGTTGGCAGTTTATCACTCCAATTTATCACTTTCCAGAGCTTAGTACATCTAACCCATATGTGTTATACTGCAAATAAGAATGCTTCTAATGGCCCACCATATACATATCACTGTTCATAGTTTACCACCATGTACATCCCAGTAGTAATATCCCTGAAAAATGCCCATTAGGGGGCATTCCAGGATGGCACATTATGACCATAGAGCTGTGCAGGTACATTAGGGATGATGACCCTACCATAGTTGCTGTATTATGTGCACAGCCGAACTTTGCTGGATGTTTGGTGGCACATAGTTGCTAACTGAATCAGCCCCTCTAGGTCAGGTACTAAGCCCTAGGAAATATTTCTAGCACACTGCTTGGAATATGCCAAGTAACATGCACATAGATGTTCTCAGCAGTGACTCAGCTCAGAGCATGCCACCTTCTCCATCTGCCTGAGCCTCACTTAACTCTTTCAATATAGTTAAACCATTCCGCTCCATATGAAGAACCCACAGGGCGCATTTTACTTGTAATTGCAATCACTAATGTGTGACAAAGCCTCACTGGGGACAATGTATGCATTAGGCCTCAACACATAATCACGTTGATTTTTCCTCCACTTTCCTCACCATAATGATGGTAGGATAGACACCGTGCTAACCCATGCGGTCATAATACTTGTATCACTCATAAATAGGGCAATACACAAAACACAGTTTTGCTAATGTGCAGCCCTTTAAAGATATCCAGGGTTCCCAATTTATCACAGTTTGATGACGACTGCTGTCCTGAACTGTAGCTGCCATTTACTTTGTTATACAACAAATACATGCAGTAATTTAGCCAAAGAAAGCAGAAGATAAGAGCCGTTGAATTACTAAAGACCAATGGGCCACTGCCATCATACTAGAGTTTATGGGAGTCTGAAGAAGAGCAGCTTAGGGGAGGTGCTGGTGTATAGCAAATCATGATCTGACATTAACATACAGTCATGGATAATTAACAATTGCCGACTGTTTTTAGCTGTTTCCAGGTACCTTCTACTTTAGGAGGCAGGCTAGGGAAGACACCCATTATATACAAACTGAGCCATTCATCTGACAAATTCTTCTAAAAACCATTAAACAGTCATAAAGACATTAGGGGTAAATCGATCACAGAAAAAAAGAACCAGGGGTTTTAATGGTTCGGCTTTGAAACACATGTATATGGCTAAAAAAAAGCATTAATAGCTCTTTATGCTGGAGAACAAATCAGCATATATTAGTATGTTCATGCCGATGCGATCAGAAAACCAGTAGTGGCAGAATCATGAATATATTTCTCACGTATTACCTGTCCATTACTGCTGATGCGCTAAACACTCAAAGCAATGAATCCAAGGATGCTAAATGTAACTCAGAGACACTAGCTAAATGAAAAACAAACCTGAATAAACATAGCAATCCTCGGTGATTGCAAGAATTACAAATGACAACCTCAAATTGTGCTGTAAAAAGCAGAATTCTTACTATAGAGAAATCAAGTGCTCTCACAACAGAAATGTCAGAAAGATTTTTGGGTCTAATCACACACTACATTCATGTCTCCTCTGTTGGAGGTGATGACATTGGAAGAGGAGCTTGAAAAACAAAGAAAAATAGTTTAGCTTTATGTTACAATGTACAAGACAAGACAGCAAGCAAACAAAAAAAAGAACTTGCTTCAGCTATCACAGATTGTTAGTTCTGTATTTCCGACAAGTCCCAGCTCAGGTTATCAGTAAAGGGGATGTCCACCACCTCCATTCAGAGTAGTCAGTGGTGCAGGAAGCTTTTGACATAAAGGGTGCAAAATAGAAAATAGAAAAATAGGCTCCCCAGGCCCCAGTGTTTTCCATGTGCCCCTTGTAAGGCCCATCAGTCCCCAACATGCCCCCCTCATTCTTTATGTTCTGTTTTGTGAGAATGTTGAGGTAATGGATCTATCTTGAGTTACTTCTTTGGATACCTTGATCATGACATTTCATCCTCTCCATTTTTGTCTGTCTTAATTGATGTCATCTTGAAATGTTTAGATATGCTTTGTATTTTTTTTTCAAATATATTTTTTTGTGTAAAGCACCATAAGCATCAATAATACACAATTTAATATACAGTACAAATACATTTACATAATAGTAAACTGATATCCAAACACTGCCAAAGCTCAGAAATTAAAGTCCGTTTTAGTTTTTTTTCTTATGTTTATTCTTACACATTGTAGATTGCAGGTGTATTAGAGAAGGCCGGTGACCTATTGTTAGCAATTATATTATTCCTCTGATTCTGTAAATGTTACAGCCTACTAGTTTGATGCAAACCTTGTTGTACAAGACTCCTTCTTTGACGTAGATTGTGAGGTACAGGATGGGATTTTACTTGGGTTGTGTTAGCAGTGACATGCAGGTTCAGTTGGCTGGTGTTGGTGTAGCTAGTGAAGGTTTCTAGGTCATCCTGCTTTCCATTCCAAATGAAGAATACCATTGACAAATCTCTACCAGAGTATAAAGTTGTTGAGTTGGGGATTGTTGCTCGAGATGACGCATGCATCCCATTTGGCCATTATGAGATTAGCATGTTTGTTTGTAGATGTCTCTTTCAAACTAGAAGTCCATGCTTTATAAAATAAAATCTAGTTGCTCCTGTGTTATGGATGATTTGCAGGAAAAGATGAGTTGATTTTGTGTATGTCCTAATTTGTGGTTGATGACAGTGCAGAAGGAAGTCACGTTACATTGGCAAGTAAGTAGTCCGGTTTCTGTTGGATATTGTTGAAGATCTTCTGTATTTGAGTGGATTTGTAACACCAAAATAATCTAATATTAACCTATAAATTTAAGGAGACACTCTCGCTACACCTCCAGGGTCATGGCAATGCTAAACTCATGAGTTATATGAATTAATAGATAATGTTACATCATAGTATGTAGTACGCTTGGCAGAACTATGGAAGACAATGGAGCCGCCTGCTGCCGGGCTCCAGCACTGAAGGGGCACCTCCTCCATTGTCCACAACATATTCACCCCACTTAGGGCTGTAACTATGTACCCGAAGTGTACCGTCACAGCCGCCCAATACATAGCACCCCTTCGCGGCACCTGAGAAGCCACCATACACTAGTGGAGAGCTCCATGTCAGACCATCAGCTGCTGCCTTGGTCTATCTATAGCCTGTTTGAATGCAAATTGCTAAATTACAGTATCAGCGGCTGTGACGGGGGGGGGAGGGGAACCAAATCGTAACTTGCCTCCGGGCTTCTGGGATGAATTTACACCACTGGTAGTACGCAGGATCTACACTCTGAATCACCAGCATTGTTCATTAATACAATTTATCCCAACCTAATATAGTAATAAAACATTATGCATTTTCTATTTGTCTCAAGAGGATTAGAGCTTCTGAGATCTATAATGGTTATTTAAAATAGCAAAATTGGGGCTTTTGCCAAATACAGAGCATAAACGGAGGCTACAGTTGCTGTCTGGGCCTGCAAGGTATTCACTGACAGTATGAAAACATTTCTGCACATCTAAATGTTTGATCTAGCTGGAAGGAGATGTTAGCATTAGCAATATTAGCTACAACTTTAGTTTTGGGGAGTGGCCTGATCAGAAGTGGTAGGGAAATAGTTGTAAGAAAAGTGTACTGAATTATCTGAGTTAATTTTGGAATAGTTCAGTCTATGGATGACAGTGGAAGCCGATGGTTAGCAACCATCAATCTTTCTGTTTCGATGAAAGTACTTTTTTAATTGAATAGCGGGAATTCGATGGTTGCCAGCCATAGAATGCAGCCTTCCAATGCCCATCTGGCTGCTTTTTCAGCTGCAGACACCCGTAAGTGGTGTCCGCAGCTCTGCTAAAGTGTGCATGCGCAAAGCTATGGCTGCTTCTGCGTATGCACAAAGTATAACCATCACATTGGTTATAGCATCGAATGGTTGCGATGGCTAGTTGCCATTGCATCGCTTCCGATGTCCATCCTTAGTTCAGCTTAGAACTGGGCCCTGGGATGAGCTGTCAACCCAATATTGGTCTATTGTTTGATACAGGCCCAAGCTCTTATCGATTCCTACCTATCTATAATCTATACACTCTAAAATGGTCGCTATTTAGCGTTATGAGTTGCACAAGAAATAATTGCTTTCAGACTTTGATTGTGGTTCCAAAGCACAAAATGTTATTATTCAATATAAAAGCAGATGGTTACACGCTGTGATCTAAATAAAATTAGTGCAAACAAATTATACAGCCACAAGGTACAGTCGTTACATATGCATGCGCTCTTGATCCAGATCCCGGCATCAAGGATGAAACCTCCGTCAACAGCAAAGAGAAGATGACTGGACTCTAGTTTCAGAGAGCCTACATATATAATCTTACAGAGATAGGCAATACAATAGAACAGGTTGGCATGATTCCTTTGGTTGCTCTTCCTGGTTCTTCTGTTACAGTACAGTTCATAGGTCAGTTCGAATGGTCACAGTCCAGCCTCCAACAGCTCTTTGTGTCCATTTTCCTGCTGCATAACAAATCTAAACTGACTGCATTACAGAGTACATTTGAATGCCTAACTCTCTATGATCCATAATTTGCAGATACATGTTGCGATGTCCCCACCGATGGAACCGGAAATCTGCAAAGACACAGTGGTTTAGAATGACACCAAACACAGTCTGCTTATCATGTACTAAACCTTAGATATCAAATAACATGTAAACAACAACATTGCTGATAATAAATAATACCTTAAATATTAACCTTAATGCTAGGGAACCTTTTCATGTAAGTTTGCAGTGTGTATGTATTGGGATATTAAGAAAAGACGCTAGTTAGCGTTGTGCGGCTACGTGTTTGTGGAGTACACCGTGGTACATGTTTTGCAGGGTTGATCATATTATATGTTTATATCAATGTATGCATTTATATAATGGGGACTTTTAACAATGTTCTATTGCGTTGGAATCGCACAACGCTAAATAATAGCATCGCCGTATGTACTTATGTGTGACATTTGCTAAAATGGCGCTGAGCGTCCATTCGCAAAATGGTGTCGTGCAGATTTTAAGTTTAAACAGATTCTGTCTCAGTCAATTATCCAGCTTCGACACTCTCTTCCTAAGCAGCCATTTTATTTGGTGTTATAGCCACAGTCTGAATCTATATTTAAATTGCCTCTGTACTCCTGCGTTACATAAACTAACATGACCCCTTCCACTCATTAATTAATTGAGCAGTATGTTATTTAACAGCAATAAATTAAACGCATGTAGTTGTAAATTAAGTTTTACGTTTGGAAGTAGAGGATTTTTATACTGTGTGGAGGGGATCATGTTGAAAATGATCATTACTAGAGGCAGTTATCTTTATCTATCTGCTGGTGACACAACCTTGTTTAGAGATTAATATGTCTGGCCTTTATCATCTTTGGTATGTCATTTTTTATTGTAATAATAAAAACAATGATAGACACACCTTTGCAAAGTGCATTAAAATTTATTATTTCAATTATATACACCTCTTTATATCACTACCTTTGCTATAACACCAGTTTTGACCTGTATTTTAACCATATGACATCCAAGACTAATGGTGGGTACACACTGGACGATATTACTGAGCGACTGCACGATTATGACATCGTAATCGTGCAATCGCTCAGTAATCGTGCACAAATCGTGCACTTTTATGTCGGAAACGACCAGCGATGCGCACTCCCGCTGGTCGTTTCCGACATTGTCCATCGCCTGAACATGCAGCACAATCTGACGACCTCGTCAGGTTGCTGCATGTTGGGGAATGGGGGAGAGATCCCGGCGCTGAACGATATCGTTAATGATATCGTTCAGCGGCTGTGCTCAATGTCATGAACGACATTGAGCACAGCCTGCCGGAGACACACTACACGATATCGCTCAGGGAGCATATCGTGTAGTGTGTACGCACCTTATGTTATTGTTTGGTGGCAGTATACCTTGGAAATCAAATATTATAATAATACTGTAAGGGGTAAAATTAATTCCGTGACATTACATAAACTAATTTATGTCATTTTGTACCTTTTTTTCCTCTTGAAATGTCCACAAAGATATTTACTCGACCATGACACCAAAGGAAGGTTTTATGTGTCAATAAATACAACACATCATTCCTGACAAAGCGTAAAGCAAGCATTATAAGGAGGCATAATAATAATAATAATAATAATAATAATACAATTATGGAAATAGTAATAAAATATATACATGGAAAACTTACTAGTCTATTTGCATCACAAACTGATTTAGCTATAATTTATTCTCTTAATTGCAGTCAAAATTAATAATGTATTTTCTGGCTCTTAATATTGAAGTGTCAGACCAAGTGACGATAGAACTTGTATTTGACAGCAAACAATAAGAGACAGACAATAACCTATAATCTCCATCACAGCAGAAAATATTAAAATACAGTATAAATAACTTATTGATTCAAAGTGAGTCACATTGTGAATTACCTATTGTCATAAACCGTGGTTATTCTATATACTTTGTTACATTAGTCCTTACCAATTCTGTTACACTGCGGGTTGTATGTTAAAGTCTCCAAGAATGACTTGAAACAGGAAATGTAGGTGACCTTCAATTTGTATTAATAGATTATTTCTGCTTGGCTTACTGTCCCAAAGGGTTTTCTCAATTATAGTAAAAAAATTAATAAATAAATATAATAGTAATTGGGGCACATAATCCCTTTAGCTTTCATGACATTAAAAGCACTCATTTTATGTATGTGAATGTTGCAGTTACATTTTGTATACTGACAGGCAATTCATATAAATGAGGCCACATCTTCATTTTTTTAGAACTGTATCTAATAAAAATCATGGCTGAAATGAAATATATATAGATATATTTTTTATTATTCAGGGTATAGTAAAAGTAAGTACAGTATTATGAAACAAGTCTTTAAAATCAATATTTCATCATGGTGGGCCTTAGCACTGTATTTTCAGAAGATATCACGCTGTCACCTCACAAAGAGCAGCTTTTCGGAACTGATGATTAAGTTAATGAGGCACGATGGCTGCCTCCAAAATGTTCATTGAACTCGCTGCGAGTTCAATACCTACTTATCATTGATCATATGTTTTCCAAGATGAATAGGCCCCTTAATAGTTTTATAGGCTCCTTACTGCCTTGTATTGGTAATATAAATACCAAATACTATATCAGCTTGTTTTTCCTTATTGATAAATTAATTGTGAGATAGCATTTCATCTATTGTGAACTTAATGTACATGTAAATCTCCTTTCACGTATTATAACCATCTCGCTGCCCCATTGCAGTTCTCAGCTGGGGTCAGTTAAATGTTAAATGTTTAATTCTGGTGCATACTAGCCTGTGTATTTCCTATATCTGTGGGAGGAACCCTTGCCTCTCTGCCAGGCCATGGTCTGAGTAAGTAGTTGCCGCTGAACAAAGAAGCCAGAAGGCTGTTCTATCAGAGAGGTAACTCCAACTTGTACACTCTCCTCTCCAACCATATGCTCACCTTAAGTGGGCTACCACAGACATGCTGAGTAGATCCAGGAGGAGATGACAGAGAGACTATTATAGACACTAGGCAGGATAGAGCCTTCATGAGCTCCATCACTCTTGCTGCTTCACACTCTTGCACAGGGGACCCTCCTTCCCCACTCAGTAATGTCTTCCCACAGTTTGCTGGAGGGTTCTCTAGTGCTGCTGCCCTTAAGACCGCAAAAGCTGCGGCTTGTATTTTCACCAATCCTGGCTATTTCATACACCTGCAGCTCTCCAGATGAGCTGTAATTGCCACCTCTAACCTTAAAAGCGATCTCTGTGTACCAGGCCATCAGAGGAGAGCTTTCAGCATTGACTAAAGAGACCATCGCCATCTGAATCTGGTAGGAACCTAGCATGTCCTATGAACCGTCCATTTTCTGTATGTAAGGGGTCTTTGTTTATAAGCCTTGGAGATAGATAAAGTGGATGGATATAAAGTACCAACCAATCAGCTCCTAACTATCACTTTACAGGCTGTGTTTGAAAAATGACAGGAGCTGATTGGTTGGTACTTTATCTCCATCCACTTTATCTCACTTCAAGGTTTAGTACATAGGGGTCATAGTGTGTTTCCTCTTTGTGAAAAATAAACATTTTATATAAAGAGAAATGCACTATTTGATTTCTCCATTTTGCATAACAAATGAGCCCAAGATTTCAGATACTAAGGAATTTGTTCCTGGCTATAAAGACCCTTTGATGCGAGGAACTGGGACATAAGGAAACGGCTGTAATACCTGTATGCACTTTATTCTAGTAACTGCACTTCTGCATTACCTAATTCCTGCCTCTGAGACCCACTATCTTACATTATGAACTAAGTGATATGTGTATGAACACTATATTAATTATCCATTCTGTTTTCAGAGATAGCTTACATTGTATATTGTTGTAACATTATTTTATCACAATGACTGCTACATGTGTGAGCGCCCACCTATATACTTTTTTTAATATATTTGGAGTAGCATAGTCCATGGTTATGGAGTACAATGATTCCTCCCCTGAATTTGTATGCTCTCTGTACTGTATGTATGTCACAAGGATGAGCTCTGTATTGTATGTCAGTAATTAGGATGCTCTCTGTATTATTGGTTGGCCAATGGTATGCTCTCTGTATTGTCTACCTAACAACTCGATCTGCTCTTATAGTACATGAAACAATGACAGAAAGGGTGTTTGCTGCATTCAGAAGCATGCATAAGCTATCATCTATCTATCTGATACTGTTCATTTTCATTGTTTTAATGCATTCTTCAGTGAGACTCCACAAGAAGTAAATATTGTGTTAATATCTTCCCTCCAGTCTAGTATAAGTTTTTCATGTTTTCATGTTCCGTTCAACACGTTTATGGTGCTGGGAGTATTACACTTTTTAATAACATTTCCAGTATATAATTTTGACACTTTAATTGTCTGGGGCCCCAAATGTTAGTTGGGGCCTGGGTTTCCCACCAGAAAAAAAATCTGGACCTGCAAGTAGCAAATCCATTCTGCACTCATTATGATCCATTGTCATTGTTGAGCAGATTTCGATGTACTCTAATGCGCATTTTATATTTTTACTTTTGCCAAAAAAGAAAAAAAAATATCACAAGAATAGTTTCAGGTTTTATATTTCAATTACAATTGATTAAGCTACTATGTGGTGCAATAAGGTTCTGGCATTTGTATTTTGAACCACTAGATGTGAGTATCCTCACAACGGTGGATGTGACCCGTCAGATAACAGTATCTACTCTCAGAAATCTGTTTAAGGAATTGTTTAACGAATTGACTAATTGTGCAGCACTAATATGAGCACATTGGTTTCACACCAGTGTGTGTCTAGATGATGTGCCCAGTGCAAATCAAGATGCTTGCCTACGTTTCTTGTGAGGCAGAAATCTGGAGAGGCGCACTGTCCCTAAACACATGTGAATATGACTACTACTTTCATTCATTCATTCAGGACTCGATTATCCACAAAGCCCAACAGGCAACCATCTAGGACCCAGTGGGTCACAGGGGACCTGACCTGTATCTGTATTCACATCGACTGAATATAAGAACAGGCATGACCAAGCCTCCATGTATATATATTTTATGGTAAAGGAAGTTATTGACAGAAGGGATATACAGTCAGGTCCATAAATATTGGGACATTGACAGAATTTTCATATTTTGGCCTCTATTCACCACCACAATGGCTTTGAAATGAAACAAACAAGATGTGCTTTAACTGCAGACTTTCAGATTTAATTTGAGGGTAATTACATCCAAATCAGGTGAATGGTGTAGGAATTACAATAGTTTCTATATGTGCCTCTCACTTTTTAATGGGCCAAAAGTAATGGGACAAACTCAACAATCCTAAATCTAACTTTCACTTTTTAATACTTTGTTGCAAATCCTTTGCAGGCAATTACAGCCTGAAATCTGGAACGCATAGACATCACCAGACGCTGGGTTTCATCCCTGGTGATGCTCTGCCAGGCCTCTACTTCAAATGTCTTCAGTTCCTGCTTGTTCTTGGGGCATTTTCCCTTCAGTTTTGTCTTCATCAAGTGAAATGTATGCTCAGTCAGATTCAGGTAGGTGGATTGACTTGGCCATTGCATAACATTCCACTTTTTAGCCTTAAAAAACTCTTTGGTTGCTTTTGCAGTATGCTTCGGGTCATTGTCCATCTGCACTGTGAAGCGCTGTCCAATGAGTTCTGAAGCATTTGATTGAATATGAGCATATAATATTGCCCAAAACACTTCAGAATTCATTCTGCTGCTTTTGTCAGCAGTCACATCATCAATAAATACAAGGGAACCAGTTCCATTGGCAGCCATACATGCCCACGCCATGACACTACCACCACCATGCTTCACTGATGAGGTGGTATGTTTTGGATCATGAGCAGTTCCTTTCCTTCTCCATACTCTTCTCTTCCCATCACTGTGGTACAAGTTGATCTTTGTCTCATCTGTCCATAGGATGTTGTTCCAGAATTGTAATGGCTTTTTTAGATGTTGTTTGGCAAACTCTAATCTGGTCTTTCTGTTTTTGTGGCTCACCAATGGTTTACACCTTGTGGTGAACCCTCTATATTCACTCTTGTGAAGTCTTCTCTTGATTGTTGACTTTGATCCATATACACCTACCTCCTGGAGAGTGTTCTTGATTTGGCCAACTGTTGTGAAGGGGTTTTTCTTCACCATGGAAATAATTCTTCTGTCTACCACAACAGTTGTTTTCCGTGGTCTTCCAGGTCTTTTGGTGTTGCTGAGCTCTCCAGTGCATTCTTTCTTTTAAAGAATGTTCCAAACAGTTGATTTGGCCACACCTAATGTTTTTGCTATGTCTCTGATGCTTTTGTTTTGATTTATCAGCCTAATGATGGCTTGCTTCACTGATAGTGACAGCTCTTTGGATCTCATATTGAGAGTCGACAGCAACTGATTCCAAATGCAAATGTCACACCTAGAATCAAGTCCAGACCTTTTACCTGCTTAATTGATAATGAAATAACGAGGGAATAGCCCACACCTGTCCATGAAATAGCTTTTGAGTTGATAGTCCCATTACTTTTGGCCCCTTAAAAAGTGGGAGGCACATATAGAAACTGTTGTAATTCCTACACCGTTCACCCGATTTGGATGTAATTACCCTCAAATTAAATCTGAAAGTCTGCAGTTAAAGCACATCTTGTTTGTTTCATTTCAAAGCCATTGTGGTGGTGAATAGAGGCCAAAATATGAAAATTCTGTCAATGTCCCAATATTTATGGACCTGACTGTATATCCCAGGTTCTTAACTTCTGTGTGGTAATCACCAGGTAATGAGCAACCTTGATTGCCAGACCACCTGTGATAGGCTGCTAAAAGGTGTGTCAGTTTCTCTGGTCAACCTCTCACTGCCTTGGAAACTGGTCTGCTGAGAGACAATTTTCTATGTAGGTGCTGAGCTAAACGTTGTTTTGTTTGTGAGTTGGAAATTAGGTTATTCCACCCGGAGAGAAGGAACTTTGTTAGTTAGAGCTGGACATTCTAAGATTTATTTTTTTGTTTTATTTATTTTATGCTGCCAAATAAAACTAGCTGTGGTTACTTGTACTTGTACTGGACTGGTGTGCTATTGATTGGCTGCTGCATGAGATTATGCAAATAAACACATTTTTTTCTTTAAGCATATACCATGGAGTGCCGTGGCTTATAATTATAATATTCTTCTATAAAGTATTCATCTGGCACTATATATAATAGATATACCACTCTTGGCTGTGCGGTCATGCTCTGATATACGCACGCAGACAATTTTTGGTGAGGACTGATGTCAGGTCCTTTGAGTTATGTAGTAATTTTGAAATTTCTTGAAATGTTTCTGTCAGAAATGTGTATTTCTGAGAGCAGTGTCTCTGTGAGAGATGTTATTGTTTACACTTATAGGGTTATACCGCTGTGGCTTTGTGATGAGGTTTTGAAAACAGTGGGAAGTAGATTAGATGTGAGGTGTGTGTCTGTTGGGAAATAATGAATGGTCATGTGATCTAGTGTGCACAATCATGTTGGTGTTTTTTTTCGCAAAATATACCACACCATTATACAAATCTGTCCACATACATCTATCCTAATTTTGTCCTGGTGACAGAATGTGGAAGTATTATAGTACAAGTAGAAGACAGCACTCGGAAACTTGCAATAAATATTTTGAATACAAGAGCAATGTTTCATATATTTTTTGCTTGGCCTGAGGAGCTCATTCAGACCCGGACGCTAAGCTGTGCTCTCACGCAGTTAAAAGGGGCCGGGTATGCAAATACTGCGATCGCACTGTCTGGTGGAAGGACGCCCTGTATGCCTTAGAGAGTGATGGCAGAGCAAACGCATGCCTGTATAAAGACGCCCACCTATCTTTGTTAGTACACGTCATCTCCAGAAAGTGTGTGATTAATAGGATACATCGAGAGCCATCGGAGCTGCACGCAGCGCTTGAGGTAGACCCTACCCCGCCGCAAGCACTGCGATCACTGCAGGCCGAAATACAACCAGGTGACGTGTACAATGACGCTTCATTGCTAATTATGCACACCCATAAAACTCCGTTTTGACGGCCAGACAAGCCTGCATTCGCAGCACCACTCCCCCGTTCACAAGCACCTTCCCCTGTTACCACCCACAAACGGCACTATCTGTCACTCAAAATAGCGTCCAGTCTGTGTACCAGGAGCGCACGATTCCCGGCCGCAGTGACTGGTTCGCGCATGCGTACTTTGCCACATACGCATCCGCAAACTTGCGATAATCGCCCATAGCGTGCGTTCGCATCTTAGCGAACGTGTCTGTATCAGGCCTTGAGAGCGAGTAGTGTTACATTATGTGAAATCTTGAAAATGGTCTGACAGTGGAACAAGGACCAAAACATCGATGCAATGTTTCTTAAAGATTTGTGAAAGTGACAGCCGATGCCACAGCATGTGACGCAGGATATGGTGTTTTGTGGTGGCAATAAATCTACTGATGTTTTCTACTGTGAACATGTTGAGTGCTCCTTTTAAGTGCATATTATATAGATAGATAGATAGATAGATAGATAGATAGATAGATACATGGGCATCAGAATGGGGGGGGCAAGGGGGCTGCTCACCCCCCCAAACATTTCAAAGGAGCGGTGGCCATGGACTGTCAAGGCTGTGCAGCTTTATAGCAATAGGCTGCACAACCCCTACACCGTATGGAGGAGGAGGTGTATTGTGCAGTCTTTAAGTTAAAACACTGCACATTACACTTCCTCCTCCGTGCAGTGCAGAGGCTCCGCTGTGCAGCCTATTACTATAAAGCACAGCCCCTGACAGTCCGCGGCCACTGCTTAGGTAAGATGGAAGGCAGGGGAGGGGAGGGGTAGAGAGGAGGGGGAAGAGCGGCGCGGGAACAATTTTATGTTAACCCCAAGCATAAAATTGTTCCGACGCCCCTGTATATATATATATATATATATATATATATATAAACGTAGCAGAAAGGTCAGCGGCACTCAGGAGACTTCTTTATGAGTAAAGAAAAGGTGTCTTTATTTCGACGTTTCGGGGCAACGTGACCCCGTCTTCAGGAACACACACAATGTAGACGGGGTCACGTTGCCCCGAAATGTCGAAATAAAGACACCTTTTCTTTACTCATAAAGAAGTCTCCTGAGTGCCGATGACCTTTCTGCTACGTTTGTATACGTTTGTATATATATATATATATATATTTATCAGTGACGTGCGGTGAGGCAAATGGCTGAGGAGGCACTGGCTAGAATCAGATCCAGATTTACAGATACATATATAAGCCCGAGGGTTCATGTGGGCATTATACAAAGGTGCAGCAGTATATAGTGCTGGATATTTGGTGTGTTTTGATCAGGGATGTGCAGAAAAGGTAGACAGGGGAGGCAGTGCCTCACCTGCCATACACTTTTTACTCGAGTTTTGACTATAAAAATTATTAGAATAATATAAAGAAGATATTTATAATATTTTCTTTCAATTTTTCTTACAATTTTTCAAAACTTTGGAGTATACCTAAGTATGACAGGAAAGGCTCTGCCTCACCTGCCCGCACATCACTGATATATATACACAGTATATATATATATATATATATATATATATATACACACACACACACACAAAAATAACCGGCGCTACCAAATAATATCCTGCCCTCTGGATGTGGTTAGCATTCATACAAATAATAATAAGAAAAAGTGGTGGCACTCAGAGGTACTTTCACTCAAGAAATCACTGTGTCATAGTTCAACGTTTCAGTCCCACAGGACTTTTATCTAGAACATAAATATATACAAGCACAACATATCAGACGTTCCAGAGGTAAGCCCTCATTTCTTTTCTAAAAAAACCAGGGTTCTATAGATACACTATTTATATTGCCTGTCGTAATATGGAAGCTGGCAGTGAAGTTGTTTATCTGCATTCTGGTAGATGTATTCCAATTTCCTATAAAACACATCTTGAGTTGTACCAGCAAATATGTGGAATATGTTATTAGCCTAAATGGGCAAAATCACATGCCATGTCCATGAGAGGATGACACAACATCGGTAGGCAATGAGATTAGCTCTACCTGACAAGGACATAGACAATCCTGTGGCATGCCATTTCAAATACAGACACTCCCTGGCCACACTATCTTACAAAATCATCCACTACGTACCATAGCCAAGAAGAGGAGGGGATTGCGAGGTTATTACTTCAAAGTAAAGCTTTTTGGATACATAAGATGAATACTGTGACCCCTTTCGGTTTTCATGAAAACGTGTCCCTAGGTTGTTGTTTTTAACTTTGTATGGGATATGACATCTATTAAATTTTTTCTTAATTTTTCTTTTCTTTTTTTTTAGATATATTTCTTTACATATTTTTTAAAATTTTGATTCTTGTTTTTTTTAAATGTATTTATTTATTGTAGTCTTCAACAGTGTTCATCAGGTATTGTATTTGGATAGCTTCTGCCCAATTTTGGTGTGTGGCCTTTATGGGCTAGTTTGGCAGTTTTTTTTTTTGTATCTTTGGTCCGCTAACCATAATATTGGGTAGTGTATGATATCCCGGCTGTCGGGATACCGCTGTTCAGAATACCGACAGCGGCATCCCGACAGCCATAGAACCTAACGATGAGTACTTTTCTATCCCCTACCCTAACCCCTCCCCTAACCCTAACCCACCCTCCTCGGTGCCTAAACCTACCCCCCCTTCCTAGTGCCTAAATCTAACCTCTCCCTCCCCGCACCCTAACCTAACACCCCCTCCCCGGTGCCTAAACCTAACCGCCCCCCCCTAGTATCTAAACGTAAGCTCCCTCTCCCCGCACCCTAATCCTAACTGTCCCTCCTGGTGCCTAACTCTAACCCTCCCAATAGTGCCTAACCCTAACCCTGCTAGCTAACGCTACCCTCCCCCTGCACCCCGATACTTACCTTCGGGATGCCGATGGTTGGGATACTGGTGTTCCGGGATCCTGACCTGTTGCGATTTTGGCACCAGTATTAAGACCATCGGCATCCCTCACGCCGGGATGCCGACTACATCCCTTCTTCACATAGTTGCAAGCCAATCTTTTCATCCTAGTAGTTTTTTTTTTTATGAATAGAGTGTTTGATACACATAACATTTTGCCATATAGCTGAGGGGTTTTTCTATTTAGAGTAGTATGAAACATGTTACTAAATGGAATAGTAATGAGTATGTCCAGTATTTATAGTCTTATGCTTAGGAGAGGAGTTAGGTTGGTGGGTACTCTTGAGCAGTGGCCAAGGCCGGACAAAGCCTACATTTTTTGGTAAGCGAATATAGATTTTGGCGCCCTTTATATGTATGATAATTGTGCAATTTAAATTTATCTTAAATATTGGTCCCGAACTTCAGCCACACCTGATATTAATAATTGTATAGTTTGGAATAATCTAGTTCTATCTAAAACTATAGTAACCAGGCTAACCTGGTCGATATCGACCAGGTTCGCGTGCACGCACAGGTGATGGTTGATATCTTCGTACCGTGTGTACACACCTTTTAGGCTGTAAAAAAAAAAAAATCCATGAGAGAGACAGTGTGAGCCATAGGAGTGGCCAAATCAACAGTGTGGCACATTCTAAGAAATTAACAAAGCACTGGTCATCTTGCAACACAAAAAGGGCTGGACATCCATGGAAGACAGCAATGGTGGATGATCGCAGTAGCCTTTACATTGTAAGTGATTGCGCGGAGTGAAACAAATTGTGGGTCCCAGGGACCCCTAACTTTAAGAAATTAAAGATCCTAACCCACTGCTTATATATCCATCACATATTAAGGGGGAGTGAGGGCAGACAGCAGTTGCGACAGTGTTTGGGGGCAAGGAGGGGGCTAGGGAAAGGCAGAACTGGGGGTAGGAAGGTGGTAAAAGTAGATAGCTACTAGGGCAGTACTGGGGGGCAAGGAGGGTGTTAGGGGCAGTGCTGGGGGCTAGGGAGGGAGGGCAGCACTGGGGGTAGGGAGGGGGCAAGTGTAGATAGCAGTTTGGTGCACACAATGTGCACTGTGACAGCATGCCCACCTCCCTTACAAAATGTGTCAGCATCGCTCCTTTACACATACAGAATGTGATAGCATCTTCACCCAATACACACATATCCCCTTACACATACACACTGTGACAGATACACACACACTGAGTGACAGCATTCCCTCCCCCTACATACAAAGTGTGACACCATATCCCTTTACACATAAACAATGCGACAGATACACACACAATGAGTGACAGCATTCCCTCCCCCTACATACAAAGTGTGACACCATATCTCCTTACACATACACAATGCGACAGATACCTGTCCCCTTACACACACACAGACACACACACACACAATGAGTGACAGTATGCCCTCCCCCTACATACACACAATATTCTGGAAGGGTAGTGTCTAAATACCCTTCACGGAGAGGACTCTAATGTCATCAGCCAGTGTCCAGCGTCATTCTCTACCATCCAAGTGGGCATAGAGGGGGAATATAACCATGTGGCGAGCGTAGCGAGCCCACGAGGGGACATCTTTCTTGATTTATTGGGGACAACTTAATTGTTTAGCTGTCTTTCATGGGCATGAACTGCACTTCCACCCTCACTCACGTACAGGTCCCCAGTAAGAAGAAGAAATCAGCTCTACCATTCTGGAAGTAGTATGACAATATGCCCTACCCCTACAATGTTTATCGCAGTGATATAAACTCTTTTATGCCCACAATATAAAGAACCAATAGGAGAACTCTTGTCAAGGCAGCCGAGCGATGATGGCAGATGCATTAAGGGCGGCTGAGCTTGCCACTTTGCCAGATCAGTGTGAATAAGACATTAACACTTGCTTGCATGTATTTGTGCAAAAAATATATATATTTATATATATTTATTTATATTTATTTTTACACACACACACACACACACAGTGTATATATAATGTATACCTCAGATTTTTGTTTGTTAAAGCCCAAAAATGGGGCATGGCCTCACTACAGCTAAATCTATATATACTGTAGATATATCTATTATATATCCTCACCAAAAAGAATTTGACCCTTAGCTATCTGTCTAAGCTGAGACAAGTTCAGTTTAAAATTTAATCGCGACGACACCATCTTGCGAATGGCCGCAAGATGCCATCTTGAAAATGAGATCACAAGACGCCATTTTGCGAATGGCCGCCTAAGCGCTATTTTAGATAAACTCACATTTTACTACATGTGGCGATGATACTTTTAGCACCATGTGATTGCATTTTTCACCATTTCTCATACACACATTAATACACACAATTGCGCTGTTAACTAGTCGCATATCAGCGAATGCATAGGACTTTGTATGAAACCGCTGTTTTATTAGCTTTATGCGCACGCATCTGCCCCAAGTTAACTAGCATCCTTATATCAAACCCTCAATACCCACACATTACATATTCACACATAAGGTTCAATAAGCTTTAAAGTGTATGATTTAAGTTGGTTCAGTTAGTTTAAATGCTAAGAAATAAAGGTATTTGATAACTAAGGTATTATACATGCTTAACAAGTCGTGTTTGGTCTTGTACTGATGCGTACTCTTTTTACAGTATTCTGGTGTTATCGGTGGGGAGATCGCATCATGCAAACTCAATTTATGGATCGCAGAGCCTACAAGCAACAAAATGTATATTTCATGAACAAATGTTAGAATGTTGCAGGGGGCGTGAAGAGGAAGATCCCCAGCTGGTAGAGGCAGGGAGAGTCTATTTGAACCAGCCTGTTAAATGTGCTTCTCCCCTGGGAACCAATGACATCAGCAACAAACTTCTCTATTGTCCCGTTTATTCTGGGGGGGTATAAATATGTGTGCATGAATGCTGGTTCTCAGTCTTCGTGCTGAACGCTGTATGACTAGGGGTCTCTTGCTGATGCCTATCTCCGGGTCCGGAAGCGCCTGCGTATGTATACTGTACTTGGGTCTGTATAATTTTCCTTTTGCGCGTAAATTGTGTCTAGATCAATTGCGTGTAACTGTCTGAACTTTTACCTGAATAACACTTGTGCTTTGGAACCACAGATTCCACGTCTAAGTCTTTATTTATGGTATGACTGCGTAAACAAATTAGCGTCATCCTTAGAAGGTATAGGCAGGACATTAGAAGGTATAGGCAGGGGTATATAGAGGTTCTGATCCAATATCGTTAGTTGGGGGCTCGTAGTGAAGTCACTTACCTGCTCACACGGTACATACATCTATCGATATTTCAGCAAAGGGTGGAGTGGCCACATGCAGGGTTTGCCTGCAACCGCTTTGTGCTGAAAGATCGCTATCCATCTCCGTGTGAATCAAGGAAGCTGACTAGAATCCAGGGACAAGAGAGGAAAAAGTTTGTTTTCCTCTGTTGATAGAACCTTATGTTTAAAGGGGTGTCGCAGTACTGAGTACGCGGCTAAGTCGCAGGTTTGCTCATAGCAAAGACGCACTTTTGCGTACGCAGTTAAAAAGCCATTATACGGTTGTGTGGTAGTCGCATTATTGTGTATGCGACTGTTCGCACAATAGCGTATATGTACTTCCGGTTGTGCTGCCATGTGTTTGAACAAAGCCATTGAGGTTTACATTTTTTTCTATTACCAATATCTGGGTTAACGTGTATTTTTCTGCGCAGGAAAAAAGTGTGTAACAGTGAATATTTGTTGAACAAAGTTAAGGGTATCGTATGATCCTTAAGGGCTAGGTGCAAGGGTTAGTCTAGCCGCTCGGTAAGCAGCTTTACCGTTCTATACACAGTAGCAGGTGTACATGTTGTCCTTGTTGTAGAGAGGTGCGTGAGAGTAGTCGACATATAAACTCATAGGTGTGGAAGTTGCCTTACTAAATCTTATCCGGGTGTGGAAGTTGCCTTTTTCAAATCTTATCCAGGTGTGGAAGTTGCCTTACTAAATCTTATCCAGGTGTGTGGGCGCCGCCGACTTAAATCATCCACAGGTAAGTGAAAGTGTCTTGATTGTCTTTCATCGGTTTAAATCTTTGTTGAAAAGCGTAGGATTTTGTCTCAGAATGGGAGCCACGCAAACAGTAGAGATGTTAGGCAATGATCTGCTGCTAATGGAGGCGCCGATTGGATCAGCCCGTCGTATCATGCATACCAAGTACGGTACTTATGCAATAAGGTATTGTGATTTATGGTTTAATATGATGAGGAAGAGTGTTAGACAATGTCCGGGATCACATCAGTTTGATGCGCTCCCGAGAGAAAAAGGTTAAATATTTTGAATGTTTAAAATTGTGGCAGAATGAAGGGGATGCGTGGCTTAACAATGTGCAAACGACGCAAACTAGAGTCGTGAGCACATTGCCAGAAAATACATCCACGACGCTGAATTGCAATACGGGCGAGCAGCAAAATGGCGCGCACGTGCGGCAAGGTAGCGTCATGGAGAGTATTGCCAGCAGTTCATGCTCACCTCCCCCACCTTATGTGGATGGAGGTGCAAGTACAGTTACCAAAAATACCCATAAAAATGTAACAAGCAACTTGTACCCTCTATTAAGCAACTATAAAGAAAATGTTCATGATGCGGATGAGGAGCCTATTGTAATGTCTGCCATTTCCCATGCTGTGCAGATGATAGATGCTGCATCACCACAATCACGAGTGGTGCCGCCATCTCCATCGGTAACAGCAAGGGAAGTGTTAATGCCCTCTGCACCCGTAGAGGAAGTTGTTCATACCATACGTAGCAGCAGCAGACTAAACCCCCAGCCAGGTAATCAAGTCAAAGGTAGCAGCGCTACCGGTCTGCATCCCATTCGGACAATAACTGTTCCAAATGGAAATGCAGACGCAAACGGTTTAGTGCCCATGAGGGAAGTAGTAATGCATTGTCCTTGGACAAGGGCAGAACTAAGGCCCTCATTCAGAGCCGGACGCTCTGAGCAGAGCGCACGCTCTGAATGAGGGCCGTCCTCCATAATTATGGAGCGTCCTCCTGGACGCTCGTATAGCTGTGGGTCTCCACCCACAGCCTATACGAGCGTGCAGGTTGATGGCCGCGATGGTCTTGACCATCGCGACCATCGCCACTGTGAGCCGGAGCCTGTGGTTGAGTTTCTCAACTGCAAGGCCCGGAGTGATTTTGGCTCTATCAGAGCCAAATCACTCCCACTGACATCACTAGTGATGTCAGTGGGCCGGCTTCTGACGGTAGGCGTTCCCTTGGGAACGCCCCCGTCTGGGAGGCACGCCCCCGGCACGCCCACCAAAGTGGGCGTGCTGTCAATCAACATCGACAGCACGCCTCCTTTGATCAGACACAACGAGCGAAGGAAAGTCCTTCGCTCGTCGCGTCTGGCGCATGCGCATGACGGAGCTCCTGCCGTCATGCGCATGCGCAGTGCACACCATCGACCCACTTGTGAGCGGACAGCCGCTTGCGAGTGGGTCTGAATCAGGCCCTAAATTCCATCATAAATGATTTCCCCGATCCCAAAAAGGAATTAGCCAAATGTCAAAGATTTTTGAGAAATTTGGGTAGTTCACATGAACCCACTAATAAAGATTGACGTGTGGTGTTAAGGGCCTGTCTGCCACGCAATACCGACGTGACAAAATTTATCACGGATTGTGTATTGGATGGTGACGTTCCCTTAACAGACCAAGTAAACCAAGGTAACATTTCCCGCATTGTAACTCAATTGGGAATATATTTTCCAGTAGTAGTTAACTGGTACAAAATTTTCACCATTAAGCAGAAAGAGAGCGAGACTGCAGAAGATTATTGCGATCGGGCTCTGCAAGCTATCACCCAGTACACTGGGATAGAGGATATTAAAGATAGCACTCACCACCGGGGGATGATAGTCACAGTACTTGTGGACGGTCTGAAAGAGAGATTAAAAATTCGGGTTCAGACCTCACAGCCTGGTTGGCGGGGACTCACAATAGATACCCTCATAGAAACCGCCATTGAAAATGATAAAAACATCTCCAAAAAGAGAAAAGCCCAGAGCGAAAAACTAATGGCTGTCAGTATACAAGCTCTGGAGGGAATGACGGTAGCATCACAGCCAACAGACACACTTGCACTTGCACACACACTCATGTCTGAACAAGTATGTGCTCTCACTAACCCCACTCAACAACAAACACAACTCTATCCCACTAACCCGATGCAACCACAGGTCCCAGGCTATCCACCAACTTCTTATCCCCTACGATACCCTTACCCTCCCTATCCTTACCAATAACCACCACTTTTACCCTCTGCGCAAACCTCACAACACCACGTCTTCACCCGAAACACGAACATGTTTTAACTGTAAACAAACAGGACACTTAAGTAGAAACTGTACAGTAAAAGGAGTAGGGATCCCGCATCAGGGAAGACCTAGATATCCCCATAAGGTATATGCACAGAGGCCAGCAAATGTTCAGCAGGCACCAGCTACAATTGTAGCCGTAAATGCTTTATTGGAGAATAGTAGCCAACGTTAGGGGTCAGGTCATACCTGTAGTCTACAGATGGTCAGGTTAACGGGAAGTACTAGGGAAGAAACGGTCATGATGGTTGATGTAGCTGGTACTGAATATCCTTTTCTTGTAGACACAGGGGCGACCAGGTCGGTGATAAAATCTCCAGTTAATTTGCAGGTGACCAACGAGACAGTACCAACAATGGGTGTAACAGGTAAAGTGGAACATTATCCTTTAACAAAGTCCACAGAGGTTACTATTGGGCCGTTGCATACCAGGCATTCTTTTCTCCTGGCTCCTGCCGCTCCTACTAACCTACTGGGCAGAGACTTGTTATGTAAGATGGGATGTGTTATATATTATACCCCTGATGGTGTATTTTTAGATATCCCAGAGAGAATGGTATACGAAGTGCGGGATATGTTGGACACTCCTCAAAGGATAATGTATCACTCTACCGTTTTAAATGAAACTCCATCACAGGTAGATGAAATGTTGTCCCGAATTCCATATTCCCTTTGGACTAAAGATGGACAGGACACTGGATTAATAGCAAACATAAGCCCAGTAATGGTAAATTTTAAAAGCGGAAGGCAAGCTCCAAAAATTCCCCAGTACCCACTAAAACAGGAGGTAGAATTAGGGTTTTTTCCAATAATTGAGCGATTATTGCAACAAGGAATTTTAGTTCGTACAGCTAGTGTAGCCAACAGTCCCATCTTTCCGGTGAAGAAGAGTGGTGGGAGGGGTTATAGGCTGGTACAAGACCTTAGAGGTGTTAATAAGGTAGTAGAGAGCCAATTCCCTGTAGTGCCGAATCCAGCTGTCATATTGATGCAAATCCCACCAAATGCAACCCATTTCACTGTCATTGACCTCTGTTCTGCTTTCTTCTCTGTGCCTCTCCATCCTGACTGTCAGTATCTATTCGCATTTACATACAGAGGTTTACAATACACATGGACACGATTACCCCAAGGTTTCATAGACAGCCCCAGTATCTTCTCCCAGGCATTGCACGACTGTTTACAATCTTTTCAACCTGCCAATGGATCTGCTCTAATTCAATATGTGGACGATTTATTGCTATGTTCTGACTCGTTTATGTCATGTTTGAATGATACTAAACTTTTGTTACTTCATCTCTCACAAACAGGACACAAGGTGGCAAAGGACAAACTACAGCCGTGCCAATCCAAAGTAAAATATTTGGGACACTGCCTAACCCAGGGGTTACGACACCTCACAACAGATAGAATCCAGGCCATACAAAACATGACACTGCAGCAGAATCAACAGCAAATCCGTACCTTCTTGGGAATGTGTGGATACTGTAGAATGTGGATACCAGGTTTTTCTATTTTGGCCTTACCTTTACAGGAATTAGTCTCTTCCTCAAAGCCCGATCATGTCATACACACAGAGGAATCAAAACAGGCTTTCCTTAATCTTAAGGACAGTCTGACAAGAGCTCCTGCATTGGGAATACCTGATTATGAAAAACCTTTTGATTTGTATTGTACAGAAGCCGATGGTTGTGCTGTAGGTGTCCTTACACAAAAACATGGTGATGCCAGTAGGCCCGTAGCATACTACAGTGGCCAATTGGACACGGTAGCAAGATCACTCCCCACCTGTTTGAGAAGTGTAGCAGCTACCATTCTATTGGTGAGTAAAAGTGAGGACGTAGTATTGGGCCATGATATGATTGTCTACACTCCCCATGCTGTATCTGCTCTGTTGAACTCAGCTCAAACCAGACACGTCTCCTCGGCTAGGTTCACCAAATGGGAACTAGCTCTAATCGCTCCTGCAAATATTACTGTTAAACGTTGCAGTACGCTGAATCCAGCAACATACCTACCATATGTACAACATGATGTACAAAGGGTGGAAGGAGAGGAGTTGCTGGCGGGAGGTGAGTTCAGCGGACATAATGATACGCACGATTGTATGACATATCTGAATCAGACCTTTACTGCTAGACCTGACATACATGACACACCTTTAGAGAATGTGGATGTAACTTTTTATACGGATGGGAGTTGTCATAGACAAACAGACACAGGTGAATTATGTACAGGTTATGCTGTTGTAAATGACACAGACGTCATAGAAGCTAAACCTCTCGGTCCTCCTCACTCAGCCCAGGTGGCAGAGTTAGTAGCACTGACTAGAGCATGTGAACTGGCAGCAGGCAAATCTGCTAACATTTACACTCGAGTCGAGGTACTCGTTCGGGGTGGTGCACGATTTTGGGGCTCTATGGCGTCTGAGAAATGTTATGACAGCAGCAGGCACACCAGTTGCACATTCCCGACACATAAAACATCTTTTAGAAGCAATCCAACTGCCCAAAGCAGTGGCAGTAATTAAATGCAAAGCCCATACATGTGAGGATGATACGGTGTCACTAGGCAACAACAGAGCTGATGAAGCTGCAAAATGGGCAGCAGGGTTAAATATGTTTTCTCCCACTGAAACGTCATTCCAAACTATTGATAAGCTGAAATTAATTGAGATGCAAAATTTGTGTTCAATTCAGGAAAAATCCATTTGGAAGTCCAAGGGATGTGGGCAAGAGTCCTCTGGGCTCTGGAGGGACAGACATGGTAAGCCAGTAGCCCCCAAGCATATTACCCCAGCCTGGCTGAGGCAGCACACGGTCTGACTCATCTGGGTAAACAGGGTATGTGCAAGTTGGTGAGGGCATACTGGTGCGCACCAGGTTTTTCTTCACAAGCAGAGAAGATAGCAATGTCCTGTCTGACCTGCTTGAGAAAGAACATTTGGAAAGCGATCCCTACCGAACCGTCCCACGTTCCACTGACTGATGGACCTTTCCAGGTGATACAAATTGATTTCATCCAATTACCACCCTGCAGGAACCTTAAGTATGTATTAGTGTGCACAGACGTATTTTCTAACTGGGTTGAGGCCTACCCAGCGGCCACTAATACTGCTGCATTTACTGCCAAGAAAATAGTTCAGGAATTTGTATGCAGGTGCGGTATCCCTAAAATCATCGAGAGTGATTGGGTTACCCATTTCACAGGTGATGTTTTTCAAAATATGTGTAAGCTGATGGGTATTAATAGCCGACTTCACACCCCCTACCGACCGCAAGCCAGTGCAAAGGTAGAGAGGATGAACAGGACTATTAAAAATAAGCTAAGTAAAATCATGACTGAGACTGGACTAGGATGGCCAGAAGCGTTTCCTTTGGTCCTACATAGCATAAGGACCACTCCTAGACCTCCTCTGAATCTGTCCCCATTTGAAATATTGTTCGGTAGACAACCTCATTTGATTATAAGTCCATAGGAAGATCTAAAGGGTAACAATGAGGTAATTGTGAAGTATCTTATATCAATGAGTAAGCAGTTAAAGCAACAGCAGCAGAAACTGAAATTGTTGTCTAATGATATGCCTGAAACAAACTGTCATGATGTTGAACCAGGAGAATATGTAATGATCAGAAATTTCTTGCGTTCAGGTTGTTTGACTGATCGGTGGGAAGGTCCATACCAGGTGCTGCTGACGAGTACTACATCATTGAAGGTGGCCGAGAGAGATACCTGGGTCCATTCCACTCACTGCAAAAAGGTCAATCAACCGGTGGAGAAACAAGTCGGAGACAAAGCTGATAGCGTGGACCTGTCGCTCGTGAGCTTGTTCCGGGAGGATTGAAAAGGTCGTAGTTGTCACGGCCAGGGTATTTCAGCATGGCGCTAGGCGGGTGTTACCTGTGAGGTCGTTGTGGCGCGGGCTGTCTGGTGGCGGAGCTGGTGTCTGGCGGGGGGCTTTGGCTGTGCGGCCCTGTTGTCACTCTGCGCTGGTGAGGCCTGGCGGCGTCTCCGTTCCGTTTGGCATGGGCGCCGCCATCTTGCCTTCTGGCCATGTGATGCGGCTGGCCAATCCTGGTGAGTCACATGTTCCCTTCGGCCAGTAACAGCACGGCATGGGGTATTTAGGAAGGGTCAGTGCCTTCCTTCTTTGCCAGTGCAACGTGTATCTCAGCCTAGCTGAGAGGGAGTTCTCTGTGCTTTCCTGTTCCTGTGAATTCGCTGTCTGCCAGTCTGCCTGTCAGCTCCTAGCTCCCACTGGACTACCCCGCTTCCTCCACCACCCTTGCCCATACCTGAGTGCCTGAGCCTGCTGACATCCTGCGCTTCAGTTCACTACCTGCAAACCTGGCTTGATTATTTTCAGTTCACTACCTGCTAACCTGGCTTGATTATTTTCAGTTTCACTACCTGCACACCTGGACAGCTCTAATTGTTTCTACTTGGACATTAACTCTTTTGCTCCCACCACAGAACTCTTGTGCACATTTATATATTCCTGGACTTTTATTTACTGCCACAATATATGTCTACTCAAGCACTTATTAAAAATCCTAGTTTTATTTTCAAATCTGCTTCTGTGATCGCTCCTGCTACCACCCCGGGTCCACAAACAACCCAGAACATAACAGTTTGCACTGGCCCCATGGAGCCGGCCACGGATCAGGAGTCAGGAGTGGATTTGTTCCAGTGCATTTCTGGTCGTTTAGAAAATCTGGAAAACATGCAGCATCAGATGGCTCAATTTCTGCAAGAGATGTCCAAGCGACAGGATAGTTTGCAAACTTCCTTTTCTACCCCTGAAGTACCAGCATCTACATCCGCATCAGCGTCTGGGAATACAGGAGGCAGATCATCTCCCCGCTTACATCTTCCTTTACCAAGTAAATTTGACGCCAATCCTAAACTCTGCTGAGGATTCCTAAATCAGTGTGACATACATTTTACCCTGCAGCCTGACAACTTTCTAACTGCAAGAACTAAAGTGGCTTATATAGTCTCTCTGTTATCCGGCCAGGCCTTGGAATGGGCTTCCCCACTCTGGGAGCGCTCAGATCCGCTGCTGGATAATTACGCAGGCTTTGTGTCATCCTTCAGGAGGATTTTCGATGAACCTCGGCGTACTGTATCAGCATCATCAAACATCATGACACTGAGACAAGGAGTCCGTCCTGTCAGTCAATATGCTGTGCAATTTCAAATTTTAGCATCAGAGCTCAAATGGAATGAGGAAGCCCTCACCTCGGCCTTCTGGCATGGGTTGTCAGACCGACTAAAGGATGATCTAGTCACTGGAGAGCTTCCTACTAATCTGAACGACATGATTTCGTTGTGTATCAAAGTTGACCTACGCTTCAGGGAACGTCAGGCTGAAAAAAACAGAACTGACCGGCAAAGGTCATTTACCCCCTCCATTTCTACCCGACCCATTCCTTCTCCTACTGAAGAGGAGCCTATGCAGGTGAATCATACACACCTCTCCAAAGAAGAACGTCAGAGAAGAATGCAAAAGAACCTGTGTCTGTACTGCGGAGAGTCCGGTCACCTGCTGATCTCCTGCCCCCATAAACCGGGAAATGCCAAATCCTAACTGACCCTGGAGACATCAAGTTAGGAGTTATGAACCCGTCTCCAAAAATTAAAGATTTCACGATTACCCTAGCCTTTGATCTTAAACCCAAACCTGTCTTTGCTACTGCTCTACTTGACTCGGGAGCAGCCGTAAATTTCATAACGTCTAGTTTCATAGATAAATTTCAGATTCCTTGTTTGTCTCTCAACCATGCCATCTCTCTGACCTCTATAGACGGACGCCCTCTAACTAACGGGATAGTCACCAAAGAGACTCAACCAGTATTGGTCCGAATTGGAGCACTTCATTCTGAGTCCTTAAAATTCCTGGTGATATCAGAGGCCCCTCAAGAAGTGGTTCTTGGTCTACCCTGGTTACGTCAACATAATCCCAGGATTGATTGGAGTTCTATGCAGATTCTGTCATGGGGTATGGACTGTCAGAAATCCTGTCTTCCAAAAATTCGACCTGTGAGAAAGACAGTTCCATTAGTTTCTTCTGCCATTCCCAAGGAATATCAGATGTTCGCCGATGTGTTCTCTGAGCAACAAGCAAATATCTTACCCCCTCATAGGGAATGGGACTGTCCAATTGAATTGATACCTGATAAGATACCACCTCGAGGTCGTACCTATCCGCTGTCCTTGCCTGAGACTCAAACCATGACCGAGTACATCCGGGACAACCTGGCAAAGGGGTTCATTCGCCCCTCTACTTCACCTGCCGGAGCTGGGTTTTTCTTCGTTGGCAAGAAGGACGGTGGTCTAAGACCATGTATCGATTATCGAGGCCTTAATGACATTACTGTAAAGAATCGATACCCTCTTCCCCTGATTACTGAGTTGTTTGATAGGGTCAAGGGCTCTGTCATTTTTTCTAAATTAGATCTGAGAGGGGCTTACAACCTCATTCGTATCCGAGCTGGCGATGAATGGAAGACCGCTTTTAATACCAGAGATGGACATTTCGAGTATTTTGTAATGCCTTTTGGATTGTGTAACGCCCCTGCTTTCTTTCAAAGTTTCGTTAATGAGATTTTCCGGGATCTGTTATATGTTTCGGTTGTTGTCTATCTGGATGACATACTGATTTTTTCACCCTCTGTGGCTAAACATCAAGAACATGTTAAAGAAGTTCTGACCCGTTTGAGAGAAAACCACCTTTACTGCAAACTGGAGAAGTGCGTCTTTGGAGTGCCCAGTGTACCTTTTCTCGGCTATATAATATCTGGCTCCAGTTTAGAAATGGACCCCAAGAAGGTACAAGCAATTCTAGATTGGACCCGACCTCAGACACTGAAGGCCATCCAGAGATTGTTGGGCTTCGCCAATTATTATAGACGCTTCATTAAGGGATTTTCTACACTGCTGGCTCCCATTACAGCCTTGACCCGCAAAGGTGCTAATCCTGCCCAATGGTCACCTGAGGCAGAGTCTGCCTTTCATCTTCTAAAAGGCCTTTATCTCAGCACCAGTTCTTCGACAACCAGATCTGGACAGGCCTTTTTTGTTGGAAGTGGACGCATCATCTGAAGCTGTGGGAGCAGTCTTGTCTCAACGTTATGAGGACAACCGAGTCCATCCGTGTGGGTTCTTTTCTAAAAAATTCTCACCTGCCGAAAGGAACTACGCCATAGGTGAGCAAGAACTACTAGCTGTAAAGTTGGCATTGAAGGAATGGAGATATTTGCTAGAAGGCGCAAAGTTTCCATTTACTGTATTTACGGACCATAGAAATCTCCTATTTCTCAAAAACCTCCAATGTGTGAGTCCTCGTTTTGCCCGCTGGGCAATATTCTTTGCCAGATTTCAGTTCACCCTGACCTTCCGGTCTGGAGCACTTAATTAGAAGGCTGATGCCCTATCGAGATCTCTCCTCTGTGATGATCAATCTGAAAATCAAAGCAATACCCCTGTCTTGGAATCAAGAGTTTTCGCCGAATTACAAGTTCAGCCTCCTACGGGAAAATCATTTGTGGCCCCGGAATTAAGGAAGCAGCTTCTCACTTGGGCACATTCCTCTCGCTTCGCAGGGCACTCAGGCACTCGGAAGACCTTGGAGTTCCTGAAAAGACACTATTGGTGGCCTTCTATGAAGGCAGATATAATGGAGTTCATCTCTTCCTGCTCCTCCTGTGCCCAGCATAAATCATCATGACAAGCTCCAGCTGGGGAATTGCTTCCATTACCTACTCCATCACGTCCATGGACGCATCTCTCCATGGATTTCGTCACAGACCTGCCCGTCTCTCAAGGTTTCAACACTATCTGGGTTGTAATAGACCGATTTTCTAAGATGGTCCACTATATACCCTTGAAGAAGTTACCTTCTGCCCCTGACCTGGCACAGTTGTTTGTCCAACACATATTTCGTCTACATGGCCTTCCTGCTGAAATTGTCTCTGACCGTGGTGTGCAATTTACTGCAAAATTCTGGAGGGCTTTGTGCTCTGTTCTTCAAGTGAAGTTAAACTTTTCCACGGCCTACCATCCGCAAAGCAACGGCTCCACCGAGAGAGTTAATCAAGATCTAGAGACTTTCTTAAGAATTTTTATGTCATCTTCCCAGGACAATTGGGCTGCCTTGCTGCCGTGGGCTGAGTTTGCACATAATGCTTCCTACCACTCGTCAACTAACCAAATGCCATTTCAGGTTGTATATGGCCTTCATCCTCGTGTTCCCGAATTTCGAAGCCTGCCTGTTTTCGATGTTCCGGCCGTGGAGGACACGGTGCGGAATTTTGCTGCCATCTGGACTCAAGTACGGTCTGATTTGTTGAAGGCATCCTCTCGTTATAAGACCCAGGCCGATAGAAAGCGTAGAATAGTTCCACGCATGCAAGTAGGGAACCAGGTCAGGTTGTCTACTCGGAACCTTCGTCTAAGAGTTCCGTCTATGAAATTCGCACCCCGCTTCATCGGTCCCTTCACCATAACAGAAGTCATTAATCCAGTGGCCTACCGTTTACAGTTACCCCCATACCTAAAAATTCCCAATTCCTTCCATGTTTCCTTATTAAAGCCCCTAGTCCTGAATAAGTTCCATAATGCTCTACCTGCTTCTCCTCGAGTCCAGACGGAGAGAGGAGTGAGTTTGAAGTAGCCCAGATCTTGGACTCTCGTCTGCGCAGAGGTCATCTTCAGTATTTGTTGGACTGGAAAGGTTACGGTCCAGAGGAACGTTGCTGGACCGATGCTCGTGATGTCCACGCTCCCACGCTCATCAGGAGATTCCATTCTGCCCATCCGGAGAAGCCTGGTGAGTGTCCTGAGGCCACCCCAAAAGGGGGGGTACTGTCACAGCCAGGGTATTTCAGCATGGCGCTAGGCGGGTGTTACCTGTGAGGTCGTTGTGGCACGGGCTGCCTGGTGGCGGAGCTGGTGTCTGGCGGGGGGCTTTGGCTGTGCAGCCCTGTTGTCACTCTGCGCTGGTGAGGCCTAGCGGCGTCTCCGTTCCGTTTGGCATGGGCGCCGCCATCTTGCCTTCTGGCCATGTGATGCGGCTGGCCAATCCTGGTGAGTCACATGTTCCCTCCGGCCAGTAACAGCACGGCATGGGGTATTTAGGAAGGGTCAGTGCCTTCCTTCTTTGCCAGTGCAACGTGTATCTCAGCCTAGCTGAGAGGGAGTTCTCTGTGCTTTCCTGTTCCTGTGAATTCGCTGTCTGCCAGTCTGCCTGTCAGCTCCTAGCTCCCACTGGACTACCCCGCTTCCTCCACCACCCTTGCCCATACCTGAGTGCCTGAGCCTGCTGACATCCTGCGCTTCAGTTCACTACTTGCAAACCTGGCTTGATTATTTTCAGTTCACTACCTGCAAACCTGGCTTGATTATTTTCAGTTTCACTACCTGCACACCTGGACAGCTCTAATTGTTTCTACTTGGACATTAACCCTTTTGCTCTCACCACAGAACTCTTGTGCACATTTATATATTCCTGGACTTTTATTTACTGCCACATTATATGTCTACTCAAGCACTTATTAAAAATCCTAGTTTTATTTTCAAATCTGCTTCTGTGATCGCTCCTGCTACCACCCCGGGTCCACAAACAACCCAGAACATAACAGTAGTAAGATACCTGAACTGAGAGAAATTTGCAGGTCTTGTTGTGACAATGGACGGGCCTGCTGTGTTCATTTTCATATTCTCTTTTAGAGTGTTCACCATCCTGGTCAGTCCGGGGATATCCAGTGTCTGTGATGGGGGACCGATTGAGGAAACGGGAGCTGATGGCAGTGCTGATGGAGTGGAATCAGGAGTGCAATGCCAATCAGGGGAGTGTCTGACCAATCTTAGTACTGTTATTGTTAAGACAGCTGTCATTCCGGATACTCGGGGAAGGTGTGGAGGTTTATCGTCTGAAGATTCCTGTATTTGTGAGCTTTGTGGGTCCCTAGTTGATGAGAACTGTATCCAATGGTGCCAACCTAAATATAATCCGTACTGGGGTGGGTATCCTCTAGAGGATTATCATAGCATGATAGGCAAGGTGTTAAATCAAACTGATTGCTGGGTGTGTTCACATGTGCCACAGGGACAGCATAACGTATGGTTGGTGCCATTTCCGCTGAATATCACGGAAATTTTAGAATTGCAAAAAGGGAAAACATTGGATGGAAAATTCCTCTCATCCAAACCACCTCATTTCAAACTCCATCAATTCCAAGTAGATAGATCACTTTTGTGTCTAAACATAACCAACCCCAATAAACCCAGGAGTTGGGAAGTGACGGGGAATAATCAGATGATGACCTTCTCACAAAGAGCTGATATTGAGTCCATAAACCATGATCTGCTGCGCTCCATTAAGTCTGGTGGGAAACATTTTAGGTATCGGTATACATTGTGTTCCATCAAAGAAATTATTGGTAAGGTGCCAAATGGTTATTGTGCTAAAATAATCCAGCCAGAAACTTGCATGTACCAGATGGAAGAACCAGAAATCAGAGTGTTTGCAAGGAAATGTGCTTAATGATAATGATGCATACCATTCCTTATGTTCTCCCTGATAATGTATATTTCATCTGTGGAAGAAAAGTGTATAAATGGCTCTCCAAGAATTCCAAAAGTTTGTGTTACCTGGGAAGAATAGTCCCAGAAATTATGACCCTCACACATGTTGAAATGCTGGGTATACATAAAAACACACCGTCACCATATCTTCACACACAATATGAACACAGAGGCAAAAGAATCATGGTACCTGGTGATATACATAAAGCCACTCAGTTAATCAGTGAGACAACTGGCTTTCAAGTTCTGGTCGCATTGGACCCCACCAGGATTGCTCGGGGTACATTAAATTTTAGATATATCCAGGAACCTGCCAAATTGATAGATAATATCACCGAGATGTACGATGACACATTCAGGTATACAGGAAGAGAATTGCAAGCGTACAAGAAAGAACTGGTGCAACACAGGCTAGTGTTAAATTATTTAACTGCTGTTACTGGAGGGTATTGTGTAACATTGGCCACCAAATTTGGAGTAAATTGTTGCACCTATGTCACCAATGATACCAGCGACTCTAAGGAGGTGAATGAAATTCTGCAGCTAAAATGGGAATTTCGTAAGAACCATAATGCTTCAGTGGCTGAAGTAGGGGAAAAGATAGAAGGATGGGTGTCATGACTGAACCCAGTGAAATGGTTCTCAGGTCTAGGGGAATGGGTCCAGGAAGTGATCGCCAGCATAGGCAAATTCTTAATCCTTATACTAATTGTCATCATAATAATTGGCATATGTGTCCGGTGTGTTCCTATTGTGTTGAAGTGTGGAAAATGTAAAAATAGAGTAAAACGAAGGAATGAAATCATGATGGTGGCCAGTATGAATACCAAGGTAAATACAGAACTGCATTACAACCCTGAGCTAGGAAACACCATTATTAAATGTATTATATTTAGACATACATAGAATGTATTATTGAAATGTTATTCAAAGAACACCTCAGATAATGTAAAGTCTCAATTCCCCTTCAAGACTGCTTTTATAAGACTGGTGCATTCCCACACCTTTCACATGATCTTCCAAGATCCGCGGTGTGCGTATAATAGTAGTTTTATGTCCCCACTCAGAGACACATTATTGATGGATTAAGAACCACCTTATGCCATCCCATAATAACACCAAATAATATGTAAATGTAAGCCTAAATTAAATTCTAATAGCAGATTGTGATAGCATGTTGTTTGCTATCAAAGGGTGGACTGTCGAAGCTGAATAATTGGCTGAGACAAGTTCAGTTTAAAATTTAATCGTGACGACACCATCTTGCGAATGGCCGCAAGATGCCATCTTGAAAATGAGATCGCAAGACGCCATTTTGCGAATGGCCGCCTAAGCGCCATTTTAGATAAACTCACATTTTAGTACATCTGGCGGTGATACTATTAGCACCATACTATTGTATTTTTCACCATTTCTCATACACACATTAATACACACAATTGCGCTGTTAACTAGTCGCATATTAGCGAATGCATAGGACTTTGTATGAAACCGCTGTTTTATTAGCTTTATGCGCACGCATCTGCCCCAAGTTAACTAGCGTCCTTATATCAAACCCTCAATACCCACACATTACATATTCACAAATAAGGTTCAATAAGCATTAAAGTGTATGATTTAAGTTGGTTCAGTTAGTGTAAATGCTGAGAAATAAAGGTATTTGATAACTAAGGTATTATACATGCTAAACAAGTCGTGTTTGGTCTTGTACTGATGCGTACTCTTTTTACAGTATTCTGGTGTTATCGGTGGGGAGATCGCATCATGCAAACTCAATTTATGGATCGCAGAGCCTACAAGCAACAAAATGTATATTTCATGAACAACTGTTAGAATGTTGCAGGGGGCGTGAAGAGGAAGATCCCCAGCTGTTAGAGGCAGGGAGAGTCTATTTGAACCAGCCTGTTAAATGTGCTGTAACAGATGCTTCTCCCCTGGGAACCAATGACATCAGCAACAAACTTCCCTATTGTCCTGTTTATTCTGGGAGGGTATAAATATGTGTGCACGAACACTGGTTCTCAGTCTTCGTGCTGAACGCTGTATGACTAGGGATCTCTTGCTGATGACTATCTCCGGGTCCGGAAGCGCCTGCGTATGTATACTGTACTTGGGTCTGTATAATTTTCCTTTTGCGCGTAAATTGTGTCTAGATTAATTGCGTGTAACTGTCTGAACTTTTACCTGAATAACACTTGTGTTTTGGAACCACAGATTCCACGTCTAAGTCTTTATTTATGGCATGACTGTGTACGCAAATTAGTGTCATCCTTAGAATGTATAGGCAGGACATTAGAAGGTATAGGCAGGGGTATATAGAGGTTCTGATCCAATATCGTTAGATCATATAGCCATATTTATCTAATTATATGGCTTAAACATGCTAATGGAATATATCTATAAAACCACACCATTAGCATGTTTAAGCCCTATAATTAGATAAATATATGATAGCCTAGGGTCAAGATATTTTTGGTGAGGATATATATCAATAAAACCCACAACATTAGCATGTTTAAGCCCAGCCCCAGGCCAGCACCTTTTCACTTGATATGTCTGTATTTTATTGTGGCAAATACTGTCAGTCTGACACTGACAGTGTTATATGATCTTACCAGCAGGCAGCCCTTGGACATGAGGGATGTGGCTAACCTTCCCGAATAGCTGCATTGTGCCAGTGATGGTAATCACTGGGAACCATCGATTGTAGCCATCGATTGACTCCCAATCAGTGTCAGTGTCATTACATATGTTATTTCTCTATCCTGCCTGCTGCTCGCTACTGGGTCACATGGTACAATGACGTCGCCAGTGAACACGGTCAGCTGACTTGAGGCAGCAAGTTAAGTTCCTTGTCCCGTATACATAGTCCCACCCCCGTCTCCCTGCCACTCGGGGCCGCTGCGCCTGTACGCACCCCCTGTGTTGCGGTGTGCAGGGACTGATGGAAGGGGAAAGCGAGTCTCCCCGGCCCGCAGTGTACATGTGCACCCAGTGCCGGCTCCCGTGGGGGAGTCATAAATCATCATTGTCGCGGCCGCGGCATCCTTAACTGTGTGGCGCCCTACGCGGCCGCGTACCATGCGTAATTATAGAACCGGCCCTGGCAGTGGTGGAACTCCCAGAACAATGGAAGCATTAGCCTTCGGGCACCAGCTGTCAGGGGGGCACAAGGGTCACAGATAAATCCATATATAACTGCTGCCTGCGCCCTGCTGATCACTGCAGCGGCATAGGCAGCAGTTATAGATGGATACATCTGTGGAGTCCAGGGAACCACTGTCACTTGCCGGCATGTACCTGGTACAATAAAGTTTTTTGTTTCTTATTGAGACACAGCGCCATATTATCACTATTATCACATATGCTGTCTGCCGGCTCCAGGTTACACGTGATGTCATCACGTAAGTTACGTTTGTTGGGACATTAGTCAGTTTTGTATTACTACTGCTGCATATTATTAATATATGTATTGTTTTATTTTTGCTTTATTGTGTAGTATTAAGACCATGTTTAACTTCACTATGGTACCACAGAAGCTGCCTCGGGCTTTGGGGGATACGTGATGTAGGCGACGCCAGTCTGTGATGTCATGTTTTTGTCACCCGTCATTCACGCATGGTCTGTGCACTCTGCTGGGATGGGGAATCTTGTATACAAGGTATGTATGTATCGATCGATCGATAGATAGATAGATGGATAGATAGATAGAGACAGATAGACATTCAGGAACTTGCAATAAACATATGGGTTTATTGAATGCAAAAGCAACGTTTCGGAGACAAGTGTGCTCCTTTCTGAAGCTGAAACAGCTCTGTATAATCGAGCTCTGATTTCATTTAATACTGCTCTTGTTTATCAAGGGATTGAGAGGACTTTGAAACTGTTTTATTTACATGTTGCAGTTTTGTGTTTGAATATTTGTTTAAATTCGGCTAAGCGTGCCTAAAATACAGTTTTCCTAGTACTCGGAAAATGCATCCCAAGAAAAGCACAGGATGAGAGCCGATCTCCACAACTTAGAACTGGTTTAACATTCAAGTGCGTTGGTGGATTTGAGATGGGTACGAAAATGTGCATAGTCCCTGACAAAATCAGGGCTATTGGAAGGTATGCCTGTTTGTATATTAGGAGACGTAGCTGAAAAAACTTTCTTGGTACTTTTATGTGGATGTTATAATTGCCTAAAACAGTATTTCCCAAACTGTACTCCGTGGCACCCTGGGGTGCCTCGGGACACTTGCAGGGGTGCCTCAGGTTGGTGATCCAGCACCAAATCAAATTATTTATGGTCAATGTAATGTAAATATGTGCACAAACAGAAGCGCAAAACTGTCCACCACCACATAACTAATCCTAAGGATGACAGGTAAGCACAATTTACTTCACTTGACTACTTCACTACATTTTTTTTCTGAATTTCTCAATAACAAACTTAAACTAAAGGGTGCCGTGATAACAATGCTGATACTTTAGGGTGTCGTGATTCAAACAAGTTTGGGAACCACAGGCATAAATTAAATAAAGAGTGATGGAAATGTGTTTTTTTTCCCCTTTATTTAACATGTATAATACACTTGCAAGTGCTCATGTACAGTTGGAAACATTTTGGCACAAAAATGCAGATGTAAAATGCACCTAAAAAAATAAAATTTTGTGCATCTTGCAGAGCTAGAGGCATCTTATTTTGCACCAGGGGGTCAGGGGCATCAGAATGATTTTATATGGGGGGGAGAAAAATATAATTTAATATTAGCGCACCAAAATATGATTGTTTTCTTACTGTCAACCACAATTTACATTGTACTATCTTCTTAATTCTTAATTGTATTCTAAACCATATATCCATTATCTATATGTTGTGTATACCTGAAAAAATTTAATAAACAGACTTAAAAAAACACACACTTAGGGCCTGAATGCAGAGCCACACCCAAGCAACTGTGCAATTCCCTCCAGGGGCACAGAGGAGGGGGGAGCAGGTACTGTCTACCTGGGCCCGGACATCACAGGGGGCCTGGAGCACACCCAGGGCCAGATTTACCACAAGGCAACCTAGGCGACAGTCTAGGGCATGTCAGGTTCCAAGGGGACTATGGCCGGGCTCACACCCCTGAAGATCTAGCCCTGAAGTAAACCTGCTGAGCTGTGTTTGAAGTTGAACTGCTGCTACTGGCACCGGGCCGGAGAGGGGAAGCACACAGCAGCAGCAGCACGGCCCCTATGCAGGGGGAGGAAGAGGCAGCTCCTAAAGTCAGTCAGTGTGAACTGCTGCATTCATACCTCTCCTTTGCAGTCTCCTCCGCGCCACCCTCAGCCCCCGCAGTGTATTGTAGCCAGCGCCCCCTCTCCGCAGCATCTAGCCACTGCCAGCACCTGCCTACCAATCCCCAAGCAGCCAGCCCCTCCCCCTTCCGCAGTCACACACACTGAGTGCAGCCATCTTCCTCCTCCAGTACTCCCCCAGCAGTCCCCCTTCCGCAGTATGGCAAGTAGCCTCCTCCAGCTCCGAGCATCCGACCACCTCTCCCCCTCCACTCGCAGTAAAGCAAGCAGCCTACTCTGGCTCCATCCACTTGCCCTCCCCTCCGCAGTATGGCAAGCATCCTCCTCCGGCTTCAAGCCTCCGACCACCTCCCCCTCCCCTCCGCAGTATGGCAAGCAGCCCTCTCTGGCTTCAAGCCTCCGACCACCTCCCCCTGCAGTGAAGCTAGCAGCCTCTTTCAGCTCCACCCACCTGCTCCCCCCCCAAGCAGCCTCCTCGGCTCCAACCACCTCCCCCCTCCCCCCCAAGCAGCCTCCTCTGGCTCTGACCACTGGTGTTCTGCCAGGTGTAGCAACATGACCCAGCTAAGACACAGAGATGGCACTTTGGGTAAGTTTAACTGAAAAATATTTGTTTCCCCCTTTTCTCCCTTCTCCCTCTGTTTGTCCTCCATTCCTCCCGTCTACCTCTGTTTGTCCCACTTTACTCTCGTCAGCAGCAGCACGGCCCCTATGCAGGGGCAGGAAGAGGCAGCTCCTAAAGTCAGTCAGTGTGAACTGCTGCATTCACACCTCTCCTCTGCGGTCTCCTCCGCGCCACCCCCCACCCCCTGCAGTGTATCGTAGCCCCTCTCCGGAGCATCTAGCCACTGCCAGCACCTCCCTACCAATCCCCAAGCAGCCAGCCCCTCACCCTTCTGCAGTCACACACACTGAGTGCAGCCATCTTCCTCCACCATTACGCCCCCAGCATTCCCCCTTCCACAGTATGGCAAGCAGCCTCCTCTGGCTCCGAGCATCCGACCACTTCCCCCCCCTCCACTTGCAGTAAAGTAAGCAACCTACTCTGGTTCCGTCCACTTGCCCTCTCCTCCGCAGTATGGCAAGCAGCCTCCTCCGGCTTCAAGCCTCCGACCACTTCCCCCTCCCCCCACAGTGAAGCAAGCAGCCTCTTTCAGCTCCACCCAACTGCTCCCCCCCAAGCAGCCTCCTCAGCTCCAACCACCTTCCCTCCCCTCCCCCCCAAGCAGCCTCCTCCGGCTCTGACCACTGGTGTTCTGCCAGGTGTAGCAACATGACCCAGCTAAGACACAGAGATGGCAATTTGGGTAAGTTTAACTGAAAAATATTTTTTTACCCCTTTTCTCCCTTCTCCCTCTGTTTTTCCCCCCTTCCTCCCGTCTACCTCTGTTTGTCCCCCATTCCTCCCGTCTACCCTTGTCCCCCTTTACTCTCATCTACTTCTATTTGTCCCCCTTTATTCCTGTCCACCTCTTTGTCTCCTTTTACTCCCGTCTATCTCTGTTTGTCCCCCTTTACTCCCATCTACCTCTGTTAGTCCCGCTCTCCTCCCATCTACCTCTGTTAGTCCCGCTCTCCTCCCATCTACCTCTGTTAGTCCCGCTCTCCTCCCATCTACATCTGTTTGTCCCGCTCTCCTCCCATCTACCTCTGTTTGTCCCGCTCTCCTCCCATCTACCTCTGTTAGTCCCGCTCTCCTCCCATCTACCTTTGTTTGCCCCCCCTTACTCCCATCTACCTCTGTTAGTCCCGCTCTCCTCCCATCTACCTCTGTTAGTCCCCCCTTACTCCCATCTACCTCTGTTAGTCCCGCTCTCCTCCCATCTATCTCTGTTAGTCCTGCTCTCCTCCCATCTACCTTTGTTTGTCCCCCCTTACTCCCATCTACCTCTGTTTGTCCCGCTCTCCTCCCATCTACCTCTGTTTGTCCCGCTCTCCTCCCATCTACCTCTGTTAGTCCCGCTCTCCTCCCATCTACCTTTGTTTGTCCCCCCTTACTCCCATCTACCTCTGTTTGTCCCGCTCTCCTCCCATCTACCTCTGTTAGTCCCGCTCTCCTCCCATCTACCTCTGTTTGTCCCGCTCTTCTCCCATCTACCTCTGTTACTCCCGCTCTCCTCCCATCTACCTCTGTTAGTCTCGCTCTCCTCCCATCTATCTCTGTTTGTCCCCCTTTACTCCCATCTACCTCTGTTAGTTCCGCTCTCCTCCCATCTACCTCTGTTTGTCCCCCATTCCTCCCTCTACCTCTGTTTGTCCCCCATTCCTCCCACTCTACATTGCAGGCTTACAAATGGAGAGCCTTGGCCATTCACTTAAAATTTCCATTCTACAATTCTTTGTGCGTGTGTGCAAGTATTAATCTGTATCATATTTGATGTTTTGCCTTGCTCTCATGTTTTTTAAATTAGTGTTTCTAGTGTGTATTTTATTACACCTACTGTAAGAACTGCATATATTACAGTAGTGTCACTGGAGAAAGTTAAACATATATATATAATGAACCTCACAATAATTCTCCTATGCTATTACATAAATAAACCCGATCTCTCAGCACAGTGCGATAAAAACTGACTTATGCACTGTCCCTGTAAACTAAGAAACTTGAAAATGTCATTGATAAAATTTTTGCCTGCAGCTAACATTTGGATTTGCTGTAATATCATCATGAGGCTATAAACTGTATTTGATTATGTAAGACTGACATTTAAACGTATTGCTGCACATTTATGACAACTGTCCTACAGGTACCTTTAATAAAAAATCTAGTACAGTATAGAAGATGAAAGAAAATGCCTGACTGTGTAAAGCAGTTTTTATAAATATTCCCCATTATATTTACAAAAATATAATGTATAAGTAGTATAGTTTTATTTTAAATAACAAGCTAAAGCTAAGCTAAATGTCAGGGGCCCAGCTTTCCCCCCGTCTTTGGCCCTTTGCTGCTCAGCAGCGGTGCTGGCTGTCTGTAATATGAATACTGCTCTGCATAATGTATATGAATTCTTAGAGGTTTATGTGCCCCACACTGCTCTGAAGCATACATGGAAATCTATAAAGCTATAGACAACCAAATAAGGAAGAGTTTCTTTGGTTTTTGTTTTACTCTTTCTGCCTTTGGCTTACAGAGATGTAAACGTATTAGAAACTAAATATTTGCACAGTCAAGTGAAACCACCACAGTCCAATGATATGCGTGGAAAAAAAAATCATAGTTAAGAGGGTTACAGAGAGATCTCTCAGATCTTCCTGTTTCTGTAAATGGAGCCGGATAACTGCTGCTTTTTTGCAGAACTTGACCTAACCAGGAATCTGGGTGTGGATAATCTATTTATTGTTTGTGAATGTGAAGTTATTAAGCAATGCAAACACAATTGAGCATACAGGTTGTAGCTTGATTAACTTAATGGTATACAACCATTTCAACATTACAAACCTTGCTCTTGTTTGTAAGTGCTGCATTCATTCATTTAATGCCTAAGGGGAACAGAAGAGCAAGTGTTTGAGATATACTGGACACTGCTTCTCAGTACATTATCTTTTGTATCCACCGATCAGCCATAACATTAAAACCACCTGCCTGATATTTTGTAGATACCCCTCATGCCGCCATAAAAGCTCGGACCCGTCAAGGCATGAACTCCACAAGACCATTGAAGGTGTCCTCTGGTCTCTGGCACCAAGATGCTAGCAGTAGAACCTTTAATTCCTGTAAGTTGCCAGGTGGGGCCTCCATGGCTCTGACTTGTTTTTCCAGCACATACCACAGATACTAGGGGGTAAATTTACTTAAGTGAGAGTTTTTAGAAGTGAGTTTTAGAAGAGATGTTGCCCATAGTAACCAATCAGATTCTACTTAACATTTAACTGCCACCTTCTAGAAGATAATAGCTAGAATCTGATTGGTTGCTAGTATCTAAAACTCACTTCTAAAAACTCTCCCTTTAGTAAATTTACCACTAGATTGGATTGAGATCTGGGGAATTTGGAGGCCAAGTCAACACATTGAATTCTTTGTCATGTTCCTAAAACCATTCCTGAACAATTTTTGCAGTGTGGCAGGGCGCATTATCCGGCTGAATGAGGCCACTGCCATTAGGAAATACTGTTGCCATGAAAGGGTGTACTTGTTCTATAACAGTGTTTAGGTAGCTGGTACGTGTCAAAGTAACATCCACATGAATGCTAAGACCCAATGTTTCCCAGCAGACCATTGCTCAGAACATCATACTGGCTTGCCTTCTTCCTATAGTGCATCCTGGTGCCATCTCTTGTAGACGATGCACACTCACCTGGCTGTCCACATGATGTAAATAAATCCGTGATGCATCAGACCAGGGCACCTTCATCCATTGCTCCATGGTCCAGTTCTGATGCTCGCGTGCCCATTTAGGCACTTTCAGTGGTGGTGGACAGGGGTCAGCATGGGCACTCTGACCAATCCGTGGCTACTCAGCAAGCTGCAAGGCACTGTGTGTTCTGACACCTTTGTATCATAGACAGCATTAACTTTTTCAGTGATTTGTGCCACAATAGATCTTCTGTGGGATCGGACCAGACAGGCTACACTTTGCTCACCACGCGCACCAATGAGCCTTGAGCACTCATGACCCTGTCACTGGTTCACCAGCTGTCCTTCGTTGGGCCACTTTTGGTAGGTACTACTAACCACTGTATACTAGGAACACCACACAAGACCTGCCGTTTTGGAGATGCTCTGACCCAGTCATCTAGCCATCATAATTTGGCCCTTGTCAAAGTCGCTCAGATGCTTATGCTTGCCCATGTTTCCTGCTTCCAACACATCAACTTCAAGAGCTGAGTGTTCACCTGCTGCCTAATATATCACACTCCTTCACAGGTGCCATTGTAACGAGATAATCAATGTTATCCACTTCACATGTAATGTTCTGGCTCATGGGTGTGTGTGCGTGCGTGCGTGTGTGTGTGTGCGTAATATAATTTGCATCAACTAGCATTGCCACTTTGTCAAATACTGAGTGGGCAGGGACCTGATGATGAGACTAGCATCAACACTTGGTGACACAAGCAGCGTCGTTATGTCACCCCACCTGTTTTTTTCATATTTCACATCCACATCTGCCATAAACTAGGTATGAAAGTAGACAGAATGCCAAGAGAGAGAACCTAGGTCTCCGGACGAAGTAGTGGGTCAGATAAGCTGAAAGTGGGCATCATTTTACTTAAGAAGCCTCCTGTGGCTCTTGCATAATTTCGCACAACCACTGTGTACAAAGATGCAGGTGCTGGAAAATTAAAGTACATCTCTGAATCAGGCCCTCTACCAAATAAAGTAAATAATTAACAAATTTCCCACATTTATCAAATTAATTTTACTACAATTTACCTGTCACTACAACTGGACGATAAGCTTGCACCATATATTGTAAAAAGTAATAAATAAATACATATAAACCAGTCCCATTGTGGGACAAGGCAAACCATTCAGCCAAGACAACAGTGGAATGCACAATATCAGTAGCTGAAGGAATGCTCTTACCTACGAAACAATACCTATCCCGCAGTGACAAGCAGTGAGGTCAATGGCTGGGGAAGCACACATGGAGATGGGTCTGAGTGCTGGGATCCTGTCCCATCCCCTAGTCACTGTAACTCTCCCCTCACTACACTTAAGCTTCAGTGTCCATTGATTCTCCTACCTGCATCACTGTGTCTTCTCTTTCTTCTGCTAACTGAGCTCCGATATCTAAACACTGCAGTGCACTTAATGATCACATGACACATCCAAGGTGTCCATCAGTGCTTAAGGCATGGCCCCCATACTCAGAGGCGTGCCTCTATTAGCTCTTTTTCTGTGCAGGTTACTGCTCATGGTGTGGCCCCGCCCCCCAGCTCTGTAAGCTGTGTCTGACATTACAGAAGCGAGGCTGAGCTGTTGCTGCCTCATCTCTCATCTCCCTGCAGTCCCAGGGTGTTCCACAAAGCTGGTGAGTGTTCACTATAGAAATGATTACAATAAACAAAGAATATGTTTATAAGTTATACATATCTTCTTTGTAGTATTCTAATCATTTTTATATCTAATCTCAAGAGTATCTTGACTGCACGTCCCTAGTAACCTGTTTATTATGTGTGCACACTACAATTCTACACCTGTCGCATGCTGTACGTAAGTGGCACTGCTAAATTTTGTTTGCTCCTGGCAATAAAGTTTAGTTATTGTTATTGCCGTTATTTAGTAAGCAACACCATTTTATGCAGTGCTTTTCATTAACCCATTAACACCCGTGCAATCAATGCCTTGTAATGTTGGGGGAGTAAGCTTGAAATCTATGATGGCACATAGGAATGGCAGCCACATACAGCTATGTGCGGCCATACACGTGGAGCTGGGCTATTATCTTACTCCAAAAAAGATCAGTAACCCTGAGCCTGGAGAGAGGACAGAAAGAGGATTTTGTTACTGACTATTAGAGATTTTAATTGAAGCTTATATAGTTCTCTTACTTGTTTCCATTGTTTGTTTTCCAAACACGACTCTTCTAGGTGACTGTTTACTGTCAACTTGTAGCATACTGGTTTCCACAAGACTGGTACCTTATCTGTTGCGTACAGTGTATAGTTATCCTTTCTCTTACAGTACTATCTATTAATTGTGTCATGATTCAGACTGTAAGGGTTTATTCATAGAGGAAGTTCTCACACTGGAAATCCACCTTAATATGTGTTGTATACCTTCCAATTACATGGACCTCATGTCCGACTATTTTTGAGATAACCTACTCCTGAGCAGAGGTGTAGTGTGGAGCCATGGTGTCTGGAGCAAGCTCATGTTGCAGTGCCCTCCGTTTAGCCAGCATGTAGGGTCAAAATGAAATGAAAAAAAAACCCAGCAGGAGTATACAATGAGGTCAGTGAAAACAATGTGGAAGCAGGCATGTAAGTGTGATGCAGCGTCACCCAACTTGAAGAGTGTGGCTAATTTCCAGTGGGGGGTGTAGCCAGCCCAATTAGAACATGGAAATGTGCAGGGTTGGCAGTATATAAGCAAATACAGGGCCCAGTCTGGTCCCTGCCACTAGTGATTGGCTGTCAATGGTAACCTGGATGCCAGCACTCTACATTCTATGAGCAGCACCCCATCTCTTAAAATGTTTTTAGGTACCATTAATATAGTGAAAGGTCTACTTTAAGTGGTTGACTGTATACCGATGCAACCTATGGCCCTTCAGGTAGTTTGGAACTACAAGTTCCAGCTTGCCTTCTGACAGGACACGTTGTGCTTTGTAGTTCCACAATGCTGAATATCCAGAGACATTGATAATGATAAAGGCAGTGGCAAGCGCAGGATTTTGAAAGGTAGGTTTCCAAATTCTTGGTTACCGAACCAATGAAAAAACATTTAGACACAAATAAATAGATAGATAGATCTTACACAGGATTTAGGACCACTACAGTAAAATATACCACACACACCTCTAGCACTAAAAAATATGACTGCAGCAGGCAAATAAATACAGCCAGCATGATTTGTTAAAGAGCTCCCTGCCCCTGGTGGTGCCTCTTATACAGTGCTCCCAGTGGTGTCCCATATACAGTGCCCCCAGTAGTGGTCCCCCTATGCAGTACCCTCAGTAGTGCCCCATTTACAGTGCCCTCAGTAGTGCCCCTTATACAGTGCCCAGAGTAGTGCCCCTTATACAGTGCCCCCAGTAGTGGTCCTCCCTATTCAGTGCCCCCAGTAGTGTCCCTTATACAGTGCCCCCAGTAGTGGTCCCCCTATGCAGTGCTCCCAGTAGTGCCCTTACATAGTGCCCCTAGTAGTGATCCCCCCTATGCAGTACCCCAGTAGTAGTCCCCGTATGCAGTGCCCCTTATATAGTACCCCCAGTAGTAGTACTCCCTGTGCAGTGCCCCCAGTAGTGGTCCCCGCTATGCAGTGCCCCCAGTAGTGCCCCTTATATAGTGCCCCCCAGTAGTAGTCTCCCATATGTAGTGCCCCCAGTAGTGCTCCTTATATAGTGCCCCCAGTAGTAGTCCCCCCTATGCAGTGCCCCCTGTTGTGGTCCCCTTATATAGTACCCCAGTAGTGCCCCTTATATAGTGCCCCCTGTAGTAGTCCTCCCTATGCAGTGCCCCCAGTAGTGGTCCCCGCTAGACGGTGCCCCCAGTAGTAGTCCCCCCTATGCAGTGCCCCCAGTAGTGGCCTCCCTATGCAGTACCCTTTACATAAATAGGACAAAGACACAAACAAAAAAAGCAAAACAGCACTTACCTGACTCCCCGCTCCCGCCCGCCGCTGTCCGCTCCTCCATCCTCCTGGCCCTCTCTGCGCTCTGCTCTATGCAAGAGATGTAATGACGTCAGTCCCATTACCAACTGCGTGAGCCGGAAGGCGGAGCTCATGAGTGAGCTCCAGCCCGGCTCCCTCCGTGGATACAGCAGCCAATGAGAGTCTGTCTGACTCTCATTGGCACACCGCCGCTGGGTAGTAAGAGTGTACTAACCGGCGACGGTGTATTTGTCACTGCGGTCCACACTACACTTACTGAAACTGCCACTAATCGGCGGGCAGGGGGGATTTCTGGGTACTCAGAAACCATTTTTGTCACTACTAGGCTGCCATAGCCGGGGCTGCTATAACATCAGAGCCTAGATTTGAAGTGCCTAGTTTAAAGTGTCAATAGAACATTTAAGTTAAAGCTGGAGTTATTCAGGAGTTAAACAGGAGGAGAACAGAAGGAGAATTTAACAGATCAGCAAATCCTGCTATTAAGGACTTCTTTTAACTACCACCACACATCCACCATGCCTATGGATTGTGCCTGCACCTGGATCTCCAATGCTGCATCCCTCATGATCTCCCCATGCAATCAGCTTATCCACTCCAACTATACCTTACCGAACCAAGCAGCAAGATGACTTCTCAAATGGTCCTTGGCTGTGGCCCCCAAATCATGAGGCTTGGTGCAATTTTGCTGTACTCATATTATTTTTTATTTTTTATTTTTCCTAAGTTTAGACTAACCTTTCCATAGATGTTAGACTACTGTGACCCTTGTATCCAGCCAATCTGTGTCACCCATGTTTGTCTGCCCCCTCCCCTTTAGAATGTAAGCTGTCACGAGCAGGGCCCTCTTTCCTCATATGCTTCTCCTTCAGTTAATTATACTCTAATTTACAACAGCACCCAATCCTTGGTTACAGACAGCATGCTGCTTATCTAAGTGTTATGCAGCAATGTATAAATCATGTATCTGTCCTGCATTGTTTGTACTGTTAGTATCTGTTTTCTTGTGTGCGTATTCGTTTATGTACTGTGTAAGGCGCTGCGGAACCCTTGAGGCGCCATATAAATAAAGGATAATAATAATAATAATAATAATAAACTCCCCCCCTGCGTGTGCGCCTGAGAGGGGTCTATTTACTAAGCTTTGGATGGAGAAGTAAACGGAGATAAAGTCCCAACCAGTCAGCTCCTAACTGCCATGTCACAGGCTGTTTTTGAAAAATGACAGGAGCTGATTGGTTGTGACTTTATCTCTGTTCTCCATCTCTATCCAAGGCTTAGCAAATAGACCCCAAAGTGTTACTGATTGATGGCCATCTACCTTGCAGCTTTTATTCTCCAGAGCAGTGTCCATCAACATGGGATATTTGAATTGTTAGACAAAGTAATTATGTAAATGAAAAGGAAACAAGAAAAATTGGGTGGCGGTGAAAGCAGGAGGAATATATATTTAATGAGAAGGGTAAAGGGATTAAGGGCTCTATTTACTACAATCCGCATTTGTAATGCAGATTGTAGTGTGATATTATCGACTGAATTCGCATTGCGAATTCAGGCAATATCACAGGGATTTACTACAAATCCCTTGCAGGGACAGAGCCTGCGCACTCTAGTCACGATATTTTCACAAAAAAATACAGTGACTAGTGCCCCGTGCATGCGCCGACCAGCCACAGGTGCTACCCCCGGCGCTAAGCCCTGCCCTGACACTAAGCCCCGCCCCCCACGATCGCGGACCCCCCCTCCCTTAATAGCACTTACCTGCAGTCATCGGTGCTCCGGTGATATCTTCCATGCCTCCGGTCAGCTGATATCCCATACTGCACTGGGACCCGATCACCTGATGACCGGGCCGCAGTGCAGCATGGGAGACCAGCTGACCGGAGGAGAGTCATCACCAAAGCCCTGACCACCAGTCCCTGGAGTCAGGTAAGTGAACTTTTTTTTTTACTATTTTTTTTTTTTTGCAGTGTATCAGCTTGCGGTCTGTTTAGGCCACACACAGGTGATCACTGGGACCGGCTCCGGGCTCTGCTCTGCCTTTTAGAGCAGTGTAGGAGTCCGGTAACCGGGGAAGACCCTGGATAACGCCACCTCCACGTGGCGTTATTATCACAGGGCTTTCCCCGGTATTTTTTTACAATTTATTTTTAGTAACTTTGGTCGGATCACATTTCCTATTACAATTATGGGAAAGGCGATCTGCTTACTAAAAATAAGTAATATTTAGGGGTTGGAGTAGAATGTTATGAATTGTACTACAATTGCCCTGTAATAACTATTGGTGATACTAAAATAATGTGAAAAGGGTGTGAAAACACCCTTTTTCACTTTATTTTAGTAAAAATAATGTTAATAAATAGAGCCCATAGACACCCAAAAAGAAAGGAAGCGACGATTCGGGTTAGGCTTGTGACGTCATTGCATAAGCAATAGTGTTCACAGCACCTGTCTGCCTTCTAATTACCCCTCCGCCAGTGGCGTCCCTCCCCACGGTGACACCCGGTGCGGGGAGGGACGCCATGCGCGCGGCACCTGCCGAAATGGGGGTGTGGTCTTTGGGAGGGGGTGTGTCGGGGCGTGGCCTCACATGTCGGGCCTTCGGGAGGGGCGTGGCCTCGCGGCACGAACCCGGCCCGTGGCCGTGGTTAACTAAATGTATGATACATTAGGTATCAATGGGGTGGTGCCGGCGGGGGGTGCAGGAGGTGCGGGCATGGGCAGTGCCGGCTCCCTCACTGACAGGAGCTGAGTGCTGCACTTAATGCTATAGTGCAGCACCCGGCTCCTGTCACTGAGGGGGATCCTGCACCTTGGTGTCACCCCTCGGCGGGTGACACCCGGGTGCGGGCCGCACCCCCCGCACCCGCCTTGTGACGCCACTGCCCTCCGCTCACTCACAGCATCAGTGGGGTCTGCCTGCTTCCTGATTGCTGCTGTGGCTGCAACAAAAGGAACAGATATGATTATTTACAATTATAATATATTACTAATATTTTATACAGTACCTTATATTATTATATAATATATACAAATATTCTATTACTAAATCAAATGGAATATTATGAGCTCAGGTTGCCTTTCTGTGTACCTATTTTGGAGACAAGGTAATTGATGAAGGTTGTAATAGACATTTATGGCAGTGCTTATGCCATTGCTCCTATGCACCCATTTTTATGTGGAAGGGTATAATAAACCTATGAAAACAATACTGCATCATGTCCCATAACAGATACAGATGTGTGGGAAATTGGATATACCCAGTCCATAGTTGCCTACCTTTTGATTGTCCTCCGGGAGAAGCCTGGTGAGGACAAGCAGATGGGCTGTAATGGGGACGGGGCCTGACGGGTCAAACCATTAAGCCCAGCCCCCTTCACAGCAAATTTCTGCGATTGGTTTAAATGGGTGTTGCTAAATGATGCGATTCATGAAGAATCGCATCATTAAGCCCCCAAACCCTAAACGGGGACCCATGATCGTTGCAGAAATTCTCCCCATTCTGCCCACTTCACTAGGAAGTGGACAGAATGCGGGAGAAATGCCTACCCTTCCGGGGGTGCGGGGGGTTACCCGAAAAATGGGGAGCCTCCCGCGAAAACCAGGAGGGTAGGCATGTATGACCCAGTCCTATGGTAACAGAATTTCAGTGGTGGCGAACGGCTCATCATTTATTATCTTATAGATTCGTAATTAAAGGGCCCATTTACATTTTTGTGGTGATAGTAAAGATTTTCCATTTCTCTGCAGTTTCCTATTGGCTAGTACAAGGCATACATAAAAGCCAGGGCACTTTGTTATTAATACTGGGTACACACTGGATGATATATCATTGGTACAGACAACGATTGGTAAGTGTGTTCACTTATTGCTTACTAAATTCGAACACTCAGCCGGTGGTATGGTTGGCCGGCTGCTGGGTTGGTCAGGTATGTACCTAATATAACATTGCCTGGGTAGGAGTCAGTCAGTTAGGGGAATGGTTGGAGAAGTTTTTGTGAGTTGAGTTGTATTGTGTTATTCATTTCTGTCTTGCTCCTTTTTGTCTGTTTTGAATTACAATCTCTTATCTGATTTCATTCAAGGTATACTAGTTCATTTGTTGTGTGGTCTTGCTTCTGTTTTGTGTATATTTGTTGCTTAAATAACAATAGTAGGGAGAGGGGATGATTTTATATATATATATATATATATATATATATATTTATATATATATATATATATATATATACACACGAGGGGGTTAATTGAAAAGTAGTGAGACTGCCTGTTTTTCTGTTCCATAGGTAGACGTGGCAACGCTATGCTGGTTATTGCGAAGCTCTTACATCGATTTGTCTGAACCTGCGTTTGGAGTCGGACTGCTGTAGTTTTCATTGTTTGGTCACAGCGAAAGGAAGATCTTCGTACATTTCGTCATGGCGGATGAGGAAAACGTGTCTGAGATTACGTCAGAGATGTGTGATTGAATTTTGTGTTATACCTGGAAAAAGCGGAAATGAAACTCATGAAATGTTACTGCAAGCATACGGTGGAGATACAGTTTGCTGTGCTGCAGTATTTCGTGGTGGAAGTACTTCAAAGAGGGTAATATGCGAGTGTTCTGGGAGACCATTCACCGAACTTACATATGTCAACATTGCCAGATCTGCGGAGATATTGCAAAATGACAGAAGGTTAACCGTACACAAACTTTCAGCTTCACTTGGCATCTCATTCCAACGGGTTCAGTATATTGTGACAATGGAACTAATAATGCATCACATGAGTGCCAGGTGGGTACCCACAAATCTATAGGAAGAGCAGATGTGACGATGAGTTGAATTGTGTAAGAACACTGTTCAAATGTCAGAGAGGATACCTGATTTCCTGACATTGATTGTGACTTGACGAATTGTGGATTTGTCATTATGATCCAGAATCCAAACATAAGTCCAGTGTATGAAAACACGCAAATTCGCCTCCGCCCTAAAAAATCTATATGATTCCTTTGGCATGTAAAGTCATGCTTCTGCTGTCCTTTGATGCGCATAGTATGATCGTACAGCATGGGACCCCCTGTCCCTGTGGACAGACAATTAATGGTAACTAATTTGCAAACGTCCTGAACCTGAGCCATGAGGAAGAAAAGACCACATTTGCTGAAGAAACAGTGGTTTTTGCTCCAAGACAATGCCCGACCACATGTTGCTGCTGTTGCATTGGCAGCTCTGACTGAAATTAATGGGACAGCACTGGAACACCATCCATATAGCCCAGACTTAGCGCTAGGGCCGGACTGCCCATCTGGCATTCCAGCCAATGGTCAGATGGACCGGGCCATCGTCAAACTCTGGCCGAGCAGTTCCACCTCGCGACCCTCTGCTCAGACGGTGATACTGAAAGACGGAGGTGTGCAGTGAGGCCAGGTTCCCGTGACTTGCAGCACACCCCCTTTTGAGGTGCGCCCAAGGGCCCCAGTCCTTTCCTGCTTAGCGCCCTGTGATTTCTGGGCATTCCCAACCCTGAAAAAACAAGTTCTCAACAGATAATGAAGTAAAAAAATGCCACAGCTGCAACACTAAAAGTGATGTCACAAAACAGTCTACTGCATGTCTTTGATTCGTTGTTGAAACACTGCAAAAAATGTATTGAATGTGGGAGACGCTAATTTGAAATAAATGTTCAAGCTCTTGAAGAAGCACAAAGAAACGACCAACGTTAAGGACCGTAAACGCAGTGGTCGGCCAAGGATACTTAGTGCATCAGATGAAAGACACATCATGCTTACTTTCCTCAGTGCCATCAGCTCAGAACAGAAACCAGTGGGACCCAGGTACACTCATCTACTGTTCGGAGAAGTCTGGCCAGAAGTGATCTTCATGGAAGAATTGTGGCCAAAAAGCCATACATTACTTTCAACGTGGAAAAAAGGCCAAGCGACTCAACTACGGACAAAAACATAGGAACTGGGGTGCTGAAAAAGGGAAGCAGGTGTTCTGGACTGATGAGTCAAAATTTGAAATATTTGGCTGTAACAGAAACCAGTTAGTTCGACGAAGGGCTGGAGAGTGGTACAATAATGAGTGTCTGCAGGTAACAGTGAAGCATGGTGGAGGTTCCTTGCAAGTTTGGGACCTCATTTCAACAAATTGAGTTGGGTATTTAGTCAAGATTAATGGTGTACTCAATGCTGAGAAATACAGGTAGGTACTTATACATCATGCAATACCATCAGGTGGGCGTTTGATTGGCTCCAAATTTATTCTGCAGCAGGACAATGACCCCAAACATACAGCCAATGCCATTAATAACTTTTCAGTGTAAAGAAGAACAAGGAGTCCTAGAAGTGATGATATGGTCTCCACTAAATAAATAAATATAAATATATATATGGATTGACAGTGAGTACCTCAAAAAGCTTAAGTGATTGATTTTGATATAAATCATGAACACTAACAATGAATGACCATATAAAGTGCATAATGTGATATACAGAACAGAATAAATAAATATATATAGAAATTGAAACACATTCACTTTAAGTATAAAATACTATTTACTAGTGCATGAAAAAGTGCTAAGCATATGGAAATAGATACAATTTACAAATAGAGACTGGTTTAAAAATTCGAGATACTAAAAACAAATAATATCTCTTAGTTCTTAATCAGAGGTCCATGAAGGCAATCTTGCACAGTTCACAATGCATTTTGTCTTCTACCAGACTTCTTCAAGGGGATGTAGCTGCTGTGGGGTAACAATGGTATTTATGCCCCACTAATAGGGACAATTACCAGCGATTATTAGTCTATATGTGATGTCATTTCCTGTTCCTGTTACTTCCTACTATCTAAAAAGATTAAATAATCGGGGGGGCGTGGCTTTGAGCGGCATGTAGTAGGAGCATGCCTGTGTGCTCTCCTACTATTTATCCTTTAAAAATCCTGCAGGAGCGGTGCCCCGGGCTTTTCACTTACCTGCCTTGTGGGTGAGTGTGTGCTGCTGCCCCTGGATCGGCGCTGGAGCGTTTCTCCTCTTCTCCCCGGCGCTGGCTTGTGGATGCACGCTGGTGCTGCTGACTGGCAGTGTGTTCCTCCTCGGCTGGTCGCGTGGGCGATCGCGGCTCCCGCTGTCTCTCCCTGGCGGCTGCTAACTGCAGTTTTCTCCTCCTGGGTCTCTGATCCTTTGGGGACACGGTTCTCCTCTCCTGCTGGGTGGACTGGTGACCGGATTTCTTCTCCTTCCTGCAGGCTGCGGTGCTGGCTCCTAGTGTCCCCTGTTGACGGCACCCATTTTGGATTTGGACACACAGTAGTGCTGCTGCTGCTTTAAGTTTAAGGGTCAGTGACTCCCTGAACAACATGTTGTGCCTTTCTTTCTCTCCTGCCGCCTGATCTACCTGCAGAGGTGCCTACTTTCTAGTGGTGTAGACTTGCTGGATTTTAATTAATTTCTGTAGACTGGCTGGGACCTGTAGTTTACCCTTCTGAATTCCTGCTGTGTGGTTTGTATATCCTGATTTATTGCTGGGCTGCAGTTTGATTATTCTACAATTCCTAGAGTTTCTGCCTGCATTAAAATCCTACTTTCAAGTATCCTCTGGTGATCCCATTGCTATATAATGGGGAAAAGCGGCCATTCCTCTGGGGCTGCTGCTAAATTGGAGCGCTTTGCCCGTACCCCTACTCCACCGGTTGAACCTCCTCCTGTCATTCCGCCACCTCCTCCTCCTACTGCGTCTGATTCTGCAAGTGACTCTCATCTTTCACATATCTTACAAGCTATTGTAGAGTCGGAAAAGAGGGTCACTGACAAGATAGGTGAAGTGCAAATTGATATCTCCCTGATCCGTCATGATTCTTCAGAAAATACGGGAATGAGTTGGGGAGGCTGAACATCGTATCTTTGCTGTGGAGGATCTTACGGCACCTATACCTGTGCAGATTGCAGCCCTCTCCACTGAGCTGGCTTCTGTACCAAGCTCTCCGATTTGGAGGGATGCCTCTGAAGAAACAACCTGCGCTTTGTAGGCTTGCCAGAGTGGGCTGAAGGTTCTGCACCTGAGGAGTTCCTGGAGGAGTGGTTGGTGAAACTCTTGCCTTCTCACCGCAGCTTTCTGTTGAACGGGCCCACCGCGTGGCTGCTAGGCCGCCGCCTCCAGGAGTCCCACTGAAGACATTTATTTCCCGCATGCTACATTATAAAGACCGTGACGCAGTTTTGCAGCTGGTCCGTCTCCATGGTCCTCTCAAGTTGGATAATCACTCTATTTCAGTGTTTCCTGATTTTGCTGTTGAGGTGCAAAACAGCAGTTTATGCCTGTTAAACGCAAGCTACGGGAGCACCAACTTCAATATTCCATGCTTTTTCCGGCCCGTCTTCGTGTGGTGGCTGATTGCACCACTCATTTTTTCAATACACCTGCAGTTGTTGAGGCCTGGCTGGCTGGATGTCCGCGGCCTCCACGTTGACTTTTTTGCCTTGGACTCCTTGCTGTTTCCTGATGCCGATCTGGGGGTTTCGTGAGTCCGTTACTGGTTTCCCCTGTTTTAAGTGCACCCCCTATTTTGTTTGATCATTTAATGTATTTATTGTATATTGTGGTCCATCTGCTGTTTTGTCGTGATTTTTTCATTTATTCTCTGGTAATGGTTGGAGTTGGGACAGTTTAGTGGACTCTAGTTTGTATTTGGAGGGCCTTGCTAGCAATAGCTTTGTCTACCAGCCATAGATAAGTAAGTTATTGTTTGCTTAGTTTAGTCTATGTTTGTTAATTTAGACTAGGGAATTTTTCTCTCTTTCTTTTTTCGGGATTAGGTATACCTTAAGTATGGTAGGATATGCAGGGTGGGTTTTGGATGTGGGTTAATTTGTTATTTTTCTTATGTTGTTTTTATTGAATTATTTTTATATGTGTTGCCGTTTATTTTGCTATTCTGATATGATGGTATATGAGCCGACCTGTATATTACTTGTGCATGGGGGTATTTTTATTGTCTTTCTGTCTGTTTTTTTTATCCTTTTTGCTCTCTTATGTGATTTATTATGGCTGCTGGGGATAATTCTGGGGGCATTCATTTGCTCACCTGGAATGTTCGGGGCCTTAGTGATAAGGTTAAAAGAGCCTTAGTTCTGTCACAGGTTAAAAAATTGAATGTGGATATTGTTTGTCTTCAGGAGACTCATCTCTTTGGTAGCCGTATAATGGCTTTGAAAAAGCCCTGGGTGGGATGGATGTACCATTCCACTTTCTCTCATAATTCTAGAGGCGTCTCTGTCCTGGTTCACAAGCGTCTTCATTTTAGTCTTGATACAGTCCAAATTGATCCCATGGGTAGATATGTTTTCCTGAGAGCATTTGTTAAATTCTCTGTTTGTGCATATACTTGCGGTCTATATCCCCCCACCATATTCTAATGACGTTTTGGGTAAGGCTGCTGCCTTTATTGCCCTTTCTTCCTCTACCCCTGTTATTTGCTTAGGTGATTTTAACAAAGTAATGGATCCATCCCTGGACCGTTGGCGAGAGTCCATTTCTTCCCTACCTCCCTCCCCGTCTCCCTTTTCTAAATTGATTGCTGAATAGGGCTGGTTAGATATCTGGCCTGCCCTGCTGCCTCTGCTTTCTCCTGTCAGTCCTCTACTTATTGTACTTTTTCCCGTATTTATATGGTTTATTCTTTCACCTATTTTGGTTCCCAGAGTTTCTGCAGTTGATTATTTGTCGAGGGGTGTCTCCGACCACTCTCCGTTGTGTATTACTATTGGTTCCTCCCTTTCGGAGGGTGCCCGTTTTTGGAAGCTTAACCCATTCTGGCTGGACCTGATGGGTGCTGGCTCTGAGTTGGAGGCTGCTTGGGTGTCCTATTTTGAAGATAATGTGGGAACTGAGGTTTCTCTCCTTTGGGATTCCTTTAAGGCTTTTTTAAGGGGCACCCTTATTAAGCGTATTGCTAACATTAAATTATATCATAGGCAGCGAGAAACGATTCTGGAAACTGCTTATTGGGATGCTGAGGCCCTGTACCTCTTGTACAGAGTGATCTCAGACAGGGAGAATATGCTTCGTGCCCAGCGGGAGTGGTCGGATCACCTGTTTGATAAATCCAAGCGCAAACTGTTGTTTTCGCGTCATAGGTAATATTCACAGGCAGATGTTGGGGGGAGGTATTTATCCTTTTTGGCAAAAGAGGATGGTGCTTCCAGAACAGTCTCTGGTATCCTTGATTCTTCTGGAACGTTGCATACCTCTGCTCCTTCTATAACAGATGTATTTTTGCAATATTACTCCTCTCTTTATGCTACTAAGGTATCATATTCTCCCTCCCAGCTTTGTGCCTATTTAGAGGCAGTCCGTCTGCCCCGTCTTAAATTGAGGTAGTGAATTTGTTAGATGCTCCTTTTACAGAGGAGGAATTGGAGGTTGCTATCTCCTCCTTTCCACACTGTAAAGCTCCCGGAGTTGATGGTGTCCCAATAGAGGTGTATCAAGAATTGTAAAAACTTCTTTATTCCACATCTCATTGAGACTTTTGATGCTTTTTTGAATGCTGGTTGTTTCACACCATCCATGTTGGAGGCCTTGGTTGTAGTGCTCCCAAAACCTGGGAAGGACCCCCGCTATCCAGACTCTTATAGACCTATTTCCCTTCTTACCACTGACATTAAAATATTGGCTAAACTGCTTGCTATTCATCTTAATTCTGTTATTACTTGTATTATACACCTTGACCAGACCAGCTTCATGCCTGGTAAATCTACTACTCAAAATATTAGGCGTTTATTTTACCATGTGCAAATGTCCCATGGTGATGCCTCTGAAGCGATGGTGTTCTCTTTAGATGCAGCCAAGGCCTTCGATTCTGTGGATTGGGAGTATTTAGGGGAGGTCTTGTCTAAGTTTGGTTTTGGTCCTCGTTTTATTGGCTGGGTCCATCTTTTGTACTCTTCCCCGGCAGCCAGAGTGTCAGTGAATGGTTGTGTCTCCTCTTCTTTTCAACTTGGGCGTGGCACTCACCAGGAGTGCCCTTTATCCCTTGCATTGTTTGCACTGGCTATCCAGCCCCTGGCGTGTCTCATTCGCTCAGATTCCGCTGTTCCGGGCATGCGAGTGGGCCATATAATTGACAAAATAGCTCTTTATGCGGATGATATGCTCCTGTTTCTGGCAGACACGGGCCCAGCTTTGGATCGTTTGATGGACGTTATTAAGGATTTTTTTTTTTCGGGGTTGCTGATTAATTGTTCCAAGTCTAATATTTTTCCTTTGAATGGCTCCCTGCCTCTATCGCCCTCTCTGTCCTGCCCTTTACAATGGACTCTCTCCTATCGGTATTTGGGTGTCTCCATTTCACCTAACCTTGCTGACTTTGTAGAATTTAATGTGATGTCCATTACCTCAGCTTTTAAACAAAAGATTCATGTGTGGAAGAAACTTCCGCTTACAGTGACAGGTCATATTAATTTATTTAAAATGTCCATTCAACCTAAATACTTGTATGTTTTACAGCATTCCCCTGTATTTATTCCCAAAAAAGTTTTTTCTCATATTGATTCTATTCTATCTTCTTTTGTGTGGGGGGATAAGAGACTGCGGATTGCTCTCCATACGCTTTGTAGATCTGAATCTTCAGGTGGGCTGGCCCTTTCTAATTTACGTATTTATTATATGGCTTCACAGCTGTCACAATTGGTGTCCTGGTTATCTGCTGGTACTGATACCGCTTTGGCAGGATTTCTTAGTGGGCAAACAGGCTCCCCTTTAGCTCCTTTACAAATTTTGTTCTCTGTAAAATTGCCAGGTAGATCTTCCTCCTTACTTCGACAGTCTCGACTGGTTTGGAATATTGCTCAGGGATTATTTGGGGATGAGGGTGTGGATCCAGAAGTCCCCTTGTGGTATAATGGTGGTTTTTCTGAGCTGGGAGTGCTGGGATCGGAGTCCTTCTGGATTTCATATGGTAGCAAAACCCGTGGCCATTTGTTTCATAATGGGGTTTCTACACTGCTTTGATCATTTGCGCATGGAGTTTGGCCTTCCTCGTACGGCATTATATAGATACCTTCAACTTCGTCATGCACTACACTCCCAGTTTGGATCTGACCCTGTTTTATTATCACCTTCTCTTCTTAAACTTGCACTTATCAAATTACCTGTTCGTAAGACAGTCTCCTATCTTTATAGAGATCTTATTTCTCGTAATTTGCCAGATGCCCTTCTGCCCCTTAGGAATAAATGGGAATTAGATTTGGGTTCTCTTCAGGATGAACAATGGTCTCAGTTGTTGGGCCCTATAAGATATACTTCCCCTTGTGTTTGTTTCCAACAAATCCATTATTTTATTTTGCACAGGTCTTACCGGTCTCCTGTATCTATTGCACGTATTGATACTAATTAACAACTAATTGCCCCAAATGTCATGCTCTTGCTTGTGATTTTTGGTATTTGTTATGGGATTGCCCTAGGGTTAACAATTTTTGGAACTTGGTATGGTCTGATATGCAGTTTACTTTCCCATCATTACCTTCCTTGGAGGCAAAACTTTGTTTATTCGCATTGGATATTGAGAAATTGTTTAATGCGAATTTTATCGTTATGTTTTAGGTTTATCCACTTTAGCAAAAGTAATTATTGCCCATTCCTGGGGTGCTCCAGATCCTCCTGATATGCACAAATGGAGGGCACTTGTTAATGATACCATTGATCATGAACGGTATGTTTATACTAGTCGTAAATCCCTTTCTAAATTTCACAAATTATGGGATAGAAGGGCTCTTTCTTTCTTGGGCCTTCGTAGACCGATTGGGGATCCTTTCATGTAATCTATCCTCTTCTATTGTCCTTTTTCTTTCCCTTTTTTGTTTTTGCGCCGTTCTTTGTTTTGTTTGCTTTCTTATTGTTCGATTATTTTATTTTACTTCCATGCGCGAGCTGTTTATATGTCATATTTGTGATCTCAGGTTCGGTTTACTGCTGATATTTCTTTGATTGTATATTTTAGTATTTAATTGTACCACTGTACTTTCCTTTTTTATTGGCAACACTTATATTTTTGTTTATCTGTTTTTATTTGTGTTCTGTTTATAATATGTAGAAAATTTTCTACTAAACATTTACATGATTTAAAATAAAGATTAGATAATCAGTCATCTAAAGTGTGGCAACCTCCTGTGATAAAATACTTTCAGTTTGCTAAAATAATGATAGAGAACATGTTCACAGTGGACGTCAGACTCCTGCACCATATGTACCCTGGTGGTCTAGTAGATCATGCGGTCGAGGCCAGTGTTCACTCTCAGCACCTCCGGTCTGTCCCCTGAGACCGGAGGTAAGACTGCCCAGTCGCGTGCTATCGCATGAGGCAACCTGCCTTATCTGTCCCTTGTGCCTGAGTTGCAGTCTCGGGACCTCCGCTGTGCCAGCTAGCAAGGTCCCCAGGAGCCCCGCTGAAAGGACCAAGCAATGCTATGTAGTTGTGGCACCTGGAGGGGTGATGCAGAGGTAGCATAGATGTCCTAAATAAAATTAGAAATCATAAAAATAAAGCTTTGGGATGCATAAGGCATCCCGCTGTTATAAAAGGTGATCTGAGCTCCAAACTGATTTGCCTCAGGCTCAGGGGTGGGGTTTAGGGGGGAGGGACCGTTGCATCCTGGCAGTTGAAAGCTTAACTGTTTGGTGTCTGGTCCTTATCCACCACCTACACACCTATGGTATCCCTGTGGATCCCTATGGACCCTGAAGAAAAAATATACTGTATAATACATTTATATGAATCACCTATATTTTTTCCCATGATATACATTGTTGAGTGACACTCTTAGGGCCGTATTCAATTGCCGGCGAAAAGTCTCTGACTTTTTGCATGCCGGAGTTTTCGCCTTCATCGCCAGTTTGGGCTCCGGAAAAGTATCGCGCTCGTCCCCGCGATTAGCCCTATTCAACTGCAAAGGATGCGAGAACACGTCCCGGCGAAACTGAGATCAGTGAAAAGTACTGTCAGATTTGGGGAAATCGGCTTGACACCCCCCAAAAGATGCACTGACATTGGGGGTCACTATGGATACCCCCGAATAGCCCTGCTGAAGGTATTTGGGGTACTTGAATGCTCTCAATTGCTGCTATTTAGCGTCTTTGCACAAGTCATGAAGAATAGCATTTTGCAGTTATTTTTGGCAAAAATAAGTAGTCCCAGCAAATTTGGAGTACATGAAAATGGGTGCAAGCATACTTAATAATCGCTAAAGTGCGTTTTTAAAAAATGTAAAAACACGCCCCTTCAGCATGCACCTGCAAACAAAAAAACAGTTTGGCAATACTTGGGGAACCCCCTGGAGTCTATATTGCTAGTTTTTAAGTTTGTCCCCCAACTTTGTTTTTTTCACCCCCAAAATGAAAGTAATTTTTTGGGTTGATCTAAAGTATTTTTTTAACTTTTTTTGACACAGTTTACCTTTGGGGGCCTGTCCCAAGGCTGCAGGGGTGTTCCCGCAACTTTGCACCCGAAACCCCCAAAACTGCACTTTTTTCCGCCTCCTTTCAGAGGCAAATCTTGTCTGCTGGTTACAAGGCGCAGACTTTTCACACCGGCGGAAAGTCTTTGCAGTTGAATATGGGGAAAAGTTCTCGCCTGGCAAAATGACATCACTGCCGAGAACGTTTTGCCGGCAATCGAATATGGCCCTAGGGTTGAATTGTGCTAGGGCTCGGTTTGCGCAAAATCCGGACATCATAATTCATTGTTCCATGTGGACCATAATCTGGCACTGCCCTTGGCAGAAGAGATTAGAGCCTCCTCTTCATTTACTGGAGTATGTATTGGCCCTTTACACCATAAAGTCTGCCTATTTGCAGATGATGTACTTTATTTGTTACGAATCCTGAGTTTTCCCTTCTGGTACTTCACAATATTTTGCAAGAGTATTCGGCAGTCTCATATTATAAATTAAACACAACTAATACTGAGGCTTTGGTTATGGTATTGAGCAGTCTTCTTTACTCTCTTTACAATCCCAGTCTCTGTACTCTTGGCAGTCTACTAGCCTTAAATATCTGGACATACACATCCCTGTGACCCTACAAGACGCCATAGACTGTAGCTACCATCCACTTCTTCACCAGTTTTGTAATCTCACTAAAGTATGGATGAATTACTAAATTTCATGGCTAGGACGTATTTCATCTGATGTTGCTCTCCAAAATCTTGTATCTTTTTTGAGCAATCCCCTTTTTCATTTCCATTTCCCTTTTATCCAAATATTACTCTATTATTTAAAAATTTGTCTGGAGTGATAAAACACCTAGATTATCCAGAACTAAACTTTTTGCTCCAAATATAAAGGTGCCCTAGCATTTTCTAATTTAGAAATGTATCAACAGATGTGTGCTTTTGACTCAAATACGGGATGGCTCCTCCCCCTCCCCTAAACCTTGGGTGAATATTGAGAGCTCCATCTGTCAGCCCTTCCCCTTGCAAGACCTTCTATAGACATCTCCAGCCTGTAGGCCCCCTCATCCCTTATGCTGCCCAGCATGTCAGATTCACTTATAGTGTGGGATAAATTAATACGGTTATTTGACAATTTTACGATTCCTTCAGTGAATATTTCTACTTTAGCAGTTGATCCCTGACTTAGAATTAGATTGGTGGTATACTCTAGGTATCCTGTCGCTGCAGGATTTTCATGATGGGACCAGTTTTAAAACCTTCAGGAAACCCAAATTCAGGAATAATTCTCGATCCCTGCACATGATTTCTATAAATATTTACTTATCTGTCACTGGATCTCTTCTAATACAATTAATTCACAACCTTTACCTTCACCCCCCTACTTAACATCAACATTATCTACTTTGAGTCCTAGAGGTGGAATATCCACGTGGTATATCACACAGTTCTGTCCTCCATAGAGGAGCACAAATTAGCCATTCAAACTAAATAAGAGGAGGACCTTCATATTATATGTCTAGCAAAGATTTGGAAGTGCTGTTCAGAAATGTTTTCAAAATATCTAAACTGTATTAATTCCTCCGACATGTTATTTAAGGTTATCTATAGATTCTTCCTCGTGAATGACTAAATTTAATCTGTCCGTCCTCCTCTAAGCTCTGCTGGAGAAATTGCGGAATGGTAGATTCTCTACTGCATATACTATATTTTGGTCGTGCCCAATAATCCAATCTCTGTGGCTAGAGATTTTTTGTTTAAGTACTTGGGTTACTGCGGTATCTCTGCCCCACCTCCCCGAGATAGCCTTTTTACATCATTCCCCCCCCCCACCCCCGTCCTGCCCCGTCCCATCTCATTCCAAATATGTAGCTGGTCACATTCTTATAGCCACTAGGGCAGCAATTACCCAATATTGGAAGAGATTAGATCCTCCTTCCCGACTTAAAATTGTTTCCTCCATTCAACATATCTACAACATGGAAACGCTGGGCTTCAAATACTCAACACTCGCTTCTCCCCCTTTTGTAAAATGGAGTCTATGGTTTTATTATTATGCTTCCCTGCATGTCCCGTCTCCTGGTTCTTAGCTCCCTCAGTCCAGTGCACTTCCCTCATCTTTGTGCTAGAAACAGAACCCTTTACTTGGTATTGTGTAATGCTTTGCTTCTATAATACTGTTGTCCATTTTCCTTCCCTTCCCCTTTATATTTCTTCCATGTATGTACTACTGTTTTATTTTTACATTTATTATGAAAACTTTTGTTCAGAAGTTTTGTATGGTTTGTAATGTTTTATATTCAATAAAATCTATTAAGGTAAGAACATATCCATAGTGGTTTATAACATAAAAGGGCATCGGCATTGTTCTGTGGGCAGGCACGGATGTCACGTCCGCCCTTAGTATCTGTGGGTGTGTGTCTATTGTGCATGCGCCCCTGATCCTTGTGGGTGGCAGACATCTTGGTGTCTGGAGATCCTTAATGGAAACGTGCCCTTACGTTGTGAGCGGCGTACATCTTTATAACCATTGTGCTTGCATGCCCATATGTGTTTAGAGCAGTGGCCATCTTGATATTCGGAACACCCATATCGCATGCGTGCTCCAAGTTGTTGTATATGGCGGCCATGTTTTCTTCTGGGATTATTCCAGTACTTATGTCTTAATGCTTTTTTCCGCGATGATCATCTAATAATATCAGTATTTCACCAGACTTCATTATTCCATTTATGGGGGTCCTATTTCAACACTTGATTGTCTGTATTCCCAAATCATAAACAGGATGACATCTTGGACATCTAAAGATGATACCTAGGTACCCAAAAAAGACAAAGGATTAGAGATATATTCTATTCATATATTTCTAGGGGCCATGAATATAAGTATTTAGCTCTCTATTTGTGTGATATAAGATGTGTTACATAATGGTGAGTAATTCTGTATAAAAAAGGATAAATAAATTATAAACATGTGTGACCCCATTACTACCACAATAATTATAAACCCAACTACCAATGGTAATAGATGTTACATGTTGTACATATTAAATAAATTATAGATATAGACTTAAAAACAAATATATGCCAAACTCAACACAAAAACAGGCCCCCATTTACTAAGGAGTTTTATCACCAAAACGAGTGATAAATTTCACTGTGTGTGATAAATGGTGCTCCAGCCAATCAGCTCGAAACTGTCATTTTTATAACAGTTGACAGTTGGGAGCTGATTGGCTGGAGCACCATTTATCATACACAGTGAAATTTATAACTCGTTTTGGTGATAAAACTCGTTAGTAAATGAGGCCCAGAATCTTTGAAAGGGTACATTTTTGTCCAGTGTATCCAAAGGAGAAAATAATAATTTTTTATGATGGGAGGTATTATATATTGTCAAGCATATATCTCAAACCATATGTGTGCTCTCCCTGTTTAAAGTCATGAGTACCGGGTGCCTGCACAATTGATACATGCAATGATAAATACACTAGAGTTGTGCAACACTCCAGGCAAAATAAATCACAGTCACAACGGCATATGAATTCACAACGTTCAGTGCCGTGTATATGTGGCACTTTTGTCAGGTCAAAGAAAACATACATAAATTTCACCATAAATAGGTATACGATCACCCTGTGGACACGCTCCCCAAAGCGGAACACAACACCCGTCACCTAGGGAGTGACATCATCAGTTACATAACAGCAACATAACAGTATGTAACATTGTAGTATCAGCATACATTAGATGTTGAGATATCAATAGAGATAACAATCAACAACCGGTCTATAAGGGCATCAAAGAAAAGACATCAAAGCACAAGCATGCTAACTCGGTATATGTTATATTCAAAGATATAAAAGACAAAAAACGCAGGATATACACGATAAACTGCCAGTGGTGTAGGCAGACTCCGATGATTTAAATATAGTCTGGAGACCAAAGTGGTCGTTAGGTCCCTTGGGAACAATCTAAATATCCATATAAAACCAATGTTACGTATTGTTATGTTGCAGTTGCTGTTATGTAACCATGGTGAATGGATCACACTATGGTTACATCTTCAACTGATGATGTCACTCACAAGGCGCTGCCGGATGGGTGTTGCGTGCCGCTTCCGGGGAGCGTGTCCACAGGGTGACCGTATACCTATTTAGGATGAGATATATGTATGTTTTCTTTGACATGATGAAAGTGCTACATATACATAGCACCTGACCGTGCAATCACTGATATGTGACACATGTGACAGTCATGGAGCGTTTCCATGGTCATGGTTTTTGGGTTATAGCACCTGGAACTAGTTTGGTGGATTGTCTGGTATAAAATAGGTTGTCTGGAGGACAATGGGTGGTCCTGGTACACCCCCTTATGTTCTTGATAGCATTTTAAATATATGGCTGTGGCCATTTTGTCTCCACTGCTTTGGGTCATGTCTGTTATTGTGTGAAGGATGGTTGGGTGTGTTTGGGGAAAGATAGATAGATATGATAGAGATAGATAGATAGATAGATAGATAGAAGATAGATAGATAGATAGATATGATAGAGATAGACAGATAGACAGACAGACAGATAGATAGAAGAGAGATAGATAGACAGACAGACAGATAGATAGATAGATAGATAGATAGATAGATAGATAGATAGATAGATAGTATACCTGTCTAAGGTCAGACACTTTTGCTATTTATTAATATTTAGTAGAGGAAAGCATTATAAGTAAGTTTAGTGAACATGTGATGGCAGCGGATATAGTACATGCACCAATGGTGTTTCTGTGTGTAACATGCTTACATTACCCTTCCCACTACTAATGTGTCCCTTGAAATTAGGTGTTGCCAACTATGTTCTTATACCTCTTACATTTAAAAATTGTAATTTAATCTAAAACTACTATCACTGTGGTGGTACCTTTCTAAAAACCCTTAATAATAAATATTGACAATTAACATCTAATAATAATAATAATAATAATATTAAAAATAATAATAATAAAATCACTTTATGAGTGAGATGTCTTGTCTTGCAGCACGATGGCGGATGGAGCTTCTGCCAGGAGATGGGAGATGAATGTCCTCCTATGCTGAGGTGTTATGTCTGCAGCTTCTGTGCTTTTTCATCTGGTTGGTGGTGGCTTCCTCGTGTTGGTCCACAAGGCATCTCTTTCTCCTCTGTGTCTGTTTTTGCAAAGAGTAGAAAACAATCATTGTTATGGAATAAAGTTGATAATCTCATTGTTCAAGGCATAGAGAGCAATTCTGTATTTCCTCTCTATGTGTTTGGGGATAGATAGATAGATAGATAGATAGATAGATAGATAGATAGATAGATAGATAGATAGATAGATAGATAGATAGATAGTATACCTGTCTAAGGTCAGAGATTTTTGCTATCTGTTAATATTTAGTAGTGGAAAGAACATTGTAAGTAAGTTTAGTGAACATGTGATGGCAACGGATATAGTACATGCACCAATCTCCACTTTGGTGTTTCTGTGTGTAACATGCTTACATTACCCTTCCCACTACTAATGTGTCCCTGGAAATTAGGTGTTGCCAACTATGTTCTTATACTGTAGCATTTACATTTCTAATTGACTTTAATGTAAAACTACTATCACTGTGGTGGTACCTTTCTAAACACTCTCCTTAATAATTAATATTGACAATTAACAGCTAATTATATACTAATAATAATAATAATAATAATAATAATACAATGACTTTATGAGTGAGATGTCTTGCGGCATGATGGTGGATGGAGCTTCTGCCAGGAGATGGGAGATGAATGTTCTCCTATGCTGAGGTGTAATGTCTGCAGCTTCTGTGCTTTTTCATCTGGTTAGTGCCGGCTTCTTCTTGTTGGTCCACAAGGCATCTCTTTCTCCTCTGTGTCTGTTTTTGCAAAGAGTAGAAAACAATCATTGTTATGGAATAAAGTTGATAATCTCATTGTTCAAGGCATAGAGAGGAAATCTGTATTTCTCTGCCTGTTGGGGAATTACAAGAATGTGGGAACTTATAGTTCCACAAGACCTGGAGAACCACAGGTTTCACAAGTCTGTTTTAGGGAATAAATCAGTAATAAAAGCATTGGTGTCCTTTGCTCACCTCTGATGGTACTGGCCTGTTGTCCTGCTCCAGTTTTGCACAGAGTATTTGAATTTCTATATCGGGATCTGGCGACAATATAGCTTCCAGAAATTCTGGGTGGATTAGTTCTTCTACCTAGTAACAGATAAACAATCAGTGTGTAAATAGCAGGGCTTCATTGGTGTGAGATTGGTGTGAGAGTCATTCCTGTAGTGTGGCCATAAGGGCCTACTGTATGTATGCAGAGATATTTGCTGCAAACACTCTGCATTTATCATGTTTCCCCTGATGTATTATAAGGTACCGCAGCTGCTCTCTTCAATAACTGCATCCGTCCCTCCATTATTAATAGCAAATGCTGTCCCTATAGGTCTGTGGGACTGTGATATGGCCATATTCATCAAGCTACAAAAAGCTGGAATGCCTATTGTTTTATTATTTTTATATGTAACATTGATAATTAATTTCTTATTGTTACAATATACAATGGATAAAAAATTATCGGATCTAAAATGCGGAAGTACATATGTAACACTTATTTACTCTTGAGAATGGAGTTGGGGAAAATGTCAGTTTGAAGGGAGAGTATCATATGTATATAATATAAATGTACTATGTTATTCCAATGTCTGTATATTTTAGAGGTGCTGTTCTCACATAGTATTATATTTTATTTCGGATAAATATATAATGGTGCCTTGATAACTAGAAATGTACTGAACTACAGTGGCACAAGCCCAGAAGGTGCCAGAAGGTTCTGGCTGCCTAATACTGGTTACGGCTAGTTCTGCAGACTGTGCAGAGGGACCGAGAGAAAGTGACAGTTGGAGGGAGGGGTCAGTTACAGCTGGGTTGGCCCTGAGGTAACGACTAAAAGAGGAGGGGGCAAGTTGGGGTCAGGTACCCGATTAAGAGAGACAGAGCCCGTGCTCTCTAGTGTGAGGAGTCTGGTGACAGACAGCGCTGAGCTGTTTCATGGAAGAAGAGGAGTGATAAGAGGTTGTAATTGAGTAGGGGGAGCAGAGTCATACCCTCTAGAAGCAAAGAGAGAAGCAGAGGCTTAAAAAAAGGAGAGGGGAGATGAGAGTGCTGTGTGAGACATCAGAGTGGCGCTGAGGAGGAGCAGTCAGCGCTGTTGGTGAACTCTGAGAGGGAGACATCAGGAGATGGCTGTAATCTCTCTCTGGGGACAGAACTATAGTCTTTCACAAACAACACTATCTGCTATATGCAACTATAAACTTCTGACAGACATACTGTGGTCAGAATAGTAAAGACATAAATACCTCTGCAGCCCTCCTTACAAAGTATAATATACAGACTGCAGTAACTGTGCATGGCTACACATAGGCTGCCTGCTGCTATTATAATTACAACTCTGTAACCGGAAGCAGCTACAATCTGTTGTGCATCTAGTGCTTTATCTACATAAGGCGTCAGGGCATTTTATAAGAATACAGGTACCTCATAGAGGCAGCCAATACACAGAGCAGCATAGGAAACATCTGTGGTTCCTAATTATCCCAGCCTCACTCAGGATAGTCTAAAGGTGCCTACACACTTAGTGATATTTTACACGATCACAAATCATGAGTGTCCAATCACGATCACGATGCCGATATGCGTCCCCACAGGTTGCACATCGCATCTTCAGATCTGCCATGCTGTAGGGCAGATCTGACGATCTCAGTCACGATGCACTGGGATAGTTAGGAGGCACGATAGATCGTTTGTCACATTGGACAGTTTTTAACCTCAAATCGTGCCCACGGCTGCTGGGGAGCTGCTGGGGAGAGTTCAATGGAAAATTGGACACAATGTCGGATCGTGAGCACATCGCCTAGTGTGTAAGCACCTTAAGAAGAACATTCTGACATAAATATAAGTATCTATCCTGATCAAACTCCCACAGATAATTTACATCATCAACCAATCAGGCTATGAAGCTTATTATCAGACTGTAGAGGAGAAGCACAACTGGACCCATCAACTGCAGACAGCAAAAGATTAATCCATTACTACTTTACAAGCTAAAACATATACAATCAGGTCCATAAATATTGTGACATTGACAGAATTTTCAGATTTTGGCCTCTATTCACCACCACAATGGCTTTGAAATTGAACAAACAAGATGTGATTTAACTGCAGACTTTCAGATTTAATTTGAGGGTAATTACATCCAAATTAGGTGAACGGTGTAGGAATTACAACGGTTTCTATATGTGCCTCCCACTTTTTAAGGGGCCAAAAGTAATGGGACAAACTAAACAATCCTAAATCTAACTTTCACTTTTTAATACTTTGTTGCAAATCCTTTGCAGGCAATTACAGCCTGAAGTCTGGAACGCATAGACATCACCAGACGCTGGGTTTCATCCCTGGTGATGCTCTGCCAGGCCTCTACTGCAAATGTCTTCAGTTCCTGGTTGTTCTTAGGGCATTTTCCCTTCAGTTTTGTCTTCATCAAGTGAAATGCATGCTCAATCGGATTCAGGTCAGGGGATTGACTTGGCCATTGCATAACATTCCACTTTTTAGCCTTAAAAAACTCTTTGGTTGCTTTTGCAGTATGCTTCGGGTCATTGTCCATCTGCACTGTGAAGCGCTGTCCAATGAGTTCTGAAGCATTTGACTGAATATGAGCATATAATATTGCCCGAAACACTTCAGAATTCATTCTGCTGCTTTTGTCAGCAGTCACATCATCAATAAATACAAGGGAACCAGTTCCATTGGCAGCCATACATGCCCACGCCATGATACTACCACCACCATGCTTCACTGATGAGGTGGTATGTTTTGGATCATGAGCAGTTCCTTTCTTTCTCCATACTCTTCTCTTCCCATCACTCTGGTACAAGTTGATCTTTGTCTCATCTGTCAATAGGATGTTGTTCCAGAACTGTAATGGCTTTTTTAGATGTTGTTTGGCAAACTCTAATCTGGTCTTCCTGTTTTTGTGGCTCACCAATGGTTTGCATCTTGTGGTGAACCCTCTATATTCACTCTTGTGAAGTCTTCTCTTGATTGTTGACTTTGACACATATACATCTACCTCCTGGAGAGTGTTCTTGATTTGGCCAACTGTTGTGAAGGGGTTTTTCTTCACCAGGGAAATAATTCTTTTGTCATCCACCACAGTTGTTTTCCGTGGTCTTCCGGGTCTTTTGGTGTTGCTGAGCTCTCCGGTGCATTCTTTCTTTTTAAGAATGTTCCAAACAGTTGATTTGGCCACACCTAATGTTTTTGCTATCTCTCTGATGGGTTTGTTTTGATTTTTTAGCCTAATGATGGCTTGCTTCACTGATAGTTACAGCTCTTTGGATCTCATATTAAGAGTTGACAGCAACTGATTCCAAATGCAAATGTCACACCTAGAATCAACTCCAGACCTTTTACCTGCTTAATTGATTATGAAATAACGAGGGAATAGCCCACACCTGTCCATGAAATAGCTTTTGAGTTGATAGTCCCATTACTTTTGGCCCCTTAAAAAGTGGGAGGCACATATTGAAACTGTTGTAATTCCTACACCGTTCACCCGATTTGGATGTAATTACCCTCAAATTAAATCTGAAAGTCTGCAGTTAAAGCACATCTTGTTTGTTTCATATCAAAACCATTGTGGTGGTGAATAGAGGCCAAAATCTGAAAATTCTGTCAATGTCCCAATATTTATGGACCCGACTGTATATGCATATATATACCTCTAATTTCCATACTCTGCAATTATGATGCTAAACAACTACTTCGATGGGTTGAACACTATTGTGGTGATTTGCAAATCTTAAGGAATATCAAAGCAGCGATATATATATATATATATATATATATATATGTAAATACTGTGTATATATATATATATATATATATTACCTCATTTCTGCCATCAGTTTAAAGAAACCAACCTGTGTATTGTGTTGACTGTTATGTAGTATGAAATTATATAATTCTTTATTGGAAGCTACTGGTAGTGGTATAACATTGTCGCTAATGAGCTTAAGGACGTGATTTCCATAAACAAGAGTATTTAGATTTGTATATATATTTATGTTATTGCCATTGCGTCTAGGTCATTGTCCCGGGAAGGAGAGGAATAACATTTTGAGTGGTAACTTTAAACTAAAATAAAAAGTGGTTACTGTGGGTGTGAGTGACTTAAATAGGTCTTAGTCAGTAAAATTGTGCCAAATGTTTATTACTTAAAATTGTAACTAATACACAACTTTTCTGGTATGGTTTATGCCTTAAACGATTGCAAATTCTTTACATAACCTTTTTTTTCATAGGAGTTACATGTGGAAGAGTTCCAGTAAAATAAAGTTTATCACACTCTTTCTACTAGAATTAAGGTGTTTCCCAAGCCAGCCCCTGGCACTTTGTTGTCTAATAACTAAGGCTTGGGTGGAGGCACTTTAGTGTGAAAAGTGATACATTAATTAATCAATCAATCAGTAACCGGAAATGACAGATAAGTTCCGGTTACACATAAATATGCCCTTCAGTAATTAATTTTATTTTCAAAAGTAAACAAGTTGGTACTGATAATGCCTTTAGTCACTGTGCATCTATGATTGTATCTGATTATATAGGTCCATATAGAGATTGATGCTGATGGGCTGCAAAGATGTGCTTCTTCTGTTGTGTATGGCTGGGGGAGTACCTCACTGATTAATTTTCTGAATTATGGGATGGGCACAAGGCAGCGCTACACACTGCCCACATGGTCAAAAAAGCTACAGCAGGGACGATTAGCTGGCATATGAATTCCCATCTCTGCCTCCAATGCTGCTGATTATAGCACAGAACATTTGTTCCTTACTGCAGAAGGTGGATGTTCTCCTTACCCACTAGAACAATCAGTCAGATAAACATAATGTAATTGTCTGGAAATGTTGTAGTTAGAAAATTGACCTTCATATAATTTTGGAAACACGTGCATCTTATTTTACCAAGAGAAATGAAGCACTGCTAGGCATATAGAACTACATAACAGAGATATTGATGACACTGACAAGCTTTCTACCAAGTATTTTACCTCTGACAGGAAGTCTAGTTGATCACACAGGTCCTCTATGTAATGTTGGAGGTCCGCCTCCTCTGATGTTATAGCCTGTGGAAACATTTCTTTGGTTGTGGCATTTGGAAGATTGCTTGATCTGGATGGGTCAACAGCAAAGTTTGGCCGCAGTATCTTATTGCCACACATAATTATGGGTGGGACAGTGAAGCTGTTGGGAACAGTCATAATGACCTTGAAATAATAATAATAATAATAATAATAATAATAAGTTATTACTTTATTTACATCAAAATTATAACAGTAAAATCAGACGTTGTTTATATAGTAACATCATTATATACCGCATTCTTTTTTTAAAAAAAAACAGCAATCTATCTCTTTTCAAATGATGACAAAGACTTCTGGGAAGCTTGGTATTAATATTATGATAATACTGTTTAAACACACAAAGCTTAAAACTCACCTGTCCTCACACTCATATATCTATATTATATACACTAAAAGGTTTTTCTAAATGTTGATGTCTACTCTGAGCATGAAACTCAGGTAGGGAAGGAGACCATATACAAGAGCTTGTCACTTCGAAGCTCAACAGATAAGAGCGGTGTGAATATCACATGTATTGAGATGCGTTATGTTTTAGAACACGGTCAAAAGGAAACAGCTCCAGCATCCTATTGAGATCAGTACATCAGTTACTGGTCACTTTCCATGGGGTATCCTTTCCTCTATGCTAATCACTAAACTACAGCTTATGCCACGCTAGTTGTAGACCTTTTCTCTGGGCTAAAATCTCATGGTTTCCATTACTTGGCCTCCTAGGCCACAGTTTGGAATGTTATATGCAACAATGGAATGGGGTTCAAATCCCGACAGTAGGAGATCCCAATGCCCAGTGGTAAGTATCCTAACTCCCCCCTCTCCCCCCCTAACCCTAACCCTCCCTTAGGGATGCTTAACCCTAACCTCTCCCCCAGTGCCTAACCCTAACCTCCCCCCAGGGGTGCCTAACCCTAACCTCCCCCTGGTGGTGCCTGACCCTAACCTCCCACCCCCTAGCCTAAACCTAACCTTTCCCAGGGGGGTGCCTAACCCTAAGTCCCCCCGGGGTCCCTAAACCTAACCCCCCCATCCCCGGGCTAAACTGACCCGGGACACATGATGATCGGGAAGGCGGGGGTCAGTATCCCAGCATCGGGATTAAGATACGCATTGGTATTTCGACACTTATCTTAAGTCCCATGTCGGGCAGGTAGTGTCGGGATTTAGACCGGCGACATTGCATCAGCCGGTCTAATTAACTACATCCCACAGCAATAAATGGCAATAAGAAGCAATATGGAGCGATATTTAAAATTAGACCTGATGAATATATGAATTACATTTTGAATTTTTTTACACAATCTCTGTTTAAATTGTGTTGTACTTTTCAATAAAAAATGTATTGAGTTTAAAAAATTTTTTTTTACATTACTAGTCTGGCTATAGAGAAGAGGAAGTGCTTTTTACAAGTGCCAGCATCCTACAAGCATCCTCTGGCAGCCATGGGTGCTTGTAGTACTCTCAGAAAGTGTGGTAACAGCCTATGGATGAGCACAGATGCATCACACAGGAAACAGAAAAGACATAGGACATAGGGCATGCTACAGAAATGTACACTAATGCAATCGCACCTGAGATCTCTTAGGGATCGCTATTGCGAAAATATGCTAATGTCTTCCATAGCTTACCCCAGCATATTGCTGACTTCTCATATCTATCCAATGGCGTAACAACAGCATAAACATCGGGAACATGGACGCAGATCTGTCTCAAGCACTGCATCTCTCCTGTCATGCTGAGAGCTCTCATGCTGCGAAGGAGACTTCAATGGCTACTTTATGTACACCCCTGAAATTAGTTTAAATTGTCCCGACATGCCTGCATTTGCCTAGCCACCCCCGTTACCTGCCCACAATGCTGACTACTTGCCACTCACTTCGCTAGTGAATCCTCTGTGCGAGCGTAATCACAAATCAATCACTGTACATGCGCAGTACGGGTTTTACACATGCACAATGGCTGAAATTCACTCAATCTGAATAAATATCGACATTGCGTAAATTCTGAAGTAGGCCCATAGTACTCTCTGTGTTTCCCTGTTACATTCATGTGATTAGCTGCACTAACCTAATGGATTGTGTTCTGACATAAAAGCCAATAAGAATATGTTATTTTATATTATTGAAACAGATACAGATAAATAAATAATAGATTTAAAAAAATATTTTTCATCAGGAAAAATAAAGTGATTGTGAGGTGAATTTAACAAATATCTGTATTTATTATTATTATTATTATTATTAGTAGTAGTAGTAGTAGTAGTAGTAGTAGTAGTATTAGTAGTAGTAGTAGTAGTAGTATTTTGAGAAAGTTCTACAACAGTTGCATTTTTCCTTCCATATCTATCTATCTATCTATCTATCTATCTATCTATCTATCTATCTATCTATCTATCTATCTATCTGTCTGTCTGTCTGTCTGTCTGTCTGTCTGTCTGTCTGTCTGTCTGTCTGTCTGTCTGCCTGCCTGCCTAATAATATAATCCACGGTAGGTTAACACAAACACATACATTTTGGTTTAGCTGTCTGGGGTGCAAACCCAGTAAAACCCGATATGGTTTTCTTTTCACAATTACGTATAATCCACAGATTGAGATTGCACTCACAAAAGTGTTTAATCACAATGAAGTCGATGTTTCGGCCAAAAGCTGCCCTTCCTCATGACACAATCCACACCAAACAGTAATTTCGGCTGCCGCTGACGCCACAGGCAGGCATTACGTTTTTTCACTAATTATAAAAAGGTTTTTATTTTGTATAATTAACTAGATGAGTTACAAAGCGAGGTAACTCAAAAAAAGGTATCTTGAATATAAATACACCGGTATATAAAGAGTAAAACACACAGGTACACATATTGGGTTAGATAACAGAAATATAGTACATCTTTCATATAATTCATGTATAATGTTTCCAAATGTTGGATACACTTAACTTTATCCTAAACATATATAATGTCCTCAATATTTTGGATTTTATCAGGAAGATAGATAAAAGAAAATGACAGTTTTAATCAAATATACAAATCTCAGTTGTAATCTTCCTGAATATCTCATATATATAATTAAGTCTCTCTCTCTCTCTCTCTCTCTCTCTCTCATATCAAATGTCCTGACTGACTCACTGTCTGACTCATCAATTTGCTACTACCCAGGTATGGGTGGGGAATATGTTAGTACACATGTGAGGGAAGGCAGTGGAGTCACAAGGAGGTGCGGGGGGCACCCGCCGAGGGGTGACACCAAGGTGCAGACTCCCCCTCAGTACAGGAGCTGAGTGCTGCACTGTAGTATTAAGTGCAGCACTCCTGACATTGTGAGGGAGCCAGCACTGCAACCACAAGGCAGTCCGCACCTCCCCTCCTGCACACCCGACTTCCCCCACCGGTAAGAAGAACGGAACCACGGGGGTTCGGGCCGTGAGGTCACACCCCATCACGTGAGGCCCTGCCCCTTTTCGACATCGCACAGCTATGCCGAGCACACAGCGCCCCTCCCGGGTGACACTGCAGGGAGGGACACCACTGAGGGAAGGGATTGTGCTACTACAGACGCGAGAGAGGAAAATGTGTTACAACAGCAGTTAGAGCGAGGGGAATGTCTTACTACACAGGTGAGGGACAGGAATGTGTTACTAAAGAGGTGAGGGAAGGAAATGCGCTACTACACAGGTGATGGAGGGGAAGGTGTTACTACACAGGTGAGGGAGGGGAATGTCAAATATGTTAATATGGGGTGAGGGAAGGGAACATATTACAAGATGGGTGAGGGAAAGGAATGTGTTAGTACAGGGGTGAGGGAAGGAATGTGTTACTACAGAGGCGAGGGAGGAAAATGTGTTACTACAGGGGTTAGTGGGGGTAATGTGTTACTACAGAGGTGAGGGAGGCGAATGTGTTACTAAAGGGGTGAGTGGGGGTAATGTGTTACTACAGGGGTGAGTGGGGGGTAATGTGTAACTACAGCGGTGAGCAAGGGTAATGTGTTACTACAGATGTAAGGGAGGCATTGTATTTCTACACAGGTGAGGGAGGGGAATGTGGAATGTGCTACAACACGGGCGAGGGAGAGAAATATGTTACTACAGAGGTGAGCAAGAATAATGTGTCACTACAGTGGTGAGGGAGTGGAATATGTTAGTACACAGGTGAGGAAAGGTAATGTCTTACAAAAGCAGTGGTGCATTACTATAGATGTGAAGGATTAATGTGAAGGATTAATGTGTTACTAGAGTGATTAGATAGAAATGGAAACAGTAAATTTGTTACATTACAACCTGTAGTTTATTTTATTTTTTTAATCAGACTATTTTGTGCAGATCCATCATATAAAATTCAGATTTGGTGAAGTGAAGTGAGAAAAATATATATAAAAAACTATCTTTATAAATAAAATTCTGAAAATTGGCATGAGTATGTGTAATCACCCCCTTTGCTATGAAGCCCCTCAAAAGTTCTGGTGCAAGCAATTACCTTCAGAAGTCAAATAATTAGTGAAATGAAGTCCACCTGTGTGAAATCTAAGTGTCACATGATCTGTCAGTATAAACACACCTTTTCTGAAAGGCCCCACAGGCTGCAACACCACTAAGCAAGAGGCATCACACCATGAAGACCAAGGAGCTCTCCAAACAAGTCAGGGACAAAGTTGTTGAGAAGTACATTCTGGCTTGGGTTATAAAAAATATCCAAATCTTTGATGATCCCCTGGAGCACCATCAAATCCATCATCATCAAATGGAAAGAACATGGTACCATAACAAACCTGCCAAGAGAGAGCCGTCCACCAAAACTCACAGACCGGGCAAGAAGGGCATTAATCAGAGAAACCAAAGGTAACCCTGAAGGAGCTGCAGAGTTCCACAGCACAGACTGGTGTATCTGTGCATGTGACCACAATAAGCCATACACTCTTCCATAGAGCTGGGCTCTATGGAAGAGTGGCCAGAAAAAAGTAATTAGTTAGTGGTAAAAATAAGAATACACGATTTGAGTTTGCCAAAAGGCATGTGGGCGACTCCCAAAATGTATGGAAGATGGTGCTCTGGTCAGTTGAGACTAAAATTGAACTTTTCGGAAAACGCTATTTCTGGCACAAGCCCAACACATCACATCACCCCAAGGACACCATCCTCACAGTGAAACATGATGATGGCAGCATCATGCTGTGGGGATATTTTTCAGCAGCAAGGACTGGGAAATTGATTCGAGTCGAGGGAAAGATGGATGGTGCTAAATACAGGGATATTCTTGAGCAAAACCTGTTTCAGTCTGCCTGTGATTTGAGATTGGGACGGAGGTTCACCTTCCAGCAGGACAAAGACCCGGAGCATACTGCTAAAGCAACACAAGTGGTTTAAGGGGAAACATTTAAATGTGTTGGAATGGCCTAGTCAAAGCCCAGATCTCAATCCAATTGAGAATCTGTGGTCAGACTTGAAGATTACTGTTCACACGCAAAAACCTCCAATATGAAGGAGCTGGAGCAGTTTTACCTTGAGAAATGGGCAAAAATCCCAGGGGCAAGATGTGGCAAGCTCATAGAGACTCACCCAAAGTGACTTGCAGCTGTAATTGTCGCAAAAAGTGGCTCGACAAAGTACTGACTTTAGGGGGGTGAATAGTTACGCATGCTGAAGTCTTCTGTTATGTTGTCCTAAATGTTGTTTGATTCACAATCTAAAAAAAAACACAACTTCACAGCTGTAGGCATGTTCTGTGAGTGAAATGATACACACCTTCAAACAATCCATTTTAATTCCAGGTTGTGAGGCAACAAAACATGAAAAATGCAAAGGGGTGAATACTTTTGCAAGGTACTGTATATAATTACACCTATGTTGGGGCTGGGAGGGGAATGACAGTAGACTTGGAGCAGGAGTGCTGGGACTGGGAGCAGGGGTGCTGGGACTGGGAGGGGAAGGGACAGCAGACTTGGGGAAGGGATGGTTTGACTGAGAGCAGGTGTTCTGGGACTGGGCGGGGTAGTAACAGCACACTGGGATAATGTGGGCTGGGACTGGGAGCGGGTTGGGTACGGAATTTAGTGGTCGGGATGCCGGCTGTCAGAAGTCTAGTGTTATCGGGTTCCAATTCTGCACAGATTTAGGAAAAGTGTTTCTCCCAAAAGAATAGATCAAGAAATAGTTTCAAGCAGTCAGAAGCATTCACACCAAGAGACCGGTAACAGGATCATTAGCTTCATCTACTGGGTTCAATGGCAGTCTAAAGGGGCCCTTATATCAGCAATCACAAAAAAACAATACAGAGAGTCTCCATTTTTAAAGATTCCCCAATCCACCAATCTGTGCCCATACATTACAGATATTTTTCAGTGATTTGAAAATCATTTTCAGGAAAGACAGATCTGCCAATCTTAAAAGGTTCATCATTTTACTAGTAAAGGTTGGCAAATCGGCTGATTATTACCATACACTAACAATCTACAGCCCCAACAGGTCTGTGAAATCCATGGTGGACAACCTCAATCACCAATTCCAATCACTTTTTGGGCGGAAATTGTGATCTGTGAATCCCATACATTGCAGATTTTTTTTACACAATCATCTGCAAAACAGGGATTTGTCCCAATTGATTGCTGATATATGGGGTTTACTCACAGCAGTTCCACTTTCTATGGGCATAACTACCATAGTTAAAATGATGTTGCTCCCCAAAATCTTGTTTCTTTTTTGAGATATCCCCTTTCATTTCCATTTCCCTTTTATCCAAATTTTACGCAATTATTTCAAAATTTGTCTGGAGTGATAAAACACCTAGATTATCCAGAACTAAACTTTTTGCTCCAAATCTAAAGGTGCCCTAGCATTTTCTAATTTAGAAATGTATCAACAGATGTGCCTATTGACTCAAATACGGATTGGCTCCTCACCCCCTCCCCTAAACATTGGGTAAATATTGAGAGATCCATCTGTCAGCCCTTCCCCTTGCAAGACCTTCTATGGACGTCTCCAGCCTGTAGGCCCCCTCATCCCTTAGGCTGCCCAGCATATCAGATTCACTTATAGTGTGGGATAAATTAATATGGTTATTTGGCAATTTTACGATTCCTTCAGTGAATATTTCTACTTTAGCAGTTTCTAAGTTGATACCTGACTTAGAATTAGATTGGTGCTATACTCTAGGTATCCTGTTGATGCAGGATTTTCATGATGGGACCCGTTTTAAAACCTTTCTCCAACTTCAGGAATAATTCTCTATCCCTACACATGATTTCTATAAATATTTACATATCTGTCACTGGATCTCTTCTAATACAATTAATTCACAACCTTTACCTTCATCCCCCTACTTATATAACATAAAAATCTTCTACTTTGTGTCCTAGAGGTGGAATATCCACTTGGTATAGCACACAGTTCTGTCCTCCATAGAGGAGCACAAATTAGCCAGTGAACCTAAATAGGAGGAGTACCTTCATTTTGCACTGTCTAGCGATTCGGAAATGCTGTCCAGAAATGTTTTCAAAATGTCTAAATGTATTAATTCCTCCGACATGTTATTTAAGGTTGAAAGGATTTCCTGCACAGGCAAAGCCAAGAACTGATAGGTTGCTTGAAGGAACGAGGATATACCGTAGTTACAAAATAATTAAAAGAGCATCTAACTTTGCCTTACAAACTAACGAACCAATAACATCAGATTTGTGGGCCATTTTTGCCATAACTGGAGGAACATCAAACAAAGGATCCAAAAACATTGGCATATTTTACTATCTGACCCTGATCTTGCATCAAAATTGGATAACAGTGTGTCTATGAGTTGGAGGAGGTCTCCCAATTTGAAGGATAAATTGGTGAGAAGCCATTACACCAAATATCCTCCTAAAAAGTCTCTAACTACTGAAACATATCCATGCGGTTCTTGTAAAATCTGCAGTTATATTTGCAACAAAACCAAAATAGATGATAAATATGGCAACACAATACATCTAAAAAATTACATAAATTGTCAAACCAAATATGTGATATATTGTATTGAATGCTCTTGCCAAATAAGATATGTCGGAATGACAACGTGTATGATGAAATTAAGAATTATGGAACATATGGGCACAATTAGAAATGCACAATTGGATCTATCGAGGATGAAACAACTGACCACTGTGGCCCGGCATTTTCATCATAGGCACAATAATTCACATAAAGAAATCAAAGTTAACGGGAAACAGTCAATTTGGGGATCAGAGGAGGTGACATAACCAAGGAACTTCAGAAAAAAGAAATTAGCTGGACCTTCAGACTGAACAGCACTGCACCCCATGGCATGAACAAACATATCAACTTTAGTGTTTTCTTATAGTATACTTTTGTGGAACTCACCATGCCTTGGATAGTCTAGATGAAACATTATGTAGAGAGCCACAATTACCCATTTTAGTTTTTAGATTAGTTTTTCATCCTTATTAGCAATTTCATATAAAAATCATTTTTTACACCCTTTTCCACACATATACACTACATGATTGATCTTTTATACACTAAACCATGTACTTATTTATGTGTTAAAATAATTCTATATTTTTTCATTTGATGTATACATTTGTCCTGGTATTATTAATAGTGAGAGAGTGTAAAATAACTACGAATAGAGTTCAACCAGGAATGGTTGGTTGATTTATCTGTCAATCACAATAGATTAAGAGTGATTGGATGTTCTAATGCTAACTGGCGATTGGCCTCAATACCTGTCCACTATATGAAGGGGGACTTGACTGGTCAGCCTGTGTACAAATACAGACGCATCGTGTCTGTTGAATTCTGGGCCCTCCTACCTTGTGAACAAGCCTCCGGGCAAAACGCGCGTCATCTAGGGACCTGCCAGCTGACCGTTGTCAAGTGACCGATACTGAGCATCACACCACAGGCGCTACACATTGCATTACCTGACTCGCCACTCTGCTTACTGAGTGTGGATGCAGAGCTCAGGGACAGCAGACAGGATCATAGTCGCAATACAGCGCAGACCACTTATCCGTTGCAGACACTTAAGGATAAAGAGGTACTTTTCTATCCTTTCTGATAGTAGTTTGACTGTTCTGGGGTGCATTTCAAGCCTGGAATGCCTGTATGGTAACAGAGCTTACCTAACACCCTACAGAACCTTAACAAACGCTGCCATTCTATTTTTTCTATAGACACGGATCTTCCTACTCTCTCATCACCCGGCTTGCATTCCCTCTGAGTGAAAGCAGAAGTAGGAGACACTTTTCTGTGTCTTACTTTACTTGTTTTCATTTATCTGCAAATACTCATATAATTGAGCAATACCCTTATATATATGAAGATTGTATGTGGCTATGCGGATTTTCAAACGCTCTGCATAGGTTAACAGGCACAACGTGTAGGCCTGAGTCCTTTGCACATTTAATATCACTTTCCAGCAATTAGTTGCCTGTGTGATCATGATTTAAATACAGGGATATTTTTCCCTTTGTTTGTACAGGGTCAGTGCTGTAATCTTTGATAAATGGACAATAAGTGATCATTCATGTTTAAAGATGTGGTATTTCTAAACACTCTGCAAAGGTTAATAGATTTAACATATATGCTTGAGTATTTGTAAATCCACAATTATCTCCCAGCAATCAGTTATCTGTGTGACCATGATTTAATTGCGGGAGAATATATATATATATATATATATATATATATATATATATATTTGTTTGTTTGTATTGCCAATGGACAATTAGTGATCATTCATGTTTACTTTAAAGATGTGAGATGTGGTATTTCTGCAAAGGTTAATAGATTTAACATATACGTCTGAGTTTTGTGTGCATTCTAAATCATCTCCTAGCAATCAGTTGTCTCGGTGACCTTGATTTAATTGCAGGAGATAAAATACACACATATATATACAGGTTGAGTCTCCCATATCCAAATATTCCGAAATACGGAATATTCCGAAATACGGAATATTTTCAGCATGACTGAGATAATGAAACCTTTGATTTTTGATGGTTTAATGTACATAAACTTTGTCTAAGGCACAAATTATTAAAAAGATTGTATAAAATAACCTTCAGGCTGTGTGTATAAGGTGTATATGAAACATAAATGAATTTCATGTATGTTCACAAACTTTTTTTGATGCACAAAATTATAAAAAATATTGTCTAAAATGACCTGCTGGCTGTGTGTATAAGGTGTATATAACACATAAATGCATTCTGTGTGTATATTTGGGTCCCATTTCCAAGACAATTCATTATAATATGCAATTATTCCAAAATACGGAATATTCCGATATCCAAAATACCCCTGGTCCCAAGCATTTTGGATATGGGAGACTCTACCTGTATATATATATATATATATATATATATATATATTTGTTTGTCTGTTTGTACTTTATATGTTAATCAGATTTGACCTTCTTCTGCCTGTGTCTGCTGACAATTGAGTTTCTCTCTTAATGGGAGATCAACATTGTCTTACCAATATTTTTGCCCCATTTATCCTGTCATAAGAATATAATTTTGATTTCCTCATACAGGATTTAAGTTATAAACAAATATATACCTTTGTTTATTTTTATTGTATTTTCGGTGCCTTGGTGCAAAAATTTTTTTTAATGAGTAATAAATAAAAATTGATGTTTTATTAATATGCAATCATTTCATACATATTTTTGTATTAGTATTATACTCAAGAGTGCCCCACAAAATAGTCTACCTTACCTGCCTGTGCAGGAAATTCTTTCTACACTATTGAACTTTGACTATTGGGAGCACCACCAACATGTGTGATCTAATAGAGAAGCTGTTTCTCTTAGTTACTTTCATAATTGTTGGTTTATTTACAGATATTTAATTACCATTTATACTCTTGTGCAGAATCCTTTTCCCAGTCCCTTTTGCCCATTTTTTAAAAAAAATGTTATTTACGGTTATCTATAGATTTAATCTTACTCTTGAATGACTACATGAAATCTGGCCATCCTCCATTAGGCTCTGCTGGAGAAATTGCGGATTGGTAGGCTCTCTGCTGCATATATTTTGGTCATGCCCAATAATCCAATCTGTGGCTACAGATTTTTTGTTTAATTACTTGGGTTACTGCGGTATCTCTGCCCCACCTCCCGAGATAGTCCTTTTACATCATTCCCCCCCTGTCCCATCTCATTCCATCTCATTGGTCACATTCTTATAGCCACTAGGGCAGCAATTGCCCAATATTGGAAGAGATTGGATCCTCCTTCCCGACTTAAACATGGCTACAACATGGAAACACTGGGCTTCAAATACTCTACACTCGCTTCTTCCCCTTTTGTAAAATGGAGTCTATGGTTTTATTATTATGCTTCCCTACATGTCCCGTCTCCTGGTTCTTTGCTCCCTCAGTTCAGTTCACTTCCCTCATCTTTGTGCCAGGAACAGAACCCTTTATTTGGTATTGTGTAATGCTTTGCTTCTATATTACTGTTGTCCATTTTCCTTCCCTCCCCTTTATATTCCTTCCATGTATGTATTACTGTTTTATTTTCCATTTACAGGTTGAGTGTCCCATATCCAAATATTCCGAAATACGGAATATTCCGAAATACGGAATAATTTTAGCATGACTGAGAAAGTGAAACCTTTGATTTTTGATGGTTTAATGTACACAAACTATGTTTAAAGCACACAATTATTAATAATATAGTATAAAATAACCTTCAGGCTGTGTGTATAAGGTGTATATGAAACATAAATGAATTTAATTTATGTACACAAACGTTTTTTGATGCACAATATTATTCAAAATATTGTATAAAGTGACCTATAGGATGTGTGTATAAGGTATATATAACACATAAATGCATTCTGTATTCAGATTTGGGTCCCATTCCCAAGATATGTCATTATAGTATGCAAATATTCCAAACTACGGAATATTCCAATATCCAAAATACCCCTGGTCCCAAGCATTTTGGATATGAGAGACTCAACATGTATTATGAAAACTTTTGTCCACAAGTTTTGTATGGTTTGCAATGTTTTATATTCAATAAAATCTATTATGGTAAAAACATGTCCATAGTGGTTTATAACATAAAAGGGCATTGGCATTGTTCTGCGGGCAGGCACGGATGTCACTTCCGCCCTTAGTATCTGTGGGTGTGTGTCTATTGTGCATGCGCCCCTGATCCTTGTGGGCAGCAGACATCTTGGTGTCTGGAGATCCTTAATGGAAATGTGCCCTTACATTGTGAGCGGCAGCCATCTTTATAACCGTTGCGCTTGCGTGCCCATATGTGTTTAGAGCAGTGGCCATCCTGATATCCGGAACACTTATTGCTCATGCGTGCTCTGAGTTCTTGTATATGGCGGCCATCTTTTCATCTGGGATTATTCTAGTACTTATGTCTTAATGCTTTTCTCCGCGATAAACATCTAATAATATCAGTTTTTCACCAGACTTCATTATTCCATTTATGGGGGTCCTATTTCAACACTTGATTGTCTGTATCCCCAAATCATAAACAGGCTGACATCTTGGACATCTAAAGATGATACCTAGGTACCCAAAAAAGACAAAGGATTAGGAATAGATTCTATTCATGTATTTCTGGGGGCCATGAATATAAGTATTTAGCTCTCTATTTGTGTTATATAAGATGTGTTACATAATGGTGAGTAATTCTGTATAAAAAAGGATGAATAAATTATAAACATGTGTGACCCCATTACTACCACAATAATTATAAACGCAACTACCAATGGTAATAGATGTTACATGTTCTACCTATTAAATAAATTATAGATATAGACTTAAAAACAAATATATGCCAAACTCAATACAAAAACAGGCCCCCATTTACTAACAAGTTTTATCACCAAAACGAGTGATAAATTTCACTGTGTGTGATAAATGGTGCTCCAGCCAATCAGCTCCAAACTGTCATTTTTCTAACAATTGACAGTTGAGAGCTGATTGGCTAGAGCACCATTTATCACACACAGTGAAATATATCACTCGTTTTGGTGATAAAACTTGTTAGTAAATGAGGCCCAGAATCTTTGAAAGGGTACATTTTTGTCCAGTGTATCCAAAGGAGAAAATAATATTTTTTTATGATGGGAAGTATTATATATTGTCCAGCATATATCTCAAACCATATGTGTGCTCAACCTGTTTAAAGTCATGAGTACCGGGTGCCTGCACGATTGATACATACAATGATAAATACACTAGAGTTGTGCAGCACTCCAGGCAAAATAAATTACACAATATATCCAACAAAAAAATGGTGATTCCCCTTTGCGCTGTAAAAAGCCGCTACTAATCCAAATAGGTGTTATCAATACCTAATAAAATCACAATGCAATACAAACAGATAGAACAGTGCGCTTAAATGTAGGGTTAATTCATATACTTAAAGTTTTTAGAATCCGTGTTCCTTCTTAATTTGGGTTTTCTTCTCAGACGTTTTCAAACAAATATATCCATATATAAAAGAGAAATGATAAGAAAAATAAAAAATGTCTGATAGTGTAGTATTTCGCTGATTATAATCTTCTCTACATGAAAGTCACAAAGAATGATCCCTTCCACGTCTAAAAAATGGGTTTTTGTGTTAATCTATTGATAGGTCACCCACAGGTGCATATTCAGCATCCAATGCTTACAATAAAGCTTACATCCACTAGTATATACCATACACATCAAGGTTTCTTTAAGTTTCTTTCCTTTGTGCATACAGTTATGATAAACGTTACCACACCACGTGTTGATCCCAACAACAAAACGTGCTTACACGTATGCTTACACGTAATTGTAGTGAATCCTCATCACCCGCGCACGCAGGGGGGGTTTCCGAGTACCTAGAAACCCCCCCTGCCCGCCACTCCATCGCAGCCCAGCTTAACAATATTTTTTTTTTTGTTTAAAACATGTGAGCCCGGCAACTGTCCCTGGCTGAGCTGCCTGTAGGGGGAGCTGCAGCGCTTGCGCACAGCTCCTCCCGGGCAGTTCCCATAGGGCACAGCACACCAGCATTGTTGGAGGCTGAGACATCGGAGCCTGCTGCTTGACAGTGACCAGTCCTCTCTCCCAGAGCCGCACCACAGGTAGGTGTAATGTTTTACATGTGGAGGGAGGGTGATCTTTGTCAGTGTGCCAGTCTGTGTGTGTATAGGCTTTGTCAGTGTGTGTGTCAGTCTCTGTGTGTGTGAGTAGGCTTTGTCAGTGTGTGTCAGTCTGTGTGTGTGTGTGTGTGTGTATATAGGCCTTGTCAGTGTGTGTGTGTCAGTCTCTGTGTGTGTGAGTAGGCTTTGTCAGTGTGTGTCAGTCTCTGTGTGTGTGTGTGTGTGTGTGTGTGTATAGGCTATGTCAGTGTGTGTGTATATAGGCCTTGTCAGTGTGTGTGTGTCAGTCTCTGTGTGTGTGAGTAGGCTTTGTCAGTGTGTGTCAATCTCTGTGTGTGTGTATAGGCTGTGTGTATGTGTGTGTATAGGCTATGTCAGTGTGTGTGTGTGTGTGTGTGTGTGTGTGTTTGTGTGTGTGTGTATAGGCTTTGTCAATTCAATGCAAAATCATTATTCATTTCTGCAGATCACTGTTGCTTGTTTCTTTGTAGTGTGTGTGTAAAGGCTTTGCCAGTGCAGTGTCTGTCAGTGTGTGTGTGTCTATGCTTTGTCAGTGCAGTGTGTGTGTCTAGGCTTTGTCAGTGTATATGTGTGTCAGTGTGTGTGTGTCTAGGCTTTGTCAGTGTATATGTGTGTCAGTGTGTATATGCTTTGTCAGTGTATATGTGTGTCAGTGTGTGTGTGTATATGCTTTGTCAGTGCAGTGTGTGTGTGTCTAGGCTTTGTCAGTGTATATGTGTGTCGGTGTGTGTGTATATGCTTTGTCAGTGCAGTGTGTCTAGGCTTTGTCAGTGTATATGTGTGTCAGTGTGTGTGTGTATGCTTTGTCAGTGCAGTGTGTGTGTTAGTGTGTCTGTGTCAGTGCAGTGTGTGTATAGGCTTTGTCAGTGCAGTGTGTGTGTTAGTGTGTCTGTGTCAGTGCAGTCTGTGTCAGTGTGTGCGTCTGTGTGCGTGTATATGTTACTGTGTATGTTTGCGGTGCCGCCTTTTTATTTCTTCAAGGAGCTGAAAAGCTCCATATAAATATAGTCAAGTAGACTCCAAATAAAAAAGTTCAACACGCGGGTGCAGATCCTAAGAACTAAGCAGACCACTCAGTCTTGAACATACAATCACATACAGGCAGCGCTCCTCAGGTACAATAATCCAAGCTTGTTAATCCATTACTATGCAACGTTTCAGATGCAATTATTACATATTTCGTCAAGGCATTGATGAAATATGTAATAAATTCATCTGAAACGTTGCACAGTAATGGATTAACAAACTTGGATTATTGAGTATTGATTATTGAGTACCCGAGGAGTGCTGCCTGTATGTGGTTAGATTTTTTGCCATTGGTTTTGTAACCAAGTATTGGAAACCCCCCTTTCAAAATCCTGCGTTTGCCACTGCTCATATAGAGGTATCTTTGTACTGGAAATGCTTTTTCAATCCAACAAAGATGAAAATTGCAAATAGAACATGTGATCTGGAAGCTAAGACTCTGGATATCACAGAATGACAGAAACTGGACCCCATACAGGAATAGCCACAGATCGACACAGGTATCCCACAGGAAATTCTTCAGGTCCTGAAGAATTTCCTGTGGGATACCTGTGTTGATCTGTTGCTATTCCTGTATGGGGTCCAGTTTCTCTCATTCTGTGATATCCAGAGTCTCAGCTTCCAGATCACATGTTCTATTTGCAATTTTCATCTTTGTTGGATTGAAAAAGCATTTCCAGTACAAAGATACCGCTATATGAGGATTCACTACAATTACGTGTAAGCATACGTGTAAGCACGTTTTGTTGTTGGGATCAACACGTGGTGTGGTAACGTTTATCATAACTGTATGCACAAAGGAAAGAAACTTAAAGAAACCTTGATGTGTATGGTATATACTAGTGGATGTAAGCTTTATTGTAAGCATTGGATGCTGAATATGCACCTGTGGGTGACCTGCTATCAATAGATTAACACGAAAACCCATTTTTTAGACGTGGAAGGGATCATTCGTTGTGACTTTCATGTAGAGAAGATTATAATCAGCGAAATACTACACTATCAGACATTTTTTATTTTTCTTATCATTTCTCTTTTATATATGGATATATTTGTTTGAAAACGTCTGAGAAGAAAACCCAAATTAAGAAGGAACACGGATTCTAAAAACTTTAAGTATATGAATTAACCCTACATTTAAGCGCACTGTTCTATCTGTTTGTATTTTATACCCTGTGGACACGCTCCCCGAAGCGGAACACCACACCCGTCACCTAGGGAGTGACATCATCAGTTACATAACAGCAACATAACAGTATGTAACATTGTAGTATCAGCATACATAAGATGTTGAGATATCAATAGAGAAAACAATCAACAACAGGTCTATAAAGGGCATCAAAGAAAAGACATCAAAGCACAAGCATGCTAACTCGGTATATGTTATATTCAAAGATATAAAACACAGAAAACGCAGGATATACACGATAAACTGCCAGTGGTGTAGGCAGGCTCCGATGATTTAAATATAGTCTGGAGACCAAAGTGGTTGTTAAGTCCCTTGGGAACAATCTAAATATCCACCTAAAACCAATGTTACGTATTGTTATGTTGCAGTTGCTGTTATGTAACCATGGTGATGGGAGCACATCAGTGACTCATCAACTGATGATGTCACTCACTAGGCGCCGCCGGACAGGTGTTGCGTTCCGCTGCCGGGGAGCGTGTCCACAGGGTGACCGTATACCTATTTAGGATGACACACAGGTTGAGTCTCCCATATCCAAATATTCCAAAATACGGAATATTCCGAATTACGGAATATTTTTAGTATGACTGAGATAGTGAAACCTTTGCTTTCTGATGGTTCAATGTACACAAACTTTTTTTAAAGCACAAAATCATTAAAATACAGTATAAAATAACCTTCAGGCTGTGTGTATAAGGTGTATATGAAACATAAATGAATTTCATGTTTGTACACAAACTTTTTTTGATGCTCAAAATTATTAAAAATATTGTATAAATTGACCTGTAGACTGTGTGTATAAGGTGTATATAACACATAAATGCATTATGTGTTTAGATATGGGTCCCATACCCAAGATATTTCTTTATATTATGCAAATATTCCAAAATACGGAATATTCCGATATCCAAAATACCCCTGGTCCCAAGCATTTTGGATATGGGAGACTAAACCTGTATATGTATGTTTTCTTTGACATGATGAAAGTGCTACATATACATAGCACCTGACCGTGCATCACTGATATGTGACACATGTGACAGTCATGGAGCGTTTCCATGGTCATGGTTTTTGGGTTATAGTACCTGGAACTAGTTTGTTGGATTATCTGGTATAAAATAAGTTGCCTGGAGGACAATGGGTGATCCTGGTACACCCCTCTTCTTATGTTCTTGATAGACATTTTAAATATATGGCTGTGGCCATTTTGTCTCCACTGCTTTGGGTCATGTCTGTTATTGTGTGAAGGATGGTTGGATGTGTTTGGGGATAGATAGATAGATAGATAGATAGATAGATAGATAGATAGATAGAAGAGAGATAGATAGAGAGATAGATAGATATGATAGAGATAGATAGATATGATAGAGATAGATAGATAGATAGATAAATATGATAGAGATAGATAGATAGATAGATAGATAGATAGATATGATAGAGATAGATAGCTAGATAGATAAATATGATAGATAGATAGATAGATAGATAGATAGATAGATAGATAGATAGTTAGATAGATAGCTAGATAGATAAATATGATAGATAGATAGATAGATAGATAGATAGATAGATAGTATACCTGTCTAAGGTCAGACATTTTTGCTATTTATTAATATTTAGTAGAGGAAAGCATTATAAGTAAGTTTAGTGAACATGTGATGGCAGCGGATATAGTACATGCACCAATGGTGTTTCTGTGTGTAACATGCTTACATTACCCTTCCCACTACTAATGTGTCCCTGGAAACTAGGTGTTGCCAACTATGTTCTTATACCTCGTACATTTAAAAATTGTAATTTAATATAAAACTACTATCACTCTGGTGGTACCTTTCTAAAAACACTTAATAAATAATATTGACAGTTAACATCTAATAATAATAATAATAATAAAAATAATAATAATAAAATTACTTTATGAGTGAGATGTCTTGCGGCACGATGGTGGATGGAGCTTCTGCCAGGAGATGGGAGATGAATGTTCTCCTATGCTGAGGTGGTATGTCTGCAGCTTCTGTGCTTTTTCATCTGGTTGGTGCCGGCTTCCTCGTGTTGGTCCACAAGGCATCTCTTTCTCCTCTGTGTCTGTTTTTGCAAAAAGTAGAAAACAATCATTGTTATGGAATAAAGTTGATAATCTCATTGTTCAAGGCATAGAGAGGAATTCTGTATTTCCTCTCTATGTGTTTGGGGATAGATAGATAGATAGATAGATAGATAGATAGATAGATAGATAGATAGATAGTATACCTGTCTAAGGTCAGACATTTTTGCTATCTGTTAATATTTAGTAGTGGAAAGAGCATTGTAAGTAAGTTTAGTGAACATGTGATGGCAACGGATATAGTACATGCACCAATCTCCACTTTGGTGTTTCTGTGTGTAACATGCTTACATTACCCTTCCCACTACTAATGTGTCCCTGGAAATTAGGTGTTGCCAACTATGTTCTTATACTGTAGCTCTTACATTTCTAATTGACTTTAATGTAAGACTACTATCACTGTGGTAGTACCTTTCTAAAAACTCTCCTTAATAATTAATATTGACAACTGCTGATTATATAATAATAATAATAATAATAATAATAATAATAATAATAATAATACATTGACTTTATGAATGAGATGTCTTGTCTTGCAGCACAATGGTGGATGGAGCTTCTGCCAGGAGATGGGAGATGAATGTTCTCCTATGCTGAGGTGTTATGTCTGCAGCTTCTGTGCTTTTTCCTCTGGTTAGTGCCGGATTCTTCTTGTTGGTCCATAAGGCATCTCTTTCTCCTCCGTGTCTGTTTTTGCAAAGAGTAGAAAACAATCATTGTTATTGAATGAAGTTGATAATCTCATTGTTCAAGGCTTAGGGCTCTATTTATTAACATTATTTTTACTAAAATAAAGTGAAAAAGGGTGTTTTCACCCTGCGATTGCAGGGGGTGGGGCGTAGCGACGAGTGGGGTTAGTAGCGACGGTCGGTCGGCGCATGCGCGGATCACTAGTCACGGTATTTTTTTGCAATAATACTGTGACTAGTGTGCGGAGGGGATTCGCAGGGACAGAGCTTTCTCGCAAGCTCTGTCCCTGCAAGGGATTTGTAGTAAATCCCTGTGATATAGCCTGACTTCGCAATGCGAATTCATTCGGTAATATCACACTACAATCTGCATTACCAATGCGGATTGTGGTAAATAGAGCCCTTAGAGAGGAAATCTGTATTTCTCTGCCTGTTGGGGAATTACAAGAATGTAGGAACTTATAGATCCACAAGACCTGGAGAACCACAGGTTACACATGTCTGTTTTAGGGAATAAATCATTAATAAAAGCATTGAAGTGTCCTTTGCTCACCTCTGATGGTACTGGCCTGTTGTCCTGCTCCAGTTTTGCACAGAGCATTTGAATGTCTATATTGGGATCTGGCGACAATATAGCTTCCAGAAAGTCTGGGTGGATTAGTTCTTCTACCTAGTGACAGATAAACAATCAGTGTGTAAATAGCAGGGCTTCATTGGTGTGAGATTGGTGTGAGAGTCATTCCTGTAGCGTGGCCATAAGGGCCTACTGTATGTATGCAGAGATATTTGCAGGAAAAACGCTGCATTTATTATGTTCCCCCTGATGTATTATAAGGTACCACAGCTGCTCTCTTCAATACCACATCCGTCCCTCTATTATTGATAGCAAATGCTGTCCCTATAGAAGTCTGTGGGACTGTGATATGGCCATATTCATCAAGCTACAAAAAGCTGGAATGACTATTGTTTTATTATTTTTATATGTAATGGAGCATACACACGGTCAGATTTGTCAGATGAACGATTGAACGATTTGAACGATTTTTGACTGCATTAAAATGAATGGAATCGTCCAAGGCTGACTGCAAACACATCAGATGTCAGATATCGTTATCTGACAAACGGGAACGCGCATCGTTCATCGTCCATCGTTCAGGCATGTCAGATATGTCAGATTTTCCTTCAGATTTGAACGACTGAACGATTTTTAAATCGTTATCGTTCAGATCTGAAGGAAAAATCTGACCGTGTGTATGCACCTTAACACTGACAATGAATTTCTTATTGTTACAATATACGATGGATAAGAAATTAACGGGGCTAAAATGCGGAAGTACATAAATATGCCCTTCAGTCATTAAGGTTTATTTCCAAAAGTAAACAAGTTGGTACTTGCAGTGATAATGCCTTTTGTCACTGCACCTATGACTGTATCTGATTATATAGGTCCATATAGAGATTGATGCTGATGGAAAGTGACTACTAGGCTGCAAAGATGTGCTCCTTCTGATGTGTATGGCTGGGGGAGTATCTCACCGAATCATTTTCTGAAGTATGGGATGGGCACAAGGCAGCGCTTCACACTGCCCACATGGTCAAAAAAGCTACAGCAAGGACGATTTGCCGGCATATGAATTCCCATCTCTGCCTCCAATGCTGCAGATTATAGCACAGAACATTTGTTCCTTACTGCAGAAGGTGGATGTGCTCCTTACCCACTAGAACAATCAGTCAGATAAACATAATGTAATTGTCTGGAAATGTTGTAGTTAGAAAATTGACCTTCATATAATTTTTGGAAACACGTACATCTTATTTTACCAAGAGAAATGAAGCACTGCTAGGCATATAGAACTCCATAACAGAGATATTGATGACATTGACAAGCTTTATACCAAGTATTTTACCTCTGACAGGAAGTCTGGTTGATCACACAGGTCCTCTATGTAATGTAGGAGGTCGGCCTCCTCTGATGTTATAGCCTGTGGAAACATTTCTTTGGTTGTGGCATTTGGAAGACTGCTTGATCTGGATGGGTCAACAGCAAATATTGGCCGCAGCATCTTATTGCCACACATAATTATGGGTGGGACAGTGAAGCTGTTGGGAACAGCCATAATGACCTTGAAATAAAAATAATAATAATAATAATAATAATAATAATGTTATTACTGTATTTACATCAAAATTATAACAGTAAAATCAGAAGTTGTTTATATAGTAACATCAATATATACAGCATTTTAAAAAATAAATAAACCTAGCATTCTATCTTTTTTCAAATGATGACAAAGACTTCTGGGAAGCTTGGTATTAATATTATGATAAACAAAGCTTAAAACTCACCTGTCCTCACACTCGTGTATATATATTTATATATATATATATATATATATATATATATAATATATATATTATATACACTAAAAGATTTTTCTAAATGTTGATGTCTACTCTGAGCGTGAAACTCAGGTAGGGAAGGAGACCATATACAAGCGTCTGGTCACCTCGAAGCTCAACAGATAAGAGCAGTGTGAATATCACATGTATTGTGATGCGTTATGTTTTAGAACACGGTCAAAAGGAAACAGCTTAGCAGCCTATTGTGACCAGTACATCAGGTACTGGTCACTTTCCATGAGATATCCTCTCCTCTCAATAGACTATAGCTTATGCCACGCTAGTTGTAGACCTTTTCTCTGGGCTAAAGTCTCATGGTTTCCATTACTTCGGTCTCCTAGGCCACAGTTTGGAATGTTATATGCAACAATAAATGGCAATAAGAAGCAATATGGAGTGATATTTAAAATTAGGCATGATGAATATATGAATTACATTTTAATTTTGCTTTTTACAATCTATGTTTAAATTGTATTGTACTTTTCAATAAAAAATGTACTGAGTTTTAAAAAATAATGTTTACATTACTAGTCTGGCTGTAGAGAAAGAGGAAGTGCTTTTTACAAGTGCCAGCATCCTACAAACATCCTCTGGCAGCCATGGGTACGCTGGGACTTGTAGTTCTACAAGTACCAGCATTCCCCATCATTTTAGGTAGACATAAAAGTAATTTATTTTCCTATGACTGTAAATATCTGAGCTGATAATGGTCTGAGCATGCACATTCTCACTGTACATAAGGCCCATAGTGTATTCACATTTCCTTCTAAGTCATTTTGTGGTGTACTTACAGCTGAACTATTGTTGTAGTACATGGTCCTTCCTACTCTTCCTTCAGTGGGTGCAGGCATAAGATTGTTACCAAAGTGTTGTTCTATAAGTGATTTAGTCATATGCTGATTTGTATGTAAGTCATTGCTCTGAGGCTGCATTTACCAGGTGAGTGAGGACCCATGGCCACAGGGTGTAAAACCTTTTCCTGCAAAGAAATAGAAACAAATATATAGATAAATGACCAATATGTAGTACATAAGACACATTGCTTATATGTATAAAAAGTAATTAATGTGCCAAAGTGAAGGATTTATAGTTATGATACAATGGAGCAGGGGTGTAGTGTTTGCACTCGGTTGTAACATGTTGTGCTAAAGTAGAGTAACTGTGAGACCATTATAATAAGCAAAAGCTTTGATCCCATACATGGAGTAACGCTAAAGGAATTATATACAGTACTACATACACATCCTAATTAGTCCATGTTGTCAGTCCTATAACCTTAGCCGGCTTCCTCGCTGACTTACTCCACAACTGTCATATGTACTCTCAGAAAGTGTGGTAACAGCCTATGGATGAGCACAGAAGCATCACACAGGAAACAGAAAAGACATAGGGCATAGGGCATGCTACAGAAATGTACACTAATGCAATCGCACCTGAGATCTCTTAGGGATCGCTATTGCGTGTCGAAGCTGAATAATTGAGTAAGACCAGTTCAGTTTAAAATTCAATCACAGCGACGCCATCTTGCGACTGGCCGCAAGACTCCATTTTTGAAATGCGATCGCAAGACGCCATTTTGCGAATGGCTGCCTAAGCGCCATTTTAGATAAACTCACATTTTAGTACATGTGGCGATAATACCATTAGCATCATGCGAAGGCATCTGTGACCATTATCATATGAAGCAAGTGGCCAGGTGACAACTGGCTTGGGTAGATAAGTTTCCTGCATAGGTTTTGTTCACTACGGGTGGTCTGGCTAGAATAAATAAGCAAGCTTCCTGCAATGACACAGGAAAGGTGGGAGGGCCTGCTGACAGGACATGTAGAACTATCTAACCCAGCATGCCACACTGCTAAAATGTTCACTCAGTTAGAGACAAATGCATTTTCATACACACATTAAATATGTCTTTATACCAAACCCTGAATACCCACACATTTCATATTCATACATAAGGTTCAATAAGCTTTAAAGTGTATGATTCAAGAAGGTTCAGTTAGTTTAAATGCTAAGAAATAAAGATATTTGTTAACTAAGGAATTATACAAGATAAACACGTCATTCTTGGAGTTGTTCTGATGCATACTCTTTCCACAGTTTCCCGGTGCTATCGGTGAGGAGATCGCATTATGCATTCTCGAGTTATGGACCGCAGAACCTACAAGCAACCAAAATGTATATTTTAGATTCAACTGTTAGGATGCTGAAGAAGGCGTGAGGAGGAAGACCCCTAGCTGTTAGAGGCAGGGAAAGTCTGTTTAAACCAGCCTGTTAGATGCACTGTAACAGATGCTTCACCTCTGAGAACCAATGACATCAGCAACAGACATACCTTTTGTCTTGTTTATACTGGGGGGGTATAAGTATGGGTGCACGGACACTATTTGGGAGTCTTTGTGCTGAATGCTGAATGACGAGGGGTCTCTTGCTGAAGCCTATCTCTGGGTCCAGAAGCGCCTGCGTACGTATACTGTACTTGTGGTCTGTATGATTTACTTTTGCGCCTAAATTGTGTCTTGATCAATTGCGTGTAACTGTCTGAACTTTTACCTGAATATCACTTGTGCTTTGGAACCACAGGTTCTATGTCTAAGTCTTTATTTATGGTGTGACTGCGTACGCAAATTAGCGTCATCCTTCGAGGTTTATAGGAAGGGGTACATAGAGGTTCATTTCTAATATTGTTATGCGAAAATATGCTAATGTCTTCCATAGCTTACCCCAGCATATTGCTGACTTCTAATAACCATCCAATGGCGTAACGACAGCATAAACATCGGGAACATGGACGCAGATCTGTCTCAAGCACTGCATCTCTCCTGTCATGCTGAGAGCTCTCATGCTGTGAAGGAGATTTCAATGGCTACTTTATGCTCACCCCTGAAATTAGTTTTAATGATCCCGACATGCCTACATTTGCCTAGCCACCCCCGTTACCTGCCCAAAACGCTACATCACTAGTGAATCCTCTGTGCGAGCGTAATCACAAATCAATCGCTGTGCATGCGCAGTACGGGTTTTACACATGCACAATGGCTAAAATCGCTCATTCTGCTTAAATATCGACATTGTGTAAATTCTGAATTAGGCCCATAGTACTCTCTGTGTTTCCCTGTTACATTCATGTTTACTAATGTGATTAGCCGCACTAACCTAATGGGTTGTGTTCTGACATAAAAGCCAATAAGAATATTTTATTTACTTCTTCAAAAAAAATATTTCATTTTATAACTGAAACAGATACAAATAAATTAAAAATAGAGAAAAAAAATATATTATTCATCAGGAGAAATAAAGTGATTGTGAGGTAAATTTAACAAATAGCTGTAATATTATTATTATTATTATTATTATTATTATTATCATTTTGAGAAAGTTCTTTCTATCTATCTAATAATATAGGGCGTGATTCAGACCCACTCGCGAGCGGCTGTCCGCTCGCAAGTGGGTCGATGTTATGCACTGAGCATGCGCACGACGGAGGGAGCTCCGTCGTGCGCATGCGCCAGACGCGACGAGCGAAGGAAAGTCCTTCGCTCGTTGTGTCCGATCAAAGGGGGCGTGCTGTCAATGTTGATTGACAGCACGCCCCCTTTGGTGGGCGTGCCGGGGGCGTGCCTCCCTGACGGGGGCGTTCCCACGGGAACGCCTCCCGTCAGAAGCCGGCCCACTGACATCACTAGTGATGTCAGTGGGAGTGATTTTGGCTCTGATAGAGCCAAAATCACTCCGGAGCTTGCGGTTGAAAACCTCAACCGCAGGCTCCGGCTCGCAAATTCGATGGTCGCGATGGTCTCGACCATCGCGGCCATCACAAAGCACGCTCGTATAGCCTGTGGGTGGTGACCCACAGCTATACGAGCGTCCAGGAGGACGCTCCATGAAAATGGAGCCCGGCCCTCATTCAGAGCGTGCGCTCTGCTCAGAGCGTACGGCTCTGAATGAGGGCCATAATCCAAGGTAGGTTGACACAAACACATAAATTTTGGTTTAGCTGTCTGGGGTGCAAACCCAGTAAAACCCCATATGGTTTTCACAATTATGTATAATCCACAGATTGAGATTGCACTCACAAAAGTGTTTAATCACAGTGAAGTCGATGTTTCGGCCAAAGGCTGGCCTTCCTCAGGACACAGACCACGCCAAACAGCAATTTTGGTTGCCGCTGACGCCACTGACAGGTAATGCGTTTTTTCTCTAATTACAAAAGTTTTTTTTTATCCTGTACAGGCCTTTCAGTAATTATTATAGGTAAATACTTAAAGCAAACACAGGAAATATAGTTGGATGTTCTCCTAATGCAACAGGATAAAAGTAAAAATGTGTATTAGATATGGGGTTGGTGGTGCTCCCCAGGCATAGGACTTACATTTTTTTGCACGGAAATGTGTTCTTTCTGTGCAAGGCAAAGAAAGGAATGAAAAGCCTTTTTGGGGGTACTCTTATATCAAAATGTGATATTTCAAAATTACATTTATAATCTATTATTAAAATAAAACAGCAAAAAATATAATTAACCAGATCAGTTACAAAGTGAGATAACTAAAAAAATGTATCTTGAATATAACTATAAAGAGTAAAACACCCAGGTACACATATTGGGTTAGAAAGAAGAAATATAATACTTTCATATAATTCATGTATAATGTTTCCAAATGTTCGATACATTTAACTTTATCCTAAACATATATAATGTCCCAAATATTTTGTATATTATCAGGCAGATAGGTAAAAGAAAATGACACAGTTTTAAACAAATATATAAATCTCAGTTGTAATCTTCCCGAATAATAGCAGTGAGAGTGGAATTTGTTACTATAAAAGTGAGGGAGGGCAATGTCTTACTACACAGATGAGGGACGGGAATGTGTTACTAAAGAGGTAAGGGAAGGGAATGCGTTACTATACAGGTTAGGGAGGGGAAGGTGTTACTACACAGGTGATGGAGGGGAAGGTATTACTGCACAGGTGAGGGAGGGGAATGTCAAATATGTTACTATGGGGTGAGGGAAGGGAATGCGCTACTAGACAGGTTAGGGAGGGGAAGGTGTGACTACACAGGTGAGGGAGAAGAATGTCAAATATGTTACTATGGGGTGAGGGAAGGGAATGTGTTACTAAAGAGGCGAGGGAAGGGAATGCGCTACTACACAGGTTAGGGAGGGGAAGGTATTACTACACAGGTGATGTAGGGGAAGGTGTTACTACACAGGTGAGGGAGGAGAATGTCAAATATGTTACTATTGGGTGAGGGAAGGGAATGTGTTACAACATGCGTGAGGGAAGGAAATGTGTTACTATAGAGGATAGCGGGGGTAATGTGTTACTACAGACTGGAGGGAGATGAATGTGTTACTACAGGGGTGAGTGGGGGTAATGTGTTACTACAGGGGAGAGTGGGGGTAATGTGTAACTACAGCTGTGAGCGAGGGTAATGTGTTACTACAGATGTGAGGGAGGAATTGTATTTCTACACAGGTGAGGGAGGGGAATGTGGAATGTGCTACAACATGGGCGAAGGAGAGAAATGTGTTACTACAGAGGTGAGCGAGAATAATGTGTTACTACAGAGGTGAGGGAGTGAAATGTGTTAGTACACGAGTGAGGAAGGATAATGTCTTAGTAAAGCAGTGATGCATTACTATAGAAGTGAAGGATTAATGTGTTACTGGAGTGATGAGATAGAAATAGAAACAGTAAATATCTAATATCTACCCGGGTGAAACGGGTACATCAGTTAGTATAATATACAGTATATATAATTAGAATTTAACCTGTGCTGGGTCTGGGAGGGGAATGACAGTAGAATGGAAGCAGGGGTGCTGGGACTGAGAGGGGAAGGGACAGCAGACTTGGGGAAGGGATGGTGGAACTGGGAGTAGTGGTTCTGGGACTGGGCAGGGAGGTAACAGCAGACTGGGATAATGTGGGCTGGGACTGGGAGCAGGTTGGGTACTGGATCCCAGTGGTCAGGATGCCGGCGGTCTGAATAGAATAATAGAATAGAATAATTTATTGTTGTCACTACAGCATTAAAAAATGCATATGTGAAATTACAGTGTAGTACACTTACAAGTCACATAAAAAGTTAAAATACACAGTATTAAAGATTCAGACTAACAAATACTAACAATTACTGAAGAAAAGAAACTGTTCCGCGACCTGCTGGTTCGGCATCCAAGACACCTATAACGTTTATTGGAGGGCAACAATGTGAAAAGCGAGTGGCATGGATGACTAGGATCAGAAATAATTTTTTCAGCCCTAGCTATACTCCTAGAAAAATATCATCCAACTTAAACAGAGATTGGCCAATAATTCTCTCAGCAGCTTTAACAACCCTGTACAAAGAACTACGATCAGAACACTTGCAATTCCCATAACACACCCTAATAGCATAAGTCAAAAGACTCTCCAGCACGCAGCAGTAGAAATTTACAAGCATTGGCTTCGATAAGCCCACTGCTCGAAGTCTTCGTAGAAAGAAAAGGCTTTGCTGGGCCTTACCAACCACAGCTGCAATATATCCACAGACCATGATATATCCACAGTAAAATTAATACCTAAAAACTTATTCCCACTAACCATCTTTAGCTTCTCGCCATTCAGAAACAACGGCTATGGAGAGGTTTTCCTAGATCTTCTAAAATCTACAGTATAACCACCTTCATAGTTTTCTTACTATTTAATAACAAATGGTTATTCTGCCCCTACTTAACCAGCTGTCTTACCTCCTCCCTATAACTGTCCTCCTCTCACATACTATTCAGACCCACAAGTGAGGTATCGTCTGCAAATTTTACAATTAAGTTAGACTCCGAATTAGTAATATTGTTGGAAGTATTTAATGAATATAGAAAGGGCTTAAAACACATCCTTGAGGGACTCCTGTGCTCTGTACAAGCTCAGATGAGACAGTAGTACCCATCCTAACGGACTGAGCGTGATTAGTCAAAAAATCTAATAACCAGTTACATATGGACACATCAAAGACAATCTCTAGAAGCTTGGCAATTAGCACCGCTGGTACAACGGTGTTGAAGGTGGAGCTATAGTCCACAAACAGCAATCTTACATAAGAGTCCTTGCTCTCCAAATGACAAAGAACCTTATGAAGAACCGTAAAAGCAGCATCCTTGGTGGATCTGTTTGACCTATACGCAAACTGATGAAAATCAAACCCATCGGTATGCCACTCCTTACTCAAAACAGCTCTCTCAAAACACTTAATCAATAAAGATGTGAGGGCAATTGGGCGATAGTTGTTTAGGCCCATTACTGTTGTAGATTTAGGGACAGGAATAATTGTAGACACTTTAAAACATTGCGGAACAAAACACTGAGCTAGTGAAAGGCCACCACCTTTTTTCTTGCCGGATTCTAATGTCCTATCGGCTTTAAACAATGCCCTCCCAGGCAATTTAAAGGGGCAAACAGGACCATTCATTCCCAACCAAGTCTCTGTAAATATCAATAAGGAGCAATTCTTCAATGGCTGATGGCAGTCAATTCTCAGCCTGATTTTATCCATCTTATTTGAAAGGGATCTTACATTGGATAAAAATGATTTAAATGGCTGATACCTCAGCCTTGCTAGGATGCCAGCCCTCTTCCCTCTCTTTTGCCTCCTGAACCTCCGCGGGTGCCACCAATGCTGCTGATGAACCTGCTGCCAGGTCTGCCTCTGCCCCCGATTCTTAGCCCAGCCCTGGTACTTCTTCCTACCGCTGCCCCAGCCGCGGTGATTATGGCTCCATCCACCTTCCCGAGAGCCGGCACTGGGGACAGCAGAGTACACGTCCTCTGACACAATGACCCTGGCGACCCTGACATCATCACTCAGAAGTCTAGTGTAATGGGGTTCCAATTCTGCACAGATTTAGGGAAAGTGTTTCTCCCAAAAGAATAGATAAAAAAATTGTCAAGCAGTCAGAAGGTAAAAAAAAAACAGGTAACAGGATCATTAGCTTCATCTACTGGGTCCAATGGCAGTCTAAAGGGGCCCATATATCAGCAATCACAAAATAAAAAGATTCACAGTGTCTGCATTTTAAAGATTCCCCAATCCACCAGTCTGTGCCCATACGTTACAGATATTTTTCAGTGATTTGAAAATCATTTTCAGGAAAGACAGATCTGCCAATCTTAAAAGGCCCATAATTTTACTAGTAATGGTTGGCAAATCGGCTGATTGTTACCATACACTAGCAATCTACAGCCCCAATTGGTCTGTGAAATCCATGGTGGACAACCTGATTCACCAATTCCAATCACTTTTTGGTTGGAATTTGTGATCTGTGAACCCCATACATTGCAGATTTGTTTACACAGTCATCTGCAAAACAGGGATTTGCCCCAATTGAATACTGATATATGGGGTCCTTTACTCACAGTAGTTCCACTTGCCATGGGCATAACTACCATAGATGCAGTGGCATAACTAGCGGGAGTCGCCCGGGGCTCGTGCCCTGGGTGCTGTCGGATCAGCGTTGCGGGGGACGGGACGGGGTGCGCTGCCGGTCATGGTCCAGGTGGTTAAAGTAGGTGTAGTACAGACCGCAGTGAGTGCAGTCAATACTACACAGTAAAACAAACACGTCGGCGCTGGGTAGTATACATGCAGTGTGTTTGTTTTAGCAGCCAGTGAGAGTCAGACAGACTCATTGGCTGCTGCACCCACGGCCGGTGCAGGGCTGAAGCTCACTCATGAGCTCTACCTTTCTACTCCCACAGTGGGTGATGGGAGAGACGTTATAACGTTTCTCCCATAGTGCATAGAGCAGGGATTCAGGTAAGTGTTTTGTGTGTATGTCTGTGTGTTATATATGTAAGGGGTACTACTGGCTGGGGCATTGTATAGGGGGCACTGTAGCAATACTGGGGGCACCGCTGGCCGGGGGCACTGTATAGGGGGCACTGTATCACTACTGGGAACACTACTGACTGGGTGCACTGTATAGGTGGCACTGTATCACTGCTGAAGGAACTACTGACAGGGGGCACTGTATAGGGGGAACTGTATCACTACTGGGGGCACTGCATACGGGCGACCACTACTGGGGGCACTGCATAGGGGGACCCATACTGGCAGGATAGCTCTGTGAAGGCTGTCTCCTTGTGACTATATTTATATATATAGTATGTGTGAATAAATGTATGTATACACATACATATAAATACCCTCACCAGACCCCACATGTTAGAAAAATGATACCCTCCATTGTGCTAGCCACACACCCTGTGCAGACCACACCTCCACATCACTGGGCACACCCCCTTGGTGGCACATAATAGGCCATTCATACATCATACATTTCAGCTCCAGGCTCATGTGGAAATTGGATTCTATAAAAGGTTGCGCGATCGCCGCCATTTTTCATTCTGGCTGTGAAGTGTGCACAGGGAGGGAGCTGGGATTTGTGTCTTGGTTGCTGCTGACTGACGCTGACCATAGGGGCACGCTGACCATATGGGCTGGCTGTCACTGTCATCATTGTAGCTGTCGCTGTCATAAAAAAAACACCTGTCACTGTCATCGTTGTAGCTGACATTGTCACAGACATCGGTGTAGCTGTCACTGTCACGATCATAAAAAACACCTGTCACTGTCATCGTTCTTGCTGTCACTGTCATAAAAAACACACCTGTCGCCGTCATCGGTGTAGCTGTCACTGTCACTTTCATTAAAAAAAAGACCTGTCATCGCTGTAGCTGTCGCTGTCACTGTCATCAGATTAGCTGTCACTGTCACTGACGTAGCTGTCGCTGTCACTGTCATGAAAAAATAACACCTGTCACTGTCATTGGTGTAGCTGTCACTGTCATTGGTGTAGCTGTCGCTGTCACTATCATAAAAAAACACCTGTCACTGTCATCGTTGCCGCTGTCACTGTCATAAAAAAAACACCTGTCACTGTCATCGGTGTAGCTGTCACTGTCATCAAAAAACACCTGTCACTGTCATCGGCGTAGCTGTCACTGTCATCGGTGTAGCTGTCACTGTCATCAAAAAACACCTGTCACTGTCATTGGTGTCGCTGTCACTGTCATAAAAAAACACCTGTTAATGTCATCAGTGTAGCTGTCACTGTCATAAGAAAAAACACCTGTCACTGTCATTGGTGTAGCTGTCACAGTCACTGTCATCGCTGAAGCTGTCGCTGTCACTGTCATCAGATTAGCTGTCACTGTCACTGATGTAGCTGTCGCTGTCACTGTCATAAAAAAATAACACCTGTCACTGTCATCGGTGTAGCTGTCACTGTCATTAAAAAAAAACCTGTCACTGTCATCAGTGTAGCTGTCACTGTCATAAGAAAAAACACCTGTTAATGTCATCAGTGTAGCTGTCACTGTCATAAGAAAAAACACCTGTCACTGTCATTGGTGTAGCTGTCACAGTCACTGTCATCGCTGAAGCTGTCGCTGTCACTGTCATCAGATTAGCTGTCACTGTCACTGATGTAGCTGTCGCTGTCATAAAAAAATAACACCTGTCACTGTCATCGGTGTAGCTGTCACTGTCATTAAAAAAAAACCTGTCACTGTCATCAGTGTAGCTGTCACTGTCATAAGAAAAAACACCTCTCATTGTCATTGGTGTAGCTGTCACAGTCACTGTCATCGCTGTAGCTGTCGCTATCACTGTCATCAGATTAGCTGTCACTGACGTAGCTGTCGCTGTCACTATCATAAAAAAACACCTGTCACTGTCATCGTTGCCGCTGTCACTGTCATCGGTGTAGCTGTAACTGTCATCAAAAAACACCTGTCACTGTCATCGGTGTAGCTGTCACTGTCATCAAAAAACACCTGTCACTGTCATCGGTGTAGCTGTCACTGTCATCAAAAAACACCTGCAATTGTCATCGGTGTAGTTGTCACTGTCATCGGTGTAGCTGTCACTGTCATAAAAAAACACCTGTTACTGTCATCGGTGTAGCTGTCACTGTCATAAAAAAAACACCTGTCACTGTCATTGGTGTAGCTGTCACTGTCATCGCTGTAGCTGTCACTGTCATCAGATTAGCTGTCACTGTCACTGACGTAGTTGTCACTGTCATAGAAAAATAACACCTGTCACTGTCATTGGTGTAGCTGTCACTGGCATTAAAAAAAACACCTGTCACTGTCATCAGTGTAGCTGTCACTGTCATAAAAAATACACCTGCTACTGTCATCGGTGTAGCTGTCACAGTCACTGTCATCGCTGTACCTGTCGCTGTCACTGTCATCAGAATAGCTGTCACTGTCACTGACGTAGCTGTCGCTGTCACTATCATAAAAAAAACACCTGTCACTGTCATTGTTGCTGCTGTCACTGTCATAAAAAAACACCTGTCACTGTCATCGGTGTAGCTGTCACTGTCATAAAAAACACCTGTCACTGTCATCGGTGTAGCTGTCACTGTCATTGGTGTCGCTGTCACTATCATAAAAAAACACCTGCAATTGTCATCGGTGTAGCTGTCACTGTCATAAGAAAAAACACCTGTCACTGGTGTAGCTGTCACAGTCACTGTCATCGCTGAAGCTGTCGCTGTCACTGTCATCAGATTAGCTGTCACTGATGTAGCTGTCGCTGTCACTGTCATAAAAAAATAACACCTGTCACTGTCATCGGTGTAGCTGTCACTGTCATTAAAAAAAACCTGTCACTGTCATCAGTGTAGCTGTCACTGTCATAAGAAAAAACACCTCTCATTGTCATTGGTGTAGCTGTCACAGTCACTGTCATCGCTGTAGCTGTCGCTATCACTGTCATCAGATTAGCTGTCACTGACGTAGCTGTCGCTGTCACTATCATAAAAAAACACCTGTCACTGTCATCGTTGCCGCTGTCACTGTCATCGGTGTAGCTGTAACTGTCATCAAAAAACACCTGTCACTGTCATCGGTGTAGCTGTCACTGTCATCAAAAAACACCTGTCACTGTCATCGGTGTAGCTGTCACTGTCCTCAAAAAACACCTGCAATTGTCATCGGTGTAGCTGTCACTGTCATAAAAAAACACCTGTTACTGTCATCGGTGTAGCTGTCACTGTCATAAAAAAAACACCTGTCACTGTCATTGGTGTAGCTGTCACTGTCATCGCTGTAGCTGTCGCTGTCACTGTCATCAGATTAGCTGTCACTGTCACTGACGTAGTTGTCACTGTCATAGAAAAATAACACCTGTCACTGTCATTGGTGTAGCTGTCACTGGCATTAAAAAAAACACCTGTCACTGTCATCAGTGTAGCTGTCACTGTCATAAAAAATACACCTGTTACTGTCATCGGTGTAGCTGTCACAGTCACTGTCATCGCTGTACCTGTCGCTGTCACTGTCATCAGAATAGCTGTCACTGTCACTGACGTAGCTGTCGCTGTCACTATCATAAAAAAAACACCTGTCACTGTCATTGTTGCTGCTGTCACTGTCATAAAAAAACACCTGTCACTGTCATCGGTGTAGCTGTCACTGTCATAAAAAAACACCTGCAATTGTCATCGGTGTAGCTGTCACTGTCATCGGTGTAGCTGTCACTGTCATAAAAAAAACACCTGTCACTGTCATTGGTGTAGCTGTCACTGTCATCGCTGTAGCTGTCGCTGTCACTGTCATCAGAATAGCTGTCACTGTCACTGACGTAGCTGTCGCTGTCACTATCATAAAAAAAACACCTGTCACTGTCATTGTTGCTGCTGTCACTGTCATAAAAAAACACCTGTCACTGTCATCGGTGTAGCTGTCACTGTCATAAAAAATACCTGTCACTGTCATCGGTGTAGCTGTCACTGTCATTGGTGTCGCTGTCACTATCATAAAAAAACACCTGCAATTGTCATCGGTGTAGCTGTCACTGTCATAAGAAAAAACACCTGTCACTGTCATTGGTGTAGCTGTCACAGTCACTGTCATCGCTGAAGCTGTCGCTGTCACTGTCATCAGATTAGCTGTCACTGTCACTGATGTAGCTGTCGCTGTCACTGTCATAAAAAAATAACACCTGTCACTGTCATCGGTGTAGCTGTCACTGTCATTAAAAAAAAACCTGTCACTGTCATCAGTGTAGCTGTCACTGTCATAAGAAAAAACACCTCTCATTGTCATTGGTGTAGCTGTCACAGTCACTGTCATCGCTGTAGCTGTCGCTATCACTGTCATCAGATTAGCTGTCACTGACGTAGCTGTCGCTGTCACTATCATAAAAAAACACCTGTCACTGTCATCGTTGCCGCTGTCACTGTCATCGGTGTAGCTGTAACTGTCATCAAAAAACACCTGTCACTGTCATCGGTGTAGCTGTCACTGTCATCAAAAAACACCTGTCACTGTCATCGGTGTAGCTGTCACTGTCATCAAAAAACACCTGCAATTGTCATCGGTGTAGCTGTCACTGTCATCGGTGTAGCTGTCACTGTCATAAAAAAAAACCTGTTACTGTCATCGGTGTAGCTGTCACTGTCATAAAAAAAACACCTGTCACTGTCATTGGTGTAGCTGTCACTGTCATCGCTGTAGCTGTCGCTGTCACTGTCATCAGATTAGCTGTCACTGTCACTGACGTAGTTGTCGCTGTCACTGTCATAGAAAAATAACACCTGTCACTGTCATTGGTGTAGCTGTCACTGGCATTAAAAAAAACACCTGTCACTGTCATCAGTGTAGCTGTCACTGTCATAAAAAATACACCTGCTACTGTCATCGGTGTAGCTGTCACAGTCACTGTCATCGCTGTACCTGTCGCTGTCACTGTCATCAGAATAGCTGTCACTGTCACTGACGTAGCTGTCGCTGTCACTATCATAAAAAAAACACCTGTCACTGTCATTGTTGCTGCTGTCACTGTCATAAAAAAACACCTGTCACTGTCATCGGTGTAGCTGTCACTGTCATAAAAAACACCTGTCACTGTCATCGGTGTAGCTGTCACTGTCATCGGTGTCGCTGTCACTATCATAAAAAAACACCTGCAATTGTCATTGGTGTAGCTGTCACTGTCATAAGAAAAAACACCTGTCACTGTCATTGGTGTAGCTGTCACAGTCACTGTCATCGCTGAAGCTGTCGCTGTCACTGTCATCAGATTAGCTGTCACTGTCACTGATGTAGCTGTCGCTGTCACTGTCATAAAAAAATAACACCTGTCACTGTCATCGGTGTAGCTGTCACTGTCATTAAAAAAAAACCTGTCACTGTCATCAGTGTAGCTGTCACTGTCATAAGAAAAAACACCTCTCATTGTCATTGGTGTAGCTGTCACAGTCACTGTCATCGCTGTAGCTGTCGCTATCACTGTCATCAGATTAGCTGTCACTGACGTAGCTGTCGCTGTCACTATCATAAAAAAACACCTGTCACTGTCATCGTTGCCGCTGTCACTGTCATCGGTGTAGCTGTCACTGTCATCAAAAAACACCTGTCACTGTCATCGGTGTAGCTGTCACTGTCATTAAAAAAAAACCTGTCACTGTCATCAGTGTAGCTGTCACTGTCATAAGAAAAAACACCTCTCATTGTCATTGGTGTAGCTGTCACAGTCACTGTCATCGCTGTAGCTGTCGCTATCACTGTCATCAGATTAGCTGTCACTGACGTAGCTGTCGCTGTCACTATCATAAAAAAACACCTGTCACTGTCATCGTTGCCGCTGTCACTGTCATCGGTGTAGCTGTCACTGTCATCAAAAAACACCTGTCACTGTCATCGGTGTAGCTGTCACTGTCATCAAAAAACACCTGTCACTGTCATCGGTGTAGCTGTCACTGTCATCAAAAAACACCTTTCACTGTCATCGGTGTAACTGTCACTGTCATAAAAAAACACCTGCAATTGTCATTGGTGTAGCTGTCACTGTCATCGGTGTAGCTGTCACTGTCATAAAAAAACACCTGTCACTGTCATTGGTGTAGCTGTCACTGTCATCAAAAAACACCTGTCACTGTCATCGGTGTAGCTGTCACTGTCATCAAAAAACACCTGCAATTGTCATCGGTGTAGCTGTCACTGTCATCGGTGTAGCTGTCACTGTCATGAAAAAACACCTGTTACTGTCATCGGTGTAGCTGTCACTGTCATAAAAAAACACCTGTCACTGTCATTGGTGTAGCTGTCACTGTCATCGCTGTAGCTGTTGCTGTCATCAGATTAGCTGTCACTGTCACTGACGTAGCTGTCGCTGTCACTGTCATGAAAAAATAACACCTGTCACTGTCATTGGTGTAGCTGTCACTGTCATTGGTGTAGCTGTCGCGTTCACTATCATAAAAAAAACACCTGTCACTGTCATCGTTGTCACTGTCATAAAAAAAACACCTGTCACTGTCATCGGCGTAGCTGTCACTGTCATCGGTGTAGCTGTCACTGTCATCAAAAAACACCTGTCACTGTCATTGGTGTTGCTGTCACTGTCATCCGTGTAGCTGTCACTGTCATAAAAAAAACACCTGTTACTGTCATCGGTGTAGCTGTCACTGTCATAACAAAACACCTGTTAATGTCATCAGTGTAGCTGTCACTGTCATAAGAAAAAACACCTGTCACTGTCATTGGTGTAGCTGTCACAGTCACTGTCATCGCTGAAGCTGTCGCTGTCACTGTCATCAGATTAGCTGTCACTGTCACTGATGTAGCTGTCGCTGTCACTGTCATAAAAAAATAACACCTGTCACTGTCATCGGTGTAGCTGTCACTGTCATTAAAAAAAAACCTGTCACTGTCATCAGTGTAGCTGTCACTGTCATAAGAAAAAACACCTCTCATTGTCATTGGTGTAGCTGTCACAGTCACTGTCATCGCTGTAGCTGTCGCTATCACTGTCATCAGATTAGCTGTCACTGACGTAGCTGTCGCTGTCACTATCATAAAAAAACACCTGTCACTGTCATCGTTGCCGCTGTCACTGTCATCGGTGTAGCTGTAACTGTCATCAAAAAACACCTGTCACTGTCATCGGTGTAGCTGTCACTGTCATCAAAAAACACCTTTCACTGTCATCGGTGTAACTGTCACTGTCATAAAAAAACACCTGCAATTGTCATCGGTGTAGCTGTCACTGTCATCGGTGTAGCTGTCACTGTCATAAAAAAAACACCTGTCACTGTCATTGGTGTAGCTGTCACTGTCATCGCTGTAGCTGTCGCTGTCACTGTCATCAGATTAGCTGTCACTGTCACTGACGTAGTTGTCGCTGTCACTGTCATAGAAAAATAACACCTGTCACTGTCATTGGTGTAGCTGTCACTGTCATCGGTGTAGCTGTCACTGGCATTAAAAAAAACACCTGTCACTGTCATCAGTGTAGCTGTCACTGTCATAAAAAAAACACCTGCTACTGTCATCGGTGTAGCTGTCACAGTCACTGTCATCGCTGTACCTGTCGCTGTCACTGTCATCAGAATAGCTGTCACTGTCACTGACGTAGCTGTCGCTGTCACTATCATAAAAAAAACACCTGTCACTGTCATTGTTGCTGCTGTCACTGTCATAAAAAAACACCTGTCACTGTCATCGGTGTAGCTGTCACTGTCATAAAAAACACCTGTCACTGTCATCGGTGTAGCTGTCACTGTCATCGGTGTCGCTGTCACTATCATAAAAAACACCTGCAATTGTCATCGGTGTAGCTGTCACTGTCATAAGAAAAAACACCTGTCACTGTCATTGGTGTAGCTGTCACAGTCACTGTCATCGCTGAAGCTGTCGCTGTCACTGTCATCAGATTAGCTGTCACTGTCACTGATGTAGCTGTCGCTGTCACTGTCATAAAAAAATAACACCTGTCACTGTCATCGGTGTAGCTGTCACTGTCATTAAAAAAAAACCTGTCACTGTCATCAGTGTAGCTGTCACTGTCATAAGAAAAAACACCTCTCATTGTCATTGGTGTAGCTGTCACAGTCACTGTCATCGCTGTAGCTGTCGCTATCACTGTCATCAGATTAGCTGTCACTGACGTAGCTGTCGCTGTCACTATCATAAAAAAACACCTGTCACTGTCATCGTTGCCGCTGTCACTGTCATCGGTGTAGCTGTCACTGTCATCAAAAAACACCTGTCACTGTCATCGGTGTAGCTGTCACTGTCATTAAAAAAAAAACCTGTCACTGTCATCAGTGTAGCTGTCACTGTCATAAGAAAAAACACCTCTCATTGTCATTGGTGTAGCTGTCACAGTCACTGTCATCGCTGTAGCTGTCGCTATCACTGTCATCAGATTAGCTGTCACTGACGTAGCTGTCGCTGTCACTATCATAAAAAAACACCTGTCACTGTCATCGTTGCCGCTGTCACTGTCATCGGTGTAGCTGTCACTGTCATCAAAAAACACCTGTCACTGTCATCGGTGTAGCTGTCACTGTCATCAAAAAACACCTGTCACTGTAATCGGTGTAGCTGTCACTGTCATCAAAAAACACCTTTCACTGTCATCGGTGTAACTGTCACTGTCATAAAAAAACACCTGCAATTGTCATTGGTGTAGCTGTCACTGTCATAAAAAAACACCTGTCACTGTCATTGGTGTAGCTGTCACTGTCATCAAAAAACACCTGTCACTGTCATCAAAAAACACCTGCAATTGTCATCGGTGTAGCTGTCACTGTCATCGGTGTAGCTGTCACTGTCATAAAAAAACACCTGTTACTGTCATCGGTGTAGCTGTCACTGTCATAAAAAAAACACCTGTCACTGTCATTGGTGTAGCTGTCACTGTCATCGCTGTAGCTGTCGCTGTCACTGTCATCAGATTAGCTGTCACTGTCACTGACGTAGTTGTCGCTGTCACTGTCATAAAAAAATAACACCTGTCACTGTCATTGGTGTAGCTGTCACTGTCATCGGTGTAGCTGTCACTGGCATTAAAAAAAACACCTGTCACTGTCATCAGTGTAGCTGTCACTGTCATAAAAAATACACCTGCTACTGTCATCGGTGTAGCTGTCACAGTCACTGTCATCGCTGTACCTGTCACTGTCATCAGAATAGCTGTCACTGTCACTGACGTAGCTGTCGCTGTCACTATCATAAAAAAAACACCTGTCACTGTCATTGTTGCTGCTGTCACTGTCATAAAAAAACACCTGTCACTGTCATCGGTGTAGCTGTCACTGTCATAAAAAACACCTGTCACTGTCATCGGTGTAGCTGTCACTGTCATCGGTGTCGCTGTCACTATCATAAAAAAACACCTGCAATTGTCATCGGTGTAGCTGTCACTGTCATCGGTGTAGCTGTCACTGTCATCGGGGTAGCTGTCACAGTCATTGGTGTAGCTGTCACTGTCATTAAAAAAAACACCTGCTACTGTCATCGGTGTAGCTGTCACAGTCACTGTCATCGCTGTAGCAATCGCTGTCACTGTCATCAGATTAGCTGTCACTGTCACTGACGTAGCTGTCGCTGTCACTGTCATAAAAAAATAACACCTGTCACTGTCATTGGTGTAGCTGTCACTGTCATCGGTGTAGCTGTCGCTGTCACTATCATAAAAAAACACCTGTCACTGTCATCGTTGCCGCTGTCACTGTCATAAAAAAACACCTGTTACTGTCATCGGTTTAGCTGTCACTGTCATCGGTGTAACTGTCACTGTCATAAAAAAACACCTGTTACTGTCATCGGTTTAGCTGTCACTGTCATCGGTGTAGCTGTCACTGTCATAAAAAAACACCTGTTACTGTCATCGGTGTAGCTGTCGCTGTCATAAAAAAACACCTGTCACTGTCATCGGTGTAGCTGTCACTGTCATCGGTGTCGCTGTCACTATCATAAAAAAACACCTGCAATTGTCATCGGTGTAGCTGTCACTGTCACTGTCATCGGTATCGCTGTCACTGTCATCGGTGTAGCTGTCACTGTCGTCGGGGTAGCTGTCACTGTCATAAGAAAAAACACCTGTCACTGTCATTGGTGTAGCTGTCACTGTCATCGGTGTCGCTGTCACTATCATAAAGAAACACCTGCAATTGTCATCGGTGTAGCTGTCACTGTCATCGGGGTAGCTGTCACTGTCATCGGGGTAGCTGTCACTGTCATTAAAAAAAAACCTGTCACTGTCATCAGTGTAGCTGTCACTGTCATAAGAAAAAACACCTCTCATTGTCATTGGTGTAGCTGTCACAGTCACTGTCATCGCTGTAGCTGTCGCTATCACTGTCATCAGATTAGCTGTCACTGACGTCGCTGTCACTATCATAAAAAAACACCTGTCACTGTCATCGTTGCCGCTGTCACTGTCATCGGTGTAGCTGTAACTGTCATCAAAAAACACCTGTCACTGTCATCGGTGTAGCTGTCACTGTCATTAAAAAACACCTGTCACTGTCATCGGTGTAGCTGTCACTGTCATCAAAAAACACCTTTCACTGTCATCGGTGTAACTGTCACTGTCATAAAAAAACACCTGCAATTGTCATCGGTGTAGCTGTCACTGTCATCGGTGTAGCTGTCACTGTCATAAAAAAAACACCTGTCACTGTCATTGGTGTAGCTGTCACTGTCATCGCTGTAGCTGTCGCTGTCACTGTCATCAGATTAGCTGTCACTGACGTAGTTGTCGCTGTCACTGTCATAGAAAAATAACACCTGTCACTGTCATTGGTGTAGCTGTCACTGTCATCGGTGTAGCTGTCACTGGCATTAAAAAAAACACCTGTCACTGTCATCAGTGTAGCTGTCACTGTCATAAAAAAAACACCTGCTACTGTCATCGGTGTAGCTGTCACAGTCACTGTCATCGCTGTACCTGTACCTGTCGCTGTCACTGTCATCAGAATAGCTGTCACTGTCACTGACGTAGCTGTCGCTGTCACTATCATAAAAAAAACACCTGTCACTGTCATTGTTGCTGCTGTCACTGTCATAAAAAAACACCTGTCACTGTCATCGGTGTAGCTGTCACTGTCATAAAAAACACCTGTCACTGTCATCGGTGTAGCTGTCACTGTCATCGGTGTCGCTGTCACTATCATAAAAAAACACCTGCAATTGTCATCGGTGTAGCTGTCACTGTCATAAGAAAAAACACCTGTCACTGTCATTGGTGTAGCTGTCACAGTCACTGTCGTCGCTGTCACTGTCATCAGATTAGCTGTCACTGTCACTGATGTAGCTGTCGCTGTCACTGTCATAAAAAAATAACACCTGTCACTGTCATCGGTGTAGCTGTCACTGTCATTAAAAAAAAACCTGTCACTGTCATCAGTGTAGCTGTCACTGTCATAAGAAAAAACACCTCTCATTGTCATTGGTGTAGCTGTCACAGTCACTGTCATCGCTGTAGCTGTCGCTATCACTGTCATCAGATTAGCTGTCACTGACGTAGCTGTCGCTGTCACTATCATAAAAAAACACCTGTCACTGTCATCGTTGCCGCTGTCACTGTCATCGGTGTAGCTGTCACTGTCATCAAAAAACACCTGTCACTGTCATCGGTGTAGCTGTCACTGTCATTAAAAAAAAACCTGTCACTGTCATCAGTGTAGCTGTCACTGTCATAAGAAAAAACACCTCTCATTGTCATTGGTGTAGCTGTCACAGTCACTGTCATCGCTGTAGCTGTCGCTATCACTGTCATCAGATTAGCTGTCACTGACGTAGCTGTCGCTGTCACTATCATAAAAAAACACCTGTCACTGTCATCGTTGCCGCTGTCACTGTCATCGGTGTAGCTGTCACTGTCATCAAAAAACACCTGTCACTGTCATCGGTGTAGCTGTCACTGTCATCAAAAAACACCTGTCACTGTAATCGGTGTAGCTGTCACTGTCATCAAAAAACACCTTTCACTGTCATCGGTGTAACTGTCACTGTCATAAAAAAACACCTGCAATTGTCATTGGTGTAGCTGTCACTGTCATAAAAAAACACCTGTCACTGTCATTGGTGTAGCTGTCACTGTCATCAAAAAACACCTGTCACTGTCATCAAAAAACACCTGCAATTGTCATCGGTGTAGCTGTCACTGTCATCGGTGTAGCTGTCACTGTCATAAAAAAACACCTGTTACTGTCATCGGTGTAGCTGTCACTGTCATAAAAAAAACACCTGTCACTGTCATTGGTGTAGCTGTCACTGTCATCGCTGTAGCTGTCGCTGTCACTGTCATCAGATTAGCTGTCACTGTCACTGACGTAGTTGTCGCTGTCACTGTCATAAAAAAATAACACCTGTCATTGTTATTGGTGTAGCTGTCACTGTCATCGGTGTAGCTGTCACTGGCATTAAAAAAAACACCTGTCACTGTCATCAGTGTAGCTGTCACTGTCATAAAAAATACACCTGCTACTGTCATCGGTGTAGCTGTCACAGTCACTGTCATCGCTGTACCTGTCACTGTCATCAGAATAGCTGTCACTGTCACTGACGTAGCTGTCGCTGTCACTATCATAAAAAAAACACCTGTCACTGTCATTGTTGCTGCTGTCACTGTCATAAAAAAACACCTGTCACTGTCATCGGTGTAGCTGTCACTGTCATAAAAAACACCTGTCACTGTCATCGGTGTCGCTGTCACTATCATAAAAAAACACCTGCAATTGTCATCGGTGTAGCTGTCACTGTCATCGGTGTAGCTGTCACTGTCATCGGTGTAGCTGTCACTGTCATCGGGGTAGCTGTCACAGTCATTGGTGTAGCTGTCACTGTCATTAAAAAAAACACCTGCTACTGTCATCGGTGTAGCTGTCACAGTCACTGTCATCGCTGTAGCAATCGCTGTCACTGTCATCAGATTAGCTGTCACTGTCACTGACGTAGCTGTCGCTGTCATAAAAAAATAACACCTGTCACTGTCATTGGTGTAGCTGTCACTGTCATCGGTGTAGCTGTCGCTGTCACTATCATAAAAAAACACCTGTCACTGTCATCGTTGCCGCTGTCACTGTCATAAAAAAACACCTGTTACTGTCATCGGTTTAGCTGTCACTGTCATCGGTGTAACTGTCACTGTCATAAAAAAACACCTGTTACTGTCATCGGTTTAGCTGTCACTGTCATCGGTGTAGCTGTCACTGTCATAAAAAAACACCTGTTACTGTCATCGGTGTAGCTGTCGCTGTCATAAAAAAACACCTGTCACTGTCATCGGTGTAGCTGTCACTGTCATCGGTGTCGCTGTCACTATCATAAAAAAACACCTGCAATTGTCATCGGTGTAGCTGTCACTGTCACTGTCATCGGTATCGCTGTCACTGTCATCGGTGTAGCTGTCACTGTCGTCGGGGTAGCTGTCACTGTCATTGGTGTAGCTGTCACTGTCATAAGAAAAAACACCTGTCACTGTCATTGGTGTAGCTGTCACTGTCATCGGTGTCGCTGTCACTATCATAAAAAAACACCTGCAATTGTCATCGGTGTAGCTGTCACTGTCATCGGTGTAGCTGTCACTGTCATCGGGGTAGCTGTCACTGTCATCGGGGTAGCTGTCACAGTCATTGGTGTAGCTGTCACTGTCATTAAAAAAAACACCTGCTACTGTCATCGGTGTAGCTGCCACAGTCACTGTCATCGCTGTAGCAGTCGCTGTCACTGTCATCAGATTAGCTGTCACGTAGCTGTCGCTGTCACTGTCATAAAAAAATAACACCTGTCACTGTCATTGGTGTAGCTGTCACTGTCATCGGTGTAGCTGTCGCTGTCACTATCATAAAAAAACACCTGTCACTGTCATCGTTGCCGCTGTCACTGTCATCAAAAAACACCTGTCACTGTCATCGGTGTAGCTGTCACTGTCATCGGTGTAACTGTCACTGTCATAAAAAAACACCTGTTACTGTCATCGGTTTAGCTGTCACTGTCATCGGTGTAGCTGTCGCTGTCATAAAAAAAACACCTGTCACTGTCATCGGTGTAGCTGTCACTGTCATCGGTGTCGCTGTCACTATCATAAAAAACACCTGCAATTGTCATCGGTGTAGCTGTCACTGTCATCGCTGTAGCTGTCGCTGTCACTGTCATCAGATTAGCTGTCACTGTCACTGACGTAGTTGTCGCTGTCACTGTCATAAAAAAATAACACCTGTCACTGTCATCGGTGTAGCTGTCACTGTCATCGGTGTAGCTGTCACTGGCATTAAAAAAAACACCTGTCACTGTCATCAGTGTAGCTGTCACTGTCATAAAAAATACACCTGCTACTGTCATCGGTGTAGCTGTCACAGTCACTGTCATCGCTGTACCTGTCGCTGTCACTGTCATCAGAATAGCTGTCACTGTCACTGACGTAGCTGTCGCTGTCACTATCATAAAAAAAACACCTGTCACTGTCATTGTTGCTGCTGTCACTGTCATAAAAAAACACCTGTCACTGTCATCGGTGTAGCTGTCACTGTCATAAAAAACACCTGTCACTGTCATCGGTGTAGCTGTCACTGTCATCGGTGTCGCTGTCACTATCATAAAAAAACACCTGTTATTGTCATCGGTGTAGCTGTCACTGTCATCGGTATCGCTGTCACTGTCATCGGTGTAGCTGTCACTGTCATCGGGGTAGCTGTCACAGTCATTGGTGTAGCTGTCACTGTCATTAAAAAAAACACCTGCTACTGTCATCGGTGTAGCTGTCACAGTCACTGTCATCGCTGTAGCAGTCGCTGTCACTGTCATCAGATTAGCTGTCACTGTCACTGACGTAGCTGTCGCTGTCACTGTCATAAAAAAATAACACCTGTCACTGTCATCGGTGTAGCTGTCACTGTCATCGGTGTAGCTGTCGCTGTCACTATCATAAAAAAACACCTGTCACTGTCATCGTTGCCGCTGTCACTGTCATAAAAAAACACCTGTTACTGTCATCGGTTTAGCTGTCACTGTCATCGGTGTAACTGTCACTGTCATAAAAAAACACCTGTTACTGTCATCGGTTTAGCTGTCACTGTCATCGGTGTAGCTGTCACTGTCATAAAAAAACACCTGTTACTGTCATCGGTGTAGCTGTCGCTGTCATAAAAAAACACCTGTCACTGTCATCGGTGTAGCTGTCACTGTCATCGGTGTCGCTGTCACTATCATAAAAAAACACCTGCAATTGTCATCGGTGTAGCTGTCACTGTCATCGGTATCGCTGTCACTGTCATCGGTGTAGCTGTCACTGTCGTCGGGGTAGCTGTCACTGTCATTGGTGTAGCTGTCACTGTCATAAGAAAAAACACCTGTCACTGTAATTGGTGTAGCTGTCACTGTCATCGGTGTCGCTGTCACTATCATAAAAAAACACCTGCAATTGTCATCGGTGTAGCTGTCACTGTCATCGGTGTAGCTGTCACTGTCATCGGGGTAGCTGTCACTGTCATTAAAAAAAACACCTGCTACTGTCATCGGTGTAGCTGCCACAGTCACTGTCATCGCTGTAGCAGTCGCTGTCACTGTCATCAGATTAGCTGTCACCTAGCTGTCGCTGTCACTGTCATAAAAAAATAACACCTGTCACTGTCATTGGTGTAGCTGTCACTGTCATCGGTGTAGCTGTCGCTGTCACTATCATAAAAAAACACCTGTCACTGTCATCGTTGCCGCTGTCACTGTCATAAAAAAGCACCTGTCACTGTCATCGGTGTAGCTGTCACTGTCATCAAAAAACACCTGTCACTGTCATCGGTGTAGCTGTCACTGTCATCGGTGTAACTGTCACTGTCATAAAAAAACACCTGTTACTGTCATCGGTTTAGCTGTCACTGTCATCGGTGTAGCTGTCGCTGTCATAAAAAAACACCTGTCACTGTCATCGGTGTAGCTGTCACTGTCATCGGTGTCGCTGTCACTATCATAAAAAAACACCTGCAATTGTCATCGGTGTAGCTGTCACTGTCATCGGTATCGCTGTCACTGTCATCGGTGTAGCTGTCACTGTCGTCGGGGTAGCTGTCACTGTCATAAAAAAACACCTGTTACTGTCATCGGTTTAGCTGTCACTGTCATCGGTGTAGCTGTCGCTGTCATAAAAAAACACCTGTCACTGTCATCGGTGTAGCTGTCACTGTCATCGGTGTCGCTGTCACTATCATAAAAAAACACCTGCAATTGTCATCAGTGTAGCTGTCACTGTCATCGCTGTAGCTGTCGCTGTCACTGTCATCAGATTAGCTGTCACTGTCACTGACGTAGTTGTCGCTGTCACTGTCATAAAAAAATAACACCTGTCACTGTCATTGGTGTAGCTGTCACTGTTATTGGTGTAGCTGTCACTGTCATAAGAAAAAACACCTGTCACTGTCATTGGTGTAGCTGCCACAGTCACTGTCATCGCTGTAGCAGTCGCTGTCACTGTCATCAGATTAGCTGTCACCTAGCTGTCGCTGTCACTGTTATAAAAAAATAACACCTGTCACTGTCATTGGTGTAGCTGTCACTGTCATCGGTGTAGCTGTCGCTGTCACTATCATAAAAAAACACCTGTCACTGTCATCGTTGCCGCTGTCACTGTCATAAAAAAGCACCTGTCACTGTCATCGGTGTAGCTGTCACTGTCATCAAAAAACACCTGTCACTGTCATCGGTGTAGCTGTCACTGTCATCGGTGTAACTGTCACTGTCATAAAAAAACACCTGTTACTGTCATCGATTTAGCTGTCACTGTCATCGGTGTAGCTGTCGCTGTCATAAAAAAACACCTGTCACTGTCATCGGTGTAGCTGTCACTGTCATCGGTGTCGCTGTCACTATCATAAAAAAACACCTGCAATTGTCATCGGTGTAGCTGTCACTGTCATCGGTATCGCTGTCACTGTCATCGGTGTAGCTGTCACTGTCGTCGGGGTAGCTGTCACTGTCATAAAAAAACACCTGTTACTGTCATCGGTTTAGCTGTCACTGTCATCGGTGTAGCTGTCGCTGTCATAAAAAAACACCTGTCACTGTCATCGGTGTAGCTGTCACTGTCATCGGTGTCGCTGTCACTATCATAAAAAAACACCTGCAATTGTCATCAGTGTAGCTGTCACTGTCATCGCTGTAGCTGTCGCTGTCACTGTCATCAGATTAGCTGTCACTGTCACTGACGTAGTTGTCGCTGTCACTGTCATAAAAAAATAACACATGTCACTGTCATTGGTGTAGCTGTCACTGTCATCGGTGTAGCTGTCACTGGCATTAAAAAAAACACCTGTCACTGTCATCGGTGTAGCTGTCACTGTCATAAAAAACACCTGTCACTGTCATCGGTGTAGCTGTCACTGTCATCGGTGTCGCTGTCACTATCATAAAAAAACACCTGCAATTGTCATCGGTGTAGCTGTCACTGTCATCGGTATCGCTGTCACTGTCATCGGTGTAGCTGTCACTGTCATCGGGGTAGCTGTCACAGTCATTGGTGTAGCTGTCACTGTCATTAAAAAAAACACCTGCTACTGTCATCGGTGTAGCTGTCACAGTCACTGTCATCGCTGTAGCAGTCGCTGTCACTGTCATCAGATTAGCTGTCACTGTCACTGACGTAGCTGTCGCTGTCACAAAAAAATAACACCTGTCACTGTCATTGGTGTAGCTGTCACTGTCATCGGTGTAGCTGTCGCTGTCACTATCATAAAAAAACACCTGTCACTGTCATCGTTGCCGCTGTCACTGTCATAAAAAAACACCTGTTACTGTCATCGGTTTAGCTGTCACTGTCATCGGTGTAACTGTCACTGTCATAAAAAAACACCTGTTACTGTCATCGGTTTAGCTGTCACTGTCATCGGTGTAGCTGTCACTGTCATAAAAAAACACCTGTTACTGTCATCGGTGTAGCTGTCGCTGTCATAAAAAAACACCTGTCACTGTCATCGGTGTAGCTGTCACTGTCATCGGTGTCGCTGTCACTATCATAAAAAAACACCTGCAATTGTCATCGGTGTAGCTGTCACTGTCATCGGTATCGCTGTCACTGTCATCGGTGTAGCTGTCACTGTCGTCGGGGTAGCTGTCACTGTCATTGGTGTAGCTGTCACTGTCATAAGAAAAAACACCTGTCACTGTAATTGGTGTAGCTGTCACTGTCATCGGTGTCGCTGTCACTATCATAAAAAAACACCTGCAATTGTCATCGGTGTAGCTGGCACTGTCATCGGTATCGCTGTCACTGTCATCGGTGTAGCTGTCACTGTCATCAGATTAGCTGTCACCTAGCTGTCGCTGTCATAAAAAAATAACACCTGTCACTGTCATTGGTGTAGCTGTCACTGTCATCGGTGTAGCTGTCACTATCATAAAAAAACACCTGTCACTGTCATCGTTGCCGCTGTCACTGTCATAAAAAAGCACCTGTCACTGTCATCGGTATAGCTGTCACTGTCATCAAAAAACACCTGTCACTGTCATCGGTGTAGCTGTCACTGTCATCGGTGTAACTGTCACTGTCATAAAAAAACACCTGTTACTGTCATCGGTTTAGCTGTCACTGTCATAAAAAAAAACACCTGTCACTGTCATCGGTGTAGCTGTCACTGTTATCGGTGTAGCTGTCACTGTCATAAAAAAACACCTGCTGCTGTCATCGGTGTAGCTGTCACTGTCATCGGTGTAGCTGTCACTGTCATAAAAAAACACCTGTTACTGTCATCGGTGTAGCTGTCACTGTCATAAAAAAAAACACCTGTCACTGTCATCGTTGCCGCTGTCACTGTCATAAAAAAAGCACCTGTCACTGTCATCGGTGTAGCTGTCACTGTCTTCAAAAAACACCTGTCACTGTCATCGGTGTAGCTGTCACTGTCATCGGTGTAACTGTCACTGTCATCAAAAAACACCTGTCACTGTCATCGGTGTAACTGTCACTGTCATAAAAAAACACCTGTCACTGTCATCGGTGTAACTGTCACTGTCATAAAAAAAACACCTGTCACTGTCATCGGTGTAGCTGTCACTGTCATAATAAAACACCTGCTGCTGTCATCGGTGTAGCTGTCACTGTCATCGGTGTAGCTGTCACTGTCATAAAAAAACACCTGTTACTGTCATCGGTGTAGCTGTAACTGTCATAAAAAAACACCTGTCACTGTCATCGGTGTAGCTGTCACTGTCATCGGTGTCGCTGTCACTGTCATAAAAAAAAACCTGTCACTGTCATCAGTGTAGCTGTCACTGTCATAAAAAAAACACCTGTCACTGTCATCGGTGTAGCTGTCACTGTCATAAGAAAAAACACCTGTCATTGTCCTTGGAGTAACTGTCACTGTCATAAAAAAAAACACCTCACTGTCTTTGGTGTAGTTGTCACTGTCATAAAAAACACCTGTAACTGTCATTGGTGTAGCTGTCACTGTCACTGTCATCGGCGTAGCTGCGCAGGGGTCCTGTGTTGCTGTCTGTCAAGGAGGGCTGCTGCCCCGAAAAAATATATATTTTTACAGGGGTGATTAACTCCATTAAAATAATGGAGGACAAAAAATTGTAGGATAAAATAGGGAAAGATCAAGAACCACTTCCTCCTAGTGCTGAAGCTGCTGCCACTAGTCATGACATAAATGATGACATGCCATCAATGTTGGCTGCCAAGGCCGATGCCCAGAGTCATAGTAGACTCTCCTGGGGATTTGTGAATTCTGACAACGCCACCAATATTGTGCGGGCATTACATCTGGGCAAATTCCAGCACGTCCCATATTTTGCTTACACAATAAATTTGGTGGCGCAGAATTTTCTAAAAAACTACAAGGGCGTGCAGGAGACTCTTTGGGTGGCCCGAAAAATTTCTGCCCACTTTCACCATTTAGCGACTGCGTGCTGAAGACTGGAGCACCAGCAAACACTTGAACCTGCACTGCCATCACCTGAAGCAAGAGGTTGTGACGCAGTGGAACTCAACCCTCTATATGCTTCAGAGGATGGAGGAGCAGCAAAAGGCCATTCAAGCCTATACATCCACCTATGACATAGGCAAAAGGAAGGGGTATGCACCTGACTCAAGCGCAGTGGAGAATGATTTCCATGTTGTGCAAGGTTCTACAGCCCTTCGAACTTGCCACACGTGAAGTCAATTCAGACTGCCAGCTTGAGTCAGGTAATTTCCCTATTCAGGCTTTTGCAGAAGCAGCTGGAGAAAGTGAAGGCGGAGCTAAGACGGAGCGATTACGCTCAGTATGTGGGACTTGTGGATGAAGCCCTTCATTCGCTTTGCCAGGATTCGAGGGTGGTCAATCTGTTGAAATCAGACCACTACATTTCGGCCACCGTGCGCGATCCTAGGTTTAAAGCCTACGTGGTGTCTCTCTTTCCGGCGAACACAAGCCTGCAGAGGTGCAAAGACCTGCTGGTAAAAACACTGTCAGCTGAAGCGGGACGTGACACGTGAACAGCTCCTTCTTCATTTTCTCCTGCAACTGGGGCTGCCAGGAAACAACTTAGGTATCCTAAGCAACCCGCTGGTTGTGATGTAGGGCAGGCAGGACCAAGTTTGGACATCTGGTCAGGACTGAAGGATCTGGCAACAATTTCTGACATGTCTACTGTTACTGCATATGATAATGTCACCATTGACAGAATGGTGGAGAATTTCATCGATGACAGCATCCAAGTAGGTATGTCAGACAGTCCGTACCTGTACTGGCAGGAAAAAGAGGCAATTTGGAGGCCCCTGTACAAACTGGCTCTATTTTACCTAAGTTGCCCCCCCTCCAGTGTGTACTCCGAAAGAGTTTTTAGTGCAGCCGGGAACCTTGTCAGTGAAAGGCGTAGGAGGTTGCTTCCACAAAATGTTGGTGTTCATCAAAATGAATTATCAATTCTACCAGGAAGACCAGCCTCCAGAATGTACAGAGAGACCTGTGGTGGTGGATTCCAGCGGGGACGAATTAATACTCTGTGAGGATGAGGACAACACTGAAGAGGGTGATGAATCGGTGGATGAGGAGGATGAGGACGAAATCCTGCCTCTGTAGAGCCAGTTTGTACAGGGACAGATTAATTGCCAGCTTGTTATGTGGGGGCCCAAACGAACCAATATTTTCAGCCACAGTCGTGTGGCAGACCCTGGCGCTGAAATGATTGGTTTGTTAAAGTGTGCATGTCCTGTTTATTCAACATAAGGGTGGGTGGGAGGGCCCAGGGACAATTCCATCTTGCACCTCTTTTTTTTCTTTGTAGTATGTACTCTTTGGGGCCTAGTTTTTCAAACTGCCATCTTGTCTGCCACTGCAGTGCCACTCCTAGATGGGCCACGTGTTTGTGCCGCCCACTTGTGTTGCTTAGCATAGTCATCCAGCTAGCTCGGTGCCAACTTTTGGCCTAAAAACAATATTGTGAGGTGTGAGGTGTTCAGAATAGACTGGAAATGAGTGGAAATGAATGGTATTGAGGTCAATAATAGCGTAGGAACAAAGAAAAAACTAATTCTGTGATTTTAGCTGTTATTATGCTTTTTTCAAAAAAAAAATACAGATCCAAAACACATAAGCCAGAACCCAAAACATGGAAGGGTGGTTTTGGCAAAACCAATCCAGATCCAAAACACGAAGAAAGATCCAGATCCAAAACCAAAACATGAAAAGTGGCCAGTGTACACCCCTAATTATAACCGGATCCACTGATATTACAGGCATCTGATGGATTAAAAGCCATAAAAAAATTAAGAATTTATGCCAATGGACTCTCTGTGGGACACTTTCACGGTTGTAATTTTCCTTTATATATAAACCGAGCACTTATATGAATCACCTATATTTTTTCCTGTGACTATATATTGTTGAATGCCAGGTAACACTTTTAGGGTTGAATTGTGCTAGTGCTTGATTTATGCAAAATCCAGACATCATAATTCATTGTTCCATGTGGACCATAATCTGGCACTGCCCTTGGCAGAAAAGATTAGATCCTCCTCTTCACTTACTGGAGTATGTATTGGCCCTTTACACCATAAAGTCTGCCTATTTGCAGACGATGTACTTTATTTGTCATGAATCCTGAGTCTTCCCTTCTGGTACTTCACAATATTTTGCAAGAGTATTCGGCAGTCTCATATTATAAATTAAACACAACTAATACTGAGGCTTTGGTTATGGTATTGAGCAGTCTTCTTTACTCTCTTTACAATCCCAGTCTCTGTACTCTCGGCAGTCTACTAGCCTTAACTATCTGGACATACACATCCCTGTGACCTTACAGGACACCATAGACTGTAACTACAATCCACTTCTTCACCAGTTTTGTAATCTCACTGGTGGAAACGCTGGGCTTCAAATACTCAACACTTGCTTCTCCCCCTTTTGTAAAATGGAGTCTATGGTTTGATTATTATGCTTCGCTACATGTCCCGTCTCCTGGTTCTTTGCTCCCTCAGTCCAGGTCACTTCCCTCATCTTTGTGCCAGAAACAGAACCCTTTACTTGGTATTGTGTAATGCTTTGCTTCTATAATACTGTTGTCCATTTTCCTTCCCTCCCCCTTTATATTCCTTCCATGTATGTATTACCAGAGGCGGGCTGGGCCGGGGGGCAGGGTGCCATGTGCCCCCCGTCTGCAGCGCCATATACTGTCCCGGGCCGCAGGCAGACTGTGTCTCTGTGACACAGCTGCACCGCGTGTGTAGTGCTGACCGGACGGAGTTCGGTCAGCACTACACAGTGACAAACACACAGCCGCTGGCGCCAGCAGCTGTGTGTTTGTTTTAATTAGCAGCCAATGAGAGTCTGTCAGACTCTCATTGACTGCTGCTGCGCCCACTGCCGGAACCGGGCAATCTTCAGACTCATGACGTCTCTCCCATAATGCAGAGCTGCCCGGGAGGACGGGCGGAGGAGCGGATGGCGGCGGCAGGAGCAGGAGCAGGGATCAGGTAAGTATTTTTTTTAAATTTTTATTCCGTGTGTGTCTACTGGGGGGGGGGGGCACTACAAGGGAGGACAACTACTAGGCGCACTACAAGGGAGGACAACTACTAGGCGCACTACAAGGGGGGAACAACTACTAGGGGCACTACAAGGGGGGACAACCACTAGGGGCACTACAAGGGGGGACTACTACTGGGGGCACTACAAGGGGGGACTACTACTAGGGGCACTACAAGGGGGGGACTACTACTAGGGGCAGCACAAGGGAAGGGGACTACTACAAGGGGAGGGGACTACTACTAGGGTCACTACATAGGGGGGAGGACTACCACTGGGGGCACTGCATCGGGGACCACTTCTGGGGGCTCTGTATAAAGGGCAATACTGGGTGTACTGCATAGGGGGGGACTACAACTGGGGCCACTATTTAAAGGGCACTGCATAAGGGGTACCACTATTGGGGGCACTGCATGGGGGGGACTATATAAGGGACACTATATAAGGGTCTTACTACTGGGGGCACTGCATAGGGGGGACTACTATTGGGGGTACTTTATAAGGGGCATACTACTGGGGGCACTGTATAGGGGGACTCACTACTGGGGGCACTACTGGTGGCCTGCATAAGAGTATTAGCAGAGGGCCTGATTCATAGTTGTACGCAATACTGAATGTATACGGAGTGGAGTGATTATCGGTAAATCAGGGCCACTGTCTTGTACTTGCCCCCAGGCTAAAAGTTGCCAGCCAGCCCCTGTGTATTACTGTTTTATTTTTCCATTTATTATGGAAACTTTTGGCACAAGTTTTGTATGGTTTGTAATGTTTTATATTCAATAAAATCTATTAAGGTAAGAACATGTCCACACAGTGGTTTATAACATAAAAGGGCATCGGCATTGTTCTGTGGGCAGGCACGGATGTCACTTCCGCCCTTAGTATCTGTGGGTGTGTGTCTATTGTGCATGCGCCCCTGATCCTTGTGGGTGGCAGACATCTTGGTGTCTGGAGATCCTTAATGGAAATGTTCCCTTACATTGTGAGCGGCAGCCATCTTTATAACCGTTGCGCTTGCGTGCCCATATGTGTTTAGAGCAGTGGCCATCTTGATATCCGGAACACCTATTGCTCATGCGTGCTCCGAGTTCTTGTATATGGCGGCCATCTTTTCTTCTGGGATTATTCTAGTACTTATGTCTTAATGCTTTTCTCCGTGATAAACATCTAATAATATCAGTTGTTCACCGATTTCATTATTCCATTTATGGGGGTCCTATTTCAACACTTGATTGTCTGTATCCCCAAATCATAAACAGGCTGACATCTTTGACATCTAAAGATGATACCTAGGTACCCAAAAAAGACAAAAGATTAGGAATAGATTCTATTCATGTATTTCTAGGGACCATGAATATAAGTATTTAGCTCTCTATTTGTGTTATATAAGATGTGTTACATAATGGTGAGTTATTCTGTATAAAAAAGGATAAAAAAATTATAAACGTGTGACCCCATTACTACCACAATAATTATAAACGCAACTACCAATGGTAATAGATGTTACATGTTCTACCTATTAAATAAATTATAGATATAGACTTAAACACAAAAATGTGCCAAACTCAATACAAGAATAATCTTTGAAAGGGTACATTTTTGTCCAGTGTATCCAAAGGAGAAAATAATATTTTTTCATTATGGGAAGTATTATATATTGTCCAGCATATATCTCAAACCATATGTGTGCTCTCCCTGTTTAAAGTCATGAGTACCGGGTGCCTGCACAATTGATACATACAATGATAAATACACTAGAGTTGTGCAACACTCCAGGCAAAATAAATCACAGTCACAACGGCATATGAATTGGCAACGTTTCAGTGCCGTGTATATGTGGCACTTTTGTCAGATCAAAGAAAACATACATATATCTCACCATAAATAATGAGTGACTAGTGAGTGACATCATCAGTTACATAACAGCAACTGCAACATAACAATACGTAAAATTGTAGTATCAGCATACATTAGATGTTGATATATCAATAGAGAAAACAATCAACAACAGGTCTATAAAAGACATCAAAGCACAACCATGCTAACTCGGTATATGTCATATTCAATGATTTAAAACACAGAAAACGCAGGATATAAACCAGGCATGTGGTGTACCAACCAGGCCGAATATTCAAGGTCTTAAGAGTGTGTGGGCAGCAACAAAAAAAAGTCATTTGCAATTTTGAAAGGTTTATTATTAATAAAAACCAATGCAGTGCCCCCTGTAGTAGTGCCCCTTATGCAATGCCCCCTGAATTTGTGACAATTATGCAATGTCCCCTATGCAGTGCCCTAGTAGTGCCCATTATGTTGTGCCCCAGTAATGTCCCTAGTAGTGCCCCTTATGCAGAGCTCCCAGTAATGCCCCTTTTGCAGAGTCCCCAGTAATGTCCCTAGTAGTGCCCCCAGTAATGCCCCATATGTTGTGCTCCCAGCAATGCCCCTTATGTAGAGCCCCCAGTTATGTCCTTAGTAGTGCCCCTTATGTAGAGCCCCCAGTTATGTCCTTAGTAGTGCCCCTTATGCAGAGCCCCCAGTTATGCCCCTTATGCAGAGCCCACAGTAATGTCCCTAATAGTGCCCCTTATGTTGTGCCCCCAGTAATGCCCCTTATGTTGTCCCCACAGTAATGCCCCTTATGCAGAGCCCCTTATGTTGTGCCCTTTATGCGGTGCCCCCTCCCAGTATAGAACAGGCCCCACTCACCTGTGCAGTACTTACCTTTCTTCACGATGGCCGCTGGGCACTGCTCCAGTCCACGCTGTCTTCACTCCTACCATCCCACTTAGATGCTGCCCATGACTGGATCTAATTAGATCCAGAGCAGCAGGCACAGGCAGGGCTGCCATCAGAAATTGTGGGGCCTGGTAATGGCAATTTAGGCAGGGCCCCCCGGGGTATAGGGCAGATTTGGGTGAAGCTGTGGATGTGGGTGGAACTACTTTGGCGGTGGTGCATCAATTGGTGCATACACCAAGGACACTAGACATGGTGGGGGGGGTAAAGGGCAGGGAAGGATGGACAATACTGGGGGTCACAGGGCAGGGAAGGCTGGACAAGTGGGGGCACTGGGCTGGCAAGAATGAACTGGGGTGGCATAGAGCAAGGGAGGCTGGTTGGTCTGGGGGAGAGGCAAGGCAGAGAAGGCAGGCAGGCTAGAGATGGGGGGCCGCAGGGAAGACTGGCTGAACTGGAGCAGGGAAGACAGGTTAGCTGGCTGGACTAAGAGGGCATAGGGGTGCAGAGAAGGCTGGGTGGATAGAAGGAGGGGCAGGGAAGGTAGGCTGGCTAAACTAAAGGGCTGGCTGGACTGGGGTGCGGTGGACAGGGAAGGAAGGCTGGCTGCACTGGGGATGGGGCTTAGGGATGGTTGGCTAGACTGGGTGAGGGGCAGAGAAAGTAGACAGGCTGGCTGGAATGGGGTTTGGGGGGAGTTGGGCAGGGAAGGCAGTCTGGCTGACTGGGGATAGGGGAGCAGACAGTGAAGGCTGGCTGGCTGAAATGAGGGGGGTGCAGGGAAGACTGGCTGGGCTGGGGGGGACAGTGCAGGGAAGTCTGGCTAGACTGGGAAGGACAGCGCAGAGAAGGCAGGATGGCTGGCTGGACTAGGGGGTGGGCAGGGAAGGCTGGCTAGACTGAGGGGGACAGTGTAGGGAAGGCAGGCTGGCTGGACTGGGGGGTGGGCAGGCTGGCTGGACTAAAGGGGCAGTGCAGGTAAGGCTGGTTGGACTCACAGGGGGCACAAGGCAGGATCAACATATCTGCTCTTTTCATAGTACTTCCTGTCCTGAGAGAGGGCAAGGAATGCACTGGGCGGCAGGCAGGGAGAGAGAGCATCAGTGCTGTGGCATATGAACTATGGAGCTGGCTGTGAGCCAATCATAGCTCGGAGAAAAGCCAATCAGAGCAGCCACTTCTGATTGGCAGCCGTTCCGCGAGCTGTGTTTGGAGCCGGCCATGAGCCAATCACAGCTTGTGGAACAGCAGCCAATCAGGAGAGGCTGCTCTGATTGGTTGCCGTTCTGCGAGCAATGATTGGCTCTCGGCCAGCTCCATAGTTTACATGCCGCAGCGCTGATGATTTTCCTTGCCGGCTTTCCACTGCCACCCGGGCCCACTCTCTCTCCAGGCCCGGGACTGGAGGCCCGGCAGTCCCCCCCTGATGGCGGCCCTTGGCGCAGGCTCCTCTCATCGCAGGAGACGTGGGTGATGTCATGACGTCGTCTGCACGCTGCATCACTGGGAACGCTGGCCTCTGACGCGATAAGAGGCTTCTGATCTCTTTAGAGACCAGCATTGCCAAGTTTAAATAAAGTAAAAGCTGCCCGATCGGAGCTCAGCAGGGGTGTGGGCCGCATATTATATATATGTGGGCCCACACTGTCGGGCAGGGCCGGATTAAGAAGGGGGCGACAGGGGCGGTCGTCCCTGGGCCCCCACACACAGAGGGCCCCCACACAGGGTCGTTGCCGAGAACAGGTGTCTCGTGGCACCTGTTCCCGGATGGGGGCTCAGCTGCCGCGGCACTGAGTTCTAATGTATGCAGCAGCATAGTCAGTGCTGCTGCATACAGCAGAGTGCGGCTCCCGAATCTCCTCATCAGTGTCACATGACGCTGATGAGGGGATTATGGAACAGATCTGCCGGGACTCAGGTCAGGTAAGTAATTAGCTGTGGGCCACTAACCCCCCTGACAAACAATTTCTTCCTACAGTACAGCTGGCTGGGGCTGGCTACAATGGGGGCGGAGCCAACACTTCATGCTCCGCCCACAATTTCACAGCGAATAGCAGCTTTATGTCATAAGGGGGCGGGGCCTAATGATGCAAGGTGCCCGTCCCCATTAGCAACCTGCAGCTGCTGAATCAAGTATAAGTATGCACTGTATGTGTAATGTTATAGTGTGTATACATGTATGTGTTAGTGTGTATGTATGTGTTAGTGTATTTGAATGTGTTATTGTGTGTATACTGCATATGTGTATGTGTGTTAGTGTGAGTATACTGTACTGTATACTGCATATGTGTTAGTGTATGTATGTGTAATGTTATAGTGTGTATACATGTATGTGTTAGTGTGTATGTATGTGTTAGTGTATTTGAATGTGTTATTGTGTGTATACTGCATATGTGTATGTATGTGTTAGTGTGTGTATACTGTTAATGTGTATGTGTTAGTGTGCATGTTATATAAAATATATATGTTTGATATAGATAAATATATATATCTATTTATTATACGAGAACTGCGGTACTCAGGGATTAATAAAAGATGACTCATTGATCGATATATATATATATATGACACCCCCCAGAAAATCCTGCATTTTCCCCTGGCCGCCAGGGATGGAGCAGTAGGTTCCATGTGACTTAGGAGGAGGAGGGTGGTAGATCCCGTGAGAATTGTGGGGGCCCCCCACAAAGTAGTTGCCCTGGGGCCCCCACAAGCCTTAATCCGGCCCTGCTGTCGAGCCTAACAAAATGTTTATTCGTGCCGCATGTTTGACATGCCTGATATACACGATAAACTGCCAATGGTGTAGGCAGACTCCGATGATTTAAATATAGTTGTGGAGACCAAGGTTGTCATTAAGTCCCTTGGGAACAAGAGTCCCTAACAGCGCCGGCTCCAGAGGTGGGGCTGTAGCACAGTCCAAAATTCAAATAGAGGAGCTACACCAACTCAAACGCTGCCAAACATAGATTGCTGGGACTCACTGGCAGTTGGGGTGGCTCCCCTATTTGAATATTGGACTGCGCTGCAGCCCCACCCCAGGAGCCACCACTGGTCCCTAATCTAAAAATCCACCTGAAATCAATGTCACGTATTGTTATGTTGCAGTTGCTGTTATGTAACCATGGTGACTCATTGGCTGATGATGTCACTGACTAGGCGCCGTCGGATGGGTGTTACATGCCGCTTTCGGGGAGTGTGTCCACAGGATGATTGTATACATATTTAAGGTAAGATATATGTATGTTTCACCCATAAAGCAAGGGCTTGTTCACCAGGGTGAAACGTGCGTCATACAGCATCACACGGGGGCTCCCGTCGGCGCCGACGGGGACTTCCTCTCTTGGTTTGGAGAAGCATGCACATCTCCAGACACACACAGGTATTTTCTTTCTTTCTCCCTGCCTAGTCACTCTCTCATTCGGTCCGGTTATTGTACCCTGCAATGCTATTAGGAGTAACAAGGACTATGCCGACTAACTTTAAACGAACAGCAGAAGTGACTTTCTTTCTTCAGATTTGCAAGCCTGTACATTACATACCTATATGGTGCCTGTTCACTACAATTTGTGCACACAGGCTACTAATGGGATTTCTGTGATGGAAAGCAGCAACCTCTTTGCCTTTATCTATGGGACACTTACATATTGAAGTGAGACTAGAGAAGTCTGTCTAGGTATTAATTCAGAGTCTCATTTATCTGAAGGTGCCCACACACATACCGACTTGCTCCCAATCAGCCAATGTACACGATTTCCCCTGAACTCTCCCTGAACTCTCCCCAGGCAGTCGTGGTCACGATTTGGAGATAAAAATGTCCAATCTGACTTAAGATCTATCGTGCAGCCAGTGCATTGTATCCCAGATTGGCTAATCTGCCCTACAGCACGGCAGATCTGAAGATGCGATGTACGACGAGCGGGGACGCGCATCGGCATCGTGATCAAGTGTAGAAACTCACGATTTGGCCATTTTTTACATGATCTGTCGTCACGATTCGTCGAAATCGGCCAAATTGGATGAAAAGTCGGTATGTGTGTGGGCACCTTTAGTGTCAAATATATACGTTTTGTATGATAAATGTCTATTTGTTTGGAGACGCATTTTTACTATTACCTGACACATATAGGCAAACGTTTTTCTCTTTTTTTACCTGCTTAGTCTCACTCTCTCATTCGGTCCGTCAACTGTACCCTGGTATGCTAATTGAGCAACAAGGATAGTGCCGGTTAACTATCTAAACGAACAGCAGAAGTGACTTTCTTTCTTCGCATTTGTAAGCTTGTACATCACATACCTATATAGTGCCTGTTCACTGCAATTCTGTGCACACAGGCTACTGATAGGATTCTTGTGATGGAACGCTGCAACTCTGTTGCTGTTTCTATGGGACACTGATACATTAAAGTGAGATTAGAGATATCAGTCTCACTATATATCCAATTACTGTATTATTTTTCTCAGTGCTATGGATTATCTCACTGCATTAATTGAATTTATGTTGGAATGCAACCATTAACCATTTAATTTTGACTATAACAACCTGGGTTGCGCTAAATGAGATCAATGTTTCCACTTTTTAGGAAAAAGTTATTTGTGATCACTCAATTTGATTGATTTTTTGGAGTGCATAATTCTGTATTACTGTGAATCAGTGTTTCTCTTTTCTACAGGATAATTACAGAATCATTGCTGCTATGAAAGTATATAGAAAAAATTGTTTTTGTTTATTTGTTGTGTCTGGATAAGATATAATAAGACGCATGAGTATTGGATTTATGAATATTGTTAATATCATTATCTATCTTGACACTTGTTGCCATTATATCTTATATTGTTTATTAATCTCATTATCAATTCTCTCCTTACCTTGATAATAAAAATACTTATGCAAGTAGGATAAATTCTTTGAATATTTTCACCCCATTAGGAATCACCAATTATAAGGGAATGCTTTCAGAGTATTGATATTCCCTATTCATTTATTTGTTTATGAAGAAAAATCTGCAAAATATAACCTTTCTTTTTTGCTCCTTATGTCGATGAAATAATTTTTTATCTATATCTATTAAAAGTTCATTTTTAATATTGTTATATTCATTACAAGTTGTGCCCCCAAAAAGGGTTTTTCTCCCTTTTTGTTCTTTTGTTCACAGATCTCTTGTCTGTTTACAAGAAAACTCTCTGAGTATACATATACATAGCACCTGACTGCACATCAATGATATGTGACACATGTGACAGTCATGGAGAGTTTCCCTGGTCATGGTTTTTGGGTTATAGTACCTGGAACTAGTTTGGTGGATTATCTGGTATAAAATAAGTTGCCTGGAGGACAATGGGTGGTCCTGGTACACCCCTCTTCTTATGTTCTTGATAGACATTTTAAATATATGGCTGTGGCCATTTTGTCTCCACTGCTTTGGGTCATGTCTGTTATTGTGTGAAGGATGGTTGGGTGTGTTTGGGGATAGATAGATAGATAGATAGATAGATAGATAGATAGATAGATAGATAGATAGATAGATAGATAGATAGACAGATAGATATGATAGAGATAGATAGATAGATATGATAGAGATAGATAGATAGAGAGAGACGGACGGACGAAAGCATTATAAGTGAAGTATAGTGAACATGTGATGGCAGCGGATATAGTACATGCACCAATCTCCACTTTTGTGTTTCTGTGTGTAACATGCTTACATTACCCTTCCCACTACTAATGTGTCCCTGGAAATTAGGGGGTAAATTTACTAAGATTCGAGTTTGGTAGAGATTCAGGCATTTTTTTCAACTCGCAAATTTACTAAAGCTAAACTCTGGTGAGTTTGAAAGAGATTTCTCTCTTTTTTTCTTCAGGGTCCATAGAGATCCACAGGGATACCATGGGGGTGTAGGTGGTGGATAAGGACCGGACACCAAACAGTTAAGCTTTCAACTGCCAGGATGCAACAGTCCCTCCCCCCTAAACCCCGCCCCTGAGCCTGAGGCAATTCAGTTTGCTTGGTGTCCGGCAGGAGCTCAGATCACCTATTATAACAGCGGCTGCCTTATGCATCCCAAAGCTTTATTTTTATGATTTCTAACTTTATTTATCTTTATTACTGGGGGCCTGATTCAGAGCCGCTCGTAAGCGGCCGCTCGTTCGCTCCGAGCGATGTTCGCACAACTGCGCATGCGTATGGGTCATAATGCGCATGCGCCAACCAGTCATTGCGGTCGGAAATCGAGCGCTCGCAAAATAGCGAGTGCCTGCTAATTTGAGTGACAGGATGAGGCGTTTGTGGCTGGTAACAGGGGAAGGTGCTTGAAAACGGGGAGTGGTGATCCGAACGCAGGCGTGCCAAACGGTCAAAACGGGCGTTTTAAGGGTGTGCATAATTAACAAAGCAGCGTCATCGGCCACGTCACTTGGTTGTCTCTTAGCCTGAACTGTTCGCATGATTGCGGTAGGAAAATCCTACCACAAGCACTGCGAGCAGTTCAGAAGCCTTCCGATGTACTCGATTAATCTAATAAATAGGGTAGACGACGTAGGATGCGCGCAGCCAGGGGGCGTCTTTACAAAATAGCGAGCGCATGTTTCGTTCGCTCGCTCAGACATAGAGGCGTCAACAGACCGCAAAGAGCGAGCGCTCAATTTAAATATCCGGAACCTTTTTCTGAACGAGCGAGCGCAAATAGCGTCCGGCTCTGAATGCCTTGAGTTCGCAGCATCAGACTGTCCTTAGGATGTCTGTGCTGCCACTCCATCACTCCTCCGGGCGCCACAACTCCATAGCATCACTTGGTACTTTTAGCGGAGCTCCTGATGACCTTGCTAGCTGGCCCCGCCGGGGACCTAAGACTGCAACTCGGATGCAGGGGACAGGCAAGGCAGGTTAACGCTTGCGGTAGCCATGGCTGGGCAGTCTTACCTCCGATCTCAGGGGCCAGACCGGAGGTGCTGAGAGTAAACACCGGCCTCGACGCGTGATCCACTAGACCACCAGGGTACATATGGTGCGGGAATCCAGCGTCCCGGTGGTCAAAAATCAGCTTTCCCTATTACAGCGGCCCCTCCCCCAGCTCAAGGCGCCAATCCACTGCGGACTGGACACTCTGAGCTGCTCTCCTCCTCGGACCCCGCACCCTCAGAGGTCTCTGGCCAGGGGCGTATCTATAATGGGTGCAAGGTGTACGGTACACACCCTGCACCCACATTGTTTAAAACGTACCTCTCCGAGGTCCCGCGCTGGGTGTCAGCGCTGTACAAAAAGCCGGAAAAATGGCAGTCGCGGCCATTTTAACAGCATTTTGCGCATGCGCAGTAGACTCCGGGTACTCTCTAGTGCCCAGAGTCTAGTAATGCTCCGGTGGCCGGCCAGCCGCGTCAGTCGGCTGCCAGCTGCCGGGAAGAGAGGAGGGGGACCCGGACTGGGAATGGACACGGGCCACCTCCTCTCTAAAGACGCCCCTGTCTCTGGCGGCCATTTTCTGCAGGTTCAGCCACAGCTCTCCCTGGAAAATGCTGGGTCCTGTCCCCCTACATACAGTACCTCTCCCAGGAGTCAGGTTATGTAGCGCTATAGCCTAACAGACACTGCGACTGAGTAGTTGAATGTAGCGCCCTATTGCAGTTAGTATTTTTCTGCATAGTATGTGACTTTTGCTAGTGCTGTCTAATCTGTCAGCCTATGCCTTTCCTCTCACTATAACCCTATCATACCGGTGTATTCAGGGTCTACTATACTTCAGTTTTACTTAGAAATGTGATGGCTGTCACATACTGTTTTGTTGCACTCTACACAATACCATATCCTGTGCTGTGCTTTCCTGCAGCTTATTTAAGCATAAGCAGGATCACTATACTGCATATCCATTTGTATACACTGTCGCATAATAGCGTCTGTATACCCATTTGTATTTGGTGTATTCTGTCGCATAATAGCGTTTGCATACCCATTTGTATTTGGTGTATTCTGTCGCATATTAGTGTATATTCTGCGACTATGTCTAAGAAAGGCAAAAGTAGCAAGCAAGTGACTGCACCTACATTGCTCTCATGCAAATCCTGTGCCGCAAGCTTGAATGAAGAGGATGTTGTCCACGACGGACTATGTACAACTTGTTATATTACACCAGGTATGTCTTCTGCCCTTGCCCAGGAGCCTCCTTGGGGGTCCTTGACTCAGGTGCTAGCTACTATTGTAGACCGCCTGATAGTTTCGGCAGTAATTACCCGTATGGGGTTGCCTCAAAAGGTACAGGCAGTACCGATACCTCTATGGGTAGTTATCCTCTCTACTTCGGTACAGAGTCTAGCAGCTTCCTCTACAGCCTTTCAAAATATGTTGCAAGGTAAGAAGCCCCTACCCAGTAAACCTACCAAGCGTACTGTGTTATCTTCACAGTCTATGCAACACTCAGAATCTCATACTGGGGAAGGAGAGCATCAATCTAAAATTAATATACCTGCTTTGGTGCGAGCTGTCAGATCTATCCCCCAAATAGAAGACGATGAGCCCCCCCCAAATCAAAGCACCCACTATTTAAACAACAAAAAGTGGCTTCAGCAGAGTTTCCTCTCTCTGATCAGCTAGCCGAACACATGGCAGCAGCAGCTTGGCAGATGCCTGGTAAGAGGTTTCAGCTCCAAAAACGCCTGGCCTATTGTTCCCTTTTCCTGCAGCTCATTGCGCAAAATGGGAGGCTCCCCCAGCAGTAGATTCCCATGTTACGTGATTGATTAAAAGCTCCACATTACCTATCCCTACAGCTTCCTCTTTAAAGGACCCTATGAGTAGAAAGATTGAACCTCTGTGTATTCCCTTTCAGGAGTCATTGCTCGTCAAACCATGGCTATTGTCTGGGTGGCGAAAACAATTGAGCGCTGGGCAGATGCCCTAGAATAGTCTTTCTCCCTAGAGGCCTCTACGGAGCAGATGTCTTATATAGCTCACATAAGAGATGCAGCTTCCAATATCAGAGAAGTGACCTTGGATGCTAGTCTCCTAGCCTCTAGAGCATCGGCTACGTCAGTGTCTACCTGCTGCACTCTTTGGCTACGGTCATGGAAGGCGGATTCAAAGTCTAAGAAGGCCTTAGAATCATTATCTTACACTGGTGAGATCCTGTTTAGCCCAGATCTAGACAAGATTGTAGCCACTTTGGCAGCATCAAAAACTGCTTTTCTGCCCTCAGCAACTACTGCAAAGCCTCGGACAACGCCCTTCAGGTCCTTTCGTGCCCCTCAGCAATCGGCTTCCACAAGGGCCGCTAAGCCCAGGACCAAGCAGACCTGGGCCACCTGATGTCCTGCTTCCAAATCTGACTGACAGGGCGGACCTCTCCCTGGGGGACCCCAGAATAGAAGGCTGACTTCTTCAATTTGCTGTTGTCAAAACACCACAGACGCTTGGGTACAAGAAGTGGTCTCTCATGGGTGCGCCCTCTCATTCCTAAAATGGCCACCCCACCAATTTTTCTACACAGGCCCTCCATCAAACCCGAGCAGGGCCCTGCTTATCTTGAAAGTCATTCAGTCCTTGCTGCAATCGGGGGTAATAGTTCCAGTTCCGCTATTGCAGCGAGGGAATGGTTATATTCTACCATTTCTGGTGCAGAAACCAAATGGGTCTTATCGGCCTATCCTTAATCTCAAATCCCAGAGCAATTTAATCAGGGTGCCCAGATTGTGGATGGAAACCCTGCGCTTTATTGTACTAGCTATGGAGCCTGGGGACTTTATGGTATCTCTGGATATTCAGGATGCTTACCTACATGTACCTATAACGCCCTCTCATCAGCGTTATCTCTGGTTTGCTGTACTACAGCAACATTTCCGATTTCAGGCTCTGCCCTTTGGACTTTCTACAGCACCACGGGTCTTTACCAAAAGTATGGCAGTCATGGCAGCCCCCCTGCGTTGTCAGGGAGTCATGCTGCTACCATACCTGGATGACCTCTTGCTCTTAGCACGCTCCCCAGAAGTTCTTCAATGCCATCTTCAGATAATAATTGTCTTCCTACAGAGACAAGGCTGGTTAATCAACTGGAAAAGGTTCTCCCTGAACCCTCCACATAGGAGGGTTCATCTGGGGGCTCTTTTGGATTCTCAACGAACAAGATTTCCACCCTTCAACAATGAGTGTGCAGATTACTCTGCAGTTTCCGAGTCTCAGTTCACTCAGCAATGCAGATTCTGGGATCCATGGTATCCACCTTCGACATGGTGGAGTACGCTCAGTTCCATTCCAGGCCTTTGCAACATCTAATGCTTTCCAGATGGAACGAGTTACCCCTTTGGATCAGATCACAGACAATGATTCTTTCTCCAGAGGTTTGTCTGTTCCTCTCCTGGTGGTTACAGATGTCCAACCTAGCCAAGGGTCATCCCTTTTGGATCCCAGAGTGGGCACTCCTTACAACAGATGCAAGCCTCTGGGGCTGGGGCACAGTGACCGCTCAACACTCCTTCCAGGGCCATTGGACTACGGTCGAGTTGACCCTGACAATTAATGTATTGGAACTCCGAGCCACCTACAGACCCCTCACTCTGGCTCAGGACATTCTTCAGGGCAAGCCTGTACAAGGGCAATCCGATAATGCCACAGCAGTAGCCTACATCAATCACCAAGGAGGCACTCGAAGTTGTTCAGCAATGGCAGAAGTATCACGCATTCTCACATGGGCCGAAGGTCACCTCCCGGCCATCTCCGCTGTGTTTATTCTGGGAATTCTCAACTGGGAAGCGGACTTCCTCAGCTATCACGATGTGCCTACCGGGGAATGGTCTCTCTACCGAGAGCTCTTTCAACTCTTAGTGGACAAGTGGGGCCTTCCAGAGGAGGACCTCATGGCCTCCCGACACAATCACAAGCTGCCAGTGTACGGGTCCAGAACAAGGGACCACGAAGCAGCCTTCGTAGATGCCTTGTCAGTGAAGTGGACCTTCCATCTGGTATACCTATTCCCTCCAGTCTCCCTTCTTCCTGGAGTCCTTCTGAAGTTCAAGCAAGACGGAGGCACTGTCCTGCTGATGGCTCCGGCCTGGCCCAGACGACATTGGTACGCCGATTTTCACAGCCTCTCCATAGACGCCCCTCTCTTACTTCCTCAACATTTGGACTGTTGTCTCAAGGTCCCCGTCTATGCTCAGAGTGCGTAAGCCAACCTCTGCCCTGATCTATCACAGAGTGTGGCAAACATACTTCTAGTGGTGTGCTACCAGAAGTTTTGAACCACTTCCTGGCCCTCCTTCAAGCAGGATCGGACATTGGACTCCACCTGGCCTTGCTGAAAGTGCATGTCTCTGCTCGGTCCATTTGGTTCCAGTGCAGAATTGCTCCAATGCCGGATGTTCACACCTTACTTCCCCGTGGGATTTGTCAGTGGTTCTCCAGGCCCTTCAGGGCCCTCCACATGAACCCCTGGAATCTGTGGTTCTCAAGTGGCTCACAGCAAAGACTCTTTCTTCTGGCTCTTGCGTCTGCCATAGGGTGTCAGATTTAGGGGCGCTTTGCTGTCGCACCCCATTTCTGATCTTCCATCAGTACAGGGCTGTTCTCTGAACTCGTCCTGACTTCCTTTCCAAGGTTGTTCTCATTTCCATATCAATGAGGAAATTGTAGTACCGGCCTTCCAATCACCAGACCTCTCGGCAGGTGAGGCCTCCTTGGATGTGGTCCCATGCTCTCAGGATCTACGTGGGCTATACAAGTTCTCTTCGGAAAACAGATTCCCTAATTGTCCTCTATGGATTCCAAATGGCTTCACATGACTATCTCACAGGCTTACACACAGAGGGGCCTTCCGTTGCTGGCTACCATCTCTGCTCATTCCACTTGCTTTGTGGGACCCTCGTGGGCAGCTCGCTGTGGCGCCTCAGCTGAATAGCTTTGTAAGGCAGCCACGTGGTCTTCTGTCCACTCCTTTCTTAGGTTTTATGCCTTCGATACCTTTGCCTCTCAGGATGCTTCATTTGGTCACAGGATACTCCTCTCAGCTCAGGAGTATCCCTATACTTGAATACTGCTATTGGACATCCCCATGGTATGCCTGGGGATCCCTATGAACCCTGAAGAAGAAAATGAGAGATATGGTAAGACTTACCTTTGTTAACTCTCTTTCTTCGAAGTCCATAGGGTCCACAGGGCACCTGCCCTGATGCCCCTGGCTTCCCTGGGTTGGGTTTCCTGGTCATCTCTTTGATGTGAGAGTGTGATTCTTCCTTCTCACCTCTCCTCCTCCTGCCTTGGGTTTGTTAACAAACTGATTTGCCTCAGACTCAGGAGCGGGGTTTAATGGGAGGGACTGTTGCATTCTGGCAGTTGAAAGCTTAACTATTTGGTGTCCAGTCCTTATCCACCAACTACACCCCTATGGTATCCCTGTGGACCCTATGGACATTGAAGAAAGAGAGTTAACAAAGGTAAGTTTTACCATAACTCTAATTTTTCACTGTAATAAAGTACTGTAAACTCCTGAGCTGCGAGTTTACACAGATCAGTGTGATTTGTGTATGTTTCTGCATTGAATCAGTATTATAATGGTTAATTATTAAAAACAAATAATGTAGGGTCCCCCCTAAAAGCATAACCAGCCCGGGCTGCTCAGCCAGTCCTGGTTCCTAAAATTATGGGGGAAAAAACTTGTAGGGTTCCCCCGTAATTTTGGATCCAGCACCTGGCTGCAGGACCAGTCCCGGTTTTAAAAATAGAGGGGAAAAATGTGTAGGGGTCCACCTATATTTAAAACCAGCACTGGACCAAAATCGATCGTGTTTTTATTTTGCCAAGTATGGGGATGCCACAGAGAGCGGCACGAGGATGGAGGTAAGTATGGAATATTTTTTCCAGTTACTCACAGTGGATTTCTACGTAGAGGGGACAGAAAAGCTGGCACCAGGAAAGTATGTGTGAGTGAAGTAGGTAGGGGTATTTAATAAAGTTAAACTTGTCACAGTGTGTGAGTGTTGTTGTTATTTTACTATTTGTTTTACAGCAGGTGTACAGGTGGTGGCCATCTGCTGGCACTTGTAGTTCCACAAGAACCAAAGGGCTGGCATGCTGGCACCTGTAGTTCCACTGTAAAATACAATAGTTTCTCTATTTTTACACTACTGTTACCCCCATACCCACTCCTCCAGTGGTGCAGGGAGGTGCCCTTTGCTTCAGACTAAGCATGGGGTGTCAGGAGAGGGGGAACCCCTTTTTGGAAGGTCTCCACCTCCCCTGAGATCCCCGTGTTTGGTTTGGGTCCGGTGCTGGTTTTAAATATAGGGAGACCCCTACGCATTTTTGTTCCCCCCTATATTTAAAACCAGGACTGGCTCTGCAGCCAAGTGCTGGTTCCTAAACTATGGGGAACCCTACATGTTTTTTTCACATAAATTTGAGGAACCAGGACTGGCTGTACAGCCCGGGGCTGGTTATGCTTTCGGGGGGCGACCCTACATCATTTGTTTAAAAAATGTAACCCTTGTTTTACAGGTACAACACAAGCAGCCTTCACACATCTCATTGATTTGTGCAGGCTGCTTGTTCTGGAGAATTTGCCAGACAGAAGACACTGCAAACTTGGATGATAAATCTCTATATAAAATTGCCACTCGGGAAGAAATACTCAATCAGATCCACTATTGGAAAACACATTTTCAGCTAAAATAGCTTTTTCTAAATTTTACAACACAGTGTCTCAGTAGCCGGTACCCATAGGCAAAAGTGTGGTGTGGTCCAGGGGTGCATAGGACCATCCATTAGCCCAGTTTGCAAATCCGCCATTGCACGGCTGGTCCGGCCGCCACTGTCTTTTTGTAGACCTGCGCCGGCCAAGAAAACAAACCTGGAAATGTGTGGCCTGCTATAGGTACTGGGTGAACGGGCGCCAAGAGAACACGGTAGCAACTAGCTGTGAAGAACTTTTCGAACGTTCGGCACTGGATGGAGATGAGGGCGGGGACAAAGCCAGTGGCGGGTATCTTAGGGGGAAATCAACAACATTAGTGTTTGCAAACACACCCATGATTTCAACAAAATTGGGTTAAACTCAGACCAAAATATAAACTACAGATAGACCACCTCAATAGCAGAGTGTTTGCTAAAATACCCATGACATTTTTTGATTTTCTTGTGTACATCAACTATTAACACCTAAATAAACCATTCAGCAAAGCAAATATAATTATTGTTTTAATTTTACACAATCTAAAATTAACTTTAAAAAAAACCCAAAAAACATGTATATATATTTTCACTCAAATATCTCAGCTTTTTGGACTCATGAACCACAACCAAAAAATCGAAACAGATATTTATTTGAAGGTACACTGTTCTTTTGTCACAGTGCAAACAAAATAAAATAGGTTTTTCAAATCAAAAACTGTCATTTTTCTTTTAGAAAACAATACACAATGGTGTATGTAAATTTAACAACAACAATATAAACTTTACTTTCACACAAAGCAAGCAAACTTTTTTTAATCCTTTCTGGTAAATTTTTACTGCCTGTGTCTACCTGCACCCCTGCTACCTCGGCTCGGCTGCGAGCCACCTCTTGTACGGGGTGTACGACAGGGTGGTGTAGTTATAGGCATTGGTGTTTGAAATGTGGTGACTGTTGAGCTGCTTTCAAACTGGTCACGTAAGTGACTTAAAATTTGATTTCCCATACTCAACACGATACCCTGAAAGTCACGAATTGCATTGTTTTGGGAATCCAAGAGGCATGGGAGCGATTATTTGCTTCCTGCATTAGCAGCAAGGTGTCTTGGTATCTATTGTTGGAATTGCTTATTTGGGCTAAGGTCGTGCTAATTTGCCATAGATGATTGTTTTTGGCCGTCATGTTCCTGTTAATCCTGTGTGCATTTTTACTAAAATTGCTCATTTGCCGCACTTGTGCGCTCAGCAAGGACACCTGTTGATTTTGGAAATCTTGCATATTCTGGCAGAAAACAGCTTCTGCTGTTCCTTGTGGTGTTGTAGGGGCTAATATGGGTGATGTGGTTTGTATTGGAGGTGTCGGTGGCATTGGTGGTGTGAGTAGGATTAAGTTAATGATGATCATGTCATCTTGATCCATTACGTCCGGAGCAGCCAACACTGATTCACCAGCATCTTCAATGTTGCCATCATTACCTACATGTCACGGCTTGGCGTGCGCTTGGACCCGGAGTGGAGTCGGATGAGGAATGAGGACTTGTTTGCTGGTACTTGAAGGCAGCCGGCCTTAGGGGAGTATGACTCATGAAGCAGTGGCATGCGACGGGATCAGAACCAGGCTGCGAGACACCGGCGGAACTTAGAGACCCGGGGTAGGCTGGGTATAGCAGCTAGACAGGATCAGGAGACAGGTAGTAACAGGAGCAAACTGCACCAAGGCTGAGAGAGGAGTCTGCAGAAACACACTGGTACTGACACTTTAAATGAGCAAAGGAGCACAGAGAACTAGCTCACAGCATACGCTGTGATAGACGTTGCACTGGCAACTAAAGAGCCTCTGGACAGCCCTTTAGTACCCTCAGGTAGTGCAGGATTGGTTGCTAGCCTCCCCAGCCCAGACTGAACCTGATTGGCCAGAAAAGACATGTGACCCAAATAAAAGATGGCCGCGCCCAGTGGTCACAGCATGGAAGCTCTGCCAGTCTCAGCCCCTCTCACCTGCCTCCAGATGGAAGCCCTTGGTCTGCGGAGACTCACAGCACCCAGCGCTATTCTCCAGGAACCTGCACCTCTGCTGGAAACACCATGCCACAGCGCCCGGAGTGGTAAGCGCCGCGATCTCAGCAGCCTGTCACCCCTGGTCGTGACACTACAGTATGATAGACAGTGTGTAAGTACTATTTTATATATGTTAATTTTGACATCAGAATAGATTTCGTACAAAATTATTACTTTTATTTGACCAAATATAATACAAATATTTTATGAAAATTCTTAAACTATTGCAGGAGGATGTACACTGAATTTAGAATTGTATGTGTTTTTATGACAGACTCTCCTTGAAGCTGTGGTGATTGTGGCCCAACAGTCTCCTCCTGTGTGGCAGAAGGCTGATGCTGTCGTCCCTGATGCTGTGGTCCCTGGTCCTGGGGTCCCTGATGTGATGCCTGCCTTTGTTTGTCTGGCCTAGCTGTGGATGGGTCTATAAGGAAATAAAAAATATGAGTATTTGCAATATTTAAAGTATATATGTTAAAATAACAATTTTAGCATGTACTTACCGGCCTCTTCCTCCACATCACTGAGTGTTCGCCTTGATGTTAGTCTTCTGGATGCTGATGGGGGTACTGTGAATATATGTGTAATTAATACATTTTAGGCCTTATTGTTATCTAAAATAAAAAATTCAAGCTGCCTCAAAGGGGATGGGGATGATATCCCGGCAGAGGCATTGCTGGAGGTTCAAATACCAACGCTGGAATCCCAATAGTGAACTATCCCGTCAGGGTCCAGTAAGTACCCTAACCCTCCACCTCTCCCCCCAAAACAAAACCCTCCCTCGGTGGTGAATAACCCTAACCTCACCCTCCCCATAGCCTAACCATAACCCTTCCCGGTAGGTAATGATGGCAACATTGAAGATGCTGGTGAATCAGTGTTGGCTGCTCCGGATCTAATGGATCAAGATGACATGATCACCATTAACTTAATCCTACTCACACCACCAATGCCACCGACACCTCCAATACAAACCACATCACCCATATTAGCCCCTACAACACCGCAAGGAACAGCAGAAGCTGTTTTCTGCCAGAATATGCAAGATTTCCAAAATCAACAGGTGTCCTTGCTGAGCGCACAAGTGGTGCAAAATATCAATTTAAAAAAAAAACACCACACAGGATTAACAGGAGCATGACGGCCCAAAAACATCATGTAGGGCAAATTTGCACAACCTTGTCCAAAATACGCAACTCCAACAATAGATACCAAGACACCTTGCTGCTAATGCAGGAAGCAAATAATCGCTCCCATTATAACCTTCTTCGCCTCTTGGATTAATAAAACAACACAAGTTGTGACTTTCAGGGTACCGTGCTGAGTATGGGCAATCACATTTTAAGTCACTTACATGACCAGTCAGAAAGCAGCTCAGCAGCCACCACATCTCAAACAATAACACCTATGACTACACCACCCCGATGTACACCCTGTACCAGAGGTGGCTCTCAGCCGAGCTAGTAGGGGTGCAGGTAGACACAAGCAGTAAAATTTGAAAAACTAAAAATGTAAAAGAAAACAGACATCACATTACAACTTTCTTTACAGTTATTTGACAATAAAAAAGTATAATTGATACAACATTTAAAAAATCAAGCTGCAATCACATCTAGAGAACAACTTACCAGGAGGCCTGGGCTCGTCTTTGTCCCTAATATGATGCGGCTCACAACTTCTGGTGGAATCAGCACTTTTATGGGCTCCTCATAGTCCAGGTAATTGACTTCATAATGTGAGCCTCCTCCCGTTTGTTGCGCAGATTTGGCTTCATCTGCCATTTTGAGTATAACCTGCCTCTTTATGTCGCTGAATTGCTTCATGCAGGTCTTCTCACACTGCCTGATGCATTCACTGCAGCAACTACTCCTTCCCAGATGAGGGTCTTTCTACGTGCAGGAACAGGGGCAACTTCACGGCCAAACAGATGCTTGTGGTGACGCATAACTTCAGCTACCAAAGCCATATTCTCCTGGACAGTAAACTTCACACTTCGTTCAGTTTTCATCTTCCCTCTCTGGCTGGCCTGCTCATCACTGTCCCCACTGCTGTAATTGTCCTGGGGAACCACACATGCTGCCTGCTCCAATCAGCATCCGGCTCCCTAAGCTCTCTCCCTGACATTCTTCTTACCTACAACTAACAACAAAATAACACAGCCCTAAAATAAAAAAACACAGGACAACTTACACACAATACACCACTCTGATCTTCACAAAAAATACTTACAGCACCACCCAATCACCTGCACTGCTCCTCTCTCCACACAAATCACTAAAGCCACGAGGTCTGCTTTGTTTGGGGCGTTTTTAAATGACTGTGTGCTGACACTGGCACATGTGACAGTTTCTGCCAATGTAAAGACGATTGTAATAAGCTCCCGTCTTCATTCAAATTTACAAAACCCGGACCGAACATTAGTGAGTAAATCGGGGGAGTCTTTGGCTGGACTTGACTAAAACACGGATAAAAACAGGAATCCATACGCCATCGAAAAAACACGAATGAGGAGAACACGAATCATAGTAAATTTGCATACTTGGCTTGTATTAATTCACGCTTGTCCGTTCGTACACCAGCGAGTGTAATCTCGACTAATCACGATCCAAACTTGAATCTTAGTAAATTTACCCCTAGGTGTTGTCAACTACACTATGTTATTATGGGATGTAGTCGGCATCCCGGCATGCAGGATGGCGACGGTCTGAATACCGGCACTGAAATCCCGACAGGTCGGGATCCCGGCAACAGTATCCCGTCCATCGGCATCCCGAAGGTAAGTATCGGGGTGTTAGGGGGATGCTAGGGTTAGGGAGCGGGGTTAGAGTTAGGCACTACGGGGAGGGTTAGGGTTAGGCACCGGGGAGGGAGTGTTAGGATTAGGGTGCGGGGAGGGGGAGGTCAAGTTTAGGCACTAGGGGGGAAGATTAGGTTTCAGGATGCGGAGAGGGGGTGTTAGGTTTAGGGTGAGGGGAAGGGGAGGTTAGGTTTAGGCACTGGGGGGGATATTAGGGTTAGGCACTGGGGAGGGAGAGTTAGGGTTAGGATAGGGGTTAGGAAAAGACTTACCTTTAGTTCCTATGGGTGTCGGGATTGTGGCTGTTCGGGATGCCGCTGTCGGTATTCTGACTAGCTGCACCCCGACAGCCGGGATTTCATACTCAACCCATTCTTATAGGTCTTACATTACTAATTGACTTTGATTTAAAACTACTATCACTGTGGTGGTACCTTTCTAAAAACTTTCCTTAATAGTTAATATTGACAATTAACAGCTAATTATAGAATAATAATAATAATAATAATAATAATAAAATTACTTTGTGAGTGAGATGTCTTGTGGCATGATGGTGGATGGTGCTTCTGCCAGGAGATGGGAGATGAATGTTCTCCTATGCTGAGGTGTTATGTCTGCACCTTCTGTGCTTTTTTCTCTGGTTAGTGCTGGCTTCCTCGTGTTGGTCCACAAGGCATCTCTTTCTCCTCTGTGTCTGTTTGCAAAGAGTAGAAAACAATCATTGTTATTGAATGAAGTTGATAATCTCATTGTTCAAGGCTTAGAGAGGAAATCTGTATTTCTCTGCCTGTTGGGGAATTACAAGAATGTGGGAACTTATAGATCCACAAGACCTGGAGAACCACAGGTTACACAAGTATGTTTTAGGGAATAAATCAGTAATAACAGCATTGGTGTCCTTTGCTCACCTCTGATGGTACTGGCCTGTTATCATGTTCTAGGTTTGCATAGAGCATTTGAATGTCTATATTGGGATCTGGTGACAATATAGCTTCCAGAAAGTCTGGGTGGATTAGTTCTTCAACCTAGTGACAGATAAACAATCAGTGTGTAAATAGCAGGGCTTCATTGGTGTGAGAGTTATTCCTGTAGTGTGGCCATAAGGGCCTACTGTATGTATGCAGAGATATTTGCAATAAAAACTTTGCATTTATTATGTTTCCCCTGATGTATTATAAGGTTCAGCAGCTGCTCTCTTCAATACCTGCATCCGTCCCTCTATTATTGATAGCAAATGCTGTCCCTGTAGAAGTCTGTGCGACTGTGATATGGCCTGTCGAAGCCGGATAATTGGCTGAGACAGAATCGGTTTCAAATTAAATCTGCACAACGCCATTTTGTGAATGGCAATGAGACGCCATTTTGTGACTGGCTGCCCAGTGCCATTTTAGCGAATCTCGCACACTATAAGTACATATGGTGATGCTATTATTTAGCGTCGTGCGATTCCCATGCAATAGAAAGATGTTAAAAGTCCTAAAATAAATAGTCAGTCACTAAAACATATAAAATGATCAACCCTGCAAAACACGTACCATGGTGTGCAACTACATGTTTGTGGAGTACAACGCTAACTAGCGTCTTTTCTCAATACCCCAATATTTACACACTGCACACTTACATAAAAATGTTCCCTAGCATTAAAGTGTAATATTCAAGGTTTATTCAGTATTAGTAATGTTGTGAAATAAATGTTAATTGATATCTAAGGTTTAGTACATGGTAAGCAGACCGTGTTTGGTGTCATTCTAAACCACTGTGTCTTTGCAGATTTCCAGTATCATCGGTGAAGAGATCGCAACATGTGTCTGCAAATTATGGATCATAGAGATTTAAACATTAAAATGTACTCTGTAATGTAGCCAGCTTAGATTTATTATGCAGCGGGAAAATGGACACAAAGAGCTGTTGGAGGCTGGATTGTGACCATATGAACTAACCTATGAACTATACTGTAACAGAAGAACCAGGAAGAAGAACCAATGGAATCATGCCAACCTGTTCTATTGTATTGCCTATCTCTGTAAGGTTATATATGTGGGCTCACTGAAACTGGATCTCAATCTTCTTGCTTTGCTGTTGACAGAGGTTTCATCTTTGATGCCGGGATTTGGATCCAGAGCGCATGCGTATGTAACGACTGTACCTTGGGTCTGTATAATTTATTTACACTAATTGTATTTAGATCACAGCGTGTAACCATCTGTTTTTATGTTGAATAATAACTTTTTCTGCTTTGGAACCACAATCAAAGTCTGAAAGCAATTATTTCTTGTGCGACTCATAACGCTAAACAGTGACAACTTTAGAGTGTAGGAATCGATAGGCCATATTCATGAAGCTACAAAAAGCTTAGCTTTTCAAGCTTGCCTCCCAATAGCTATTGGCATCTTTTGATGGTATTATCCATTGTAGCCTATAGTCCAGTGTTCTCCCCAGAACATTTTTCCAGCCGGGTGGTATCAAGAAGTAGCCGGGTGGGGCCTTTGCAATAATAAAATTATTTAAACCCTGACCTTATAATGATTTAAACTTGAAATATGCAGTGCCCCCAGACTGGCCCCATATGCAGTGCCCCCCAGACTTTCCCCATATGCAGTGCCCCCAGACTGGCCCCATATGCAGTGCCCCCAGACTGGCTCCATATGCAGTGCCCCCAGACTGGTCCCAGCCCCAGCCCAGAACTTACCTGAACATGCTCGGCGGCGGTGCTCCCACTCCTGCTGCCTCGCTGTGACTGGATCTAGCAGGCGTGCAGGGTAAGCTGTTCACGTCGCGGTTGACGTCATGACGTCACCTGCGCATGCATCACTGGGAACACTTGACTCTGAAGCGATCGGAGTCTTCTTTAGCCTACGGTCACTTCAGAGGTCAGCGTTCCACACCAGGAGGCGGAGGGTGACCAGGAATGCGGCGTGGGGAAGTGCCGGGCAGTGGGCTGATGCTGTTGGGCAATGCACCCGCATAAAACAGTCTGGGGAGAACACTGTAGTCTATGATGCTCCGACATCGGGCTGGCTGGCAACTTTTAGCCTGGGGGGCAAATGCAAGCAGGCGGCCCTGGCAGAGGAGTAGCATGTAGCAAGGGTGCCCGGAGCACGTGCTTGCTACGGCCACCCCCCCTCAAGTGTTCCAGGGAGGAGGCAGGTCCATATGGGATTAATGTAAAGTAAAAATACAGATTAGGGGCAGCCCCCTGTAGTGGTGCCCATATGCAGTGCCCCCCCTGTGCCCCAGGAGAGGCAGGCCTCCAGTAGTGCCCCCAGTAGTGATCCCACCTATGCAGTGCCCCTTATACAGTGCCCCCAGTAGTGGTTCCCCCTGTGCAGTGCCCCTTGTGCCCCCAGTAGTAAGCCCCTTATATAGTGCCCCCAGTAGTGGTCCCCCCTGTGCAGTGCCCCTTGTGCCCCCAGTAGTAAGCCCCTTATATAGTGCCCCCAGTAGTGGTACCCCCTATGCAGTGCCCCCAGTAGTGGTACCCCCTATGCAGTGCCCCTTATATAGTGCCCCCAGTAGCACTCCACCCCCCATGCAGTGCCCCTTAAATAGTGGCCCCAGTTGTAGTCTGCCCCCTATGCAGTACCCCCAGTATTGCTCTTTATATAGAGCCCCCAGCAGTGGTCCCCTGATGCAGTGCCCCCAGTGGTAGTACCCTCCCCTCTATGCAGTGCCCCTAGTAGTAGTCCCCTCCCCTTGTAGTGCCCCTCGTAGTTCCCCTAGTAGTAGTTCCCCCTTGTAGTGCCCCCAGTAGTCGTAGTCCCCCCCTTGTAGTGCCCCCAGTAGTAGTCCCCCTCCCTTGTAGTGCCCCCCAGTAGTGATCTCCCCCTTGTAGTGCCCCACCTTGTAGTGCCCCCAGTAGTGGTTTCCCCCCTTGTAGTGCCCCCCCAGTAGACACACGTAATAAAAAAAATAAATAAACACTTACCTGAATCCCCGCTCCCGACGCCACCATCCGCCCCTCCATCTGTCCTCCCAGGCCGGCCCGCTCTGCATTATGGGAGAGACGTCATGACGTCTCTCCCATTACCCACTGCAGTAGCCGGAAGATGGAGCGGCTCCGGCAGTGGGTGCAGCAGCAGTCAGTGAGAGTCTGATAGACTCTCATTGGCAGCTACTTAAAACAAACACACAGCTGCCGGCGCCATCGGCTGTGTGTTTGTCAGTCACTGTGTAGCGCTGACCGAACTCCGTCCGGTCAGCGCTACACGCGTGGTGCAGGCAGCTGTGTCACAGAGACAAAGACTGCCCGCGGCCAGCATGGCGCTGCGGCCCGTCCAAGCCCGCCTCTGCCCGGCATACAGTTACTCTGCCAGGTCCAAAACCAAAAGAGAAGGGATAACAAAAGTGATCACTTCACTTTTTACTCTGTGCTGGAATGCCTATTGTTTTATTATTTTTATATGTAGCAGGGATAGTTAATTTCTTGTTGTTACAATATACGATGTATAAGAAATTATCGGGGCTAAAATGCGATTGTACTGTACATAAATATGCCCTTCAGTCATTAAGGTTTATTTTCAAAAGTAAACAAGTTGGTACTTGCAGTGATAATGCCTTTAGTCACTGTGCATCTATGCCTGTATCTGATTATATAGGTCCATATAGAGATTGATGCTGATGGAAAGTGACTACTAGGCTGCAAAGATGTGCTCCATCTGATGTGTATGGCTGGGGGAGTATCTCACCGAATCATTTTCTGAATTATGGTCAAAAAAGCTACAGCAAGGACGATTTGCCGGCATATGAATTCCCATCTCTGCCTCCAATGCTGCAGATTATAGCGGATGTGCTCCTTGCCCACTAGAACAATCGTCTGGAAATGTTGTATTTAGAACAGTGGTTCCCAAACTTTTTTGAATCATGGCGCCCTAGTGCATCAGTATTGTTTTCACGGCACCCCTTAGCCAATTTATGTTATTTACAAATTCAGAAACAAATGTAGTAAAGTAGTAAAGTGAAGTAAATTGTGCTTACCTGTCATCCTTAGATTTAGTTATGTGGTGGTGGACAGGTTTGCACATCTGTTTGTCCACATATTTACATTACATTGACCATAAAGAATTTGATTTGGTGCTGGACCACCAACCTGAGGCACCCCTGCAAGTGTCCTGAGGCACCTCGGGGTGCCGCAGCGCACAGTTTGGGAACTACTGAGTTAGAAAATAGACCTTCATATAATTTTTGGAAACACGTGCATCTTATTTTACCAAGAGAAATGAAGCACTGCTAGGCATATAGAGCTACATAACAGAGATATTGATGATATTGACAAGCTTTCTGCCAAGTATTTTACCTCTGACAGGAAGTCTGGTTGATCACACAGGTCCTCTATGTAATGTAGGAGGTCGGCCTCCTCTGATGTTATAGCCTGTGGCAACATTTCTTTGGTTGTAGCATTTGGAAGATTGCTTGATCTGGATGGGTCAACAGCAAAGATTGGCCGCAGCATCTTATTGCCACACATAATTATGGGTGGGACAGTGAAGCTGTTGGGAACAGCCATAATGACCTTGAAATAATAATAATAAGTTGTTACTGTATTTACATCAAAATTATAACAGTAAAATCAGAAGTTGTTTATATAGTAACATCAATATATACAGCATTTTTTTTAAATAAATCCAGCAAGCTATCTTTTTGCAAATGATGACAAAGATTTCTAGGAAGCTTGGTATTAATATTATGATAAACAAAGCTTAAAACTCACCTGTCCTCGCACTCGTATATATATATATATATATATATATATATATATATATATTATATACACTAAAAGGTTTTTCTAAATGCTGATGTCTACTCTGAGCGTGAAACTCAGGTAGGGAAGGAGACCATATACAAGAGTCTGCTCACCTCGAAGCTCAACAGATAAGAGCAGTGTGAATATCACATGTATTGTGATGCGTTATGCTTTAGAACACGGTCAAAAGGAAACAGCTTAGCAGCCTATTGTGACCAGTACATCAGTTACTGGTCACTTTCCATGGGGTATCCTCTCCTCTATACTAATCAATAGACTATAGCTTATGCCACGCTAGTTGTAGACCTTTTCTCTGGGCTAAAGTCTCATGGTCTCCATTACTTTGGTCTTCTAGGCCACAGTTTGGAATGTTATATGCAACAATACAGCACAGACGGTGTAATGGTTAGCGTTACTGCCTCACAGCACTGAGGTCGTGGGTTCGATTCCCACCACGGCCCTACCTGTGCGGAGTTTGTATATTCTCCCTGTGCTTGCGTGGGGATACGCACACTCCAAAAATATACTGGTAGGTTAATTGGCTCCCAACACAAATTAACCCTAGTGTGTGTATGTGTGTGCGCAAGTGATAGGGAATATAGATTGTAAGCTCCACTGGGGCAAATATTCTCTGTAAAGCGCTGCGGAATATGTGCGCGCTATATAAATAAATAAATAACAATACATTACTAGTCTGGCTGTAGAGAAAGAGGAAGTGCTTTTTACAAGTACAAGCATCCTCTGGCAGCCATGGGTACGCTGGGACTTGTAGTTCTACAAGTACCAGCATTCCCCATCATTTTAGGTAGACATAAAAGTAATTTATTTTCCTATGACTGTAAATATCTGAGCTGATAATGGTCTGAGCATGCACATTCTCACTGTACATAAGGCCCATAGTGTATTCACATTTCCTTCTAAGTCATTTTGTGGTGTACTTACAGCTGAACTATTGTTGTAGTACATGGTCCTTCCTACTCTTCCTTCAGTGGGTGCAGGCATAAGATTGTTACCAAAGTGTTGTTCTATAAGTGATTTGGTCATATGCTGATTTGTATGTAAGTCATTGCTCTGAGGCTGCATTTACCAGGTGAGTGAGGACCCATGGCCACAGGGTGTAAAACCTTTTCCTGCAAAGAAATAGAAACAAATATATAGATAAATGACCAATATGTAGGACATAAGACACATTGCTTATATGTATAAAAACTCATTAATGTGCCAAAGTGAAGGATTTATAGTTATGATACAATGGAGCAGGGGTGTAGTGTTTGCACTCGACTATAACATGTTGTGCTAAAGTAGAGTAACTGTGAGACCATTATAATAAGCAAAAGCTTTGATCCCATACATGGAGTAACGCTAAAGGAATTATATACAGTACTACATACACATCCTAATTAGTCCATGTTGTCAGTCCTATAACCTTAGCCGGCTTCCTCACTGACTCATTCCACAACTGTCATATGACCCCCCGGAAAGGCAGGCAAGTCTCCCGGCTGCCGCCTGCCCCCCCCGACTACTACAAGAAACTACTGCAGCGGGGGGCCCAATGACGCGATTCGCGCTGAATCGCGTCATCTTGGCTCCGCCCTCTGCTTCACAATGCCAATATTTTCGGCATTGTGAAGAGGGGGCGGAACCACGATGACGCGATCGCGTGGCACCGTCCCTGGCTCCGCCCCCAAAACCACGTAATTTCCCAGCCACTCCCCCTGCTGTGCGCAGACATTCAGTTCCCTCCCGGAAGGAGGGAGCTGAATGTCGGCAAGTATGATGTACACTAATGCAATCGCACCTGAGATCTCTTAGGGATCGCAATTGTGAAAATATGCTAATGTCTTCCATAGCTTACCCCAGCATATTGCTGACTTCTCATATCCATCCAATGGCGTAACAACAGCATAAACATCGGGAACATGGACGCAGACCTGTCTCAAGCACTGCATCTCTCCTGTCATGCTGAGAGCTCTCATGCTGCGAAGGAGATTTCAATGGCTACTTTATGCACACCCCTGAAATTAGTTTTAACGGTCCCGACATGCCTACATTTACCTAGCCACCCCGTTACCTGCCCACAATGCTGACTACTTGCCACTCCCTTCGCTAGTGAATCCTCTGTGCGAGCGTAATCATAAATTAATCGCTGTACATGCGCAGTACGGGTTTTACACATGCACAATGGCTGAAAATCGCTCATTCTGCATAAATATCGACATTGCGTAAATTCTGAATTAGGCCCATAGTACTCTCTGTGTTTCCCTGTTACATTCAAGTTTACTAATGTGATTAGCCGCACTAACCTAATGGGTTGTGCTCTGACATAAAAGCCAATAAGAATATTTTATTTACTTCTTCAAAAAAAAAATGTCATTTTATATTATAACTGAAACAGATACAAATAAATTAAAAATAGATGAAAAAAAAATATTCTTCATCAGGAGAAATAAAGTGATTGTGAGGTAAATTTAACAAATAGCTGTAATATTATTATTATTATTATTATTATTATTATTATTATTATTATTAATTTGAGAAAATTCTACAGCAGTGCTGCATTTTTCCTGTTCCCTTCCATATCTATCTATCTATCTATCTATCTATCTATCTATCTATCTATCTATCTATCTATCTATCTATCTATCTATCTGTCTTTTCTTCCTCATGGCTCCACGCAAATGGGTTTTCAGGCCGTTTGCATAGTAGTCACCATTAATTATCTGTCCATGGGGAACCCAGTGCTGTAGGATCATACAATGCGCATTAAAGAACAGCAGAATAATGACATTACACGCCGAAGGAATCACACGTTTGTTTTTGGGCAGAGGTGAATACACGTGTTTCTATACACTGGAATGTTGTTTGGATTCCGGATCATAGTGACGAATACACAATTAGTCACACGTCACAATCGATGTCAGGAAATCGGGTATACTCTGACATTTGAGCGGTGTTCTTACACAATTCAACTCGTCGTCGTATCTGCTCTTCTGTGAGATCTCTGGGTGATTTCTGGGTACCCACCTGGCACACACACATTGCATTTTCAGTTCCTTTGTCACAATATGCTGTTCAAATGAGATGCCAAGTGAAGCTGAAAGTTTGCGGAAAGTTAACCTTCTGTCATTTTGCAACATCTCCGCAGCTTTGGCAATGTTGACATCCCCTAGCACATAGACTTGTTGCCTGAAGGAGCTGATTGGTTGGTACTTTATCTCCATCTGCTTTATCTCTCTCCAAGGCTTAGTACATAGACCCCATAGTGCATTATCTGTTTAAAAATAAAGACATTTTAATGATTGACCATTTTGTTCAATTTACACTTGTTACTCCTCTACCTATTGTAGCAAGTGTCCTCTGCACCTCTTACATTCTAAGCTTGATTGGGCAGGGCCATGTTTACCTTCTTTTCATGTCATTGCATATTATTTGTTTTTATCATAATCCCTACAATGTACCGCACTACGTGCTCTGTTTACAAATAAACAAAGAAACTATTATATGCTCACCTCAGCAGCATATATACTAAAATTGGAACATTAAATAAACAATTATAATAAAGTTTGATACAGGTGGGTTGGGGAAGTACTTTCCCCTTTGAATGGAACACTGGTTACATCACTTACTTTAGGTTACATCTACCCTCACATCCTTCCCAATTTTATTCAGCTAACTTCCCAAAATGTATTCAGCAAATGTTAACAGATTTTCGGAAGTGGAAGCACCTCCATATTTCCTATTTAAGATGCTGCCATTTGTTTAAAATGATTAATTACCCCATCTTCTCTATCCCATTCAGATGCTTCCCTTTGTACTCAACAAAAAAAAAAACCAACGCACTATAACCACAGCCCTTAGTATTATTATTATCCTTTATTTATATGGTGCCACAAAGGTTCCGCAGCGCCTTACACAGTACATAAATGAGCACACAAGAAAAACAGTTAATAGTAATACAAAACAATGCAGGACAAGGACATGGTTTATAAACATTGCTGCACAACAGAAGCAGCAGGGCCTCAGCAACCAAATGTTGGGTGCCAATTAGGGATTTAGGAGTAAATGACACTATAAGTAGGGATAGGAGAAGCACATGAGGGACAAGGGACCTGCTCGTGAGAGCTTACATTCTAAAGGGGAGGGGCAGACAGACAGGGGCGACACAGATATGGTAGATAGTGAGGAAGGAGCATGGAGCAGTGGGTTAGGATTAGAGATGAGCGGTTCGGATTCTGTGGAATCCGAACCGCTCCGAATATTGGGGATCCGAGTTCACCCGAACGCTGTTCGGGTGTTCCCCGCCTGACCCAGATCCCCGTTCGAGGCTGAGCCGCAGCTCCCTGATGTCGGATTCTCTCATCAGGGCTCCTCTAGTGTAGGGCAGACCGCTGTGATAGCAGTCTGCCCTACACAGATCAAACACACAGCCGCCAGCGGCAGCTGTGTGTTTGTATTAGCAGCCAATGAGAGTCAGGCAGACTCTCATTGGCTGCTGTACGGAGGGAGCCGGTTGGAGCTCACTCATGAGCTCCATCTTCCGGCTCCCTCCTCAGTGCGTGACAGCAGAGCAGAGCGGACGGCGGCGGGAGCGGGGATTCAGGTAAGTTTTATTTTTTTTATGCGTGTGTAAGGGGGCATTAATGGGGGGTATACTACTACTGGGGGCCTGGTAGTGGGGGGCATATTACTACTGGGGGCCTGGTAGTGGGGGGCATATTACTACTGGGGGCCTGCTAAGTGGGGGCACTACTACTACTGGGGGCCTGCTAGAAGGGGCATATTACTACTGGGGGCCTGCTAGTGGGGGGCATATTACTACTGGGGGCCTGCTAAGGGGAAGCATACTACTATTGGGGGCCTGCTAATAGGGGCACTACTACTACTGGGGGCCTGCTAATAGGGGCACTACTACTACTGGGGGCCTGCTAATAGGGGCACTACTACTACTGGGGGCCTGCTAATGGGGGCATACTACTACTGGGGGCCTGATAAGGGGGGGCATACTACTACTGGGGGCCTGATAAGGAGGGCATACTACTACTGGCGGCCTGCTAAGGCGGGGCACTACTACTACTGGAGGCCTGCTAATGGGGGGCATACTACTACTGGGGGCACTGCATAGGGGGCCCCACTACTAAGGGGACTGCATAGGGGACACCACTGCTGGGGGCATTGTATAAGTGGCACTACTACTGTGGGCATTGTATAAGGGGCATTACTACTGTGGGCTTTGTGTATAAGGGTCACTACTCTGGGCATTGTGTGAAAGGGGCACTACTGTGGGCATTGTTTAAAAGGGGCACTGCTGTGTGTCGTAACATAAATAAGAGACACTACTTTATGGTGCAATGTCAATCAGAGACACTATGTGTGGTGTAATGTGAATAAGATTGTGCACTGTGACTCCTAGGGCCGTAGCCCACTGTGTATACAAGTACTGTGATTCTGCTGGCCGTACCCCACTGGGTGGGTGCACTACTTTTCATTTCTGCCACTGCTGTGTGGCAATGTGTCATAGATGTGCTTTAAATTGTGGTGTCGCTTGGTAACCAGTCAGCTCACTGCAACCTTTGGCCAATAATGTTGAAAACAATATTATAAGCTGTGGGGTGGTCTAAATTGACTGGAAATTAATGTTATTGAGGTTAATGATACTCTAGGAAGAAAAATAGGACCAATTTACGTGATTTTAGCTTTTTTTGCCAATTTTTGTAAAAAAAATCCAAATCCAAAGCCAGTCACCGCAGTTTGGCAAATCCAAATCCAAATCCGGACGACGAATTAAAACCAAATCCAAATCCGGCAAAAATGGTCCGGCGCACATCCTTAGTTCTGCGGAATGTGTGTGTTTAAGATGACCCGATGTTATGTCAAAAAAGTACTTAATTATTCTATCTCTATGACAGAAAATAGATTTTGTTTATGTGTTATTTATTTGAGAAATGTACAAAATAAAGCTGTAGCACTTTCATTTTTGTGTGTTGCATTTTAGCATCTAAATACATCCTTCTAAAAATGCAGCTATATGGGACTGTCCTGCCATCCTAATAGTGAATACTTTAGTCCCAGCTACTGGGTGCTATGCCATGCTCCTGTGAGTGGGTGCATCTCACATGCTAGACCCACCCACAAACTGGTGCAGCCATGCCCAATTCTGGGCTAATAAACTTGCATATTTCACTCTTTAAACTGCAGCAGCACCCAGCGCTTGTGGGGTGTTATACTCCCATATCAAAAGGACTATTATCGCTAAGCACAGCATTGGATAGGTGGAGGAGACACTTTTCTTCACAGTGCTATTGGTACTTTATTGCCTGGTCCAGGATCATGTCAGCTAATTAATGGTTGTAACCTTGTGTGACTGCCAAAAGCTGCAGGACATTGGTCTTGGTTCCTATCTCGCTGGTAAACTGTGTGGCTCAGTGATAGCGCTCTACGGGAATGGGTGACTATAGCCCTACTAGAGAGCATATTGTTTAATAGGTTTTTTGAGCGGTGAACTCTCTCACTGGTATTTGTGATTATTTTAATTTGTTAGCAACTCGTCCTTGTATTATTCTACACCAGCAGACCATAGACCATTTTCCCACACAGCCTAAGAAGGTGCTCATCAGAATGACACTGAATATCATTTCTGCCACATTTATGCATAGTTTTAAATAATAGAAATTAGGTTTTTATAAATATATGATTATTCACCTCATATGGGAAATAAGCTAAAAGCCATACACAATCTACAAACATAAAATACTCACTGGTACATTGGCCCTAAAAAAACTTATTGTATTAGCGTTGATATCGAGATAGAATATGCTCACAAGATTAAAAATATAAATTTGATTATCTAAACATTAACCAGATCCAGATGCAGATGTTCATCTAAAAAACTTTCCTCCACTGCACCATCTCCGAGTGCCAGGAGACAGCAGCTAGCTGACAATTCATCACACAAAGAGCAAAATGGGGGAGGCTATCCAACGTGTTTCATCTCAGCGACTTCATCACCTCTGATACATATACTGATCTCAGATTTGTCAGCTAGCTGCTGTCCCCTGGGGCCCAGGGTTTGTGCAGTGGAGGGACTTTTTTTGAATGACCATCAGTAGTAGTATCTGGTGGATGTCCAGATAAGCAAATTTATGTTTTCAATCTTGTTAACAAATTTTACATTAACGTCAAAATAAAACAATAAAAGGACATTTTTAAGGGTAATGCATCAGTGAGCACTTCCTGCTTGTAGATTGTGGGCCTGATACAGGATTCATGGATGGATTTGCAGAGCAGTACACAGGGGCTGTGTATATCTGCAGGCTTGCCTACCCTCCCGATTTGGTTCGGAGCCTCCCGAATATCAGGTGCTGCTCCCGACCCCCTGGAAAGGCAGGCAAGCCTCGGGGCTGCCGCCTGCCCCAACTGCTACAAGAAACCTCCGCAGCGGGGGGCCCGATGACGCGATTTGCGCTAAATCGCGTCATCGTGGCTCCGCCCCCTGCTTCACAATGCTAATATTTTTGGCATTGTGAAGAGGGGGCGGAGCCATGATGACGCAATCACATGGTTCCGCCCCCGGCCATGCCCCCCACTTTGCGCAGACATTCAGCTCCATCCCTCCCGGAAGGAGGGAGCTGCATGTCGGCAAGTATTCATATCCGACCATCTCAGATGCAAATGCAGAAGGAGGTGTCAGACACCTCCTTGCTGCATTTGCAATCCCAGCACTGCAACCGATGTCACAGTCTGGGATCACCAGCGGAACCATCGATGGTCGTGATGGTAGCTCCTCTGGTCAAGGTTGCAGGAGCTAAAGTTTCCCGCAGCCTGGACAGTGCCTGGGTACGCAAGAGGCCAAGAATCTGTGTCTGCCGACGCAGACCCTGGCCTCGTCCCTATCGGAAAATGGAGGCAACATGCCTCCGTTTCTGGGAACGGCGAGCAGGCACACCCCAGCATTTCATGCTGTGGCATGGGGCATCTGCGCGCGAGATCGCAGGACCCGTTTTGCACATGTGTACAATGGGTCCCGCACAGGTGCTGACCCCTAACCATCGGAGATGTGCATTCATCCTCCGATGAACGTACATCTCTGAATCAGGCCCTGTGTACGGCTTTCACTCACATTTCCCATCTGTGGTGTAAAGTCAGATTGTCGGAATGAACATATACTGTATTTAGAGAAGCCAGATGTCTATGAGTTGGAAAGAAGCAAAATGTTGGGGTAAACCAGGGTTGCCGACATTATGGCTGCCCGTTCCGGGAGGAAGCAGCCAGATCAGCATTGTAGGGGGGGGGCGTGACCAGTATAGGGGTCATGACCGGCCGGCTTTGTGGGCGGAGTGGGGGTGTGGTCACACGATCACATAATTTTGGAAGCACCCCCGCTACACAATGCCGAGATTACCGGTATTGTGAAGCAGGGGACGGGGCCAAAATGACGTAATTCAGTGTGAATCGCATCATCGGCCACCCCCACTGCGGTGTTTTCTCTTATAACCGTGGGGGGGCGGAGGGGTCGGCAGCCGCCGGGAGGCTTGCCTGCCTTTTCCGGGGGCAGGGGGCGGCACCCGATATTCGGGAGGCTTCTGGCCGAATCAGGAGGGTAGGCAAGTATGGAGCAAACTATACTCAGTGGCATACTGATGTACTGCACTATGAGTGCTTCCTTATTCTTGTTTTCATATCTATATATTATATCTATATCTAGCAGGCTTGTATTTCTCCAGTTGTTCACCTAGATGATTGTAACTACACAGAGGTACCCTCATGCAGCAGGTGTAGCAAGGAGAGACAGCAGCAGATAGTTTGTTATATCTGCCGTGGTCCCTCCATTTCTGACCACAAATGCAAGTAGGATTTTCCAAGCATGATATTAGCCTATAGTTGCTTACCTTTGCTGTCTCTTCCCCAGGAGAAGCCCTGGAAGGAGAGGCAGGTGGGTGGAGTTAGGCCCTGACGACTCTCATCATTAAGCCCCACCCCCTCATGGTAAAATGACCACAATTGGCTTAAATTTAAACATCGGGTGGAGCCAAACACCACAAATTGCATCATTAAGCCCCGCCCCCCTGCACGGACACCCACGATCACAGTGGAAATTCTCTTAATTCTGCCCACTTAAGTGGGCAGAATGCGGGACAAATACCTACCCTTCCGGGGGTGCGGGGGGGGGTTACCCGAAAAATCGGGAGCCTCTCACGAAAACCGGGAGGGTAGGCATGTATGTATTAGCCCATAGTAGTCAATGGGCCTCTTTTTCTCAAACTTTAACAGAGAGGGATCCTACGGATGCATTGGGTATGACTGGTCGACAGCCATCATGTCACCATGAGAATGTCAGGATCAAATGGCCGTTGTCTCAGCGCTTCTCCAGCCTTTAGTCCGAAGATGTGTGGGAAGCAGACAGAGATCTGCAATATTCGTTGCAGCTATTTTGAGGTTCTATTATCCTATTCATTCCTGCATTTCTTTTCTTTTTTTATCTCAAAATATTTTATTTTTTGCTTTTAGTATTTTTTGTTCTTATTTTAATTGCAATTATTTTATGCTTTAAGGTTGAAGTAATTAACACTTAAATAAATTGTATTTTTTTATAGGAACAACCTAGCACTCTAGAACACAGGTTCTCAAACTCTGTCCTCAGGACCCCCAACAGTGCATGTTTTCCAACTCTCCTCTGTGGTGGCGAGAACTGTTTTGGTGGCGTCTGCGCAGGCAGCTGTTTCACAGTGACATAGTCTGTCTGAGACTGCTGAAGATTTTTTAATTTGTATGTCGCTGGCGCAGCTGAGTCAAGGCACCGTACTTGGCCGTGTAACTAGGGCATAGTTACCGCCGTCCCTGTATCCAAGGCTGGATTACATATGAGAATCGGTGAGCATATATCATATTGAGTGTATGTTTTTGGAGTCACAGTGTACACAAAATTTTTTCCTCTTTGTTCGGCAAAATAACCCACAAATCTTGAGACTAAAGGTTGGAGAAGTGCTGGAAACCCACCACCCACTTGATCCCACTAGTTGGAGCTGCATACACCTAACCTCTGTTGGACATATATAATTGGTGCAAGTTATCTTCAGTTCTTATTGACATGAGAATGTCAACACGCAGCATGTCTACATGGATATGTCGACCTGATAAATTGTCAACAAATGGTCCCTTGTGGTCTAGGGGAGTCTTACCTTGTCCCAGCAGCTGCAGCGACTTCCTCTGGGTCCTGTAATCACGTGAGGATCAGTTTCGGTGTCGATGTCTTTGCAGCGGCATTCCATTGAGTATTTTCCCCACTATTCCTAATCCCTACTGCTACCCTCCCCTCTCCATCTAACCCTAATCTCCTCCCACAGCCTAACCCTGCTGGCATCCTCACTGTCAACATTTCACATGACAACAGTTCAGATGTCCACATGGTTAATGTCAGCTTTCTGAAAGGATACCCTGCGGATCCCTCACTGTCTTCCACACTGACGCATGCCAATGCCGATCCAGAAAACAAGTTTATAGCGGTAGCTATTACTTTGCACCTAGGCAATAGCTGGAACAGAGCTTTTCAGCTTTGATAAATGCATTTTCATGACCGCAATGTGAGTTGGGGCAAAATTTTATTACCAAAACCTCATTTTATATGCAGCTGTTGGTAAATGAACCCTAGTGTTATGCAAGTAATAGGAAAGTTTCTTAGCCAGAGAGAGCCTAAAGCATTTCAAGATTAAAATTATATATAAATATATTTATATTAAAGGCCGAGGTACGCTTGTGGCATGCCTCTATGGTAATTTTTTATCTAGACAACAAAACAATTACAATATCTACTAGAATTAATGAACCTAAAGAAGTACTAATACTTTACATTTCAAAGTTTCAATACCACTCACCACATTGCTTTTTTAATGATATTTAACAACTTCCTAAACATAGACGTGGAGGTATTGAATATTTACAGAATCTATCCCTGTGGTCTTACACTCCAGCCACTGCTGGCCTTAATAATGTATTCAAATTATAGGTTTGTTAATTGACTTTTTAGTTTGGGTACTGCTGTAATGAATTAAACTTTGTTAAAAAAAAAAAAATTAAACAGAAGATGAAATAATATGCCACTATGTGCCAATGTTATTTCCTAATTGTGTGATTACTTTTTTGTAAGGTAATCTGCAATTAGATGTATTTTCTTTTCTGTAAGGATACTTATGTCAATAACAAATGTCGGGCAATAAATAAACCTTAGTACAAATATGGGAGTGATCAGTGTATTGATGAATCCTTTCAACCATGGTTGCATTTTGCTTGCAAATTGGATGGTGCACCTATATTGATATTCAGGTAACTACTCACTTCACCAGCCCTGGTGATCCTCGGTGATGTTGAATGACGTAAGTTGTGAAATCTTTTATCGACACCTGTATCTCTCAAATTAAAGAGCTTAAATTGTCCTGCTGGTCATCAGGACCACCTTTCCTTTGAACATTCCACCCCTAATGGCGGGCAGACCTTGCTTTACCCAGATTTTGATGTGTCTATAGTTCCTACCCATGTCTGAAGTCATAACTCTTACTCATACATGCACATTAGTGGATAGGTAGCTAATAACCCTTGTACACCAGAGCTAAAACCCAGGTTATTTCAGGGTAGCTCCTTGGTGTAAAAGAGGACAGGGTTGGATTCCCAGGTCGAGTGACCCGGCAATCCAACCCAGGTAACCTGCAGGGTTTAACACGGGAATGACCCGTGAAACCCTGCAATGTAAACGGCACGATCCGGGTCACGATGACCTGAGCGCGCCGCATGCCGGCAAATCAGTGGCACTTGGAGATGTCATCTACAATCGCCCACTTCCACGCCTGAAGAGCTGAGTCACTGCAGACCAGTATGAATGGCGCCAACTTGGGAATATTCTGGGTCTGATCCAGTTTGGAACCCTGTTCCAAGCTCTGGGTCAGACCCAGAATTTAGGTAGAATTGTAATTATGCATACTGGCAATCCATACTAATTTTGGGGCTATATATTAAAATATTAATGGGAATTTTACAGTGCTGTTAACATTTGGATGATTTGTGTCTGAGAAGTATACATATGTTGTGTATTGCATTATACAATCAATAACCATTTTAATTTCAAATAAATGTGTGCAATTGTTGTATTGAATTATAAATCACAATCCTGTAGAACTATTTTTTCCTACCCTTTTTCTTTTTACGCCAACAATATGTATACAATATTGTCTGTCAAATAAAAATATATTTAGCATATATATATTATTTGCTTTTTAGTTTTTCAATACATGTAATTACAGCTTAACTGAATGGATAACAAGTTTGTTATTTATAACCCCAGCCACCAATGAGTTTCTATCTTGCATGGTATGGTCAATCAAAGGTGTATTGAAGGCACACATTATTTAAAGTGCACTGGGTGTTAAATTATTATATTTTAATCACTACACTATTAGTTTTTATTTGTATTTTAAAAGATCTGCATTGGATGACCTATATACACAGAGGGCACTTATGGGGAAATTTAATTAGCACCAGTAATTTACCACGGATTAAAAAAAAAAAAGTGGTAGCCTCAGGTTTTAACACCCTTTTTCTCACCTGATAAATTACTGTATTAAATGTGCGTTAACCCATAGAACACGGAATAAGTTCTCAGACGTGTCCGTAAACAGGCTAATTAATGCAATTTCTTTTCGAGCTTTCTGAGACCCTGCGGGCTGCCTTCGGCTCAAATCGAAAAGCCCTGCCGCTTCACTTAGCCTGCAGTAAATTACTGCAGCTAATTGAATTCCCCCCTTAGAGTGGGACTTCACCTGAATGTAAGAATCATCAATGTTAATTTATAGTCAGCGCCGAGATGAATTTACCGATTTGATGTTTCATAGGAGCATAGAAAGTCTGTATAATTAGTTTATATTCATATATGTATATATGAATAGCGAAAACCAATTGTTAATATTTCTCTACCAATATCTAATGATTTACCAGACCAGTCTGTGTACACATATACAGAATTCCTGCACATGGAAATATATGTGGGCTCACACACAATTGGCATCAATGATCACCTTCAGAAAGAGGATTGTATGCACAAGACTAGATTGCAATTGGAGACTTATTGCTCTGATATTAATATATTTAAGGTAAGACTAAAAATATAAGGGAGACATCTTTAAGAGGCATTAAAAAGGTACAGCATTAATTGTAACTAGGACAGGGAATAGAAATGATAGACAGTACAGCTATGTTATATTTGTGGTCCTTTCTGTACCTTGTAACAGTGCTGTTAAACATACCCCATGTAACTAGGTCATGACCCGTAATTGTATTGTTATATTGTATTCCGTCCATCAATAAGATTAACTTGAGATAACTGGATGGGTATAAAAAAGGTACAGTTGGAAAAGAAACCAAAGAAATGCAAATATTGAAAACCGCTACTGTTGTACAAGCACACTTAAAAAAAAAATAAAAAAAAATCTGTAAGCATATATGTTTGTAAACTAGAGCTGGGAATATACAGCAGACGATCAGGTACGCTATACAGACTTACCGGTCGGCCACTCGAAGTGTGTTCATTTGAATTCGCACACCCAGTTGAGCTGTCGGTGACCGGTGGAACCGGCAGCAAGTGTACGGGCAATCAGCTAACCGCCTGTACCCACAGCCAGAGGCACAAATACATCGTCCATCTGCTGTGCTGCAGAGCAGATGCTATATGTCTGCTAACGACATCGTCCAGACATATTGGGGGTACACACCCGCCAAAGCGCTCGCAATATATAGGCAGTTTGATTGAACAGCCGATATATCACCCAGTGCGTACCTAGCTTTTAGATGGGAAATGTTTGGCCGCTATATCACCCAGTGTGTACCTTGGAAATGTTTGCATCCTCTGAAAGAAAGTGTTATAGATAAGTAACATTAGTATAACTTAAACTGAGATTTATATGAGAAAGGGGTGGATAAGGTGCACTTAGTTTGGTGAAAGGATTACAGCCTTATCTGTGCTTGTGTACCCAGACTTTATTTTGACGCATCTGGGTCAATTCAATTAGGTTAAGGTCGTTCATTTCGGCACAGTGTACAGGCAATGTGCAGTGCACACAAATCCTATACATACAATAGGTTTACATCATGCATTTTTCCTGCACACCTCTCAGAAGCTGGAAGGTAATATTAATGTGCCGTGGCCAACTTTCAACAATGCATCCACCGCACATCACTTCTAGTTCAATTCTGCTGGGTATTTTAGCAATAAACTAATTAGAATAAATTTTTACGGGTTCGATATGGGATCCCACCGGTCAGAATCTCGACACCATTAAGTACACTAACCCTAACCTACACCCTAAGTGCCCAACTCTAACCCCCGATACTTACCTTAGGGATGCTGGTGGTCGGGATTCTGGAGCTGGGATCCCAAAACTGTCGGGATTCCAGTGCCGGTATTTAGACAGTCGGCACCCCACATGCCGGTATGCTGACTACGTCCCCATTTTTATAACATTTATGTCCCTAAACCATGGCCAATATAAAACAGTAACACTAACTGATCACTTCTACATGAATGAAGCAGCTTAGCCACTATTTAGCAACACATGCTTATGAATACACATACATTTCTCCCAGGGCTAACAGCAACATGTCCTGTTTGAATGGTTCTGTCCGAGAGCCTGGCCCAGATATGTGCTCTACAGTTAACACCTCTCTATTTTGGCTGTCGAATTGAGCAAACTTGGAAACAATTTCCGGTGTGTCACCATTACCAATGCTTGTGGAGTGAGGGTGAGTAGTCCATTACCTAACACAAAAATGCATCACATATTAATAACTCGCCACTAGAAGCGATCAATGTTACATGAGCTTGTGGGTAGACACTAGAGTTGGGATCAATAACCATTGCTTATTGGATTGTAAGGGTAATAACCAGATGTAAAGTATTAGGTGACCAGATTGTAAATGTTGGTAATGTCAGACAGCGCGGTGCTATGAACGTCGTATACTGGGAGAAAGAAACCACTCACAGTAGTGTATAGTAGAACAAACTTTTATTTACCTGAAACCATGGTGTCTGGAGGATGCTTATGTCAGTACAAACTGAACTTATTTACAATTGTCTAAAGGCCAAACATGCGTTTGCAGTAACTGACATTGTTCTCTTGTAACAGACGCATCACAATATATTGTATTGCACCAAACGGTCATCTGTTTTAGAATTTAATAAGTTACATTATTACAGTGCAAAATTACATTTGCACACTTAAAACAAGTTTAAACAAAAAAAAAAAACTACTAAAGTTATGAAATGGTGACCAGGCGATTTACATTTTAAACATTCAACATCTGTACCTTTTGAATGAGTTTATAAATAGAACAAGTGCATATTGTACATAGCTGTTTATAAAGGAATGATACAATACAGACATTTGGCTACTTACAACTGAGCATGCAGTACGATGATATTGTACATGAACTAATGACATCTTACATGGCAAAACAGAAACTTCGCTGCTTAGATTTGGTTCCCAGTTCATTTGATGCTAGAGGGGCCAAATATTACGTAGGCTTTAGGGTGTCCCTCAAACAGCAAAAGGACTAACATTTAAAACTAGCTAATACATCTTCGCTGTGCACGGAATAATCATCCACGGAATCTTCCAAATTGTTCTGCTGCCGCTTTATTTTTTTTAGCACATTTCTGAAGCTAGACCGGTCTTTTCTCACCCCCCTCATTTATTTTGATCACTGCCTCTAAACACACACACACATGCACACAACAAAGCAACCTGACATCTTTGCACAATTGTTTAAGGGGATTACTCCAGTTCTGAAAAGGAAAGAAGAAATAGGACATCAGTTGGTGGAAGTCTGTAGGATGCACAGGGGTTGCAGTAATACACAGGACCTGAACAATTCTTGCTTAACCTAGGACAGAGGTTCCCTAACCCGGTCCTCAAGGCACCCTAACAGTCCAGGTTAAGAATATCCATGGTTGAGCACAGATGGTTAAATCAAAAGACTGAGGTACATAGTCACACCTGTGTCCAAGCATGGTAATCCTTAAAACCTGGACCGTTAGGGTGCCTTGAGGACAGAGTGTGAGAACCTCTGGCCAAGGACTAATATCTAGAAGCTTAAAGACACATTTACACTATTTTGTCTAATCATACTAAGCATGTTTATTTCATGGGGGCACAATATACATAAATTGGGTTACTGGATACCTAATAGGTAAGGGAGGACACTTCTCCTTTAAAAAGGAAATGATACTTAAAATTTTGAAACCTGAAGAATAATATTGCAAATCCAGGTACAAGAAGAAGTGTCATACAACTCGATAAAGTTGGTCCTACCTGTTCTATGATTAAAATACAAAAATCGGGAAAATATGGTCATTATGATATTAAATGCAAGACATCTTTGAAAACGCAGACTATTGCAATAAGGACTTATACACTCCTACAATGTATAGTGTGTACAATATAGTTACACATTATTTTACAATATGGACATAAAGGTCAATTCAAGCATCTATACATCTTTTCCAGATGTGTTACCAGGGTGAAGCTGAAGCCATATGGATTACTCCAGTGGTTCTTAAACTCGGTCCTCAGGACCCCACGCAGTACACGTTTTCCAGGTCACCCAGCAGGTACACAGGTGTATTCGTTACTCACCGACACATTTTAAAGATCCACAGGTGGAGCTAATTATTTCACCTGTGATTCTGTTAGGACCCCAAACAGTGCATATTTTCTAGGTCTCCTGAGGACAGAGTTTGGGAACCTGTGGATTACTCCATTCTGAAGACACCACTGTTGAGATGAACATGTGTCAAAAGAAATAATCCAGCCGACATGATTTTACCAGTCCTGGATTTAGGCAAAACCCAATTGTAATCCTATAGGAATAACTAAAACTTTGGCCCTGGCAATGCAGAGTGACTTCTTTGGAACTACTCATGGTAATCTTAATACTGCAGCATCATGCTATCCTAAAAATACAATTCTGTATCACAAGGGTTAACATTCAGGTGCATAGTGAATTTAAAACAGCAAACATATTCATTAGTGTGTGGGTGAAAAGTGTGTTAATTTCCCCCAAGTACCAGAAGAAGAGGTGAAGTGTTAAGAGCAAATAGGTCATGTGTCACACGTTTCATCATTAGATTATAATGTGCCAGCTATGTATTTAATGACCTGTCAGTTTTAACTAATTCTTGATATTCCTTAAACATGAAAACTGCTAGGTCAGAATATACTCAGTTATATACTGTATGCAGGTTTCTCTAGGCTAGAATCATAAAACAAAGGTCACACAAATTAATGCGTGGGAGGGTTGGTGATTTGAAAGGTGAAGTACTGAACACAGATTTAAGTTTCATTTGACAACAATGGCAGGAGAGCAGATACAGGAGTCTATATTGTGGATCAGACAGCATTACTGATTAAAAAAATAAATAAGACTTAGTTGCTTAAGTTAATATTTGTCATTTGAGTACATCATGCATAAATGGTAAGACTAGTGGGTATACAGTATGTACTAAGGTGCAGATTTTTGAAAGTGCTGTTACCTATAGCAACCAAATCTAGCACCTTCTAGAAGTCAATGGCTAGAATCTGTTTGGTTGCCATGGGCAACATCTCCACTTCTAGGGGTATATTTACTAAAGTGCAAGTTTTTAGACATCAGTTCACTAAAATCAGATTGATATTTAACTCTAAAAAGTTTGAGTACCTGCTGGCATTTTAAAATCAGGCAATGGAGACGATGATCCCATGCAGCGCTATGAGACAGGGACCGGCGTATCGGACACTGGATTGCCCAGTGTGTACATACCGACCTGTCGGCAAGGGGAGGGGGGGGGGTTCGCAGGAGGCATTGCTGGGTACACACATCATTAAGTGTGTACCCAGCTTTAGATGTGAGGAAATAGTTTATTTACCTAAATAGATGCAAACTTGCAACACATAGCAACTAATTAGCGATGAGCCTTTATTGGTTTATTACAAAATAGACTCAAAAGGGACCCACGCATTTATCCACATTTGCCAACAGAACGATCGATGGCCGCCTATTCTATTGGCAGAACGGGGAATCAAGGCACTGAAGGCCCACATAGCCGACTAGTTGTCCTGTGTTATTGCAATGAGTGTTTGTAACCATTGGTAAAACAAACCTCAGTATACTTTGGGAGATAGACTTCAAGAGAATTTCATTTATTTTGAATTCTGGCATTTGAACTGAACTTTCCCCCTCTTTTCTAGTGATCTTTAGTCATTCTTTAGTAATGCAGGACATATGTAATATCAACGACAGAATGACTGGATTGTGTAGTCTTTGCATGGAACAAACAAAAAAACAATCCCAATCGTCCCCAGGTAAGTACTAACTAACCTAACCTACCCCCCTAACCCTCCCTTAGGGGTGCTTAACCCTAATCCCCCCCTCTAAGTGCCGAAACCTAACCCCCCTTCCCCGCTGCCTAAACCCAAGTCCCCCGGGTGGTGCCTAACCCCTAACCGCCCCCTTCCCCTAACCCTCCCGGGGGGGGTGCCCAAGTCCCCCCGGGAGCCCAATACCTAACCCCCCCCCCCCACCGCAGCTGTCCGCTCGCAGCGCCCGGAATGCCTGGTGCCGGTCTCCCGACACAGGGGTAATGACAGGTGTCTTAGATTTTAGACGCCTGTCATTTAACCCTAGCTGGGATTGAGGAGTCGGGAAGCCGGCGGTCAGTATTGCGGCCGCCGGCAACCTAAACGTATACTATAATATATATAAAAAAATATATATATATATATATATATATATATATATATATATATTTTATTCATGTTTTGTCCTATTGATTGTCAGATACAAATAAAGTGTCATTGTATGACATTTTCCAAGTTCTTATGGTCGGTAAAGTAGATTTCCATTGCAGCACTACTTCCAGGACAGTCTGCTTCTGTGGATATGAGGAAAGTGGTACTCCACATACACAGCGAGTGCTCAGAGGGTTTCATGAACCCTTATTTTCTGAATATTCACAACACCTCATGCACACAGTTATCAATGAGGAGTTGTTGGATGGGCTGCAAAATCTGTAGTCCCCATTCATATACAGATCATATTATATACCAGATATAATAAAACTATAGATAGATTCTCTTACATTTTAACCCATTTAACAATAATAAAAAAAAAACCCGTAATCTAAAAACATGGAATGTTCTAGAACAGGGCAAGGTATTAGGAGTGTATTTGTTCTGCTTAAAATGTGGATAATTAGGTAATATACTATGAAAGATTGATGAAATGCAATGGAAAAAAGTCATATGAGAGGTTGCTGGCAGTGCGGATGTTCCAGGCTGTACAGCTAAACAGCTTGGTCACTAGGAATGCTTCGTGCTGTATCCATTTATGGACATAGTAGGCTTGAACCTCTTTCTAACAAAAATGCTTGTGGTCGCTCTGCTAAAGGTAGCTCTATTAGCAGCTATGACAGAATAAATTCATTAAAAAGAAAAAAAAACAAAAAAAAAAAAAACTGTATTGGTAGATGTTCAACAGCTTTAACATTACAGAACTAAAAAGGTCTAAATAGAAAGGACTCCGTAGAAAAGGAAATCAGGATTGTGCAATACAATTATATTTCTAACAGAACATCAACCTTTTAACATGTAGTGCAACAGTAATCCATGCACTTCTCATTTGGGCTGACACGATCTAAAATTAATATTGGTATTCATGGTAGAATGCAGTCAGAAGAGTACGGTTATCAACCCTAAAGATAAATGATAGGACGTTTCCAGTTTGGCTGATTACCAAATCGGAAGAGATCCTGAGTGATTGGTGCTGGGACCAATAGGCATTCTGACTTTATTCCTGGATGTAGTGGCAGGATTGCAACATATCGAATTTAATTGCTTTGAAATTATATGGGGTACACACAGGACTGATGGATCGGCCGGCTGACCCAACAATTTGGTAAGTGTTCTGCACAAACAACATGTGCGTTCACACTTACCAATCGGCCGCCGGATAGATTTGGCCACATGAACCGTTTGAAGTAATCGTTGCTGGTTCCTGCAACCAGCATATGAGTCGGCCAGTCAGTCGCCCCCGTATACACAGGCAGATGTGCATTATATACAGTAGCTTTCAGATATATCACATCTGCCATGCTACACAGCTGATTCAATATATCTGAACATGGTTCAGCTATATCGTGTGTACACACCAGTCAATGGGGTTGATATACAGTTTTCTCACCTGTACGAACGATATATCGTCAGTGTGTTGCCAGCAAGTGTATGGAAAGCAATGAATATATAAAACCCAGGTTTTAAGTTTTCTAGACCATACTTTGTTTTTGGCTCAATTAGCTAGAGTCGGTACTGAAGTCATCAGCGTGTAAGACAAAAGATGCCGTACTACTTTGCCACACTGAAAAGTGGAACCATTTTAGGAAGTAACGCTACATAACTACATCGCTAACAGGAGTGAGAACTTCAGTGAATGCATTTAGGACAGCTTTAAAAAGGTTTTAAAAATAAAGCAAACTCTCCAATGCAGACCGCACCTTCACTACCACAGCAAAAATGTGCTGAACTAAATCTGCAATGCTGGCTATTTTATGTAGCTCACAAGGGTTCAATTTTGGAAATGTAGCATTTATCCTGTCTAAGCATTTACTATGTACAGAAGTAGAAAGTAAACTTTCAAATCAGCGTGTTTACATATTTGGGCATAATCTATAACCCATGTAATGTCCCATGAAAAAAAAAAAAGTAAAAAGAAAACAAACCCTGTTTTTGTTAATTAATGACAAAGCAAACACGATGAAGCCATGTGTACTAATCAAGTGTACATCAGGAAAAGTTACCACCTCTAATGAAAGGCCTCAGTGACCGTTCAGTCTGGAGCATTCAGGATTGTTATAACATCTGACCAAAAGGTGCAAACTGCTGCAACCATCTCGGAAACAATAGTGGTGCTCAACAATCTGCTAATTGTTTTAAAGGTAATTTCCAAACAATACATCATTCAACTGAGAAATATTTATTAATGCAGAACATTGTCAAACAGTAGCTAAGCATCCAGCCAATTCACAGAAAATTCAGACAGATGCTTAGAGACATCACTAAGAAAGTATTGCATGGAAAAAGTCTACAAGGGAGGGCAAACTGCCCCATGTCACCCTGAATCCCTTCTGTTCCAGCACTGTGGATTGTCCCTGGTGAGACAACCTGGTATAGGTAAATTTGCACTCTGATCCGCTGCCAGGTTGACATAGTGCAATACTTAGCTCTTAAGCTGGGTACACACTAGACGATGTGAGTACCCAGCAACGGCAGATGCAATTGGACAATATATTAGACAGTCCTTGCCCCGCCGCTTCCAGAAGTATGGACTAATTCCTGGAATCCTCAGATTGGCCTGTAGGCCGACCTGAAGTTGCGATGAACGATGTGCAGGAGCGCACAATAGCGCATGCACACTTGATATGTCATTCCGTTTAGACAGATATTGGCAAATAGTCCAATACATCGTCTAATGTGTACGCACCTTACGTCTCACATACGCAAAGTTCTATCTGGTCAGGCAAAGCTGAACACCGCAGCAGGCTAGTTGCGGTTGCGTGGCCAGTGTGGGTACCATGTCACAGATCGCACAGATAAGTAACAAAAAATAAAAAAATGTCGAAACAGTTTGTACTTAAGTTTTAGCTCTAGGTCGTTACCATTGACTAGTCTTGCAGAAACTTAAAATTTCATGACAATCGAAATATGGAGTCCATGTAAGAGTCATTAGAACACACCTTTTTCAAAAAACAGACACTGCAGTACTGCTCAGGCTTGCAACGTTGCATACAAACAAAATACGACTTCTGGAACAATGTGCCAGAGTCAGACGCAAGTGGGTTTGCAGACAGACATTGCGAATTTCAGCATGAGGAAGAAATTCCATCATCTGGTGCATGCCCAATAGCCAATCACACATACAAAAATCACTAGTGCGTACGGATTGATAGGTCCTTAGACTAAACACACTTTCCCGTGAAATGGGTGTTTGAGTGTAACTGGGCTTCAACAATGCGATCGCACAGAACGGTTCAGCCTTGCGGTAGTGTAGGCAGACTTCCTTGCTCGATCATAGCATGTGAAGGGAGATCTGTTTTCGCTTCAGACGGGACTTTTGCACCCAGAATGGGGTGGGTGCAAGTCCAGGTACTAATAAGGACTACAGACAGAAAAACCGGACAGAATAGGTTTCCACATGCAGTCGCATGGAATTTCAGTATACACCGGTGGATTCTCACATTAGAATAAGGAAGTAGGCTGGCATGGGCAAACTGAAAAGCAGCCGCAGATGGGTCAGACTCAAAATCAAACACAATGTCTGCTGGACAGCTGAAGTGGTAATTTGTGATCTTAAATTCAGAATGCAAAAGAGTTTGTCGAAGACCAAATACCTTACGGTGGTGGAGGGGTGACCTGTGGTTGTTATGCAGCCACAGGACATTTTCCCTGTAACTGCATACCACAGAGGAAAAGGTGAGGCCAACCATTTCATTTTAGAGACACTGCAGTAAAAGGAGAAGGAAAATCTTATAATTTATGTAGGAAACAAACATGAAAGGGAACATCCAGAAAACTAGGCCAGTCCAATTGAAGAATGAACCTAGTTAATGAACTATAGACCAATATGTGTCAGCAAAGAACAGAGACGCTATTACAAGACCGTTAGAATGGCGCAACAGTAGAACAATAAATTATGAGGAGGTTCACAGGACGGATCATTGACGGATGGTGAACCAGGGATCCCACACCTGTTGATACTTGGGAAGAATATAGTTTAATAGAGGAAACTTACCACGGCATATTGACAAGGGCATCATGGGTTGGAAGCGTTACACATGTATGATCAAGGTATTTGCAGATTTGGATGCTGAAAAAGCACTAGCAGGTCCCTGGGCACAGTACAGGAGGTATCTGCCACCATAAGGTTTAGGGTCACAGACCAAAAAAAAAAAACCTGTTGGATCCCAGGACATTCCCACCATATATGAAAAAATGTGCCAACCATTCCACAGTTACACCAACATTGGTCACAGGAATGTTGATATAGGTGTTGTATCTTGCCAGGAGTCATGCACCATCAAGTGTATACTTTAAAAGAGGTTACTTAGATGCCAATATTAATAGAAGCCATGGAAATCCGCCTTTGGATGCAAGACCATCCTTCATTGTGCAACTCCAACGCCACTTCAAAAGTTTCTTTAGGGAGATGATCAGAAGCTATAATGGAGAGATAAATTGTAGAAATAGCACCCTTACGCCCTAAGGTATCTAAGCAGTGACACTCAAGTGGGGATGGTCTACGCAGTGTCCCTGAACAACATTGGGAATGTACGAAATGAGTGACCCATAAATAGTGATATTGAAAAGTAAACTGGCCAGAGACACGCATAAAGAGCCACAGGAAGGCCATTCTTTCTCAAAATCCTGTGGGGAATAATGGATATTTCTACATGGGTGAGAGGATATGAATAAGACATTAATGAGAAACGACCATTCATTGCATTCCACTCTTTATTATAGAGGGAGAGTGAGACCAGGTCGACAGGTCTTCTTGCCGTTTCTAAACCAACCCCAATTTGACATGGGACATGCAGAGAGAAAGCCTCAGATTTTCATCAATAACCCTGTAACCAGAAAGAGCTAGCAGCAAGATTTTAAAAAGTCACTTTAAATCCAACTGCAAAACTGTTGAAATATCCGCAGTCGACAACCCAGATTCCATTACATATGGCCCCTTATGACCAGTCGAAACTGCCTGATGCAACAGGACTAGGACAGATATATACACATATTTACAAGTTGGAGAGCACTCACGATTGCAGCAATAAAAAGGTCCTTAATTCGTTACATACCACCAGTGTTATAGCACATGTTCCGACATTTCGGTCGGATAACACTGGTGGTATGTAACAATAAAGAACATATACATGAACACATTATATTTATATATATATATATATATATATATATATATATATATATATATATATATATATATATATAATTATTTTACCCTAAACATTCAGTTTAGAGTAGCCAGTGTGCTTAAGGTCAAGATGCTTGACTGGCCAGGTCAAAGTGCAGAATGTCAACTCCATTCTAGAGAATGCTGTGCATAAATACACTGAAACAGTCAGAGCAAAAATTTCTCAAACACAATGTAAGACTGAAATGCATCCAGAAATAAAAAAAAACTATTTCTGCTGCTGAAAAGATAATTGTACTAGTTACTGAACCATGGGGTGTATTTTGAGATATAGCTTCAATATTTTGGCTTTATTGAGGATTGACCAAATTAGAATATCTGTTATGCATCACCAGATGAGTTTAAATGTATCAAATTTGTCAAGGACTAGACGATTGTAAATCACATTTGATATGTTAAAACATTTGAATGACAGTTTATATTTCATATAAATGTCCAAATACTTATAAATTATTTTAAGAATGTTCCTGTTCTGCATCACCTGTCATATTTGAGGACGCTGGGTGGCTGTGTCGCGTTCTGGCCACACAGACAAGGATGCAATACATCATCTTGCAGACATCATTGGGTATGAACCAAGAATGCTTAAGGCATTACTTTTAAAACCAGGAAATATCTGGTTCCCACAAGGCATAGTGGGCTGGGTGTAGATCGAACACTCAGAGGCAGGGATCACTGAACAAGCTTGTGTTATATACATTCTACTACAATGTATATAGTAAACATTTACTACCTTTTAAATATAGACTCCGGTGATAGTCCTGTGACCCCCAACAAAACTCCACAACAGAGGAATTTGATTTTTATGGCAGAGATCATGTGTATATTGGCCAATGTTTTATACCTTCATTATGGTAAGTGGATATCAGCTCTCTAGGTCATCTCATAGCTTGCAAGTCCATTGCAAGTACAAGGGAGAAATGTTACCATAAATCTGATACAATATAAATGTAGGACAGACTCCGTGCACAGTAATGGGAAACTTAACCACTTTTATTCTTTCGCAATAATACAGACTGTAATTCTTGCATCGTTACATGAACTGGCTATGATGGAGTGTTTCAAAGGCAATAAATACTCACTTTAGTTGATGAGTGTTGGAAGGCATTTGGAGAAAAACACCACAATTAGGACGGTTAATGACCTAAACATTGGAGGCTGAGGGAAGTCATCCTGAAAACATGCTCTAACAGTTAAATGATGGTCATTAGTGTCACTTTAAAATAAAAATAGATCTATACATTATGTTCATTTGGTCATGTGCTATTTACAGGTTTTACAAAAAAAAAAATAAAAAAAATAAAGACAAATAGCTATACAGTTAATTTCCCAACTCTGGTTATTACAGGTTGGCGGAATAACTTGCAGTAACAGATAAATGACACTGCCAACATCTGCAAAATATAATCCAGCTTTATCTTTGTAGTGCTTTTTTATGTATTTTTTTTTTTTTTTTTTATACACATGCAAACACAAACCATTAACAAAAAAACAACAAATATGGAATAAAAGGAAAAATAAAGGAACTTAGGTGATAAAGCAGATGTAAGACCAGACATTGTTTTCTCTGTCCATTAAAAGGTTTTATTTTTGACTAGGTTGTGAAGTATAGCCCACAAAATGGGCAACACTGGGGAGGAGAAAAGAGAAAAAGAAAGTCTGCTACAATAAAATACATTAGACCATTAAATAAATAACCTTAAAATCTATGGGAGTAGAAACACAATTTAAACTTAAGGTGGGGGTGGGGGATCTGCACTAGCAACAATAGGCATACCTCTTGCAGAGAATGGTGTAAACACAAAACAAAATGAAATGAGAGACTAGAAAACAAAAATACTGACTGAGGTAGCAATCATCTGCTCAGTGCAGAAAAAACTGGCTTATGGGTAAATAAAGATATTTATATTAAAAAAAACACATTAGACAGCTTTATGATATCAAATCAAATCCAAAATGACCATGCAGAAACAGATCATGCGTCATAGTTTTAGGCAATTAATCACGCTATCCCTAAATCTGCTAATTTTCTGCAAATAATGTCCATTGGACCAAATTATAGTTCCTTTTTGCTTCCCTGTGTAGGTTTATTTTTCTTTAAATGAATATTATGAAACAGAACACTGTACATGCTTTTTTCCATCTACAAAAGATATTTGCATAAAATAGTGTTAATTCTCTGTACATGTCAATGAACACTAAGGGTACATATATATATATATATATATAAAACAAAAAAAAACAAAACACAAAAACGGACACTTCTTACCCATACTGGATAACAGAAGCGTAGGTGGTGGAAAGGGGGGGAGCAAAAATTAGACCTAGCATGAGAGACAAACTTGCCTTCACCAGCACTATGTTCATGTGAAAATTCAGCAGATATAGACAGTTGCGTTAAACAATAAAAAAAAATAAAAAATGGTTAAGTTAAACATTTCCATTCTGTAAAAATGTCAGTCAAGACCAAAACATCTCAGTCATGTTAGTGTCTGTGCTGTAAAGCCAGATAACCAAAGGTAAGGTAATGAACACAAACGGCCAAGAAATCCCCTCAGTGCATGCGGCAAAAGTGCACGGTTTGGCTGCAGGCTTTTCACACTCTTTACCAGGTTCCAAGTAGTTACGGGCAATATATTTAAGTGTCTCATCCAGAAGTATAACAGGTAATGAGAACTTCAGCACCATCAGCCACTGAATCAAGTTCAAGGGAGTGATCTGGAAGATGAGCTATAGAGAAGAATAAAGCAGTTAGATAGAAACATTGCAACACATTGTTTAATAAAAACCAAAGAACTGCCAGGAAAAAAAACAAAAAAAACCAGAACATACCGGTAATGGTTCCACATAAAGAATTAAGAAGTGAAGAGACATTGATAAGCATATAGAACCCAGAAGCCACACATTTTCCCATGGAGGCATTCTCAGTAGTGACTGGTTTTCAGACAAGCTACAAGGGGAGAAAGACAAAATACGGCATAAAATTAAACAGATTCAATAACTCATATATACATGCCTGAAGCATAGCATTCAAGGAGACATAATTCTGCATATGTTAAGCTACAGTGTCAGGAACAAGAGCAAGCATAAAATGTAAACTATTACTACTTATTTGGAAAGGATTTAATTTCATCTGTGACAGAGTTTGCAGAGGGGCCTTGACCTGAAGAAAGGTAAAATTTGGAACTGGTCACATATTAGCAGTTTTCAGCTGCCTGCAGTGCACTTGACTTGTTACATTAGTTGGTGCCAGCATGACAGAATTCATTGCTTATGCTGGCCATACACGCTATAATTATCGGGGCGATCCGCCCGATATTGGCGGATCGCCCCAATAATTGTAGGGGGGGTAGACCGAGGGTTAAATGTTGCTCGGTCGGGCATGCCGGATTGTCCAGCATGTCCGTCTGGGGCGATATTTCCCGGTAAACTGTCGGCCGCATCGGGCAGTGTATGCCCAGCCGCGGCCGACAGACAGACATTTCCTGTGTTTCTTCCTACGGAAGGAACAGGGAAATGTCTCCTCCCCCAGGGGCGGAGTGCGGATGTCTGCCAAATACACAGAGAAATCACAGTGTATGCCGGCAACATCTGCGGCTGTCACCCGGCCAGATAAAATTTCTGTCGGTCTGACAGGCATTTTATCTGGCCGTGTATGCCCAGCATTAGTGTTCCTGCTAGGCTGTTTTAGCAGGGCGCCACTCCCTGCCCGGTTTTAAACTGTCAAAATGTTTCACTGCACTTTTGAATGCGCCCTGCTGACCTCCCCGTGTCAGTGGCAGCCTACTTCCAGTGAACTTTGCTCCACCTGCCGCACTGAGCGTTTTCCCCCTCAGCTTGAAGTCTGTCCGCAATTGGATGCATAAGTATCTGGAGACCGATATGAGGGCTGGGTTTGCCTCTGCTCACAGACAAACCCAGCCCCATATCTGTCTCCAAATAGCAGGACAGTAGACGTCACTGAGGTGTGGTGATGACCAGCTCAACTCTGCAAGGAATCTAATCGACAGAGTGGTCGGGCTACAGCAGGCAGATGGGGAACAGGCCCCTTACCCCGTATGTAACCGAATAGCAGGAGTAGAGAAGAGCAACCATTAACATCCAAGTCCGTGGAACAGGTCATTCTCCTGGGGACAGACAGACAGTTTGGCAATCGCTGCTCCTTCTGGTATTTTATTCTGATTGGGTCATATGGGGTGGCGAGTGGTCAAAAGCTTGGCATGCCCCCAGACTGATGAAAATGAGGATGTGCCACTAAACTACGCCCCTTTTCGGGCACGCACAAAAGGAAAGAATGCCATCATCTGTGATCACAAGGTAATATCTGGTGCTAGACAGTCAGGAGGGTCAAGTATCAATGCAGCAGTAAAGATAAGAGGTGATTGTCAACCTCACTGAAAAAAACAAAACTGAAAATTACTGCGCTCTAATACTTAAGCTGGGACAGTAGTAAAGACAAATTGATATCAGAAATATAATTAAAAAACATGAATTAAATCATACATAAATTAAATTAGACCAAATTATGTTCACTATTTATAGGTCTTATTTAATTTATGTATGACTTAATTCATGTTTTTTAATAAAAAAAATTCTGATATCAATTTGTGTTTACTAATGTCCCAGCTTTAAGTATTAGAGCGCAGTAAGTTTCAGTTTTGATCATCTGTGATCAGCACCCTGCCCTAAGACAAAAGCCTAGATTGTAACACTACATTGCTGCCTAACCACAGTCTGCACCCTCCATCAGTGCTCTCTGCTGCGTATACTTCCATTTGCAGCCACTAAGTTATTGCTCTTTGCTTGTTATTCATTATTATATACACATAGCATTTCTGCCTGTCTGCTATGCCAATACAGAATAAAAAAGGAACCTAGCTGAGGACACACTCCAGGTACACACTAGTTTTTCAATCCCTAAATTAATTGCATATTACACTCTGTAAAAACCGAACATTTTTAAATGATCCTGTAACAGTCATATCAAAGATGGGACACTATGGGACACTTCCTCAAAACAATAAGTAGGGAGGGGGTGAGATGTGGGTATTAATGCAGAAATGTAAGATTTCAAAACAGTAGTTAATCATATCAACAAACGGCTTTAGTAACTCACTTCAACAGTGGAAGCTCACACCCAGGGATAAACATACAAGACTAAGTGCCTATAACCAGCGCTATTTGACACTTACATCAAACGTCAGTTTGTCTGGAAGCAGATAACGTTGGGAAAAATAAAAATCAGTTTTATAACCGTTAACTGCAAACCTCTATTTCGCTGTCACCAAGATATTGTATGGCAATGGAAAATCATTCAGATGGGATTACAAACTGATAAATATGCCTTTGTGGCTTCTGGTTTTCGCTTATATAAAATCGGCAGGATTACCTGCCGATATGTGCACTAACCTGTGCAGGCATCCCTGGGGGTACAGCCAGATGGCAAAGACCCAGCGCATCTGCACTAGGTGGATGTGCTGTGGATCTTGCACGGATCACCGGAGAGGGTCGTTCTCTCCCCTAATCCGGGAGCTGAGAGGTTAATACATCTTGGCGTTATTGCTGCCTGCTTCACCTCAACGAAGCAGGGAAAGCTATAGCAGCACAAAGTACCACTATGAGGACGTGGACGGGTGGGTGAACCAATGTATGCTCAGCATGTAGATTATTACAGTACATAGGAGAAAAACTAGTTGCCCTACAATTAGAACACACCACTAACCAAATATACAATGACATATGATTAAATAAAGCCTAGTGGTATGTTCTGATGGTATAGGGAAAATATTTTGAGTTGCTATAAACAGAGGCTTATGGAAACATGCATTATGATGGCTTACAGTAAAAACATGCAAAAACATTTTAAACAGCAAAGTCATACTTCTATAGTAACACAGAGGATTTAGGTTGTGTTTTTAATAAATCAGCGTTCTAGCAGGGCCAAACATCAGAGTAAACTGCATTTTAAAATGGTCTACAATCATACATAAGGTACTATAAACAGATCTAGTAGCTGGAGAACACATCACACTGGTTCAGATCATACAGAATCATTATTGCCTACAGAAAATTGTAAAATAAGAAAAACATTACATAGGGGAAAAGTTATAAGGATATAGGACATTATGACATGAAAGCCAACTCTTTCTTCTCCTTCTTACAGTATATTTATTAAATGTTCCAAATTGCTTACATAAAAAGGTAATCCTGGCATCTAAATAGTGTTGCCGTATCATTTGCTCCATCACAAAAACACTTCCTAATGGGAGTTATACAACCAAACACTAATTGAAGGGATATTTTACTGGGTAGTCCAATTACACTAGTAACATTAATATATTGATGGAGTAGAATGCACATTTAAAAAGGAACCTGTATTACTAAAATGAGGCTATTTTAGCTAATTCAAACATCAAAACATGTTGCATATGAACAATATATGGAGGGTAAAGAAAATGTACCTGTTCAAAGCATTACACATTTCTATAGTGACAAGTACAGACAGCGCCATGGTCATTGGATAAGGAGATTCAAAGATTTCACATGAAACATTTTCAAAATCTGGGTTGTCCTCTTTGCATTGAAGAAAATGACTCTAAAGTGAGAATGCAGTTGATGTACAAAGGATTATTAAATAATACAAGAACATTTCAACATTTTAGTGGTTACATAACCCCAATTTACATTATGCAGATAAGCCAAATCCTCCCACTAAGTTTTTCCAGTAATGTTTATATGCTAAACTGGAAATGCACACACTATAAACGGAGAAAGAAATGAATTAAAATACCAATTGATAGAAAGTAACTCTTGGTCCATCTTCAGCTGCAATAAACCACCAGGCTGCTGCACCAACAGTAGCGGCACCAACATAACCTGTTTAAGAGGAAGTAAATATCAATGATGTATACATAAGTCCAATTGAAGCAGCATCACACCTACAACTAACATATGGACAGCCCAGTGACGTTAATATTTATATGCATTCTTTAAAATGGTTGGAAAAAAAAAGTAAGGACGACTGATATCTTAAATCCCATCTTTAAAAAGGGCACAAGAGAGATACCAGATGTATATTATTCAACTACGATATTAGCTTCGTCTACTACAAGTTTATCATTTACTGTTTTTTTAGCTACAGAGTTAATGAAACAAAAATTAAAATCACACTTACATCCGATAATAAGATATCGAAAGAATAGCCAGCCACTGATCAGCGGTTCCTTGGGATTGCGTGGTGGCTTGCTCATGATGTCCAGATCTGGCGGATTGAAGCCCAAGGCAGTGGCAGGAAGACCATCAGTCACTAGATTAACCCATAGTAGTTGAACGGGGATTAATGCCTCAGGGAACCCAAGGGCAGCAGTCAAGAAAATACTATTAGTGGAGAAAGAAATACATTTCTGTGAGTACACAAAGAACATACAGATAAAGCACAGTCTATAATGGGCTACTGGTCTTTAAAAATAGAGGCATTTCTGAAGAATACTTGAATGGCATATTTGTGGACAGCTAAACAAACTGACCATTGGATATCCATGCTGTATACAGGCACAACATGAAGGTTCCAAATACATGTCTAAACAGCTGTGGAAGTTTCATTCTCAGTACATACCAAACCACTTCTCCAACATTAGAGGAGATCAGGTATCGAATGAACTGTTTCATGTTGTTGTAGATGGCACGCCCTTCTTCCACAGCAGCTACAATTGTAGAGAAGTTATCATCGGCCAGGACCATTTCGGAAGCGGTTTTAGCCACTGCAGTGCCGGATCCCATAGCTATGCCAATCTCCGCTTTCTTAAGTGCAGGAGCATCATTTACACCATCGCCAGTCTAAAGAGATGGGAAGAAAAAGATGTTATTTATTGAATTCCACATTAAATAAAAAAGGGTTACAGTGAGCTGATGGAAGACGTGAAATTAGTAGCTAGTAGTTCTGCAGTGAAGAGTAAGCTATGGAAACAAATAATCAATGACCTGCTAAGAGGGCATCATGCTCGCTATCGAATGGTTTATAAAGGATAATGGATCTCTTAGTAATGCTCAGTACACATTACCAACATCACAGAATATGTATTCCAAAGAAAACAGGATTTTGGTACTTACAGATAAATCCCTTTCTCCGATTCCATAGGGGACACTGGAGGTTTCAGACAGTGGGGTATAGACGTGTGAATAGGGAGCTGGCACTTTACATTTTTAAGTGCGACTAGCTCCTCCCCCTCTACAAGCCCAGTCTTAGGAAACTGTGCCAGAGGGGAGCCGAGAAAGAAACGGAAGAGGAGGCGTCGAAGCAAGTATACAGAACATTTTAGAAGGTTGAAATAACAGTAACACAAGAGGAGATGTCAAACAGTTCTCTGTAGGCACACATCCACTAGAAGACAGGCAAAATACTACACGATTATGACATTGTAATCGTGCAGTCGTTTGTCAGTCTGTGATGTGCCTACACTGAATGAGCAGTTGTTCAGTGTAGGAACATCAATCATCTGCAAACATGTTGAACCCGATGTTATCGTCAGGTTGCACAACATGTTTGCCCGATGATAGAGGACTAAACGACCAGCGGGAGTGCGCATCGCTGGTCGTTTTAGACATTTTTCTTAACGATTTGCGAACGATTATTGAACGATATAGTTAACGATCCATCACGCAATTTAATAGTCTAGTGGATGTGTGCCTTAGCAGTCTTAACAAAAAATTACCACAACCCTGGCAGGAAAAAACAGCGCAGGTTAGGCGTCCATTGTCCCCTATGGAATTGGAGAAAGGGATTTATCAGCTAGTACCAAAATCCTGTTTTCTCCTTCATCCACTAGGGGACACCGGAGGCTTCAGACAGTGGGAACATCTCAGAGTTCCCATCACGGGTGGTAGAGCGCAGAGAACCCTGCAAAACAGACCGGCCATACTGCGCTGCAGAGGCCGCAATGTTAAATCTATAAAAACGAATAAAAGTATGCCGGCCAGACCAAGTAGTCACCCGGCAAAGTAACTCCATGGAAACCCCGCGAGCAGCCGCCCACGAGTAACCCACTGAACGAGTGGCTGTAAGAGAAAGCAGAGGCTCCCTAAATGAGGCCATATACGCCTGTCTGTTCAGGAGAATCCAGCGACTGTTTGGAAGCTGGCCAACTAGGACGAGCAGCACCCTACAAAACAAATAGAGAGTGTTTGTTCTACTTATGGCTGCAGACCTCTCCACATAGATACAAAGAGCCCTAACAACATCCAAGGATATTGACTAAGGTGAATCCTGTGGAAGAAACCGGTACCACAACAGGTTGGTTGATGTGGAAAGCCGAAACCACCTTAGGAAGAAAATCCATTCTTAGACAGAGATCCACTCTATCCTCATGAAATACCAAGTATGGAGGACGACAGGATAGAGCTCCCAGTTCCGACACCCTCCTGGCTGAGGCCAGTGCGAGAACAGTTACAGTCTATGAAAGGAATCTTAACTCTATAGACTCCAAAGGTTCGAACAGAGAAGACTAAGGAGGAAAGGACGAAATCCAAATCCCATTGAGCCGTAGGAGGAACAATGGGTGGTTGTAAAAAAAAAAAAAAAAAAAAAAAAAAAAAAGCAGAAACTTGGCTGCGTTGAATTCTGTAGGAGGAGACCCTTTATGTTGACCCCCTGAAACATAAACCTTCCAAATATGGTGGTAATGTTTCAAAGTAACTTCTTACCAGGTTCTGAGCATAGTAGGGATTACCCTGTGTGGGATCCCATTACATTTTAAGGAGGCCCTTTCAACAGCCATGCCGCCAAAACGTAGCCGCTTTAAGTCTGGATAGACTAAAGAACCCTGTAGTAAGAAATCTCACACGTAGGGGCCACGGATCATCGATCCGCAGAAGTTGAATGATGGAATACCAAGCACTGCGAGGCCAATCCGAAGCCACTAAGAGAACCTTGTAACTTTCCCGTGTGATGCACTGTAGAATCCAAGTGAGAAGGGGAAAAGATAGACAAGTCGGAACTTCTACGTTGTCGAAAGTGCATCCACTGCCTCATGGTCTTTTGTCCAAGGTAATTGACCGAGGTAATAAATTATTTTGTCTGGACGCCATGAGATCGACTTGTGGAAGACCCTACCAGAGGACCAAAAAAAAAAAAAAATGTATAAAAATATATATATATATATATATATATATATATATATATATATATATATATATATATATATATATATATATATATATATATATATATATATATATACATATACACACACACACTGGTAGGTTAATTGGCTCTCAACACAAATTAACCCTAGTGTGTATGTGTGCACACATGTGATAGGGAATATAGATTGTAAGCTCCACTGGGGCAGGGACTGATGTGAATGGACAAATATTCTCTGTAAAGCGCTGCGGAATATGTGTGAGCTATATAAATAACTGGTAATAAATAAATAAAATTAACACCAGAGGATGGAACGCCCATTCTCCTGAGTGCAAGACCTGTTGGCTGAGATAATCTGCTTCCCAAAAGTCGACGAGTGGTATAAATATTGCTGAAATCTTCAATGGAAAATTTTCTGCCCAGATCGGGATGCAGCTTACTTCTTTCATTATCGCCCGACTCCGGGTACCGCCCTGTCGATTTATGTACACCACTGCAGTGGCGTAGTCCGACTGAACTGACTGCTCAGCCAAGCTACAGGAGAGGTGTTAGCTGAAGAGCGTAGAACACTGCCCGAATTCCAAGATGTATAAATCGGCAGACTCGCTTCCTGAGAGGTCCAACTGCCCTGGAAGTGGTGTTCCTGAATCACAGCCCCCCCCCCATCCTCTCATACTCACCCGTGGTCAGGAGAGTCCAATCCCAAATCTCTTGCCCTCCAAAAGGAGCGCTAAGTTCAGCCACCAGAGAAGGAATATCAGAGTTCTGGGACATAACCTCACGCACAGGTGAAGAAAGAGATGGGATCCTGACCATTGGCAGAGAAGGTCTAGTTAAAAACGGTCTGTAGTGGAAACGTCCATAAAGAATCGCCTCGAATGACGCCACCATCTTCCCCAGTAGTCAAAAGCAGGCATACACAGATACCTGACTGTCGAAGGAAAGTCCTCACCATCAGCTGAATGGAGGCTGTTTTTTCCTGAGGAAGGAAAACCCGCTGACAGTGTCCAGGGTCATTCCCAGGAACTGGAGCCTCTGTATCGGTTGCAGATGAGACTTGGGAATGTTCAATATCCACCCCTGACTTACAAGGAGTTTATGAGTCGCTGCGATGTTCTGCAGTGATTGGTCTCTCTCTCTCTCTCTCGAGAGAGAGAGAGAGAGAGAGAGAGAGAGAGTCTCGGGAGCAGATCGTCCAGGTAAGGGATAATGGTGATCCCTTGTTTCCGTAGAAAACCCATCATCCCTGCCATGACCATTTGTGAATGCCCTGGGGGCTGATGACAAGCCAAAGGGTAAGGTCTAAACTGGATGTGCGAGTTCCGAATGGCGATCCTCAGAAAAGCCGGATGAGGTGGGCAGATAGGGATGTGAAGGTAAGAGTGATATCTAGAGATACCATGAATTCTCCCTGCTCCAGACCTACAACAACAGACTGAAGGAACTCCATGTTGAACTTTAATATCCTCAAGTAGGTATTGTGATCCTTTAAGTCAGAACAGGTCTGACCGAGTCATCAGATTTCGGAATTCCAAACAAACTGGAGTAGAAACCCTTCCCGGCCTGAGACTTGGGAACATGCACCAAAAGCCAGCGCAGATAGAAGCTTGTGTATGACTCCTAGTAATACGAAACTCCAGTCGATGGAAACTGGCAAATGGAAAAAAACCAAGGGGGAGGTTGAAATTGAAAATCGAGTTGGTCTCCAAGGGTGATGAGGTTTCGAACCCAAGCGTACAAGAGTCCACCCCACAATTCGTTGAAGTCACGAAGATGTGCTCCCACCCTGGGATCCCCCAGATGAGAGAGAAGCCCGTCATGCACTAGGTGGTAGCGGACTTAACCTTAACCTCCTGATGCGAAGATGTTGATGCGGCTTTCCCACGTCCTCTGTAAACACAGGAAGTTGAAGGTGGGTCCCGAGTGAGATCTTCTAGGAGGCGGAGCAGCAGATGAAAGAGAAGTGGACTTTCCTCCAGTAGCCTGAGAAATCCATTTATCTAGTTCCGCCCCAAATAAGACTTCAGGTGAAGGGAAGAGCTTCAACAGCTTTTTTCGTGTCTACATCCACTTAAATAGCTTTGTTAATCCAGCATCATAGGACAAAAGTGTCACACCTGTAGCTGTAAAAATGGACTTGAGTATTCTCCAATCTCCTGTCCGATGTCTCCTTCAAAGACATGGCTCAAGGAACCGGTAGCGTAGTCTTCTTAGACGAGAGACCGAAGGATCTACTGTAGGAGGAGTCTCACAAGATTTTCTGTTATCTGTTATCTGCAGGAAAAGGATAGCGCCTGGACATCGGAATTTTTTTTTATCCGGATGTTCCCAAGCTGAAATTAGAAGAGAATCCAGTTCCTCTGAAATTTGAAAAGTAGCCTGCCCTTATTTCTTTAAAAAGAAAAACGGAAGTCTTGTCCTTTATCTGCAATACCTGGCGGCTTACAGAAAAATAACGCCTCTAACTCTTCAGACTTAGGCAAATTTTGTGTATATTCACCCTCTTCTAGAGCAGGCAACTCTTCCTCCTCCGAGTCATCAGAGGCTTGTGGAGAGGGTCCCGATGCCGTGGCACGGGAAAAAGCCATATAGCTTTAGTCGATTAACTCAGGACCGCGCCCATGCCGGTTCCTCTAGAGTACCCGACCTGGAAGTTTCCCTCTTGCGAGAAGCCTCCAGCTCAACAGATAGATGCGACATAACCTATGTAAACTGCGCCATCCAAGACTACGGTTCTGGCATCGGTGGCGACAATTGAGCCTGTTACTCAGTATCACAAATGACACACAATAGGAAGCTAGAAGACTGCCCGTGCGTATCTAATCCTAAACCCCTGGGAGAAGTGTATAACACAACCAGCTTGTATGGGGGTATAGAGTGGGGAGGAGTTAGTCACACTTAAAAATTTAAAGTGCCAGCTCCGACTTAGCACACGTCTATACCGCACTGTCAGAAGCCTACAGTGTCCCCTAGTGGATGAAGGAGAAATAAGTGGATCAGTTTTAACTGCAGATCATTTAACATGTTTGGGCTATTTCGAACTAATTGTCTCAGTACTTACCATGGCTGTGATATCGTCAAAAGACTGCAGAAATTCAACAATTTTTGACTTATGTGAAGGCTCCACCCGAGCAAAGCAGCGCGCATTCATACAAGCTTCCCTCTGTGCAGTTGGGGACAGCTCGTCGAACTCTCGGCCAGTGAAAGCCTTTTCTGAAACGTCTTCATCTTCACGGAAGATACCAATGCGTCGGCAAATTGCTACTGCAGTTCCTTTGTTATCTCCAGTAATCATGATCACTCTGATGCCAGCCTGCCGACACATTTTTACTGATGCAGCCACTTCTGTTCTGGGAGGGTCCAGCATGCCGACACAGCCAACAAACGTCAGATTGGTCTACACATGAAAATATGTATTAGAGCATTACACACCATTAACACATTAATAAGTAATATCAAAACAAATACTTTTAATGCAAAATGTAGATGCTTTTAATAGCTGGGTATTTAAAATAAAATGCAAATTCTTAAGCAGTTGTGTGGTGTAACCTTTTATTATTGAATTTCTGCCAGTAGTTCGCAAACCTTGCCTACAATTACATTTAATCATTTCATAGTAAGGAATTAAAAAAAAAAAAAAAAGTCTGGCATGATGATTATTTTAAGTATACACAATGTTTCAAGCACGCTATGGTTATCAGTCCTTCTCAGAAATATAGTCTAATCATTATTTAATAGACACACTTATTACCTCATAGTTGATGAAATTGGAAGATTCCACAAGATTCATGTCCTCTTTCCGCGGCGGGTTATCATGAGTTGCCAGCGCCAGACAGCGCAAAGTGTCTCTGCCTGAGCCCCACTCTCTAATAACACTCGTAATCTTCTGTCTAATTCCTGGAGTCAAAGGCACTTTTGCGCTTCCAACACGTATATGGGTACAACGTTCTATTAAGCCTTCGGGAGCACCCTATGGTGTGGTTAAAAAAAAAAAAGTTGCATTAAAAGAAATAGATTCCCTACAATCTGTGCACATGGTTATTCCTCCAGTGTGCTCCAATGAATGACATACGAAACATACAGCAAGCATGTTAGTAGGTGGGAGCATTTGTCATGTTCTAATGCCCAATAATGAAGCTTTCCTAGGACTTTTGTCTGAAAGTAATGAGCTGAGCATAATTTACCTTTACAAACATTTTGTTCATGTTGGTACGACTTGGTTTATTTGGTGTACAGTAAACAGACATGGATTTTCTATCTCTCGAAAACTCCAAGGTGAATTCCTTCTTCATTAGTTGTTTTATAACCTGGAAATAAACACCGATAGGTTATAGGACAACCGCAACACACAGGAATTGCCTCATTTTATATGAAGCTTAAGATAGCAATGCCAATAGGAACCCAATCAGACCCTCATACAGTCCACCCCTGAAATCAGCAAGGATACAGGTAAAAGGAACTTAAAAAATGTAGTGAAGTGCTTATGCAGTTCCAGCAGCTAAAAGGCTGATTTGGTGGCCAAAGTTTTAGTAGCATGTTCAGCCCCATCCTGCTCATTACTGGCAACAGATACACTACAAGAAAAGTCCTTAAGAATGAACCTGAACAGGCATTGGCAACATTGGCTAGAAACAGAAAGGTTCAGCTGGCAGGTATTATGGTTATAGGGGGAATAAGATGTTCCTGAGCAAACGCCATTCAGTTCCTATTATGTCAACACAACACTCTTTTATTTGTGAAGAAGTAGTTGGAGCCAGAAGTGTGTCAGCTATTAAACTTTGTTCTCACTGGTTTAGTCTTGTTGTAATTATTAGGTTTTGTTTAACATTTTAACCAATCCTAATTTGTACCAAAATTTGTGGTACAGTCTGTGTGTTTTGGGTCCAATAATAAAATGTGAATAAAATAAATAGAAAAAAAAAATAAAAATAAGGAAGTAGAACTAACCGAATTGCAGGCATTAGCTCGTTCTATTTTGGACAGTCCCTTAAGATCTGTGTCAAATACATTTATTTTTTCAACCAGGCAGGTAAGAGCAGTCTCCGTAGCTTCTCCAACTTTCTCATAAACACCCTTTGCCTAAAATGAGAAAGTAGTGTCAGACATGAATTCTATTAAAGCTGTGCTCACATGTGAGCTTTCCAGAGGACCCATAGTGTAAAACAACATACATAAGTTTGAAATAGTTTTTATCATTATTCAATGGCCAGTTAACGGAAGTTTACATTAACTGACTGCACCCAGTGCTAAGGTCACCTCTGTGAGACCACATATGGTAGGTTACATTCTCATTGGATAAAGCCAAAACTTATTTATTCTTCATATGAAAATTCAAAGCATGGTTATACATTTTCTATGAACACCGTATGGAATCAGAATGGCACAACATTTTTTTATTCAACTTTAGTTTGTGATATATGAATATTTAATCTGTTCATGGCAGTCTCACAAACCTCATTAAAATCCAAAGAAGAATCATTGCAAAGGGCACAGATTGAAGAGAGCTCTACCAGTCCATCGTATTGGTGGCATTTCACAACCTTGCCATCTTTCAACCTTAGAAGAATGAATTAAAGAAAAAAAAAAAAAAAAAAAGTTAGTTCGTTTTGCTTCTCTGTGCAATGGGAAACAGTGTTATGCATCATACCCTTGGTTGGGTTTGGAAGTAATAAATTAATAAAATTTGTATTTTTCCCCATGTCAACAGTTGTACGCATTGCAACATGTCCTAGTCTGTGTTTAGTAAATGCAGTTGTCTTACTACAAGTTACCAGTGGACACTAGCACCTGCCCTATACTGCATGCAAAAGACACCTCCAAAAAATGGATTTTCACATATGTACATTTCTGTATGAGGCTGGGTATACACTATGCAATCCGTCGTATAATATATTGTTGCAGATCAAACTATACATCATGCAGATTGTATAGTGTGTGCGCTTGATTGCACGTTCCCGTTGCTCATCACATTGTCCCGCCTGCTGTGTGGCACGGCAGATGGGACAACGTAGTGTATGAGAAGGTGCAATTACATGCAGCGTGTAACACATCGCTCAGTCTTACGCTGGATCGTGCAGGGTGCACGGTGCGAACAACGTATTGTTACATCGCATTGTTGGCTGGGTCACACATCGTAATAGTGTGTACCCAGCTTGAGACTCATTTGAGTGGACACACTTGCTAAAGTTTGCCCAAATGAGAACATACTGACAAACCAAAGTTCCGCCTCTTCGGACGTAGGTAGAGATGTGACATGTACGGCACTGTATAGACCGTACATGCTAGCGCCTTTCCTTGGCACATGCCCAGTGCAATAGTTAAACAGACGTACACGCAAGAGTCAGCCCCAAAGGCAACACGATGCAAGCAATTACAGTATCAAGGCTGAATAAATTGCACACATTAGCAACAACCCCCTGTGGTCCTGGTGACATAAGATTAAGTGATCACAATAAACACTCTACCCTCTAATGAATGCTTCAACAGGATTCCTCCACCACGTTTCAATAATAAGTCATCAATGTCTGGCTCCAGATGTCACCAATGTATTGGCTTGCAGAGCAAAAAGGACTTTTACCCTCAAGATATGAAATTTAGTTGAAGTATGTCCGGTGTATGAGAAACTAGCAGCACCACTATTCAGAGTCGGTGGGGTTATTATACACGTTTATATAACAAGTTAAAAAGAGCAGAGTCGGGGAATCAAAAGGCAAAACACCAAAATACAGGCAGTCAGGGAGAATATTTAAACACACACACACACACACACACACACAAAACCAAAAAAAAAAAATATCTCTGCTACACCTGTAGGTAATACTTTGAGAGGGTTCAGCACCTTGTGAAGACAGAATGTGGAATGTAACTATTGCTGCAGGGAAGGAAATACTGCCACTTGTAATAACACCTGTTACATTTTCCAGGATATCCTCTAGCTGCATTCCCTTAACTAATTGCAGAAAACAGATATAATACATTGTAATCTGTAATACCATGCATTATTGCCAGGTTGTTTAACAGTTTTAAATTCCTTAACAGAGAAAGAATGGCAAATACAGCAGCACAGAGAAAAATTATGAAGAGGAGAGCAAGAAAGACATCACCAAGATGAAAATGATTAAGAAAAAAACAAAAAAACAAAACCATAAAACCGTAAAGAAACTTACACTTCTCCCATGGGAGCATATGTGGAGCCAGTTACAGAAAACTCATTCAAAAAGCAATTATCGCCTTCAACTCTATCAACAATAAACATCTGTAGAAGAGAAAACACAATCAGTAGGGTTCATCTTTAGATATATTTCTCCCTTTTATAACATAAGGAAACAGTTTCTCAAGAGTGTAGTGGTCCCTCACCAGAGCAATGTATACCAATCAGTCTATGGCTCTGAATCTGGTCTCTCCATAGAAGTAATCAGCCGATATAGCAGCTCTTAAGGGACAAATCCACTAGCAGACTGTGAAATGACTGCACGATTACGGCATTGTAATCGTGCAGTCATTTCAGTCTGTGCTGTACCTACACTGAATCAGTCGTTCAGTGTAGGCTCCCTCCCTCATCCCTGAACATGGCCAATCTGTCGTTATTGGCAGACTGACCAGCATGTTCAAGCGATGATTATATCAAAAAAGACTAGTGGGAGCGCAGATCGCTGGTCATTTTTGACATTATGCTGCCCGATTTGTATCAGATTTAACAAGCGGTTGAACAATAATGTTATCGTTCAATCGCTCTGTTTAATAGGGTAGTGGATGTGCGCCTTAATGCTTCCAAAGAAGCTATGTTTGGTCATAACACCTGCAAAACCGAAGAATCAGCAGCGAATCCCACTATATACATGTGCCTGGACCCTGCTAAATACAGTGAGTGGTAGGAATCCAGGTACCATTTATCGAGGTGGTGGTCTTACAAATCATTTAACATGAAATAAATAAAAAAAAATTATAACTACACATTTTCTATATTCATGTTTCGAGGTACCAATCAGAGTCAGAGCTCTGCTCTTTGCTTGCTCAATCACCACCAATTTTAATAGTACAACCCACTTCTTTCCACTAGTCTTCAAAACACTACCAAGTGTCCAATTCACCAAAGCAATCAAAACAAAAAATTGCCAATGGACAGAAACCTGGGACCAGAGGGTATATTTCCTAAGGTGCGGGTTTTTAGAAGTGGAGTTGTTGCCCATAGCAAGCAATCAGATTCTATTTATCCAGCACCTTCTAGAAGATAATAGCTAGAATCTGGCTGCTATAGGTAACAGTTGGCATATAATTTGCAGAGTGCTGGAGAACATATTTTCTTTTTTCTTGGCTAGATTTGAGCAAACACATGCATGCACTTGCCCATCTAGTCTCAATAAGTCACACAGTGCGATATGCCTGGCGTGAGTGAGCCGTCAAGTCCCGTACATCTCTGGTAGCGTCGGGCATTTTTTTGCCGAAAACGCATCTAGGTCGCAATGCGATGAGACACTACTAATTGGATATGTGACACTTGTATATCCAACTCTCAATCAGCATGCAAAGTGCTATGGTGCAACAGCAACATGTGAGTTCCGTTTCAGTTTCACACCGGTATAAAAGTGTCACATATAAAACTTAAATCAGCACAGTCATCGCATTGCGACTTGGATGCATTTTCGGCAAAAATAGACGTCCGGCACTAGCAGAGTTGCACGGGACCTGACTGCTCGCTCACGTCAGGCATATCACACTGCATGGCATATGGAGACTAGATAAGCAAGGACACATCTGTGGTGCATCCTAGTCACATCGCGACTTAAGCCCGTATACAATTAGACATGAAAAGTAGGAGACTTTGCCTATTGTACTTTCCACCGCATTCGCCTGTTTAACTCGATATCGCGGCATGCGCATCCCCGCGATTCGCCCTATGCAATTACAGAACAGGTGAAAACGCAAGTTGGCGAATGCATAACAAGGGGAAAGTACTGAACAGATTTGGGGTACAGACTGATTCCCTCAAATAAGACGCACTGATGCTGGAAATCATACAGATGTGTACTATTAACAGTAATAAAAGTACTTTGTGCCCTTAAGTTGTGTTAAAAGCTTTCTAGAAGCAAATTTGAAACAGTGGTGAAGATTGATAGAAAATATTTTTTGGTGAAAATAAATAGTCCAGTCAAATCTGGGGTACTTGAACATGGGTGCTAGCTTATTTTTGTGTCTCTAAAGTGCACTTTTTAAAAAGTAAAAAAAAAAAAAAGTGAAAAATCCACCTGCTGCATGCACCTGCAATCCTAAAAACACCTGTCCCATCCATCCAGCCCCCCCTCGGGGAAGGTGCCTGAAGGGTTCTGAATCACTTCCCCACATTTGCATCCCAAAATAGAGTTTTTGCACTTTTTCCCTCCTGCTATTAATTGGAGAATCTTTTCCGCCTGATCCAGTGCATTCCGCTTAGACGAATTGGTCCCGTAATTGAATTTGGAGATAAGACGCAGACAGGCGAAAAGCGGCAATAGGCAAAACCTTTTGGCCTCTAATTGAATCCGGCCCTTAGATTAAGTTTTGGCAAACAAAAGACGCAAAGACACTAGCAGAGTCTCACGGAACCAGGCTCGCCAAGCGTGGCTGTTTGGCGCGACTGCAGCAAAGACGAGAGAGGACACATCTATATCTTTTTTTTTTTAGAACTTGCGGGCATTAAGGGAGCAATTCAATTGTTAGCACTGGCGGCTGTCAATGACTGGATGGGTATGAAATGCCGACAGTTGGGAGCCCAGCGGTCAGAAACCAGACGCCGGGATCCCAACAGGGTTAACATACCCACACTTGTTGGTCAGTATGCTAACCATCACACTCTCCCTTCCCTAACCCCCCACCCCCCCCCTTCTAGTGCCTGAACCTAACCTTTCCGGTGCCTAACCCTAACTCTCCCCTCTTGGTGCATAACCCAAAGCCTCCCCCCTAGTGCCTAGCACTACATAAATAGGGAAACGCCTCAAGAAAACCGTTGAATGATCAAGACAGGAGCATGCATGAGTTTTTGACTTTTATGATCAGGTACTATTATCTTAAAGCCCTGTGTACACTGCACTCCAACTTATATTGGGATCAGAAGATGGAAAGAGCACTCGTAACTGAAAGGTTAGTGATTAATAGTGCAGGTATGTCTGAGGAACTGCCAATGTTTCCCGACAATAAATGTACCTGCAGCTTCAAGAAAGTGAGAATCACAGTTCTGATTTTACATCTTCCATCCTTTTGAAAAACAGACAACATCCACTACTCTCTAATCTCATAGCAGTCATTATGGCTCTGCATCTGTACCAGAACCAGGCATTTATAGTATAGGCTCTGATCACTCATGCAAGAAGCAGAATACACTGTGTTCAAATATTCTGCATTTCCCAAAAAGGTTCCATGACTACTTTAACAATAACATAGGAAACAGAATAGGCTTAGTCAGTTCTTCTTTGTTTTAAGTCGTTCTTTGAAGACACAATAGAACCCTCTGACTACAGTAGTTATGCAATGACACTGCAACTAGTCTCCTCTTGAATACTGATCAGCATGTGCTCTCCTGCGAGCAGAGATGTTACTGTGCCACTTAGCGAGGATTAGGTCAACAAAACGACACATCAGATTATTCATGTCTAAATAGGCACCGCATATAAAGTCTAAAAGGCTTTTATTTATTTTTAGTTTTTCGTAAAAAAAATACAGATATACTAAATAAAATCCAAAAATGAAAACCCATTAGGTCTATATAACTGTACAATAAAGGTTTGCTTGAGCCTCTAGGAAAAAATAGTTATTTTATATTCCCCACAATAGCGCAATCTCCTCTCTATTTAGAACGCTGTGATGGATGGAACCATAAATTACCTACACATCGCTGACTCACTCGTGATAATGCACCACAGGCCTCGCTGACTAGCACAATAATAACGGCTGGATTTAGGGCTTTTTCTGCAAGAAACAGTGACAGCTCACAGAGTCAAGGTGACACGGATAATGCAGGCAAAATTATGCTGTCAAGCGCTAGTCACAGGGAGGAGAAAAAGGACCCATTCAGTATTGCCAGCTAGAAGGTGCTGTGCTATACCTATTCAAAACCAAGATAAGCTGTAGGGATGGGAAATTTAAGATTAACACCTAGAATTTTGGGGCATTTTAGCTCAACATTAAATCAGTGCAAAAATAAAGCTGTCAGTATTTGCGCAGAAGCATGAATCTGCATCACAGCATGTAATGTGGAGCATAATGGTAAAAAGGACTCTGCATGTGCTCCCATATCAATAAGGAGATAAATACATTAAAATGTACTGTACTACAGGTAAATCCACAAACACACAGGCTTTATATAGGAGAAAGAACGGTATTCTGTAACCACAACCTGCACACGTCTATACTACTTCCTGTTATGTCAGAGTACGCTATAGTTTCACCGTTATGTAGAAGGCTTTTGGCTTACCCTACAGACAGACATCTGGTTAGTGGTGAGAGTGCCAGTCTTGTCCGAGCAGATGACCGATGTACAACCCAATGTTTCCACTGATGGCAAGCTCCTGACAATTGCATTTTTCTTGGCCATTCTTCTAGTGCCCAGAGCCAAACAAGTGGTGATTACGGCCGGGAGGCCCTCTGGGATAGCAGCCACAGCAAGGGCAACAGCAATTTTGAAATAGTAAATGGCTCCTCTTATCCATGAACCTCCATGGACAGGATCATTGAAGTGTCCGATATTGATGAGCCAAACAGCAATACAAATTAAAGAGATCACTTTGGAAAGCTGTTCCCCAAACTCGTCCAATTTCTGCTGTAAAGGAGTCCTCTCCTGCTCAGTGGCTACCATCTCATCACGAATCTTTCCAATCTCTGTGTTGACGCCAGTCGCCACCACTACCCCTATAGCTTTACCAGCAGCAATGTTTGTACCCTGTAGAAAAAACAGACGATAAACCAGATAAAGTGTGGCAGTGTAATACCAATTTATACAGTGCCCGCTAAATATATGTGCCCCGGTATTGAAGCATTAGCAAAGTGCTCAAAAATAGAACTGCTTCATATAGCAACAAGTTTCAATCAATTTTGAGGTTCACATTCAACTACAGGAAAGAGAAATTAACTTACTGAAAAAAGCATGTTCTTTTTGTCCTGATTTACAGCTCGTGGATCAGGGACGGGGTCAGTATGCTTAATGACGGATACGGACTCGCCTATAACATAAAACGCACCCATGGTTACTTGTTTCATAAAAAAAAAAAAAAAAAAAGGCACAATGTATTATATGAAACTATGAGAAGGTGAGGAGAGCCCTTCACTTACTTAAAAGGAATACAAAAAAATGCCTAGAGACAAATTTAAATCACATCAACATAACTGAAAAAATAAAGAATACACTAAACGGGAATAAACCAATCTACTTTAACACTGTTGTTTTTAAGGCCAGAAGACTTAGGGCTGGATTCAATTCAGCGCGATGCTGAATAGCCCTGGGAGGGAGCTATTCAAGTCACTGCACTGGTTGGGCCAACTAAAGGATTTCTGCTCGCACCCCCCCCCCCCCCTCCCTTAGGGTGATAGGAGAAATCTTACAAAACTGCCGGCCGTGTGGTTGTAATCTGGCTTAGCGTGGCCGGCACTTTAGTCGGAGAATGGCGACACCCATGTTAGGTAGCTAGAACCGGTATTCTCAGACATAACTGGCAACTGCTGATCAAATCAGCGCGGTGAATTGAATAGCCCCAGGAGCTCCCTCATGGGAGCCTTGCGCTGAATTGAATTGAGCCCTTTGTCACTAGCTGCTAAAGGGATGCAAACTTGTTTTTCTGCTTATGAACAGAGCGTCCTCTTTCCTTGCCAGGGTTGTTGTGCTATCAAGTGGTTACAATCATTTTTTAGCAGGACTGGTTATGTCTGAAACAGATCACTAGCATTCGCTGGCAGGAAAAAAAACCTCATGGTTTATCAGCTGCCATTACTGTTAACTTCTGTATAGGATTTAGTGATATTTTAGCTTATGAAATGCGCTACATAAAGTTTTATAGTAATTTGAGATTGACATTGAAAAACAAATGTTTAAAGGGATAATTATTGTCGAACATTCTGCTTTATACACTTTATGCATAGATTGTAAGCTCTCACAAATAAGCCCTCTTCCCTAACTTATGCCATCGGCTGCCAACAATGGCATCAAGCCTTTGAGTTAGGCTGTACTGCAGCCAATTTAGGTCTTATGGTGCAGCAATGTTTATAAACCTTGACCTGCAATGCTTTATACTGTAAATAATTATAAAAAATAATAATAATAAAATCGGGTTCATGATATTCCTGTACGTTGTAATGTGAGGTGGACTCCTTGTGGCGCCATATAAATAAAAGGGTGATAATAACAACTGTAGCACCTATCTAGTCAGAGTCTATAGCTGCCTAGTGGAGATAGTTCCCTCCCAAGGTTTTTTATTTTGTTTTATATAAGTACCAGTGAGAATGGATTGGTCTACTCTTAGAGTTGTAGATTTGATAGAAGTTAGCCTTATATCCGCTGGCACTTTGTCACCAACTAGAAAAAAGAACAAAACAAGTGTTAGAAAAATCATCATTCATTACAGATTCAAGCAAGAAGCAATTCTTTTGTTCTTAAAATAAACAGACCATATAATAGCAATTGTACATGCAGAAAAACCGTTGTTTGATGCACAAAATTCTTAAAAATATTTATATAAAAGTTACCTTCAGGCTGTGTGTATAAGGTGTATATGAAACAAAAGAGCATTAGATTTGGGTCCCATTCCCAAGATCTCATTATGATATGCAAATATTCCAAAATACAGAAAAATCAGATATCCAAAACACTTCTGGTCCCAAGCATTTTGGATATGGGAAACGCAACCTGTACTATAATAAGCCTACTGCAAGTGCCGTGGGCACCAATTATTTCTCGTCTCACCCTCCCATGCTTCACGGTGCCCTTTACTTTGCACGGGTTTAGCAGCTTTACGCGTCTAAATAGAGTGCATTTTGGCACCACAAGTACTGGGCGCCCGCGGAACTCGAGACCATCGCCAAAATACGGCCTGTTGGGTGCGAGTAAGTCAATTGAAATCAACCCTTTGAAACAGTCGATCAATTCAAAAAGGAGCCAGTGACAACTCAAAACACCACAATAAAAGACAGCGTAAAGTTATTTTCCTGTGATATGCCGAAATGAAGAGCACCAGGCAGAAAGCTGTAGTTTCCTAGCAGGACAGGAAGTTAAAAAATAAAATAAAAAAATAAAAAATAAAAATCACAATTCCAGATGAAGATGGGGACGCAGAAGTAGAGGGAAGAAAAGTTTGTACTTGAACTAATGCATTTGTTCTAAAAATAACAAAGGATAAGGGAGCTCTGGAATAAGTATTAGCTTACAGTCATTAGGCGGAATTCAATTGATTTTGCGGCCCGCATCTCCTGTCTAAAGTGACAGGAGATCGCGGGCCGCTATTCAATTGTGCCAGAATTTCACGCTGATCGCGCCCATAGAGGTCAGGTTTAGCCGCGTAAAGCAGCTAAACCCGACCAAAGTGCTGGGCGCGATCGCGAAAAGTGATGTTTGGGTGCCCAAACATGTCACTTTTCGCACATTTCAGCTCTCATCCCCCAGGGGCTGCGAGCTGAAATGTAGCGCTTGCCAGCTGATCGCGCCCGACAGGAGCAAGAATAGAATAGCTCCACCGGGTGCGATAGGGGCTGGAGAGAATTGAATTCCGCCCAGTGAGACTCTCCTGATAACATAGAATCTAATACAGAGTAGAAAAAGTTGAAATTCCAATTTGAATCTAAAACTTTTGTTTAAAGCATTTACAACATTTAAAACATTATCTTATCATAGTATTCAGGTAGGAGAGGCCGTCACTTCCCTAATACCACAGGGACTGACATGTGCAAACAAGTCCCCAGTGGGAGCCCTTATGCAATTACCAGTAACAACTTGTTTTGAGGTTTACGTTCTTAAACACCTGTAGGAAATCTTCCTAGGTTAAATAAATGGCCTATAGAGGCACCTATAATGTAATGGCTCTTCTGTATCAATATTGAAGAAAAGAACTTAGCAGTCCTGTTTTACTAACATCACATTGGCAGTGACTCAATGAATAACACCAAAACTTACACACAGACCAGTTTGCTTACATTTACAGGAGATGTAGTTTATATTATACAACATAGCCACTGCCAAATCTAAATGTAATGGGGGTTTAGAAGTCCTCAGTGACCAGAGCTTGGACTGTTGGTAGAATATTAAGCTCCATTATCATTTTAGCTAGAGTACATGACTAGAATATGGCTTAAAACCAGGGGGCGTAACTAAAGGTTTGGCATCGCCATTGCAAACTTTGTACACAGTCCTCTCAATTTCAGGCCACCCCAGCAATTCCTGCTCAGATAGAGAGGGCTTCAAAATGCTTCAGGTGTTGGCAGTCGCACAAAAGGGATTAAACTGGGGGCAACTTGCTTTCCTACTGCAGCACTCAGGAGATGGCCGGAATGAGGGGTGGCAGCATGGTCTGCAGCTGCATGAGGCTCTAACCTGCCCCCCAGCAGCTGCTGCAATCTAATGTAAATTGACCAAGCTTTTGAAATAAAATGGATCACTCATCCTTAAAGTTAGAACTTCAAAGTAAGTGATGACCAGTGGTCATGGAATTAATGCTTTTGGTTGATCAAACCAGTTTAGAGTTGAAGCAGACTCATCCCGCTATACATTTAAAACAAGTTTATATGCCATATTCTCACCACAAATGTCCATGACATGCACTATGGCTACTGCACAGATGCCACTATGGTGTGGACATTACAGTAAATGTCCTCTTATGAAGACATCCTTGGATAACAGCACAACAGTGACCGATGAGAGAACAATTTTCCAGTCAACTGCAGAATGGACTGGGGCAGGCTTGTGCTTTCCTTTTTCATCTGTTTTTGTAAAGCCCAACAACATAACTTCATATTATTGTTTTAAAACCTACATATATGTACTTCAACTCCAAAACACTAATCCCACCATGCAATCTAGATTACACACACACGCATTTTCCTGAACAAGCCAGACGTTACACAGGTTGTGTTATACAGAAGGGTTAGAAGTCCAGTGAAACATGTGCAGGTAGGTAATTGCTCCCAACCGGTTATCCTATTTCAAGGAAGGAGCCTGTCATGCAGATATTTTGTAGCAGGTAACACTTAGCAGACATTAACCTACTAACAACTGCAGAGGAAGATGAAATAAGACTTTATATTGCAGAAATGGAGACTGCGTTTGCACTCACAAAAGCCAGTTACTACTTTTTGCCAAGTGTGCTCTGGATCAAAGTAAAACATTTATAAAAACTCATTATAAAAAGGAACATGACACTAAGAGCTTTCAGTAATGGACATCATAAAACAGATCTGTGACAGACAGCCATTTTCACTACTGTCACAGAAGGCAAACTGATTTCGACATACAAATGTCATTGGCATATGGCCTAGAATTCCATCTGGAGATATGCATCCCTGTGTGATGTACTCCATTCCCCTACATGGACATCTCTCTACAAATTCTACCGCAAAGTCCATACAATACTAAACATAAAAAAAAGGTATTAGCAACGTGCTCCACATACATCACTTACTTAACATGAGTGCTGTAGGCCTGCAATAAATTGCAGAGATGTCTGGTCTTAAAAGCAATCTGACATTTATAGACATGAGAGCTTAGAACATGAATAGTAAGCTGCACAACGTTTATTAATGTTAAATGTACACCGATAAGACAGCACTGTGTGCACATGTACATATCAGGGCTCGTTCACACATGTGCTGTGTAAAACCACAATACACACTTCAGTTATATGTTAATGCATTTTCCACTATTACAGTCAGCACGCTTCAACATGATAAATAGGTTAAGTCATGTTCTAAAAAAACTAATTGTTCATTTTAGAATGCAGAGATGGGAACCAGTTACCCTATTCTGAACGCACTTTTCAGAATTTAAATCATTTATTACCAGTTATTTATTTAGTGCACACATATTCCGCAGCGCTTTACAGAGAATATTTGGCCATTCACATCAGTCCCTGCCCCAGTGGAGCTTACAATCCGATTCCCTACCACATGCTCACACACACATATACACAAGGGTTAATTTTGTTGGGAGCCAATTAACCTACCAGTATATTTTTGGAGTGTGGGAGGAAACCGGAGTACCCAGAGAAAACCCACACAAGCACAGGGAGAATATACAAACTCCACACAGTTAGGGCAGTAGTGGGAAATGAATGAAAAGCACACTGGATCAGTGTGAATGAGCCCAACTAAACAAGGATCGAAAGGGAAGAAATGGAGGTATATTTACTCAAGTGTGGTCTTTTAGAAGTGGAGTTGTTGCCCATAGCAACCAGATTCTACATATTAATTTCACACCTTCTAGAACACAGGTTTTCGAACTCTGTTCTCAAGACCCCAAACAGTGCAGGTCTTCCAGGTCTCCTCACAGACTCAAGAAAATAATTAGCTCCACCTGTAGATCTTTTAAAATGTGTCAGTGAGTAATGAGTAAACCTGTGCACCTGCTAGGCGACTTGGAAAACGTGCTGTTTGGGGTCCTGAGGACCAGGTTTGAGAACCACTGTTGTAGAAGATGATAGCTAGCATCTGATTGGTTACTATGGGCAACAACTCTACGTCTAGAAACCCTCACTTTAGTAAATATAACCAATGCATTGAAGCTGTTCAGTTAACTCATGAAAAAGTTACAACTAAACCTACACACAAGACAAAAACTCACCAGCAACTTCCACAATGTCACCAGGGATAATATCCCTGGCTTTTATCCTCTGGACACTTTTTCTGTCCTGTCGGTACACTTTGCCCATTTCAGGTTCATACTCCTTGAGTGCCTCAATTGCATTTTCAGCATTTCTTTCCTGGTTAAAAATAAAATCATACAAATTTAACTCCTAGAAGGCAGATCTATAAACCCAGAATTCTAGATATACACCTTAAACAATGTCTTGTTTGGCGCACACAGAAAAACAAATCTCAGAAAGTCTGTCGGAATTGTAGTACAAAGCATAAAAAGTTATATAAAAGCACATTGTCAATATGTATAAGAATTCCATTTATATTACAAGATACTTGCTAGTCTCTCCCAGTGATGACAGTGGGGCACATTTATCCATTAAAAAAGTTAACACAAAAAAGAATTTTTCTACAAAAAGAAAATAAAAATCACATTTGAGTATCATTCTATGGTAACCACAATTTCATGGTGACTAATACAAGGGAAAGAAAGTACATGTAATGTGCAAATATAAGGAGTCCTTTGTTTTATCATATTTTTGGGAAACCAGGACCTGGCCAGAAGAGAATACCTGCACCCAACATGAACTTATGCCATTAGGTCACACCTCAAAACTACATTATTGTGAAGTTCCACAATAGAAAGAGTTCCAAGTAAATTTATATATAAATATGGACAAATACCAGTTAAAATAAAACAAACAAACAAAAAGTATTTATAAATAGCATAAAGCCCACACAGAGGTTCATTCTTAGAATTATTTTTTGGAACATCATTGTTAAAAACATTTAATAGGGTAAAGGCACACATCCACTAGAAGACCTCAAAACGACTGCACGATTACGACATTGTAATCGTGCAGTCGTTTTGTCAGTCTGTGCTGTGCCTATGCTGAATGAGCAGTTATTCACTGTAGGCACAATCAATCACCTCTTAACATGCTCAACCTGACATTATCGTCAGTGTGTACAGCTTGTTTGGCCGGTGATAGATGTTTAAAATGAACAGCGGGAGTGCGCATCGCTGGTTGTTTTAGAAATTTTAGTAAACGATTTGCAAACAATTATAGCGTTATCGTTTAATCGCTCAATTTAATTGTCTAGTGGATGTGTGCCTTAAGAATGCACGTTACACCTGTAAAATGAATGCCCATGTATAGGAAGATCTAATGACTAGTGCAAGACTGTTGTTAGGAGTTAATTTATTGAACTAAAAATGTGGAAAAAGAAAAAATTAAGCCAATTATGTATCTAAGCCAGGGGTCAGGGAACTTTACCTTTTACCCTAAAATATATTTAGATACGCTGACGTTACCCCCTTGATTTGAAAGGAAGGAAATCCTATAGAAGTACCCCCATAGTTATGCCCCCTTAGCAGCGCCCTCATAGTTATGCCCAAGTAGCAGTGCCCCCATAGTTATGCCCCTTCAGTGCAGTTTAAAAAAAAAACAAAAAAAAAACAACTTCCCTTTATCCCCGTTCCTGCATCCACCACCGTCCTGTCCGCCCGGCTGATCCTCGGGACTGTGGGAAAGACGTCATGACGTCTCTCCCATAGTGCGCATGGAGAGAGCCGGCAGCTGGAGTTCAGAAGAGAACTCCAGCCTCCGGCTAACGCTGTGCTGCAGGGAAGGAGCCGGGCGCCCGCTGGTAATAACATCCGCTACACCCGGCATCAGTGACCTCCCAATCCTGGGGGTAATGGACGGACAAGCGGGCATGCAATGATTCATATGCATGCCTGGCTGTCCGTTCATTACCCCCAGGAATTTCAGTTTTACCCCAAATGGGGGAATATACCCCCGTTCCTCGACAACTGATCTAAGCTAACTATGTGCTACAATTCTCATCAATACGTAGTACCCAATAGAGCCTGCTGTAACTATGTGCTACAATTCTCATCAATACATAGTACCCAATAGAGCCGGCTGTAACTATGTGCTACAATTCTCATCAATACGTAGTACCCAATAGAGCCTGCTGTAACTATGTGCTACAATTCTCATCAATACGTAGTACCCAATAGAACCTGCTGTAGCTAAATGTGGTAAGACAATGTTGACCGAAAGCACTTTACCTTAAAGAACATACCCGCATGTGCTTCAAGCCATTACAGAAAATGCATCAAGATATGGACCACGGAGTACAACAGAAAATATAGCCAATGCAAGTATAGGAGTGCACATGTCCAACTTCAACATGGCATCTTGTTTGTAAACTAAATTAATTAATTTACATGTCAAATAAAAACAGGTAGATTCTCTGCTCTGTACACAAACAATGCACTTGTTCCATGCTCAATTTCCAAGCATGCAAAGTCAGTCAGTACAAAGACATCATCCAGTAATATTTGACACCATGCACAAGGAATATAGACCTATTATTGGCATGCCTAGTTCAGAGGAACTAATTACTATTTGTAAATTCATTTTGATTGTTCCTTCACAACAACTCAGCTATGGTATTTCTTAACAGCACCATTATGTACTAAGAAATTACAATTCTCTGCCACAGTGCACATGGTATAAAGAAAAGCTTGGCATGTGAATACAAAAGAGCTACTATATCCCCTCCCCCCACTGTCTGGGAGCTCTGCTTCAACGTGTTTTGAAGGTAAAGATACAAAAGGTTTTGAAGCAGGGTATGTGGCTGCCTGTTATAGGTAGTTACAACCAATTTAGTAGGTCCTTATTA